>CM065731.1:45934893-45939893 GCA_033310375.1 Conus canariensis | reverse complement strand
AGAGAGGAGAGAGAGAGGAGAGATAGCGTGCACACCCTATTACCAAACAGCCAGGGACAAAATCAAACGCATAAAATCCACAGGAGAAAACGCCTGAAGCGGAAAATGAAATAAAAGCCCCGTCTGAATGATCGAAGACAGTCATTTAGTCGCTGGAGATCTCCTCCAATCAGTAATCGTCAGATTGGCTGGTAATCGAAGCCATTTCTCTGATCATGACATCCGCTGCAAAGAGTATAAATACCCGTTCCCGGCGGGGTCGAATTTCAAATTGCTTAAGGAGCGGTCGCACGGCAGTGTGTTGCAGTGTTGGGCTTTCTCTTTGATGTCCCAATCGTACAGCTGTGGGTAGGTATCGCTTTCATTTCTTACGACTCTTGCATAAGTTATTCATCCCTCTGCAAACATTAGTTAGTGGCATGAATACAGATACTGCAAGATGAAGAAAAAATGTTTCAGACTGGCATTTGTGATTATGATGGTGATCTTTGTAGAGTCGGACAGATCATTTGAGTTTCATCGTGAGGTCTGTACAGCCACAACATGCTAAGGAACGGAGTAGAAAACAAGAGAGTCTGATATGTGAAAAAAGTAATATAAAATAAAGGAAATGAGCTCTAAAACGCTATATGTTATTCTAAGCTCTCCACAAGGTGAACTAGAAGAAACCTTCGGGAGACCTTCACAGTAGATCTTCAAAGAAGAACACCCCTTCAACCTCCTTCCCCTTCAGACAAGTTTTGGCCCTTGGCTCTTCACAATAAGAAGGGGGGGGGGGGGGGGGGGGGGCTGGTCCTTATCCAAATCGATACTTCGGAACACTGTCTTCTTGTCACTAGTTTTTTTTTTCTTGGCGCAGCTGTGATTCAAAACTGCAACTCCAGGATGGTTTGGCACAACCAGACCAAGCCCCTTTACGACAAATGTCATACCCACATAGCTATCGGACTCTAACTGTAAACAACAAGTTAGGCGTTACGAAGTTCGATTTTGTTACTTCTCGACCAGATTCAGCTGGAACTATTTACAGTTGCCTCTGTCATTACCATTAGTGCTCTGCTCCTCTTCTTATCAGAATCGAGAGCTGTCCTGCGAGATGTTTATACATCCATTCTTGCTCTAACATCTGCGACGAGGACGTTGGCTTGGAAATCAGATTCCCTAAAGTTACCAGCTTGACTGGCAATCTTGTAGAAGTAAGCTTGCTCCAGGGTGCTTCCATAGAGAACAGTAAGTTCAATAACAATCATTTGTTTCGATGAATCTGCGTGGAAGATTATTTCCATCCGAATGCCGCTCTTTTGTATGATTTCTGGAAGTTGTTTCCATTCTGGAAGGTTGACTGTGCAGTCCCAGTCATCCCCTCCATCCAGCAAGTTCCGTTTACCATGTGCAAGTGTGGCAACTATTCTAGACCATGTTATGCTGCCTCCGGCCGTGTAGAACGTTGTTGCAGGAGGTTTTGATGGCGTGATGTTTGCCCTGGCATCACTAATCACATCAGCTGTCTCTTTCAGAACTTTGTTGTGCCTTGGTGTGTGCTTCTCGTAGGGTTGTGTAGCTCTGTATGTGCTCAGGACTTGTTTCATTGCATGTTTGCCCTGGCAGAGTGAACGGAAAGGGTCGTCTGATTTTCCCCATCTCGTTGTACACAGATTTGAGGTTGAAGCTGTCGCCATGAAGGGCCATGTATCACACTTTGTTCCAACTGAGACTTCGGAAGGTGCTTTCCCAATTGGTACATTGCCACTGTTGGCATGGACTGACTGTCCTCCGGATTCTTTCGGGATTGTCTTCTTTCCAGAACACCTGCACTAGCATTATTCTCTTTGCATTCTCCCTTACATCTTCAATCGAGTGGCGGGAAAAGAAAACGTCAATGAAGCCAGATGGGACACCAGACCATTTCCTTACACTGGGACACACAATGTTGAACATTGTTTTGTTATCTGTTATCTTTGTAGAAAGCAGTAACTGTAATTGATCACAGTTCATGAAAAGTCGGATCTGTATATTTCAAGTCTGCTTAAGACTTTCTTAACATAAAAGTATACCATGAACCATTTGGTGACAATTTCGTGCTGGTAAAGCCTTATCAATGTTCAGTATTCTACTACAGATGGTTATGCTACAGTTTGTAACGTGAAAATTCAACGCTTAAGTCGACCACATACACGCGCGAGCGCGCGCCCAGCCATTTCCTATGTAAACAAGTCACTGAATTATCAATAGTGGATGAAAATTTACGGTTAACATTTTCATCAATATCTTTATTTTACAAAATATTTACATTTGGATCACTCACAACTTTTACTTTATACACTGATAAGAGAGAGAGAGAGGGGGAGAGAGAGAGAGAGAGAGAGAGAGAGAGAGAGAGAGAGAGAGAGAGAGAGAGAGAGAGAGAGAGAGATCACTTACACCATCCATACAGTCGCTTTTTTCCTTCACGGAATCATCCCTAAGATGTGACATCTTTCATCGGCAGATTGATTTTGACAGCCCAACAGTAGTTGTTGGAACTGTATCTATATCCCTGTCCTTCCCTCCCCACCCTGTGCCCTTCATCTTGCTGTTACTTGTCGTCGTTACATGTGAGCCAAATCGGAAAGTTGCCTCTTTCGTGATCCACTTTTTGCTGCTTACCTTAGTCTGTGCCTGATATTTCCTTATAAAAATTCAGACCAAGTTCTGCCTATCATCGTATCTAAAATTGTTACCTTTCCTACCCGATTTTGTAGCATTCATTTCTGCGCATCTAGAGGTGCTTCTTTGAAAGAGTAAATGTCGTACAAAAGCATCCATCTAAGGAGGACTCTTCCTTTTTTCTTCCATGTAAATGCGAGACTGTTATGTAAGAAAAAACAATCTACATCGGTTTTGTCGTTTGTTCTATCATCCTTGTGGAAACTGAAATACTAGCACATAAAGTCTTGACCTCTGTGGCCCTTGACCTCCTGCGCTCGTGGTGACCACAGTTTGTTTTTTTCTTCTGCATTCATGCCAGCAGCAAGTTCGTGTTCGAATCTCCAGTGTTTGTAGGTTCGTGGTGACTGCAGCTGAATGGACTTGACAGTGGAATACCCAGCCACGCTATCTACACGAAAAGCCTCATTGTTATTGTCGGTAGAGAGGGGCGGGTGGAAGGGTATGTTGTAAGGGGGTGTTCTGAGTTGTTAAATCAGAACAGGACCACCTAAAACCACCAACAGGTCCTGCAGTGCAGAGTCCCCTCTCGTGAGTTTCCCCAACACGACATTTAATGGACAGCTCCCTGTGGAGTGCTCGCACTGCGAGTGCGACGATTCACCAATACCTTGGGTGTGGCTGTGTTTGATGCAGTTGGAATGAGCAGCGTGGAAGCATGCCACTGAGAGAAGACGGATGATGATTTTTTTTTTTTTTGGCCAATTTACCTTTGCTCTCATGGTGACCTCTTTTCCAGTTCCTTGCCCTTTTCCTTACTAGTGGCGAATCCGAGCTGAGGTATGTACTGTGAGAACGTTGAGGTCTGTCGTTGGAGGAACATAGTGTCGGTCTCCTTTCCATACGGATGATCAAGAATTCTGGCTCTGTGACTCGGCAGTTACTGTCGTCAGTGGGGGGTGTGGTGGATAGTAGGGGGAGGATGCTGGCTAATAATGGTTTGAACACAGATACTGCCGGACACCTGCTAAGAAAATCACCAGCAGTAGTCTAGGTCGATCTGACAGCACAGCAGTGCAGCAAGATGCCAATGCCAAAGTCTGTGCGTACTTGAGGAGGAGGGGACAGGGGAAGAAGCTTCCTCCGTTCGTCTTCCGTATGAGTGCCCAACATCAACATTTTGATGACTACTGTCACTTTTAATCGGGAGGGGGAGTAGCAGGATTGGCAGGGGGTTGACGACTAAAATGATTCAAGGGAAGCTAGATGTGTTCAGCAGCCTATGCACTTTTAGCGTCTCGTCTTTTCTATGAAAAAAAGCAAAATGACACATCGAAAATCAATCAGCAGTCATCACCTTCAGTAACTCGAAGAGTAAGAGGCAGACGGTGACGATTTTGGCCCGTTTGACTGTACACAAAGTTGGTGCTCTCAGAGGAAACTGGATGGCCAGGGATCGGTCTGTCGTCATAGCAACGGTCAGAAGGACACCCATGTCACTGCTGCCCCAGCCAAAGAGGTTGCATCATGTGTGCGTCCCTGACACTGTCGAAGATCTGAAAGACCATGGAGAAAGTGAAGATTTAAAAATATCTAGTATCACGTTTCTGTGAAAAACTAGATCTACCCCCTTCCTCCAAAGCTACAAGTGACAAGAATATTCATTTTCATTCACAAAAAATACGATGAGGAGAATATCAGTGACTCTAGGGTACATGGCTGTATGCTACACTTCCTTTCATGATAGTGTATTTTGGCACAATAAAGTATACAGATATAGATAGCTAAGAGCTGGTCACATTTCTTTGATAACTATTCTTAAAGAACACATCTAGCATTAGTGCAGGTAAAATATTTTAGGTGTTTTTGTGGAGGCAGACAAACTAGCACCAGTACCAGCACCATCACCACTACCACCACCACTTGTATCCTTACACATCCTAAAACCCCCACGCAAAAACATGAGACACCTGTTTTTAAAGTTTGGTGAATTCGCGTGGAGCAGAGGGAAGGGTCTCCTCCTCCCTCAACAAACTAAAGGGTAGCTTGCTTCCATGTCACTTCGTTCATCGTTCAAAGTGGGCATGAAAAGGTCAGCGTGGGAGTTAGTGGATCAACGTGGACCTTAACAGTCAATGTAAACATTAACAGGTAAATCTGAACGTTAAAATATCAACGTGGACATAACAAGGTCACTCAGTCCTCGCTGATTCTGCAGCGCATTAGGACCCAGTGATGACCAACACTGCACCATTAGGACACAGTGATGACCAACACTGCACCATTAGGACCCAGTGATGACCAACACTGCACCATTAGGACACAGTGATGACCAACACTGCACCATTAGGACC
>CM065731.1:45922393-45932393 GCA_033310375.1 Conus canariensis | reverse complement strand
AGTGTTGTTAGCGCCTCTCATCATGACCTCATATCTATCTTTTGCTTTAATGCTCTTATTTTTGCCCTTTTTTCTGTTGCGCCACCATAGCACCACCTACCTCCCTATGCTATACCCAAATGTCTTAATGTATGCCTTGTTTGTACATTTACCCATTTATTCCCCATTGTAACCCCCCCCCCCCCCCACCCACCGCCCCATCCCTTTTTTTTTTTTTAAGGTATATGTGTGGTTGTGTGTGTGTGCTTATTGGCGTGTGTATGTGTGCGTGCGTGGTTGTTCACGCGCGCGCGCACTTGTATGTATGTGTGTGTGTGTGTGTGTGTGTGTGTGTGTGTGTGTGTGTGTGTGTGTGTGTGTGTGTGTGTGCCCGCGGGCAAGTGCTTTTTTTTTCTTTTTTTTCTTTTTTTTTTTTTTTTTTTTGGGGGGGGGGGGGGGGGTGAGCCTTGCAGCTCTTAGCTGCGTCTGGCTAGTGGGTTTTTTCTCGGGGTTCTCCCGTTTTCCCTCTCACTCCTTGGTGCTTGGGTAGGGCAACCTACCCTTGGGTCAGACTTGGGTCGGGTGCTTTAGGCGGCTGACCCGCTTCTCTCTCTCTCTCTCTCTCTCTCTCTCTCTCTCTCTCTCTCTCTCTCTCTCTCTCTCCCCCCCCCTCTCCCCTTGTAATTTAAAATGCTTTTTTGAGCATATTGTATTTTATTTATTGTGTTTTCTCTTGTTCATTTCATTCATATGCAACACACCCACTACATACCATCACACCCTCCCCCTCCACTCACTCTCCTTCCCCTCCTCTTCTCTCTCATTTCTCCACTCTTCCTCTACTTCCGTTCTCTCTCTGTCTCTCCCCTCTCTTTCTCCCCTCCCCCCCCCTCTCTCTCTCTCTCTCTCTCCTTTTCCTCCTCCTCACTTAACTCTACCCTCTTTCCTCGTGCCCTTTTCCTCGAACTCTACTCACCCTCTCTCCCACTGTCCCTCTGTCTACTTCATTCACCACTTTGGCTTCACAAGGGGAGTATTGTGCATGTTTATGTCTGTATTTTTTTGTCGCTGAGGAAGGCATATTGCCGAAAATTTCTTGTCCTGTTTTGTGTCGTGCATTAAAACTGCGTTACTTAACACTTTGTTTTGTGTGCTCTTCTGCTTTTTTGTCGTGTTCCAGTAACGCTGCAGTTTGTTTCTTTTGCCGTTGTAATGCTATTTTCTTAGGTAAATCCGCAGCCTTACTCCAGCCACTATAACGTGTTCAACATTCAGCCGCCCGCCTTCTCTGCAAGGCGTCAAAGCATCATCATACTTCACATCTCTTTATGAAATTACACTGGCTCAAAATCGAATGTAAGATTCAGAATAAATTTGCGTGTCTATGTAATACAATCACACGTTAAGCGCCTGTTTACCTTTCTGACCTCTTCGAAATATTTATTCCTACCTGTTCCCTTCGTTCTGCTTCTGATGACTGAGTTTTTGGAAATCCCTCATATAACCGAAAGCAGCACGGTTTCAGGACATTCTCATTTCCTGCTGTGACATTTTGGAACTCACTACCTTTCCAACTATATCATGCCCCTCTGTTTATGACTTTATTACTGAACTGCTACCTGTCACATGTTCGCGTTTGCTCGTGTACGAATGAGCTGTTCACCGTGTTATACAATGTGTGTGTTTATGCATATGACACTGTATGCCAGTGTGTGTGTGTGTGTGTGTGTGTGTGTGTGTGTGTGTGTGTGTGTGTGTGTGTGTGTGTGTGTGAAAGAGAGAGAGGGAGAGAGAGAGAGAGAGAGAGAGAGAGAGAGAGAGAGAGAGGGAGGGAGGGAAAGCAGCGAGTATGCTGGGGCGTGCATATGTTTATGTCTCCCACATCAAGGGCTTTTAAATTTTCAGTGAATTATTCAAGTCGTGGATTTCACCTTATGTTGCACTGATCACGTTTCGGTCAAGAACACTGGATGCATAATTAAGTAGTTTTGTTGGCTGTCTGAGCTATCGAGTGATGTAAATCATCACAGGAATTCTGATGCTGCTTCAGACCCGTATTAGTCTCTCTCTCTCTCTCTCTCTCTCTCTCTCTCTCTCTCTCTGCGTTTGTGTGTGACCGCTCGCGCGCGCATGGGTGTATATATGGGTATTCGTTAATGTGTGCGTCCTGCGTATGTTTTTTGTCAAAATTTGTAAAGCACCCAGTATCCTATATTGTTAGGATAGGCGCTATAAAAATTGTCGTCATTGTTATTTAACGTTTCACTAATGCGCTTTGTTTACCAGGCAATGTTGGACAGACTAAAGGGATGCAGTGGACAGTTTTCCTCCGAACGAGTATGAAGTCACTTCGGCTGTAACGGCAGTAAAGCAAAAACGAACACAACGCTAAGCGGCAGCAACATCACAAGTAACGTCATGACGACAACGAAGGCCTCTTCACCGAACGTCACTGATGACGTCTTGTCAACAGCAACCTCCACCTGGATCTCCGCATTGAACAGTACAGAGGCTGGCAGCTCTGTAACCGTGTTCAACGTATCCGACATCCTCTCTTCCCTCAACGACACTCTGACGTCCACCTCTGATCCTAACATCACGAATACTACGTCATCACCCGTGACGTCAACGAGTGGAGAGGTCGTGACGGCGGCACGTATCGCCGGCATTATTGATTTTTGGGTCCCGCCCTTCCTGTCTGTCATCGGGACTGTCGCCAATGTCTTTGTGGTATTGGTGATGCAAAGCAAATACTTTCGTCACATGTCGACGTCATTTTACATGGCAGTTAGTTCTGTGTTCGACATCATCAGTCTGGTGGTCTCCCTTCCTGCGCATTATCTCTACGTCAACTTTCCCCATGTGAGTATATTGGCTGGCGGTCGTGACCATTTTACTCTCTCTCTCTCTCTCTCTCTCTCTCTCTCTCTCTCTCTCTCTCTCTCTCTCTCTCTCAAGCTACAACACCACACACACACACACACACACACACACACACATACACACACACACACACACTCACGCACACACCACACACACACACCACACACACACACACACGGACGCACACACACACACACACACACACACACACACACACACACACACACACACACACACACACACACAATATAAATTAATTTCCCCAATTTCTTTCTGAATTCCTCTACTTTAAGTACAGGGTTTGATGTAAAATGCAGATACTTCGCTTGCTTAAGGTACCATCTCACATTTTAACTTTGGTTCTGACCTTTAATATAAACATAACATAGATAGATACTGACCTCGATAATCTCACTGATCAGAATCGAAATGTTATTGTTTGCAACTGGTGTTTTGACTTAACTCTGTAAAAGAAAAGAGTTGCTAGGATTTGAAAGTCAGACCATGATGTGACCATTTACTTTTAGGAGGTATCTTTAAAAAATATTTATCAAAGAAATGTGACCAGCTCTTAGCTATCTATGTCTGTATACTTTATTGTGCCAAAATACACTATTATGAAAGGAAGTGTAGCATACAGCCATGTACCCTAGAGTCACTGATATTCTCATCGTTTTTTTTTTTTGTGTGAATGAAAATGATAAAATATTCTGGTCACTTGTAGCTTTGGAGGAAGGGGTAGATTTAGCTTTTCACAGAAAAGTGATACTAGATTTTTTTTTTTAATGTTCACTTTCTCCATGGTCTTTCAGATCTTCGACAGTGTCAGGGACGCTCACGTGATGTGTTCCTTCTTCAACCTCTTCGGCTGGGGCAGCAGTGACATGGGTGTCCTTCTGACCGTTGCTATGACGACAGATCGATCCCTGGCCATCCAGTTTCCTCTGAGAGCACCAACTTTGTGTACAGTCAAACGGGCCAAAATTGTCACCGTCTGCCTCTTACTCTTCGAGTTACTAAAGGTGATGATTGCTGATCAATTTTTGATGTGTCATTTTGCTTTTTTTTCATAGAGAAGACGAGACGCTAAAACGACATAGGTGCTGAACATATCTAGCATTAAACAAAGAAGCAGAGAAAACCCTAACATCAACAACAAATCACTACAATACACACTCCTGATGCTTTTGCCTCAGGTGAGGGTACTGCTAGCTTTATTTCACTTCCTGGATAATCGGAACGTCCTCCGGCTCGCAGCTGGGTCAGCAGCATAGTTGAATACCGGTTGTAGCTCGTAACTGTGTTTTGCAGTAACCCATCCGCTCTCCAGTTGTATTAAATATTCTGCAGGGGATATTGGAGGGAGTAGGAAGGGGTCCATTCTTAAACCCTCTAGCTGTAGCCGTAATTTGTTGTAATTGTGTAAGCTTTCTCGGTGTGTCAAAGGCTGTCTTGCTGTTGAATCCTTACACCCGTGTTTTGATGTTATATCTAGCCATGTTTCTCTTGACCAATATGCATTTGGGCGATACTTTGGAACCCACTTTTATGGCTTTAGATTTGTGTGTGTGTGTCTCAGAACTCCACATGTCACCAGGATCCATGGTATGACCTTCCTGATGTGCGCCAGGATCTCATCTGCTGTTTCATGAATTATTAGTGCCTTCATCTGGCAGGCTCAATGCAAAAAAAAAATCCGCCATCTACCTTGACGTCAGAGATTTTGCAGTTCTAGAATTCTTCAACACAAAAACAATACTGAGGCTTCAGCACAGAGGCACCATCTGGTGACTAAAATAGTAAGCTGCTGCAAGATAGGCTTTTTAACTGTTTTTCAAAGATCTCACCAATTTTGTGTTTTGGGCTTGTTCAGTTGTTTTAGAAAAAGTATTCTTTGGCTTGACTACCTTGAATTTGTCAAATTTGCTAAGAATTCAATTCAGTTCATCTCTTGATCTCTAGTTAACAAACTAATGGCATAACTTTCCTATAGTTCTGACCATATATCAGCCCGGTTTTTTCTGAAAACCTAAAACTACTACCATAGTTGAAAACTATCTACGACAGCGTTACCTCCAGAGGGTAAATTAACTATTTCCCTTTCCTCAACAAAACTCTGCTATAACTATGCGAAATTACATTGAGACGAATCAAAAGAATGTAAACACTTCATTTTGCGTTTTTGTAGTACATTGTTTCCATAATCAAAATTGTAAGTCACAAAGGTTCCACTAAAGATGACCGCAACATCATCCACTAGGAACAATAATGTCAGCTTGCGCAACCACATGTAATTACACATATACGAGACACATCACTTCCTCACAAGGAAAAAAAAACTTTTCTGTAAAAGGCTTTCCTCTCAAAATAAAAGCTGCACAAACACCAGATTTCTTGAAAAGACACTAGTCTATGTGAGAGGTAAGTACAAAACCTACCTGCGTTGGTACTGTAATCTTTTTCTCAGAGCACGAAACAGCCAGAGCTCTGTGAGCTGCCCGGACAAAACGCTTTGCTTAATTTTGGCTTGAACGCTCTGCTTACCTAAGCGACAATGCTTCTCAGAGCAAAATGTTTTTAAAAGAGCAGATATCGCGCGATTTTTCGATTTGCCGTCATTTTTTTTATAATTGACAGGAGCGGATCTTAACATTATTAGATAGTTTTTGCTGTAGCCGTAAAAATACCACAGATGAAATCTCTAATACACATAACCATGAAAAACGAATTTGACTGCAATTGCCACCATCTTGTTTCCCTCTGCAAAGAACTTCTGAGGGCCATTAAAGAACATCTCAAGAACTCGAGGCAAACGTGCCGTTACACAATGCAAGCACCAAAACCTGCTAAAGAATACTCCACCTAGGGACTCACCCTAGTGAATTCACGGAAAAATGCCACTGTCGGTGATTCATCCGACTTTCCCTCTCCAGGGACTTGCATGCTGTTTCTGTCTCTTTGCCCTTCATAACGACACAGCAGAAACTAGAATCTGCACTTCTTCACCTTTTTCGAAATTCTGTGTTAACAAAAAGACATGACACAGCTTTACATTGTCAGGATCAGGATCAGGACTTTTACGTTGCTGGAACCTTCCTGTGTTATAAATAGCAACGGAAAAAGAGAGAGCAGCCCTCTTCAGGTCAATAAAAGCTTATTTTAAAATTTGGTTTATTTCCTTTTTAAAAACATTCTGACCCAATGAAACTGACGCCCCAACGGCCATCCCCGAGTTCAGCTCAATGGGACCCTGATGCGACTCTGCATCCACCTAGGTTATCAAGATCAGGATCAGGATCTTATTCTAAGATTGATCTGTATGGTTAAAAACATTTTTGTTGCAATTTAGTGCAAGGATGGCAACATAGTGACTCTGCTGATTGCTGCAGAGAACGCTGCCACAATGTCTGCTTGGACTTGTCTGCCACATTGATCTTGGAATCAGTCCATACGCCTTGTCCATGGGGTCCATGCTAACTCACATAGCGTTTGCTTGTCTTATAGCCAAAAAAGAGCCTTGCACCAGAGCGTAGATTTCTCAACGCAATTATGGAGATGTTGAATGCCTCATTTGCCTCTTTATCCACCAAGATTGCTTTAGAACTGCGAGCAGTTCTTCAAAAATACTTACACAGACACTTCACTTGAAGGTAAGTGATTGCAGTCCTTCTCTGTATTCAAACTAGACGGTAGAATATGCGAGTCTTACTGTCACAGCTGGTATTTATTGAAGACATATTAGAGAGCGGCATTAAAGTTGTCTAGCAGCATACTACACTGAACTTAAAAGGCTATCGCAGTCAAGATTTTGTTACGAAACATGTTCAACTGGTAGACAACGTGATAAGCACTTCAGTTCATCTATCACTAAACTGGTTAATTGTGTCAGGACTTCAGAAGGCAAGCCAATCTGAAACCAGATCTTAAAGCTTCGGCAACATGCCTGACGTCAGTACCTCTGATTGGATCTGCCCCAG
Organism: Conus canariensis; assembly: GCA_033310375.1. Classification (NCBI taxonomy): domain Eukaryota; kingdom Metazoa; phylum Mollusca; class Gastropoda; order Neogastropoda; family Conidae; genus Conus; species Conus canariensis. Next base: position 45,925,554 of record CM065731.1, on the reverse strand, counting down.
AATACCACGTCACATGCAAGGCAACAGTCTTAAAGACAGCAGTTCCCACTCCGACGCGGTACTCTGGGCTGATCATGTCCCACACGACTAACATGGGTGTCGATTATATGAATCTGAACTAAACGACATTTCTTTCGTCCACACTTTTGGAGTCTCCAGCAAATCACATGGCAAACAGAACTACTTTACATGAGTATAATTGATCAGGATAGAAGAACTGTTGGAAAAAATACATTTTAGGATGATCCATTGCTACGAATAACCTCATAAAAGGTCCATCTGCTGACTTCGAAACGCTTGGCTCGAAAATTGACTTGTTTCTTGGAGCTATCCATTTAAATAAACTGACGGTACTGACGTTAATACAGCATATGTAAGCATGTGTGATCACACGGATGCGGGCGTATTTGTATTTCTTTTTTTTCTTTCTTTCTTTCTTTCTTTTTCGTTTGTTTATAAGGGTTTTCTTTCTTTCACTCATCCTATCTCATACATTTCAGTCAAAGCAGGCAGTATCTTCCTTTCACGACTTGTCAACGTTTTATCTCTTATTGTACAGGTGGGACACCTGGTCTTCACATCACGTGTGGCTCCCAAAGAAGTGACGGCCTACCTATGTGACGTAGACAGAGGGTCGGGTGACTATCAAGTTTTCTACGACTACTACTGGCCCTATCTGCACAACATCTCCCTCGTCATCGCCTTCATCGCCATCATCGTCGGTAACATCATCATCACCGTGCACGTCAAACGATCGGAGGACAGTAAGGACATCGGAGAGGGAGCCAAGAACGCCGGGGAGGGAAGACTACCTCCAAGAGCAGACAGCTGTCCTTGATGTTGATCATCGATTCCGCCACCATCATCCTCTGCACCCTCCCCTTTTCCATCTACGTGGTGGTGGCTCAGGCCTTCCAGCTGTTCGACGACACTCCGGAGGACCGAGCCCAGGACAGTCTCATCTTCTCCATCACCTTTTATCTCCTCTACGTCAACCGCTGCGCCAACTTCTTCCTCTACTGCATCAGCGGCGCCCGCTTCAGACAGGCCCTGAAGGACATCCTGCTTAAGAAATCTGCACAGAAGAACAATTACATCACCGGTGCCACCAACACGCGCAACGTCACTTCCACAACGGTGGCGACAGAGGGAGAAGCGGGAAACAAAGTGTGCATGAACCCAATGGGGCCGTCCGCTTCAGCTGCGGCGAGGAACGGAGGGGCCAAACGAACGTCCACCAGCTTCTCTGGCCCCCCGACCATCAGTGGCTCGATCGCGAATGGACAGTCCAAACTGGAGAGACACTATGGTTACGGGAAAAATCCGCACGGGAAAACTCCGAACGGGAAAACTCCGAATGGAAAATAACGGGTCACAGCTTTCAGGCTTTGCTGATCTGTTCAACATTTGGTGTATCATTTTTTTCGTAATTTATTTCCTTCTCAACAGAGAGAGACAATGTGAAATGCGCAAGCTGCACTCAGCACAATTTAAACAAAAAGCTCATCGGATTTGCTAAGACTATAGGAACACGTTTGAAGCAAAATGGTAGTTTTACAGCGTTGTGTCTATTGATGTCAAACTTTACAATGCACTTACAAGAAATCAAAAATGATGTTAGTTACAGCAATCCTTTACTGTGATTTCTTTTTCATTCTGTGTTACTCATGAAAACAAAAACTTGAGAAAGATTTGACTGTGTTTCAGATATACGATATTGTCTTAGGCTACAATTCAGCGCTGTCCCAGAATGTTGAGACATATCTTCTTGATTTGTTACTTTTGAAGCACTTATCCGTTGGACGCACATTTCCAGTTCAGTTTTTCAAGGGCTGTCACTCTGAAGATGTGTTTTAAGAGAAGACGTAAGCAGGCGTATGTCCATCCTAAAAATACACGTGATTTTTATCATGTTCCATATTTAATACAAAGACTCAATTTCATTGAATTATTTGATCATCTATTTCGTTATTTGAATGGTTGGCTGATTAGCAAATTGGCTTGCTAGATGATTGGCTGAGTTGTTGACTGGTTATCTGCTAGTTGTTGAGTTGAATAGGTGACTGGTTGGCTGCTTGTTTGCATGGCTGGTTTGCCGGTCGCTTGGGTAGTTGCTTGATCGGTCGGTTGGATGGTAGGTGAGTTCACAGGTCGGTTGGTTTGTTGGTTGGGTGGCTGGCTCGTCAGTTAATTGGCCAGCGGATTGGTCTATTGTCTAGGTAGGCTGGATGCTTGATTGGTTGGCTGGTTTGTTGGTTGATTGGACTAGCTACCTCGTTGGCCGGCTGCTTGGGTGTTTGTTTGTTGGTTGGGTGGCTGATTGGCTGACTGATCGTTGACTGGTTTGATGGTTCCTTGGTTGGCTTGTTAATTGTTTGGTTGGTCGGTTGGATGAATGTTGGTTATATAGGACATTACAATGAGATCAAACGTAGCATTGTGCAATATAGATATTGCAGTTCGACATCACCCAGCGTTTTCGTTATTGCATTGTGATACCACTTGTCATCTTGCACCATGTAGTACTGGATTGTAATGCCCTAAATTACCTTGCCTACAGTTTCTTTTGGTTGCAATGCTTATGTTGCTCAAGGCATTATAACGACACTGGGTGTTAAAGGCATAAAAACTATATTTTAAAAAACCGCATCCAAAGTAGTACAATACATCAAAACGCAACACAACTTAAAGCAAAGGAACAATGGTCATGGCGATCTTAGAGAACAAAAGGTTCTAAAATGTTTTACAATATAGGCCAAATTAAACACAGTGCAAAGTTATACAGAGCAATACAGTGGAATGCAGCTCAACACTGGCAACAGAGGGAACTGCAATGCAATGCAACAAAATGCTAGATAATACAACAATGATAATAATGATTGTGATGAGTCGCCCGAATGTTCTCCAGTCAAATAGGCAATTCCAGGGTAATTTTTTTTCTCTAAAGTTGTGATTAATTTCCTTGGATTCTTCAAGAACTCTAATTCCAGAATTACATGTGGGGGTACCCCGAATTAGATGTTGAAGAATGGAGAGAAATTAGAGAGTAATTCGCATATCAGGGGGTAGTGACAAGCAGATAACAAAGTGACAGTCATGGAAGAGGAGTGCGTCTCACCTCCACCAACGGACAGTCACAGGGCTCTCCAGTTCTCTAATGG
>CM065731.1:45899893-45919893 GCA_033310375.1 Conus canariensis | reverse complement strand
GCACACGCATACACGCTCATGCGATCATGACGCACGCACACACACACACACACACACACACACACACACACACACACACACATATATATATATATATATATATATATTGTGTGTGTGTGTGTGTGTGTGTGTGTGTGTGTGTGTGTGTGTGAACTTTTGCCGCGCACACATACATACTCACAGACACACACACACACGCACTCATCATCATATATCAGAAAGATATACAGGCGCCTCATGTGCACAAATGTCGTAACATAGGATGAGTTATACTGAATTCGATCGTCAAGTCAACGTAAGAGTAATTGCTTCAAAAGATCTCATGTATAATGTGGTTTAGCACCTCGCAGATAAGGCGAGTGGCTGAATCTTGCGCACGTTAAGGGGCTCGAATAAGGCTGCAAGTACGCCTAGAAGGAGAGCACTCCAATGAAGTAATTTTGATATTGCGCAGGAAGACACCAACGATTTCGTGGCCTTTTCTTTCTTTTTTTAAATTTTTTTTTTCAGTTGCAAAGCGAGAGGACTGCAGGCGGAAATCTAAACAAATCTTAAATAAATGTTAGCGAACCGCCCAGAGAACGTGGACAAACGAGTCACAAGACGAAACACAACTAGTTTCGACCTCTTAGGTCTTCATCAGGTGAGACATTAACGAATAAAACAATGAAAATTCACTTAGCTTTGATCGCTTCAGATCACTTCGTAGGGTTCAGCGCAAGGAAGAAGGCGTTCAACGCCTTCTTCCTTGCGCTGAACCCTACGAAGTGATCTGAAGCGATCAAAGCTAAGTGAATTTTCATTGTTTTATTCGTTAATGTCTCACCTGATGAAGACCTAAGAGGTCGAAACTAGTTGTGTTTCGTCTTGTGACTCGTTTGTCCACGTTCTCTGGGCGGTTCGCTAACATTTATTTAAGATTTTTTTTTCAGGTAAGTTCTGATAGAGCTGATGTGACATTATAGGGCATTAGAATATAATGCAACACAGTGGAAGGTAATACAGCGAATTATAATGTATAACATCACAATGCAAGCTCGTGTGCATGGAATGATGTTGCAGCACAGGTCAGCGCTTGTTAAGGTAATGGAAACATCACAATGTACTTGAACACAACGCAGTGCAGCATAGGGCACAACGTTTGCAATTCGATGCGATGTAATCTAGGGCATCACAATGCAATTCAACAAGCGCAATGTATTAGGCATCACAATGCAATTCACAACGCAATGTAATCTAGGGCATCACAATGCAATTCAACACAACGCAATGTAATCTAGGGCATCACAATGCAATTCAACACAACGCAATGTAATCTAGGGCATCACAATGCAATTCAACACAACGCAATGTAATCTAGGGCATCACAATGCAATTCAACACAACGCAATGTAATCTAGGGCATCACAATGCAATTCAACACAACGCAATGTAATCTAGGGCATCACAATGCAATTCAACACAACGCAATGTAATCTAGGGCATCACAATGCATTTCCACACAACGCAATGTAATCTAGGGCATCACAATGCAATTCAACACAACGCAATGTAATCTAGGGCATCACAATGCAATTCAACACAACGCAATGTAATCTAGGGCATCACAATGCAATTCAACACAACGCAATGTAATCTAGGGCATCACAATGCAATTCAACACAACGCAATGTAATCTAGGGCATCACAATGCAATTCAATACAACGCAATGTAATGCAGGGTATCACAATGCAATTCAACACAACGCAATGTAATCTAGGGCATCACAATGCAATTCAACACAACGCAATGTAATCTAGGGCATTACAATGCATTTCTACACAACGCAATGTAATCTAGGGCATTACAATGCAATTCAACACAACGCAATGTAATCTAGGGCATTACAATGCAATTCAACACAACGCAATGTAATGCAGGGTATCACAATGCAAGTCAACAAACGCAATGTAATATAGGGCATCACAATGCAATTCAATACAATGAAATGTAATATTGGGCATTACAATGTAATTCAATACGACGAAATGTAATATAGGTATTGCAATGTAGTTCAGTACAATGCAATATAATCTACAGCATCACATATACAGTTCAGTACAATGCAGTGTAATCTACAGCATCACAATGCAGTTCAGTACAATGCATTGTAATATAGGGCATCGCAATGCAGTTCAGTACAATGCAATGTTACAGGGCATCGCAATGCAGTTCAGTACTATGTAATGTAATATAGGGCATCACAATGCAATTCAATACGATGAAATGTAATATAGGGCATCGCAATGCAGTTCAGTACTATGCAATGTAATATAGGGCATCACAATGCAGTTCAGTACTATGCAATGTAATATAGGGCATCGCAATGCAGTTCAGTACTATGCAATGTAATATAGGGCATCACAATGCAGTTCAGTACAATGCAATGTAATCTACAGCATCACAATGCAGTTCAGTACTATGCAATGTAATATAGGGCATCACAATGCAGTTCAGTACTATGCAATGTAATATAGGGCATCGCAATGCAGTTCAGTACTATGCAATGTAATATAGGGCATCACAATGCAATTCAATACGATGAAATGTAATATAGGGCATCACAGTACAGTTCAGTACAATGCAATGTAATCTACAGCATCACAATGCAGTTCAGTACAATGCATTGTAATATAGGGCATCACAATGCAGTTCAGTACAATGCAATGTAATATAGGGCATCACAATGCAGTTCAGTACAATTCAATGTAATATAGGGCATCACAATGCAGTTCAGTACAATGCAATGTAATATAGGGCATCACAATGCAGTTCAGTACTATGCAATGTAATATAGGGCATCACAATGCACTTCAGTACAATTCAATGTAATATAGGGCATCACAATGCAATTCAATACGATAAAATGTGTTACAGGGCGCCATAAGACAATTCAACACAACTTAATGTGATGTAGGGCATCACCATGCAATTCAACATGGAGTTATGGAGGATATAGCCTATGACATCACAGCGCAAATCAAGACGATGTAATGTAGTAAGTTAGAGGAGGATGGGGAGGTGTGAATGCGGATACTGGCGACAACAAAGGGGAAAAAAGAGAAAACAAGATACGCACAAAGAAAACCAAGAAATCTCTGTACTTCAAAACTGGCTCCGTCATTGAAATCAGCATTAAGGCTTGTTGTTTTATATGAAACTTTTTTTTCTGAAGGAGCGTAAACAGATCGGGGTCATGAGTTCGTACCCCTCATGAAGTTGGATCGGTCCGGCTTGAAAACCTTTCTGTCCACCGAGCGTAAATGGTATCTAATTCAGTTCCGAAAAAGCAGTGGTATAAGGGGAGTGGGCTCCGTCTCGTACAATGCCGTGCTCTAGACACGGTGAGTCGCTGGCAACTCATTTCTTGCTATGGCCATTATGTTACGGAATTTTCACCTTTGATTAAAACAAATTTTTAAAAAATAGGCGGGGACGAATGGGCAGGGAGAACAGATGAACATCCCCGCCTTATCGAAGTCAGTGGAGGGCAGCTACTCCCCCCCCCCCCACCCCCACCCCCTCTCCCTGCAGCCACTAGATATGCAGGAAGGAACTGATGACCATCCCTAATATGAAATTATTTTTCTCTCTTTAAGCCAAGAATTGTAACTCAGGAATTCGCTACTCGATTATGAATCATCGAACCATCTGTGTATATCTGTGACGGTCTGGAAAATCAACTATATTTGACAAGCGAGAGGACTGCAGGCGGAAATCTAAACAAATCTTAAATAAATGTTAGCGAACCGCCCAGAGAACGTGGACAAACGAGTCACAAGACGAAACACAACTAGTTTCGACCTCTTAGGTCTTCATCAGGTGAGACATTAACGAATAAAACAATGAAAATTCACTTAGCTTTGATCGCTTCAGATCACTTGGTAGGGTTCAGCGCAAGGAAGAAGGCGTTGAATGAGAACGAGGCTGTTGGAAGGGAAATAGTGAGCGAGTCAAAGTCGTAATGAAGATAATAATATTACTGATAGGAATACTAATAATGGTCAAAATACTGAGAAAAAAAAAAAAAAAAAGGGACAAGATTACTACCAATCTGTGTCAATAAGTATGGGTATGGGAGAAAGGAGAGTAGGTTAGAGGATTCTTAAACAGCAGGGTTGCCGTGGCAACAGTCCCAGAGGCGAAGGCGATGGTGATGTCAATGCCAGTGGTAGTATCAATACTAGCAATAGTATTACTGAATGATACTGCTAACAACGATAGTGAAGGTTAAGGTAATGAAAGCATGATACAGAAATATATTTAGAAAATACAATTTTTATAATAATCAAATAAATAAATAAATGAAACATTAAAAATAATAATAAATTAAAAAATCAGTAAAATAATAATAATAATAATTAAAAAAAAAAAATAATAATGATAATAAATGCATAAATAAGATAGCTATAAGTTGTGTGAGGTGAATAGTGGGAGATAAGGTAGTATGTGTGTGTGTGGTGGGAGGATATTATGGGCTGAGATAGAAGTGGTGGGTTGGTACATGTTACTTTAAGGTGTAGATGCTATGAGGGTGGAGGGAAGAAGGGGATGGGTTTACGTACTAACTGGGGGAGGGGGAGGGGCAACATATTCACACCTATACACAATCTCTCTCTCTCTCTCTCTCTCTCTCTCTCTCTCTCTCTCTCTCTCTCCCCCCCCCCCCCCCCCTTTCACGACCAACGATAAAGGAGCCAGCATTCTATTTATTATGTGTGTGTGTATGTGTGAGTGTGTGTGTGTGTGTGTGTGTGTGTGTGTGTGTGTGTGTGTGTGTGTGTGTGTGTGTGTGTGTTCCATTTGTAATATCAGCCTTATTCATTGGTTACCCCCACCTCCACCCCCAGCAACCGCCATATCCACCAACACCCCTACACACATCATTACTAGGGCAGGGGGAGGGGGGAGTAAGTCGATTGATGTAGCAAATGGAGAGACTCAGAGAGTGTAGGAAAAGGGAAGATGATGATAGCTGCAACCTATGTCTGAGGTAAACAGAGGGAGGTAGGGTGGTATGGGTGTGTGTAGGTGGGGGATATTTCAGGCTGGAGCTGCAGAGATGGAATGGTACATACTACTTTTGGACGTTGATGCCATGAGGGTGGACGGTGCCCAGTTTGGCAATGAGATGAGATTCCTGCATAAGGCGTTCCAAGCTGTCACTCTTAGATTGCCAAAGTGCCAAGACTTTGACATGGTTGATGTTGTGTTGGGCATGGTTGAAGTGTAGAGCGACTGGTTTGGGCCGATGGTGGCGGATGTCGGCCAGGTGTTCAGAGATGCGCGTCTCAAGTGTGCGAGATGTCTCACCTACATAGATCTTACCGCACAGCTGACAGTGGATGGCATACACAATGTTGTGGCTCTGGCAGGAGAAAGTGCGTTTAATAGTGAAAGAGCCTGTGGGGCCATGTAGGATGGTGTCTGGTTTGGTGAGAGAGCAGATTTTGCAGTTGGGTTTTGAGCAGGGGAAAGTACCTGGTGGCTTAGGTGTTGAGATTTTGTTCAGCTTAGAGCGCACCAGTAGGTCGTTGAGGTTTTTGTCACGTTTGAAAGTGATCATTGGTGTGGTCTCAAAGGCAGGTTTATGGTTTTCTACTATGTGCCAGTTAGACTTCAGGATCCTGCAGATGGGCAGATTGTGAGGATGGAAGAGAAGGCAGGCAGTGGGTCTGTCTGTCTCTTTGGGAGGTTTAGTTTCCAGAGTAGATGTTCTGGATTTAGCTGCAGTGCGGCTGAGAGCATCACTGATGACGGCACTAGGGTATCCACGGTTGGTGAAAAAATCAGACATTTTGGCTGCTTGTATAGTGAAATCCTCTTCGCTAGAGCACAGTCTGTGTAGGCGAAGGAATTCAGAATATGGAATGCTATTTTTAGTGGACTGGTGGTGGGAAGATGTGTAGTCCAGGTATGAGTGCGCATCAGTAGGTTTGTAGAAGACTGAGGTTTGAAGCAGTCCATCTTTGAGGGAGATAGTGATGTCCAGGAAATTAACTGACTGTGAAATGGTGTAGGTCAGCTGGATGGATGGATGGAAGGTCTGTGCAAAGTTGAGGAAATTCTGGAGGTCATGTTCTGGCATGGATGTAGCTCCCAATCCATCATCTATGTATCTTTTGTAGAGCTCTGGTGTTGGGCCTGTGTAAGAGGTTAGTAGGCGGTGTTCTAGGTGTCCCATGAAGAGGCAGGCATAGGATGGTCCCATTTTGGTTCCCATAGCAACACCACTGATTTGTGAGAATGTGCGGTTGTTGAATTCAAAAGTATTGAGGGTGAGGACTAATTCTGCAAGTCTGACTAGTGTAGCTGTGGGAGGGTGTTGTTGGTTGGGGGGCCGTTTGTTAAGAAAGAATGCGAGGGCCTTCAGTCCATCAGCATGAGGGATGGAAGTGTAGAGAGAGACGACATCAAGGGTAAAGAGGAGGCTGGGTTTGAAAGTGGGATCTGTGTTGTATGAATTAATCATGTTGAGTGTGTGTGTAGTGTCTTTGAGGTATGTGGGGAGGCCTTGTACTATGGGTTGGAGGAGAGAGTCTAAGTACTGTGAAATGTGTTCTGTAGGGCAGCTGCATGCAGATACTATGGGTCTGCCGGGAGTATTGGTTTTGTGTATTTTAGGGAGCAGGTAGAAGGTGGGTTGTTTGGTGTCTGTCATTATGAGGAGTTTGGCTGTCTTCGGTAAGTTGTTGTGTTTGATTTCTTGTTTAACTGTGGTTGAGATGAGTTTCTGGTGTTGGGGGAGGGGTGATGCTGTGAGTGGTGTATAGAAATTTGTGTCTGACAGTTGTCTGTGTGCTTCTTTTATGTACAACTGTTTGTCCCAGACCACCACTGCACCACCCTTGTCTGCTGGTTTGATGACAATGTCTTGTCTTTGTCTCAGTGATTCAAGGGCTTTTTGTTCATCCCGTGAGAGGTTGGAATTGCGGACAGGTTTGGATTTAACTTGAGAGATTTCTTTTCTACACTTTTTGATGTAGAGTTCAACTTCAGTGGATTTGTCAAGAGGTGGCTGGCGAAGCACTGGAGTTCGAAAAAGGTGGGTAAAAATGTCTGAGCTGTCTGGTAGAGGGGGCTTGGGCACACCGTCAAGTGCAGCCATCCATCTTAATTTTCTAAAGAATCTTTCAACATCAACGTGGTTTTGATATTTATTGGTGGCAGGCTGAATGGGAATAAATTTCAGACCTTTTGCCAGGACTGATCTTTCATCATTGGTGAGAGTCAGATTATCAGGAATGCAGCGAACAAGGTGGCGGTGTTGCTCATGGGTGATAGAAGGGTCAGTTTTGTGTGTAGGGGGATTCAACTGGTCTGGGTTTGCCTCGTGTTTGTTTCGTAATTTTGATAACTTGTCTTGCTTAATCTGGTAGCAGTGATTGTGAATGAGCTGGTTGTGTGTATGGATGAGCTGTCTGAGTCTTGAAGCAGTGGCTATGGGCATGATGATTGTGGTTTGTTGTTTGAAATGTTGAAGAAGACGGGAGAGAGATTCCAGGGATGAATTGAGTGTTTTGATATGTGCCAACATGAGTCTACAGCTGGCTTGGAATAGAATTCTTGTAGTGGTAGTGGTAAGAGCGGTGTTATGAAGATCGGATGGGGTGTGAGAAAGTGAGAAGCCGCGAGGGGTGATTCGCAGTCGAATGCATTGTTTTAGAAAGTTGAGATGAGATGCAGATTTCGTTTTCTGAAACTGTGTTTTAGCATATCCTAGTGCAAATGGCTGGATGATAGGTGGCAGAAAATGAATGGACTGGTGAAAACTGGCATGTGTACGGGAGAGGAATTGGGAGGGCCGGCATTATGTTCTGATTTAGGTTCTTAGAGTTGAGAGGTCAGGAGTGCCTGATTGCGATCGCACGTACACGACTAAAAACGTATGTTAAACGAAATACGGATCAATGATTAACAGTATACAATGATCGAAAGACGTATACACGATAACAATCACACACACTGATGACGTAAACAGAAATACAAAACAACGAAGGGTAGCAGTCAGTATGAATCAAAATAGATCTAGTTGCAAAGCGAGAGGACTGCAGGCGGAAATCTAAACAAATCTTAAATAAATGTTAGCGAACCGCCCAGAGAACGTGGACAAACGAGTCACAAGACGAAACACAACTAGTTTCGACCTCTTAGGTCTTCATCAGGTGAGACATTAACGAATAAAACAATGAAAATTCACTTAGCTTTGATCGCTTCAGATCACTTGGTAGGGTTCAGCGCAAGGAAGAAGGCGTTGAATGAGAACGAGGCTGTTGGAAGGGAAATAGTGAGCGAGTCAAAGTCAAAGTGAGCGAGTCAAAGTCAAAGTGATGCTCTCAGCCGCACTGCAGCTAAATCCAGAACATCTACTCTGGAAACTAAACCTCCCAAAGAGACAGACAGACCCACTGCCTGGCTTCTCTTCCATCCTCACAATCTGCCCATCTGCAGGATCCTGAAGTCTAACTGGCACATAGTAGAAAACCATAAACCTGCCTTTGAGACCACACCAATGATCACTTTCAAACGTGACAAAAACCTCAACGACCTACTGGTGCGCTCTAAGCTGAACAAAATCTCAACACCTAAGCCACCAGGTACTTTCCCCTGCTCAAAACCCAACTGCAAAATCTGCTCTCTCACCAAACCAGACACCATCCTACATGGCCCCACAGGCTCTTTCACTATTAAACGCACTTTCTCCTGCCAGAGCCACAACATTGTGTATGCCATCCACTGTCAGCTGTGCGGTAAGATCTATGTAGGTGAGACATCTCGCACACTTGAGACGCGCATCTCTGAACACCTGGCCGACATCCGCCACCATCGGCCCAAACCAGTCGCTCTACACTTCAACCATGCCCAACACAACATCAACCATGTCAAAGTCTTGGCACTTTGGCAATCTAAGAGTGACAGCTTGGAACGCCTTATGCAGGAATCTCATCTCATTGCCAAACTGGGCACCGTCCACCCTCATGGCATCAACGTCCAAAAGTAGTATGTACCATTCCATCTCTGCAGCTCCAGCCTGAAATATCCCCCACCTACACACACCCATACCACCCTACCTCCCTCTGTTTACCTCAGACATAGGTTGCAGCTATCATCATCTTCCCTTTTCCTACACTCTCTGAGTCTCTCCATTTGCTACATCAATCGACTTACTCCCCCCTCCCCCTGCCCTAGTAATGATGTGTGTAGGGGTGTTGGTGGATATGGCGGTTGCTGGGGGTGGAGGTGGGGGTAACCAATGAATAAGGCTGATATTACAAATGGAACACACACACACACACACACACACACACACACACACACACACACACACACACACACACACACTCACACTCACACATACACACACACATAATAAATAGAATGCTGGCTCCTTTATCGTTGGTCGTGAAAGGGGGGGGGGGGGGGAGAGAGAGAGAGAGAGAGAGAGAGAGAGAGAGAGAGAGAGAGAGAGAGGGAGAGATTGTGTATAGGTGTGAATATGTTGCCCCTCCCCCTCCCCCAGTTAGTACGTAAACCCATCCCCTTCTTCCCTCCACCCTCATAGCATCTACACCTTAAAGTAACATGTACCAACCCACCACTTCTATCTCAGCCCATAATATCCTCCCACCACACACACACATACTACCTTATCTCCCACTATTCACCTCACACAAATTATAGCTATCTTATTTATGCATTTATTATCATTATTATTATTATTATTATTTTTTTAATTATTATTATTATTATTTACTGATTTTTTAATTTATTATTATTTTTAATGTTTCATTTATTTATTTATTTGATTATTATAAAAATTGTATTTTCTAAATATATTTCTGTATCATGCTTTCATTACCTTAACCTTCACTATCGTTGTTAGCAGTATCATTCAGTAATACTATTGCTAGTATTGATACTACCACTGGCATTGACATCACCATCGCCTTCGCCTCTGGGACTGTTGCCACGGCAACCCTGCTGTTTAAGAATCCTCTAACCTACTCTCCTTTCTCCCATACCCATACTTATTGACACAGATTGGTAGTAATCTTGTCCCTTTTTTTTTTTTTTTTTTCTCAGTATTTTGACCATTATTAGTATTCCTATCAGTAATATTATTATCTTCATTACGACTTTGACTCGCTCACTATTTCCCTTCCAACAGCCTCGTTCTCATTCAACGCCTTCTTCCTTGCGCTGAACCCTACCAAGTGATCTGAAGCGATCAAAGCTAAGTGAATTTTCATTGTTTTATTCGTTAATGTCTCACCTGATGAAGACCTAAGAGGTCGAAACTAGTTGTGTTTCGTCTTGTGACTCGTTTGTCCACGTTCTCTGGGCGGTTCGCTAACATTTATTTAAGATTTGTTTAGATTTCCGCCTGCAGTCCTCTCGCTTTGCAACTAGATCTATTTTGATTCATACTGACTGCTACCCTTCGTTGTTTTGTATTTCTGTTTACGTCATCAGTGTGTGTGATTGTTATCGTGTATACGTCTTTCGATCATTGTATACTGTTAATCATTGATCCGTATTTCGTTTAACATACGTTTTTAGTCGTGTACGTGCGATCGCAATCAGGCACTCCTGACCTCTCAACTCTAAGAACCTAAATCAGAACATAATGCCGGCCCCCCCAATTCCTCTCCCGTACACATGCCAGTTTTCACCAGTCCATTCATTTTCTGCCACCTATCATCCAGCCATTTGCACTAGGATATGCTAAAACACAGTTTCAGAAAACGAAATCTGCATCTCATCTCAACTTTCTAAAACAATGCATTCGACTGCGAATCACCCCTCGCGGCTTCTCACTTTCTCACACCCCATCCGATCTTCATAACACCGCTCTTACCACTACCACTACAAGAATTCTATTCCAAGCCAGCCGTAGACTCATGTTGGCACATATCAAAACACTCAATTCATCCCTGGAATCTCTCTCCCGTCTTCTTCAACATTTCAAACAACAAACCACAATCATCATGCCCATAGCCACTGCTTCAAGACTCAGACAGCTCATCCATACACACAACCAGCTCATTCACAATCACTGCTACCAGATTAAGCAAGACAAGTTATCAAAATTACGAAACAAACACGAGGCAAACCCAGACCAGTTGAATCCCCCTACACACAAAACTGACCCTTCTATCACCCATGAGCAACACCGCCACCTTGTTCGCTGCATTCCTGATAATCTGACTCTCACCAATGATGAAAGATCAGTCCTGGCAAAAGGTCTGAAATTTATTCCCATTCAGCCTGCCACCAATAAATATCAAAACCACGTTGATGTTGAAAGATTCTTTAGAAAATTAAGATGGATGGCTGCACTTGACGGTGTGCCCAAGCCCCCTCTACCAGACAGCTCAGACATTTTTACCCACCTTTTTCGAACTCCAGTGCTTCGCCAGCCACCTCTTGACAAATCCACTGAAGTTGAACTCTACATCAAAAAGTGTAGAAAAGAAATCTCTCAAGTTAAATCCAAACCTGTCCGCAATTCCAACCTCTCACGGGATGAACAAAAAGCCCTTGAATCACTGAGACAAAGACAAGACATTGTCATCAAACCAGCAGACAAGGGTGGTGCAGTGGTGGTCTGGGACAAACAGTTGTACATAAAAGAAGCACACAGACAACTGTCAGACACAAATTTCTATACACCACTCACAGCATCACCCCTCCCCCAACACCAGAAACTCATCTCAACCACAGTTAAACAAGAAATCAAACACAACAACTTACCGAAGACAGCCAAACTCCTCATAATGACAGACACCAAACAACCCACCTTCTACCTGCTCCCTAAAATACACAAAACCAATACTCCCGGCAGACCCATAGTATCTGCATGCAGCTGCCCTACAGAACACATTTCACAGTACTTAGACTCTCTCCTCCAACCCATAGTACAAGGCCTCCCCACATACCTCAAAGACACTACACACACACTCAACATGATTAATTCATACAACACAGATCCCACTTTCAAACCCAGCCTCCTCTTTACCCTTGATGTCGTCTCTCTCTACACTTCCATCCCTCATGCTGATGGACTGAAGGCCCTCGCATTCTTTCTTAACAAACGGCCCCCCAACCAACAACACCCTCCCACAGCTACACTAGTCAGACTTGCAGAATTAGTCCTCACCCTCAATACTTTTGAATTCAACAACCACACATTCTCACAAATCAGTGGTGTTGCTATGGGAACCAAAATGGGACCATCCTATGCCTGCCTCTTCATGGGACACCTAGAACACCGCCTACTAACCTCTTACACAGGCCCAACACCAGAGCTCTACAAAAGATACATAGATGATGGATTGGGAGCTACATCCATGCCAGAACATGACCTCCAGAATTTCCTCAACTTTGCACAGACCTTCCATCCATCCATCCAGCTGACCTACACCATTTCACAGTCAGTTAATTTCCTGGACATCACTATCTCCCTCAAAGATGGACTGCTTCAAACCTCAGTCTTCTGCAAACCTACTGATGCGCACTCATACCTGGACTACACATCTTCCCACCACCAGTCCACTAAAAATAGCATTCCATATTCTGAATTCCTTCGCCTACGCAGACTGTGCTCTAGCGAAGAGGATTTCACTATACAAGCAGCCAAAATGTCTGATTTTTTCACCAACCGTGGATACCCTAGTGCCGTCATCAGTGATGCTCTCAGCCGCACTGCAGCTAAATCCAGAACATCTACTCTGGAAACTAAACCTCCCAAAGAGACAGACAGACCCACTGCCTGCCTTCTCTTCCATCCTCACAATCTGCCCATCTGCAGGATCCTGAAGTCTAACTGGCACATAGTAGAAAACCATAAACCTGCCTTTGAGACCACACCAATGATCACTTTCAAACGTGACAAAAACCTCAACGACCTACTGGTGCGCTCTAAGCTGAACAAAATCTCAACACCTAAGCCACCAGGTACTTTCCCCTGCTCAAAACCCAACTGCAAAATCTGCTCTCTCACCAAACCAGACACCATCCTACATGGCCCCACAGGCTCTTTCACTATTAAACGCACTTTCTCCTGCCAGAGCCACAACATTGTGTATGCCATCCACTGTCAGCTGTGCGGTAAGATCTATGTAGGTGAGACATCTCGCACACTTGAGACGCGCATCTCTGAACACCTGGCCGACATCCGCCACCATCGGCCCAAACCAGTCGCTCTACACTTCAACCATGCCCAACACAACATCAACCATGTCAAAGTCTTGGCACTTTGGCAATCTAAGAGTGACAGCTTGGAACGCCTTATGCAGGAATCTCATCTCATTGCCAAACTGGGCACCGTCCACCCTCATGGCATCAACGTCCAAAAGTAGTATGTACCATTCCATCTCTGCAGCTCCAGCCTGAAATATCCCCCACCTACACACACCCATACCACCCTACCTCCCTCTGTTTACCTCAGACATAGGTTGCAGCTATCATCATCTTCCCTTTTCCTACACTCTCTGAGTCTCTCCATTTGCTACATCAATCGACTTACTCCCCCCTCCCCCTGCCCTAGTAATGATGTGTGTAGGGGTGTTGGTGGATATGGCGGTTGCTGGGGGTGGAGGTGGGGGTAACCAATGAATAAGGCTGATATTACAAATGGAACACACACACACACACACACACACACACACACACACACACACACACACACTCACACTCACACATACACACACACATAATAAATAGAATGCTGGCTCCTTTATCGTTGGTCGTGAAAGGGGGGGGGGGGGGGGGGGGGGGAGAGAGAGAGAGAGAGAGATTGTGTATAGGTGTGAATATGTTGCCCCTCCCCCTCCCCCAGTTAGTACGTAAACCCATCCCCTTCTTCCCTCCACCCTCATAGCATCTACACCTTAAAGTAACATGTACCAACCCACCACTTCTATCTCAGCCCATAATATCCTCCCACCACACACACACATACTACCTTATCTCCCACTATTCACCTCACACAACTTATAGCTATCTTATTTATGCATTTATTATCATTATTTTTTTTTTTTAATTATTATTATTATTATTTACTGATTTTTTAATTTATTATTATTTTTAATGTTTCATTTATTTATTTATTTGATTATTATAAAAATTGTATTTTCTAAATATATTTCTGTATCATGCTTTCATTACCTTAACCTTCACTATCGTTGTTAGCAGTATCATTCAGTAATACTATTGCTAGTATTGATACTACCACTGGCATTGACATCACCATCGCCTTCGCCTCTGGGACTGTTGCCACGGCAACCCTGCTGTTTAAGAATCCTCTAACCCACTCTCCTTTCTCCCATACCCATACTTATTGACACAGATTGGTAGTAATCTTGTCCCTTTTTTTTTTTTTTTTCTCAGTATTTTGACCATTATTAGTATTCCTATCAGTAATATTATTATCTTCATTACGACTTTGACTCGCTCACTATTTCCCTTCCAACAGCCTCGTTCTCATTCAACGCCTTCTTCCTTGCGCTGAACCCTACCAAGTGATCTGAAGCGATCAAAGCTAAGTGAATTTTCATTGTTTTATTCGTTAATGTCTCACCTGATGAAGACCTAAGAGGTCGAAACTAGTTGTGTTTCGTCTTGTGACTCGTTTGTCCACGTTCTCTGGGCGGTTCGCTAACATTTATTTAAGATATATTTGACAGTTGAGATCTACTTGCTTGGCCCATGAACTGATAAACAGTAACTCTATTTGCAATAGAAAAAAAGGACAGGCGTTACCTTAACTGCTTTTTTTTCGAAACAGGTCTGCTGAAAAAAAAACCCGTTGATGGACACATTAAGTGAAATTACGTATCTCAAGTGAGATGTCAAAGTAAGCTGTTGAAGAACATATACGGGAACGTGTGTGCACCAAAGAACGAACGTGATAGAAGGCATACTAGCGAGTACTGAGTGTAACCTTCGCCGCTAAGGCTGTTCACGCACAGTGCTCAGTGAAGTTAGGTCACTATCATGGACATTTTTCATTCAAAATGAAAGGAAAAGTACATAGCGGACAGCCCTCCCTCTTTCCATAGCCACATATATATTATAAAAAAAGTTACGGAAGAAAATAATGATAGCAATCCGGTTGTGAAGACCATGCAAATGATATCTAGAGTCCACAACAAGGTGTACGACCATATTATAATGCATTATTTGAGAAAGTAGAAACATTTGGTATCAAACCATTTATCGATTAGTAAACAAATGGTAAATTAAAGCTGCCTAATGTGATTAAATCATAGAAAATAGATCAATTTAAGAACATTCGAGATCATGCTTTGTTTCAAAACATTGAAACAAATAATACGTTCAAAGAATGATATAGGTTTCACAGTTAACGGGTTTTTTTTTCAGAATTTATTTATTCATACATTTTCATCAGTGCCATCAGTGCGTTTTCCTTCCACCGCTCCTGCCATCCCATGCACACCATCCTGGTTTCTTCTTCTGCCATCCCATGCACACCATCCTGGTTTCTTCTTCTGCCATCCCATGCACACCATCCGGTTTCTTCTTCTGCCATCCCATGCACACCATCCTGGTTTCTTCTTCTGCCATCCCATGCACACCATCCGGTTTCTTCTTCTGCCATCCCATGCACACCATCCTGGTTTCTTCTTCTGCCATCCCATGCACACCATCCTGGTTTCTTCTTCTGCCATCCCATGCACACCATCCGGTTTCTTCTTCTGCCATCCCATGCACACCATCCTGGTTTCTTCTTCTGCCATCCCATGCACACCATCCTGGTTTCTTCTTCTGCCTTCCCATGCACACCATCCTGGTTTTGCTCTGCTGCAGTCACTCAGAGTCTTTCAAACAGCGTTAGAAATATCAGGTCGCCAAAGCACCACTCGCCAAAGTATTTACTGCATTGCTCTCAAGACATATCATCGGATCCTATACTGCAGGACAACACTTCTTGAGTTCATAGTAAGGTTTCTAATATCAGTCAT
Source organism: Conus canariensis (assembly GCA_033310375.1). NCBI lineage: Eukaryota > Metazoa > Mollusca > Gastropoda > Neogastropoda > Conidae > Conus > Conus canariensis. The sequence goes on along the minus strand of CM065731.1, from coordinate 45,903,867 downwards.
GAAGCTAGACGTTCTAAATGTCCCACAACGAAAGGTCCATCACCGCGGCTTTGAAGAACAGCCTGAGTGTATGAAGACTCGATTTGGAGTCATCGCATTCGTAATGCAGAGGGGAAGTTAACGCTGAGGTCACCATTACAGCAGGACATGGTAGGGCACGCAATTGGAGAGCTTCTTTTTGATATGAGATTGCATTTCAGGTCTGAACTTTAAGTCTCCTTTCAGAATGTATTTCGGCATCGACCAGGGCAGAGAAATACAGACGCTACATTGTTGGTTTCGAAATGTAACAACACTCCCGCGTACAACATTAATTATGTGGGTAAAATTAGACTCTGGTCCACACTTCTCTTTCGATCTCATGGCAAATCCAACAACTGTCGGTAGGAGCCGGCTGGGGATGAAAAGTTCCACACTAACCTTCCAAGCTGCAGCCCTCGCTGCTAGCCACTGCGTAACGATGTTTGTTCAGTTGCGTTTATGAACTCGCTATCATACCGTCAAAATATTCAGTGGATAAGTGCTCTAGATGAGTGAAAAGACCATGGCAGTTGATGAGAAGATAAGATTTGGCTATATCAACAAATAGTAATAATAACAATAATGATAATATCAACAATGATAAGAAATAATATTAATGATAAAATAAATGAATTAATCACATAATCACATGAGATATAATTTAATCCATAACACTGTGCAAATCGTTGGATACAGCACACCGCCCAGACCGTAACATGCCAAACAAAAGCATCCGCGGAAAACGGGTTTATGCACCCCCCCCCCCCCCCCCCCCCCCCCGCCCCCCTCCCCCTTCCCGAGGATCGAAAGTAGTGCTGGCCTACTTTTGTTTCAGACAGTGTAGTGTTGAGACAGGTCAATGATCGCAACTTTCTGAAACAAGATGGAGGAGTATGAGCATATCACACTGCCATCGCGATCGAGCTTCCGATAGGTGAAGCATCCGACACTGTATTCAGGGGAGAGGTCCGACAGGGCTGGCACGCACTTCCTTGCGCTCGTCATCAGGCGTAGACATGGCTGCGGTGGCTTTGTGCAAATTAGCAACTCTGACGATGCCCTCTTTCTTCCGTGAAGATTTTCGGCACAGGATTTCCCTTAAGGCCTGGCGGAAACGGGCTCCACTGATGCAGTAGAGGAAGAAGTTGGCGAAACGGTTGACATACAGTAGATAAAAAGTGACGGAAAAGATCAGGTTCTGGCTCCCTCTGCCTTGCGGTGTGTCCTCAAAGAGCTGGAAGGTCTGATCCAGCAGGACGTACACAGAATAGGGCAGCGTGCAGATGATGACACCGAAAGAGTCGACAATCAGCATTAATGAAAGCTGACGGCTTTTGCTTGATGTTTTCCGTAGCTTCGACCCTCCTATGCTTTTGGCTCCGATTTCTGTGTTGTCCTCGGATTTCTTGACGTGCAAAGTGATGATGACGTTGCCGATGATAATGGTGACGAAAGAAAGGAGGAGGGAAATGTTATTGATGTAGGGCCAGTGGTAATCGTGAAAGATTCGGTAGGCGTTGCTGAAGTCTCGGTCCACCTCACACAGGTAGGCTGTCACCTCCTTGGGCACCACACGTGCTGTGAAGGCCAGGTGTCCGTCCTGTCATCCAACAGCAGAAAGGAACAAGAGAAGAAACGATAGCTTACGAACGAAGCGAGGTTTTCAACTGAATAAACGTACAGAAAGGAATCTGTACACACACACACACACACACACACACACCTCTCTCTCTCTCTCTCTCTCTCCTCTCTCTCTTCTCTCTTATCCTCCTTCCGCTCTTCTCTCTCTCTCCTCTCCGCCTCCTCCCCTCTCCCTCTCTTCCCCTCTCCCCCCCACTCTCGTTCACTCTGTCTCGTCGCCCTCTCTTATCCCCCCTCTCTCTCTCTCCTCTCTCTTCTCTGTCTCTCTCTCTCTCTCTCTTTTCTCTCCTTCCTCTCCACTCTCTCTCTCTCTCTCTCTTTCCTACCCCTCCCTCTTTCTCAATTCCGTGAAGATCTACTTGGTCACCACACTGCACACTGTTAATCAGATTCCTCCAGTTGTGTCAGGTGCGCACCATGGTCTGGCTTTCCTCAAATGGTTCCCGTGTCCCTTTAGCCATGTCGTCAGTAATCGTTCATTTCTATCTTTGCCTCCGTCTCCCTCCCTCAATGGTACCCTAGGAGATTGTTTAAGAACGGCAATGGAGTCCTTTGTTTTGGCAAGACACGCCTCGTGACAGAAACAAAAGTAATCATCTGGTGCACGTGTACGACAAACACAAAGAAACACTTCGACGAATACATGTAAACAGGTTGCTCTATCCAACACAAGAGGAGAGACATTGGGTCAGGCACGAGAGAGAGAGAGAGAGAGAGAGAGAGAGAGAGAGAGTGTGTGTGTGTGTGTGTGTGTGTGTGTGTGTGTGTGTGTGTACAAATCGCCTTACTTAGAAGGGTCGTCCCGCTAGGGCCCAGTGTCAATAGGGCCCAGCACCATTAGAACCTGGTACCATCAGGGCCTGGCACCACCAGGGCAAATTGCCAGTGGATCCTAGTACCATCAGGGCCTGGTACCACCAGGGCTAGGTGTAAAACCCATATCATTGAGGGCTGGCGCTACTTCGGCCCAGTACCAATAGAGCCCAGCATGACTAGGACCCAGTACCAATAGGGTCCAGTATCACAAAGACCCAGTGCCAGTATGGTCCGCCACCATGGCCAAGTACCCATAGGGCCAAGTGCCAATAGGGCCAGTACCAGTAAGACCTGGTACCATTTCAAAATACCTTTGGAGCGGTAGGTTATGACGTTTCTTCTGTCAGCAATGATCTCCAAAGACATCTGCCCTGCGGTGTTCTACCAAGTCACTCAAAGACACCGGTAAACGTTTTTCTTCACCAGCAAGACTATCGATACCTTTAAAATAATGTTGATGCGACTGTTCTGGCGGAAACAATGATCTCATGTTCTTTCGGTATATAATGCATACTACTATTCCAGTGAGTTACTCAGGTAGGATGGTCGGACAGGGCATTCGGCCTGATATAACTCCAAAAATGCATGATATGGAAGTATCTCAACAGATCTAGAAGCCCCATAAAATTTAAACAAAATGTCATTTCCTTTCTCTTTAGTATAACTTTATTTTGAAAACAAATTATGCATCGTCCACACACACACACACACACACACACACACACACACACACACACACACAATTACACACACACACACACACACACACACAAAAACACACACTACACGCGCGCGCGCGAGAGCACGCATGCACGCACACACACACACACACACACACACACACACACACACACACACACACACACACACACACACACATAAGGCAAAAAGGCGAAACTTGTGTTTCTCTACTTTGTTTTTTTCAAGAGTAGAAGAGCTTCTATCTTCACTGAAATCGTGTTAAGTCAGTTAAAATGCCCTGAAAATAAAGACAGTTGTGGTCAAATTCACGCTGATGCTGAACATGCTTTTTACGCAATGGACTGGTGTTACAGATTTGTTCTGAGAAATTGGCCCGAGGTCTGCATTTTTCCACGACACGGAGGCAGTCAACTGGACTATCAGGCTACAAACGTGGAAAAAAAATCCTGAATATTCCCCTTGAATCTGTTTAATGTGACCATTACCATTATTCCACCCGGATGAGTAATTCTGATCTGCACTTTAAGTAAAGAGAAATCATTTACAGTTTTTTTTTTTTGCGCTTTAATATACCGTGGTTTACATTCCAGACACTTCTGAATAGTGTTACCTTCAAAAGTTCCAGCACCAACAGGCAGACGGTGACGATCTTGGCTCGCCTGACTGTACACAGAGTGGACGCTTTCAGAGGAAACTGGATGGCCAGGGATCGGTCCACTGTCATGGCAACAGTCAGATAGACTCCCAGGTTACTGCTGACCCAGCCAAAAAAGTGGAAGATGGAGCACATGATG
>CM065731.1:45874893-45892393 GCA_033310375.1 Conus canariensis | reverse complement strand
CTAACAACGTATTTTTACACACACACACACACCACACACACACACACACACACACACACACACACACACACACACACACAGACAGACAGACAGAGACAGACAGACAGAGACAGAGACAGAGCAACCGATCGAGAGAGAGAGAGAGAGAGGGAGGGAGGGAGAGACGCACACACGCACGCGCCCACGCATGCATGCACGGACGCACGCACACACGCACACACAGAGGCATATTTGCAGATTTGTGTGTGCGCGCGTGTTCACACACAAAGACACACACAGATACAGACAGGAAAAGAACAAGAAGAAGAAGAAGAATATAATAAGAAAAAATGTTAAATTTGACTTTGGGGGGTTGTGGCCAAAAGAAGTACAACGTACGTGTACGGACAGAGTGCCCTGTGTTTCATTAAGAAAGTCGTCTGGAGGCATCCTGTCTATATTACATATCACTCAGTGATAAGAAATGGAGCAAAATGTCTTGTGTACCCATGTTTGGTTTGTGAGGACAAGTCCTGACAGGAACGATTTGTGTCATTCTTCGTTCTACACCTAAGGCGAGGTGACATTGCGTGAAACGTGCTTTCGTTTGTTCCTAGGTGGTCGTTTGTGCACTCAAGTTGAGATTGAGAGCGGGTCCACGTGTGAAATTGGAAATGGGGTCAAATTACAGAGTGAATTGCTGTTAATTGCGATGGTCGACGCCAGAGTTCGCGAGGATTCTTCTGGAAGTTCTCTCTTTTTGTCTGTTTCTCCATTTGGGCGCAAGAAGACAGTGCGCGTAATCTATTTGTTATTTCAGGTGTAACAACTAGTTCATTTTAGACAGGAGCACACACACACACACACACGCACGCACGCACCCGACCATCTCTCTCTCTCTCTCTCTCTCTCTCTCTCTCTATATATATATATATATATATATATATATTGCGTGTGTGTGTGTGTGTGGTGTGTGTGTGTGTGTGTGTGTGTGTGTGTGTGTGCGTGCTCGCGCGCGCGCGTGTACGTGTTTGAAGTATTGTTCCGGAAAAGGTAGTATTTTTTCCATTCCAGGAAGAATACCCTCTGTAAGGGTATAGCACTGGCTATAAGGAACTGTATGTAGCTACATCCAAATGTATTCCAGGAAGAGGAGGAACGCACCGATAGAAAAACAAGCACTCTGAATTATTGATTGAACGCTTTTCTGTGATTGGATTATCTTCTCTTACAAAGTTAGATTGTCGATATGGCCAAGGGGGCCTTTGAGTCATTCATGCGTTCAGGACAACGAACACGGATGATGGGTTAGTTTTAATTTGTTTCTGGGGCATGAACGAGGGATGATAATTGTTGAACTTTCTTACATTATTAATGAAGTGAAAGCAAACGGTGACCTATTTTGTCTGCTGAAAACGAAGGCTTCGTGTAGGGTATTGATTGAAGTAGGAAAGGACTTTCAACATTGTCTGATCGAAGTTGTGTCCTTGATTAAGAAAGCATTCAAGCATACAGGTAAACAAATCGCACGCGACGAGATTTTTGTGTGTTGTTGCTGTTGTAACGCTGTGTGTGTGTGTGTGTGTGTGTGTGTGTGTGTGTGTGTGTGTGTGTGTGTGTGTGTGTGTGTGCACGCGCGCGCGCGTGCATGCATGTGCTCTCTCTTTCTTTCTCTGTGTGTGTGCGTGTGTCTGTCTGTCTGTCTGTCTGTCTGTCTCTGTGTCTCTCTTTGTGAGGCGGGTGGGGGGGGGGGGGGGAGAGGAGGGGGTCATCTTTCGGGTTTCTTTTCTCTCTACAGTCTCATTTTGATGCTGATTTTGTCATGATAATCGTGATCACTTGGCTACTCACTTCACGCTTCTCTCGTCACCTTCTTGCTTTGACGACTACAAGTTGTTCAGGCCAACAGGTTTCAGATCTGACAATATATAAAGGTGGATGATGGCTGATTTAGGATAACTATATTCAGGAGTTACTGTTTTGTTCCCTGAAGATCTGAGTTTCCTTCCTTGGAAGGAAAGTTATTAATGTTATGTCTCACCTGTGACGCAATGTACGGTAGCCATATAGTCAGAGCGTTTACCTGTGAAGCCGAGGATAATGAGTTCAAACCACTTGTGGAGTCGGATTTTTTTTTTTGTTTCAAAACCCTCTCTGTCTACACAGCAGTAAAAGGGTACCTGATTCAGTTCGGGGAAGGCTAAAAGCGGTGGAAGGAGAGGGATGGGAGCAGACAAGCAAGCAAGCAAGCAAGCAATACATCAAGACATCAGTAAATTAAGAAATGTTACTATACATGCAGTCCAGACAACTGTGAGTTGCCAGTTTCAGTTCATTTTTATTGCTCAAAGCTGCCTAAAGCTCTTGAATATTAATCCAATAACTTGTCAATTTTCATCGTTTACTTAGTAACGGTAATAGTAACTTTATATGCAGGATTCTGTATACTTTCGTTTGCATTGGAGTCAGTAATGATGATGATGATGATGATGATGATGATGATGATGATGATGACGATGATAGTAGTAGTAGTAGTAACTATAGTAGTAGTCGTAGTTGTAATAGTATTTGTAGAAGTAGTAGCAATAGCAGCAGTAGCAAAAGGAGGTAATAATAATGAATATTCATAGCACATTATTTAGACTCTCTCTCCCTCCCTCTCTTTCTCTCTCTCTCTTGCTCTGTGTGTGTGTGTGTGTGTGTGTGTGTGTGTGTGTGCGTGCATGCGTGCGTGCGCGTGCGTGCGTGCGTGTTGTATGTATGTGTGTGTGCGTGCATGGGTGCGTGCGTGCGCGTGCGTGGGTGCGTGCGTGCGTGCGTGCGTGGGTGCGTGGGTGCGTGCGTGCGTGCGTGCGTGCGTGCGTGCGTGCGTGCGTGCGTGCGTGCGCGCGCGCGCGCGTGCGTATGTGTGTGTGTGTGTGTGCGTGTGTGTGTGTGTGTGTGTGCGTACGTGCGTGTGTGTGAGCGAGTGGATACTATATTATACATGAATCAGTAGTAAATGTGAGAACAGTAACTCATTGCGCAGGAATCTGTTACAATGAACGTAGTGACTTTCATTCTGAGCTGACGGTGAGTGTATCAAATGTTACGTACGCGATAACACATTCTCCCTTCCAGTTCATGTTCATTTCTGTATTGCGCCTGTGCTCCCTCAGTTTTATCACACCTATGCTCATTCCCGTCACCCGTCATGGAGCCATAACCAGGTGTGTCACAGCCCCAGCACTGGAAGTCTATACATTCCCGTCACCCCTCATAGAGCCATAACCAGGTTTGTCCTGTGACAGCCCCAGCACTGGAAGTCTATACATTCCCGTCACCCCTCATAGAGCCATCACCAGGTTTGTCCTGTCACAGCACTGGGAGTGTATATATTCCCGTCACCCCCCATACAGCCATCACCAGGTTTGTCCTGTCACAGCACTGGAAGTCTATATATTCCCGTCACCCCCATAGAGCCATCACCAGGTTTGTCCTGTCACAGCACTGGAAGTCTATATATTCCCGTCACCCCTCATAGAGCCATCACCAGGTTTGTCCTGTCACAGCACTGGAAGTCTATATATTCCCGTCACCCCCCATAGAGCCATCACCAGGTTTGTCCTGTCACAGCACTGGAAGTCTATATATTCCCGTCACCCCCCATAGAGCCATCACCAGGTTTGTCCTGTCACAGAACTGGAAGTCTATATATTCCTGTCACCCCCCATAGAGCCATCACCAGGTTTGTCCTGTCACAACACTGGAAGTCTATATATTCCCGTCACCCCCTATAGAGCCATCACCAGGTTTGTCCTGTCACAGCACTGGGAGTCTATATATTCCTGTCACCCCTCATAGAGCCATCACCAGGTTTGTCCTGTCACAGCACTGGGAGTCTATATATTCCTGTCACCCCCCATAGAGCCATCACCAGGTTTGTCCTGTCACAGCACTGGAAGTCTATATATTCCAGTCACCCCCTATAGAGCCATCACCAGGTTTGTCCTGTCCCCAGCACTGGGAGTCTATATATTCCTGTCACCCCCCATAGAGCCATCACCAGGTTTGTCCTGTCACAGCACTGGGAGTCTATATATTCCTGTCACCCCCCATAGAGCCATCACCAGGTTTGTCCTGTCACAGCACTGGGAGTCTATATATTCCCGTCACCCCCCATAGAGCCATAACCAGGTTTGTCCTGTCACAGCACTGGGAGTCTATATATTCCTGTCACCCCCCATAGAGCCATCACCAGGTTTGTCCTGTCACAGCACTGGGAGTCTATATATTCCTGTCACCCCATAGAGCCATCACCAGGTTTGTCCTCTCACAGCACTGGGAGTCTATATATTCCCGTCACCCCCCATAGAGCCATCACCAGGTTTGTCCTGTCACAGCCCCAGCACTAGAAGTTTGGGGGAGCAGTCAGTGAGCAGTTCATATCTTCATTCCAGCTGCTCATGAGAAGGCAGACAATACATTTCTATTGAAGAGGTATACTTACAATCAATACGTCATGAATAAGACAAGATCCAAAACGAGAATTATCTCTTAAAGAAAACACGTGCATCTTTCTTTACAAACAGCAAAATATGTCATATTCAGTACGGCAGAAAACTACAAGAATACAGTGCAAAACAACCAGAGAGCCTGTTGTATAAGAAATATCACAGTTTATTGCCTTAAGTGGTCTTTATGGAATGGTGTTGCGTCACGTCATAAAAGAACCAAGAAGACGTGTCATGCGTCTTACTGCAAATTCGAAACTCGAGTATGTTTTCAACTATATTTATTCCGTCGCTGTGCACAAAACGTACAATAAAAAGCCATAAAATGTGGATTATTACTGCAAGTGGATAAGGCCTTCATTTAAAAAAAAGTATCAAAAGTAGCCGGAATCATTTGATGTTGTAGAGCCTTGAGCAAGTTCAGCAAAGGTATAAGATGGTTCAAAGGAAAAGTCGAACAAAAATTGGCTATAGATTTAAGCAAACGAGCACATAATGCATGACTCAGGCAGATCGGTAGCCCGGTTTTCCTTGGTTCCTGAACTTAGAGGAAATGACACTGCGTTTACTGATCAAACTAGCAATACGAATAGTTATGTGGCGTGGATTCCAAGATATTGCTTCTTTCAGGGCTTCTCTAAAGCGGGCCCCACTGAGGCAGTAGAGGAAAAAATTTGCACAATGGTTGACTTGAATGAGGTAAAAACCTATGGCAAAGAGCAAAGCTTGCCTCGCCAGGTCCACGGGGCTGTTGTCAAAGAGGTCAAGGTCCTGAAAGGTCTGATCTAACATCATGTAAATGGTCAGAGGCAGTGTGCAGGCGATGATGCTGGCGGAATCGATGATCAACATGAGAGAGAGCTGACGACTCTTAGAAGACGTCTTCTGAGAACCTCCCGCCGTTTTGGCTCCCTCTCCAATGTCCTTACTGTCCTCCGATCTTTTCACGTGCATAATGATGATGATGTTGCCAATGATGATGACGATGAAGGAGAGCATGAGGGATACATTGTGTATGTAGGGCCAGTAGACGTCATGGAAGATCTTGTAGTCCTCACTGAAGCTTGTGTCTACTGCGCAGAGATAGGCCAGTACCCCTTTAGGGACTACACGTGAAGTAAAGGCCACATGCCCATCCTGCCAAAGAACAGATACAACAAAGTTCTATAATTTGCACACTGAATGTAGTTTTTAGTAAAAAGAGTCAAATTCAGATGCTCATGACTTGAATCAATGCACAACATTTTAGATGTCACGTCTGTTTATTTGAAACCTTTTGTGTGACAAATATTGAAGAAAGGCTGTACATAATAGACAGTAGTGATAAAACAAGACAATTGTCTACCTCAGGTTAAGATACTCAGCACTGTCTCTGGGCTGGAACCATTATGCCTATAACAGGTAGGAAACATTGTGCCTGTAAGAGTCAGGAAACATAGCGCCAATGACAAACAGGAAACATTGTGCCTATAGCAGACAGGAAACAAAATTTCAATGACAAGCAGGAAAACTAACGCCCATAAAAGGCAGAAAACATAGTGCCTATGACAGTCATGGAAAGGAATGCCTATGACAGGCCCATAACCAATAACCATTTGTTGTCCGTTAAAATTTATGTTTTCACTTATCAGTCGTCATTTGCATACTGCGAACATGTCTTCTTCTGTGACACTCCGTTCAAAGTCATCCTGACAGGTACGTAAGGCTTGGATGGCAGATGGCAGACCAGAGACGTCCTGACTGAGGAAAACAGGAGGAATGGACTTGCCTCGTATGCGTGACTCCGGATAGACAGGCAGGTCAGTCCCTGGTCTATCAAAGCATCTGTCATGGCGCCTCTGTCAGACAAGGGCGTGAGGCAACCACAAAGAAGATGACTCTAAAGACTCTCAAACAAAACTGGATCTTGCCTCTGTTGTCAAAGGCAGATGTTTTCAATTCGTATGTTTTGAATCATTGTTCCTTTTGCTTTGATATTCACATTTGGTGGCACACAAATAATACTGCACAAATGCTTCATTCTTGGTGCTCACATTTTTTTTTTACAAATATTATTATAATTTGAAGGATTTGTTTGAACCAGTCTATGGATAAGATAGTATGACACCTGCTAACGGAGAACAAGTATCAAAGACGTAGACTCTGTGTCACTGAACCTACCACCAAAAGTTCCAGCACCAACAGGCAGACGGTGACGATCTTGGCTCGCCTGACTGTACACAGAGTGGGCGCTTTCAGAGGAAACTGGATGGCCAGGGATCGGTCCACTGTCATGGCAACGGTCAGAAATACCCCCAGGTTACTGGTGATCCACCCAGATGGGTGGCAAATGGCGCAGATCACGTGCAAATGGCGAACGCTGTCGAAGATCTGAAATCATCGTCGAACGCAAAGCAAAAGAATAAAATTGTACCGAGGAATTGTGAATAATCTCTCTCTCTCTCTCTCTCTCTCTCTCTCTCTCTCTCTCTCTCTCTCTCTCTCTCTCTCTCTCTGAAGCACGCATTTAGAGCTAATTTCGTGGAACATTAGAAGGAAGTATGGAACATGGCTTATTAACACCCTATACTTTAACGTCTATAAAGAATCAGTTCTCTCTCTCTCTCTCTCTCTCTCTCTCTCTCTCTCTCTCTGACAGTGAATATTGTTTATTGCATGTGAATACTATCCTTATTATTGTATCGTTATTGTCACTGTATCCATCTTTCTCCCAAATATGACGTAAATAAAATGAACAAGATTTTTTTGTACATGTTTTAAAAACTTCTTGCGGTAAAGTGTGTGTGTAACAAGTCGTAATGAGGACAGAGATTTTTTTTTATCAACGTGGACAAAATGTGTGTATGGCAGAAGATATTTCAGGCATGAAAGTTATGATATACCTAGGAGTTTTAAAAGACTGGTATTTTATAGTTTACATTCATCTATCTATCCATCTATCATCTATCTATTTCTCTATCTCTCTCTGTATCTGTCTATCTATCTACCTATCTATCTATCTATCTATCTCTCTACCTGTATGTTTATTTGTTTCTCTTTGTCTGTCAGTCTGTCAATGTATGTATGTATGTATCATTCAATCAATCTATCTATCAATCTGTCAATGTATTTATGTATGTACCAATCAATCAATCTATCTATCAATCTATCTGTCTATCTATCTTTCTCCCTACATCTATCAATCTATCTGTCTATCTATCTTTCTCCCTACATAGCTATCTATCTATGTCTCTATCTATCTGTCTATCTATCTTTCGTGCTTACGTCCATGCGTGCGCTTATGCATGTGTTTGTGCGTGCGCACGCACGTGTGTGTGTAGTGTGTTGTGGTGCGCGCGCGTGCGTGTGTGTGCGTGCGTGCGTGCGTGCGTGTGTGTGTGTGTGTGTGTGTGTGTGTGTGTGTGTGTGTGTGTGTGTGTGTGTGTGTGTGTTTGGACAGCGTTATAAACAAAAATGAAAACATGTCAACATGTCCGTTTACTGATATCAATGGGAACAAACGAAGAAAAAAGAAAGAAAGAAAGAAAGAAAGAAAGAAAGAAAGAAGCGAAGAAAAACAACAAACAATGTTAGGACAGCAGAAGACAGCAGTAGAACCAAATGCTTGGCCCTGAGTGACCAATAAACATACACACCAAACCTGCATTGCAAATCTACTCACGTGCGGAAAATTAACATAGAGGTAATGCGGAGGAAGGGGTACCAGCAGACTGACAATGTCCACCACAGCACTGACGGCCATGTAGAATGACGTAGACATGTGACGAAAGTGCTTGCTCCGCATCACCATGATTACCAAAGTGTTGGTGAAGGTTCCGATGACGATGAGAAAAGGTGGGATCCAAAAGTCGATGAAGCTGGCGATTCGCAGCAGCAACAGCACATCTGCAGTTAGTGCCATTGTCGGCAATGACGACGAGTTCGTGAAGTTATCATGCATAGTGGGTGTCAGACCGTGGTCGATGGAGAATAAGTCATCCAGAGCATTGGTTGTGGATTCCAGTTCTTCCGTCTCTGAGCTGTTTGGAGCGAGTGTCATGCTTGTTGTCCATGCGATATCCATCTCTCGTGGTCTGAAAGTGAAAAGTGATAGTCAGTGATTGATAAAGGGTAGCATAAAGTCAACTGCGTTTGAACGGCGGTATCATTATAGCCTTAAACAAACACCTATCTGGTGAAGAAGAAATTGGAGTGAAACTCCATTATGTAGTTTACTAGAACGGAGAGATATGTGAAATGTGTGTAGCCGGGTGCTAACAGTGTATATTTCTTGGTCACCGTCGTAGACGAGATATTTTGTTCATGAGTTATCTTACCCCTTACCTCCCTTGGTTGAATCTCATTTTTATTGTGTAAATTCTTCAAATCATGAATACCTCAGAACCTACATAGTTGTGTATATGTCTCTGAAGTCACAAAAATTAATGCATTCTATTCATTACAATCGTGTTGGACTGAGAAGCCCATATTTTCTCTAAAACTGGTATTTCGCACAATTAATCTTGGCGCCATTTTGAATTGTCCGACGAACAAACCGTAAATAATTCTTGTTTTCACAAAAAGTATGAGACAATCCAAAGAATCCGAAAACACGCATTGAAAGTCCATAAGCTCTCATTTCGTATATCGCATGCCTATCATCTTTTCTGTACAAGCTTGCGACTATACGAAATGACTGACGGCGCCGGTCCCTTGAGCAAGTCGCCTTCTTTGTTGATTGTCGGAGTTTTGATCTAAATTGTCGTTTTATGAAATTCGGACTTCCCAATCGAAATCTTTTTAATTACTCCATTTCTCTGATAGAAGCAACCGAAAATATATAAAAATTATCATCCGATGGACCATTTTCAACAGAACAACATTTTTTCGAAGATCGTGTTAGAAGCACATGGCAACGGCCATGTGACGATGAAAGCAAGTTGTGTTTCAGATAAAATTTTAAACACAAACTTCTCCGCTCAGACGGCACCCTGGATAATGAAATTTATATGTGTAAAAAGAGCGAAATGCCAGCTATTCATTCATTACAAAATTGTTTCATGCTGTTTAGTATTTTTCATCGAAATAGAGGAAAATATGACGTAAACTCGTTAAAAGTGGGTTCATTCTCGGACTTTAATCACCAATAACTTAACACAGCCACAGAATTGTCAAATATGACTTGTTGCATTTTATTCCTTGGGTTCTGAGGTTTTCATCGATATCAAATATGTTTGCATACTTTGAACGGACGGCGAGCTAGACAACACAGAAGCTGCGACAGATAGCGCAAATTTTGTCATTTACTATCTCGCGAGGCCCATTTTGAGTGCGGCGCTGCGTTGTCTGCTTTGCGGTCCGGATCGCCTGTATATATTTGAGGCGCTGCGTTGAATGTGATCAGTGTTGCCTAGAGTTCCCCAGAGTGTTCGCTGGAGAGTGTTCCGTAGAGTGTGCTCAGTGCGCTGAGTGCGAGAGAGTTCCCAGGGCTGTGTTCCTGGTTTGAGCTTGTTATGGAAGGAAAATAAAAGGAGAAAAACTCCATGTCGTCCTCTGTGTCTTCTTGACTGGCTGCTGTCCCTTGGTTCCTGCACATATCACCATCTGCCTATCTTCACCTGCACCCCCTTACCCCTCCACACCATCACATGTGCATATTCAGATGTGCCATACTTAAGAAGATCAGAATGTATACAGCATTATGATCTGATTTTCTTAAATATTAAGACAACCTGTAATATCAACAGCAAATATTAGAAATATCATCATAATTTCCGCAGGTGGGCAATATTCCTCAGTTCTTCTAATTACATTATGGAATTTCATTTTCTTACCATGATTAGCGCTGGATTACGTTTCTAATTCCATTTCACGTAGTTTTCGAAATGAAATGGTGAGTGGACCTTCAATGTTTTGTTTTCACAACTTCAGTCACAACTCACTAATTCATTCTCCTGAAACCAGCCAATACGTTTCTAAAACTGCTGACTCGTGTGGTTTTATTATTGATGCATATTCATCATCGGAGTAGTCCCTTTCAATAGCTTTTTTCCCATTGTCACTAAAAAAAAAAAAAAAAAAATCCAAATTTCTTGATCAATTCATGCTTTATCTTCATGCTACGCAGTGTAATTTCAGTTACTCATCTACTAATCTATCATTCACTTGACAATACAAAGTGGCACTGTCCAACAGGAAAGACCGCAGCCATGGCTCCTTTTCGCAGGGCACGTATGACCCGGTGGCGAAAGCTCGGCACTGTCTGGTGTTGCACTCTTTTCACCTGTCAACGAAACGGCAACGAGTGGGGGCTACAAGATACGCTTGCATTTCCCTTGGTGGTGGCGTCTTTCGCTTGTAGGCTCTGCGGTCATGAAATATGGGCTGGTACGACCATGGGGCCGCTTCCATGTGGATTCTGTTTTGTCGCATCCAGTGGTCACACAATGGCGTCTGCCATGGAGCAATAATGTCCCATGGCGTCCTGATGAACTGCTCTGTGCATGCCTGCACCCCATGTGAACACAGCGCAGGTTTCCAAGGATGGTGCGGGAATGCTACCGGCTGATTGGTTCGGCCATGAGAAGGTGCTTCACTGGATCCCACTGGCACCTTCAAGTGCATCGTTTCCTTTCACCTCCGTTTTCACACGCATACATGTATTACACCGTCTTCTCCACATAAAAGGAAAGAGTATTTTCATCTTTTATCTGGCTGTCCACACGAAAGGTAAGTGTGTTTCACTCCTTTTTTATGGCTTAGTTCATCATCAGTTTCAGCTCTGTTTCCAGAAAAGTATCTATCATTGGTCTTCTTACAGTTCTTGTGGAATTTCTTGAAAATTGCTGCTTTCAAATAAGCTAACTTCTTCGGGATATGTTCTAGCATCATCTCCCTGATTGAATATAGCAGAAGTTGATAAATTGCTGAAACTGTGAGGCGTAAAGTCTGTGATCCCTGCATTTAGTGAAAGAGAACTTATCTGCCTAGCTGTGGTATCTTTGATTACAGTCTAAGCAGCTTAGAGTACAACACAAAGATCTTGTCGCACATTGCCCTAACTTTTGTTGTTCTATGTAAATATTCTCTTAAGGACTCAGTTACACACAACTGCTTTATTTTGCAAATACTGAAAACTCCAACACATGCCAAGTATGCCCTCGTCTTGTTCGCTTTGTCTCCTCCATCATGTGACCTATATGCGTTTCTTTCACGCTATTGAACCATTGAATTTGGATCAAATCTATGGTCTGGAATCTTTGAGCCGATGTTAACAACAACAACTACAAAGCATACAGTTTTGAAATGCGATCTTTTAAAATAAATTCAATGCGGTTTTTACCACCTAAAAGTTTAACAATCCATTTTGTATCTCATGTTTCTTTATATTTTGGCAGATGTTTTCTGTTATAAACCTATTTCAGGTTTAGCTTCCACAGATCTACATCTTGTAGTTTGCAACAGATGAAATACCAATTCTTGCAGAATTCATGGCGCTTCGTCCCAGTCCTGATGTATATAACTCTGTTAGAAATTCAAACACAATACGGACAGCGGCTGATAAGGGATATGCACGCCATGAAACGCGGCCAGAAAATGCTCCACTTCCGTAGTTGAGTTGACTACGTCCATGCTGCACAAGAATGAGCAGGTTCCTCTATAGAGCCTTGTGCCTAGAGGGACTACGAGGTAATCTCACTTCCTGAAGCTGAAGTTTCTTACGTAGTATGTATAGAGCATTGCTGTGGGCTTGTTAATTTTGCCTTCCATTGGGTAAAAGAACTGTGTTGTCTGATGAAATGTGCAGCATTTGTGGGTACTAACAGGCTGACGGCCAATGTACATAGATGGGGATCCCATCGTCGTGCACCTTCTTCCTTTTCGTTAGAACTCTCTAGATGACGCTGGGAGGGGATGAAACCACACATTGCTGAATTATTACAATAGAAAATAAATGCATCTAGTGCAAAAGCTTCTGGATCCGGCTGCCTGGATACGAACGGTCTGACTTCGTAATTTGATACAGATACAAACAATTCTATGTCACATTCACCACAATATGTTGCTGTCTGTTTGAATGTGGCGTTTTTCATTGTCCACTCTGTGTTGTCATTAAATTTCCGTCACATCTGCTTTTACATAAAACTTTCTAGAAATGTATGGCAAAGTTCAGCCAAATATCTTTATCCTTCCACCAGATCCAGATTCTTTGGGGGATTGTATTACATGTTTGTGACAGAGAGTTAGCCATGTTCTTCAAATAACTGACTCCACATGAATTGTCAGTTACAAGTTCACACATGCTGGCTACGGACTTTGTGCTTTCAACTTTTAAGGCATATTTACAATGAGCAACTCTTACACATCTATGTAAAATTGTTTGTCGGCCATAGTATATCTTCCATGTGTTGTTTGTGTACAATAAATGATTCTCCAACAGCCTGAAACTGATAATCTGCTGCCGTTTCTACAGTAAATGTTTTCGCTTTAAATTGAAGATTATGGCCCTACTGTCTAAACATTCTCATCCAACAAACTGATTCTTTTAGTCCCTCCATTGAAAGTGACATACAGCTTCAAAACATCTGCTTTTCTGCTAAGGTGTTACACCTTTTGCATATTCCAGACTTCTGACATATTTCAATGCACCAGAACTACAGAAAAAGCCGCTACATATTAGCCCATGACTTTGATGGTGCAGGATTGCTCCCAGCTGGCTCGTTCGGCAGTTGAGAACAGAACTTCTGTGGGTCCAACTCGCACCTTCGGGTTATCGGTTTTAGATGAAATTGGCTTTCAGAGACAATTGTTTAAACACAGCAACATCGACATGATTGTTGACATTCGTAATCAGACTCTGCGTCTAATTCTTCATGATTAGCATTGTCGTGTTTCCTAGATAAACGTTTACAACCAAACTCATGTGTCATTAAGCATCATCTGACAAGAGTCAAGAGTTTTTCAGTTTCCAAACAAACATGGAGCTCCCCGATACAACAATAGACAGTAATTTTAATAGTTACATTCATTGCAGCGAACCAAACCATTCCAAAAATATCAGTCAGGTGCCTTGGAAGATGCCATGAAGGAGGTTTGATGACTCCTTGAAAGATACAAAAAGGGAAAAACAAAACCAAGCAAGCAGTAAAAGAAAGCCTGCAGATAAAAACAACACAACAACAACAACAACAACAACAACAATCTTGTCTCCCTGACAAAAATCTGACGCCAAAGTTCCTCTAGCCTCACTATCTACTAGAGTAGCGCTTGCACAGCGCAATTGATGGAGGCTAACATCGACATGCAATGTTCGAAGTACAATGACTGCATGGAAAAGTTAAAATATGGAAAGGAAACTCGTTCATTAAGCGTTTGTAACATTCGCTTGGCTGTCAAATAGTTCAACGTTTGCTTTCATTCATGAAAAGGTTTGGTGTCCCATCTGCGCTTAATGATGTTGCGCCCTACAGTCGGCAAGGAAAGCTGAAGTTACCAACCACATTCATTGTCGAGGTGTGCAAAGGAGCACAAGCAAGATTACTGACCATGCTTGAAGACATCGGAAAACAAAAATGTGAAGTCAGGCTAACACAAACTGAAGACAGGCAGAACATGCAAAGTTTATGAGGTAGCTGTTGTAGCAAAAAAAAAAAAAGCCTTAAGATCAGTGAAATGACAGGACAAACTAAAACTGAATGGAAAGGACCGGGATATACAGAAATGAAGTGGTGGACACAGCAAAGAGAAAAGAGAAAACACATGCCTTTTGATACAGAAGATAAACAAAGACGTTGCGAAAGAATCCACAGAGGCAATGGAATATATGGGGAAACACGCTCCAAAGAAGTCACAGTTGGAATAAAGGATAACGTACGGCCTCTCAGAATCAGCTTCATCCCCAGCTATGGGTATGACCTCCTCCGTCTACTTGGCCTTGAGACGCCCGATTATCCCGGGGATGCAGTTTCAAATCCATGGGGCGACAGGGAAAAGGCGGTAACAGAAGGGCATCCAGGAGGCTTCAATGTAGCCTTGTCACTGTCGGGTGCAAAGGGTAGAGAGCTGACAAAAGACTTTATGTACAAAGTGTCAGGATGGTGATATAAGAGGCGGATTGGAACATCACTGCTGAGAACCTTCTGCTATCCCTCTGTCCTTAGAGAAACATGGCTAGACCACAGACACCTCAGAACAATTCGGAGGATCCAGGAAAGACCAGAGGACACTTTCAAAGACGAGATTAGTGGGCTTTGTGGGCGAGTTACATGCCGTGCATTTCTCCAGCTTGGCCCAAGTTCCAGAAAAGACAGATGCTCCCAGAATTCATCAGATGGGTAGGAGAATGGTGAGCCAGTCAGCTCCATCACTGTCACGAAACAAAGAAAAAGTCACACATCAAGACCCTGGGAATGATCAGTATTGCATAAGACCTCAGAAACCCAAGGTCGGAATTGAAACCACAGTGCCCAAGGACATCCACGCTGATCATTTAAAACGGAATTTGTACAAGATCTTGATGCCAAATGCTAGAAACTTAGTTTGCTGCCTGCAAGTGCTGAAGAGGAACGGAGTGTAGTAGATATTTAAAGAGTCCACAAAACGTACACACTGATAGGAATGAGCATACTGGAACACAAGTTTGACGAATTCGAATATATGTTTATAGACACGTTTGCTGTAAAACAAGCAAATCGGAAGACATTTACTCAAAAATCCAGCTGGTCACAAGAGATAGATAAATAAAACTGCCACAGAATTTGCAAAACAAGGACTAGAGAAGCAATGGGAGAATCAAAATCATAACACAACACCCTCAGCAAAGCAGAATCATCATGAAGGGGAACGAAAAAAAGAAGACCCAAGAGTGCTTCTACAGAGAAGCCTGTAAATATTCCAATGGCTTCAGAAGGACGAGACTTTGAAGGTGGTATATTACGCCTTGAACAAAACAGAATTGAGAAATGAAACCAAGCAAATGACAGAATAAAGCCTGATGGTAATAGACAGTGGCATCCCTGATAAATGCAAGATCCGATGTTTGCAGCTCATGCTGATCACAAAGTTCCCGTGGCCTCTGCTGATATACGACATCAGAATGAGCCCAGTGAGATCAATGGAGGGAATAACTTAATGTCCCTCCTACTGTCGCTGACCCTGCTTTCTAATGTCGTAAAGCAGTGCTGAAGTTATCTTCGAAATCCATAGTCGTAGAGAACAAAGAGGCACAAAGCAAAGTTATTAACCATGCCGAGAGATTAGGGGGACCGAGCTATGAGGTCAAAGCTAGCCTAAGCTAACGACTGGTAGAATTTATGGAATTCCTGAGGCAGTGGATACAGAGTAAAAAGACGACTCAAAGGGAAAAGACAGAGGAGACACACGGATATCACAGCTTTGACTATCCACGCTTGGTGATTCATGCTCCCTGCAGAAGTTTGACTATACCTTTCAGAAGGATACAGATTCTCGTTTTCACTACACCACTGTGTGTATTCCGAATGATTGCCACTCGGTGCAGAGACTCAGAATGCCGTACACTCCAAAGTAGACCAATTTTTGTTTACCTCCAGACAGGCGTTGTGCATGAAAAAAAACCCACACACAGACGTCTTCGTTTCGGGAGAGAAGAAAAACCCAACGAATGGCTTCATGCTATCACACAGGCAGTGTGATGCAAACATCCTCTCTGGAGGGTGTAACCTTTGTTATCAGTGGGGAGAGCCACACTAGATTTGGCGTCATGGACCTCATGGCAGGAAGAGAGTGGCGAGTGAGCCCTCATCCTCGTCTCTCCTGACCGTGGCGTTCATAGAGGTCTGGCTAGGGCCAGTTGAGGAACGGAAGCTCCCTCTCCCCGAAGAATGCGAGAAGAGAAGAGAATATCAAAACTGTGCATGTGCACCAAATGGAAACGTAAAGCAATTTTTCAGGCGAAGATCAATCTGGGCGCATGAGACACCCTTCACTCATGCAAGTTTTCTGGCTTGTTAGGAATTAAGGGACAAAACATTTGCTCGGCGGGGACCTCTTCTCTAAGGACTTTCTGCTGTCCAGTTCTTTCGAGAGTTTCTTCTGCCACACAATGGATAAAGCAATAATGTTCATAAAGTGAATTAGAGGACAAATTATATTACGTCTTCTATTGACATTGTAGAATATGATGACAGCGTTACACAGCCTATTCATAATCAAATGTAAACACAACACATTGGAAATTCACACTTTAATCCACACAAAATAATAAATGGCAGAGACTGGAAATAGATGAGTAAGTTTTAAACACAATGTTGAAATTTGCTCTGTTTACTTATGTTAAAAATATGATGAGACTTGTAACCTTCATGCAATTGTTTTTCAGCACCTTTCTCACAACGCTTATTCTTCTCTCTCTCTCTCTCTCTCTCTTCTCTCTCTCTCTCTCTCTCTCTCTCTCTCTCTCTCTCTCTCTCTCTCTCTCTCTCTCTCTCCCCCCTAACTGAATTACTATTTATAATTCATTTTCATGGATTCTTAGGATGGTTCTCAAATATCCAAGTTGTATTCGTGCCTATTTGGTGAAAGGCTAGGAAACGGCACTACTCAAAAGACTTGTTCCCTCATCCTGTGAAATGTCATCAATGATCTGGCCTTTAGGTGTCCTGGATGTTCAGCTGGAGAAGGCGAACAAACTTGCCACTCCATCCAATATCCCAGGGTTCCTATGGCATTTGGTCCTCAAAATCAACAGTCGGACAAAGTCAACCATAATTTTCATTGTTGACAAACATTTTCAGTAAATAGTAATTGTTTAGTGAAATGGGGTAATCAAATGACCCTACTTGTCCACTCAATAGGGGCAAACAAATTTTAGAACATGTACTGAATTCATACGAACCAGCGCTGATTCAAGGATGGTACACATGGAGACACGACCGATCGCTTATGACAATTACATGTATGGAGACACCATGTTACCATAAATTCCAACAACAAAATCACAAATGGCAGGAGGCCGCAAATATGATGGTCTGGAACAGCCGTAACGTTAAAAGCATGGAATAAGGATTTAG
>CM065731.1:45862393-45864893 GCA_033310375.1 Conus canariensis | reverse complement strand
CACCATGGGTATTAGTCATTGTTTCTGATGTGGCAACGTACTGCTCACAGCTCAAAGTTTGACCACCGATCGAGCACTTCTACTGTATAGCGCAGGTTCGCTGTGCATGCGTGGACACATAAAACACACCAAACGCATTCAATTGCTGAATCAATAACCCCTGCCACCAAGACTTCTACTGATTAATAAATTTGTGTGCCTTTGTGTGCCTAATGTCTAATCTGTGCTAAGGAACTGTAGCTCGAAGAAGCAACAGTTCTCAATTACAGATTTGTGACTGTGTTATGATGGAACAAACGTTGCCTGTCTTAATTAAAGAATTACAAATAAGACAGCCCAAACGACCCAGCAACTAACCATGTAGACTCGTGTGAGGCACTGAAAACCTGCCACAACAGAATACATCTTTTTAATATTTGGTTTCATTTCTCAGCTTATAGAGGGTGTTTTTGTGTATGTGCGTGTTTCCATTAAAAGTTTAACGAATCGTTCTGTCTGCACGTGGTACCATGTAAAATGTGTTCACGGGCATACATTTCGATTCGAGAAAGTAAGACAGTACACAAACATATATGTGTGAACACCAGCATCTATTGCCTTTTGCCTCACAATCTCTCCTTGCTCAGGCTGACCGCTGGTCGGGTAAGTATTTTAGTTAATTTAGGGTCTGGTAGATTCAAAACTTTCATGCGTGTTTTTTATACATTAACTGTTTTTAGGATTCAACAAAATCCATCAACATTTCATAGAAAGTTTTAAGAATGGAGAATATTGACATTCCAGACCTAATGCTCCAGTAAGTGCGTTAGACAATAACAATATATAGCCAGCTACTTGTTTCTCAGATCCGTTGTCCATGTAGAACTGTCAAGCCAGCCCTTCTGTTGCTTTTGGAGGAAGAGCATGGAAGAGGCTCAGGGCGTGGGTCTCGTGGCAATGCGCCCTCTGGACACAGACGACAAAGCACCTAACCATTATAAAACCTTGTGGAAGTGGCAAGTGAGTGGCTTGCAGGACGCTGTTCTCAGGGGGTAAAACCAATTTGATGGTTTGGAGCAAAACCCTTTCATCTGCAAAATGCCTGTTCTGAGTAAAATGAAATAAAAATTCAGAAAATTCTCTCACTTTAATGGTCCGCCACAAAACGCAAACGATTGGTTCATTTCTGATTGGTTCATTATTTCTGATTGGTTTCATTTCTGATTGGTTTCATTTCTGATGTGGTTTCATTTCTGCCTTTCGGCGTCATTGCCTTGATAACAAGTTGCCGTGCAGTTGAGGGGAAAAGGGTATATCTAAAATTGTCTCTTTTTGGCTCTGAGCCACTGAATTCTTTTTCCACATGAATGGTGCATACTTGAAAAAAATCTTCAGTGATTTCCAGTAGCTTTTTCGCATGTATTTTGTAGGCTAGTGTGTTCTCATTTGTTGAAGGGACCAGCACAGGTTGCTGGAGCACCTGGGAAAATTTATTTAATATTTACATATTTCATAAGGTTACCAAATGTGCAAGACCTGGTCTCGGGCGAAGAGGGTTTGTTTCTCGGTGGGGAGGAGGTATAAGGTGGGGGACAATAAGGAGGGACAGACGGGAGTCTAGCCCTGTGAATGTGATGTTTTGGGACAAACAGCCACTAGTGTGTGCATTTTTCCTTCGTATTAAGATGCAGTATTCAAACGCTTCCCTAAACGTTTTTCTGTGTGTACTATTTCTCTCTCGTGAGAGACAGCTGATCGATTTCTAATTTCTAAATAATCTAACGCTTAGTGATGCCCAGCTGAGCTAGCAAAATCGTTTATCAACAATGTTCTTACTGAAGGCTTTGATGAAATTATTTCCATGTGGCGACACTTTTGGACACTTTCGGTCCCTGTGAGGATTACCAAGCCGAAATCTTGGGCCTGGTTCATCATCTTCGTCGCATTGGTTTGTGTGTTTCCTCTGTGGGACTAAAAACTTAGTGTATGTTTTAGTTCATACTTTCAAAAGAGTTGCTACTGCTAAAACATGATTGGCTGTTTCGCTGCCAACTCAGGTGTGAGGTCCATTATTTGTTTGGGTGTGTGAGTCTTCGTGTTTTGTACTTGTTTTGAACATAATGTTCCGAACAGATCGCCTGATTCGCATACAAGCACTTAGGCAGATTGTTTGTGACAACAGATTTGGTGTACTGGTAAGTGGCAATTTGCTTCATAAGCAAATAAATGGACCATGTATTTCGCGCCCAGTGGTACGAATTCATGTCCTGGGACAGGTTAAGAAGTTCCAGGGTAAAAAGAAAAAGTAGTCTCTAATGTCTTCTTATCTGATAAAAGAGAGAAGAAAATGTACCCTCAAAAAACATCAGCTCAATGTCATCAGTATATTAATAGGAGCTTAAGTAAATAGTTTCAAAATGGAGTGACTGATGGCGGAGAACGAAGCACACATGCATCGTGTCTTGTCATGTGCTTTGTTTGTCAATGTCATTGGCGGTAACTAACACCCTCTCTTTCTAAT
>CM065731.1:45847393-45857393 GCA_033310375.1 Conus canariensis | reverse complement strand
CGTAATTCTAGCACCACATTATTGATCTGAAGACATTCTTTGACTGTATTCTATGACTGCATTTGACATGAACAGGTTTTGACAGGTCGCCACAGTCTATATCGTTGATGACAGTCTTGTACAAGTTATGTCAGCATCCTTTAATTAAAACAAAAGCAGGGCTGTTTTTAGCAAGTCTCGAAGACTCCTACCAAAGTAGCCCTAGGCATATACCAGGAAAATATCACACTTCATGAAATCGTTTAGGGCGTCAGTACCTCAGCATTCATACAAGGGCGACCACTTTGCAAATTTTTATTTACTGAAGGTGTGGGTCCTTTGATGAAAGCTGACGGAGAACTCTGGGAAATGGCCACAGATTGGAACACGCTGTAGTATGGAGCACGTATGGAAGGAAATCAATTCCAGGGAAAGCAAAACGCTTATGAACAACTCAATACAAAATCAGCATCAAACAAAAGACATTACAGCCAGGTATTGGGAGAAGAGGACCACTGAAAATGTCTGGAGTTCATTTGAAAAAGGACGGTAGCTCAGCAAAGGAGGTCGAAATAAGGCTCGTCTTGCCCTCGTCTTCCATAATCTCCACCTCAGGACCTATCTCATGTAACCATTTTTACAGTAACTGGGAAATTGTTCGCCCACACCTGTTTATCCCCTGTACATATTTACTTCTGTCATTCGTTAAATTGTTTGTGTCTTGTCGTTCTGCCCGAAGAAAACGGACAATGCAAGGCTTGTTACTTCAGTGTTTGTTTTGTTCGACTGACGGCTTAGTGCGCTACATTTCTTTTCATTTTGACCCAGCCTGCAGTCATTATACTTTGAAACTTCCATAACAACACTGAAACTGATCAGGACAAGTTGATCTATCAGTTTCTTTAGATCAGTGGTGGTATTTAATGTTGTGTATGAATGAAAAAAAACCCACCTGAGAGCTAATGAAATACTTAGTGTAAAATTTCCGTCTCTTAAGAATGAAAGCTTTTGACAACTTCTCCACACGTTAAAGAAGAAACACAGTGTCTGTGGCAGGCAGGAAACATAATGCTTATGACAGGCAGAAAACATGATGCCTATGACAGGCAGGAAACATAGCGCCTATGAAAGGCAGGAAACACAATGCTAATGATAGGCAGAAAACATAATGCCTGGGCTAGGCAGGAAACATAATGCTAATGACAGGCAGGAAATATAATACCTATGACAGACAGGAAAAATAAAGCTTATGACAGGCAGGAAACATAATGCCTATGACAGGCAGGAAACATAATGCCTATGACAAGCAGCAAACATAATGCCAATGACACGCAGGAAACATAATACTATGACAGGCAGGAAACATAATGCCTATGACAAGCAGCAAACATAATGCCAATGACACGCAGGAAACATAATGCTATGACAGGCAGGAAACATAATACCTATGACAGACAGGAAACCTAATGCTCAGAACAGGCAGGAAACATAATGCCTATGACAGGCAGGAAACATAATACCTATGACAGGCAGGAAACATAATACCTATGACAGGCAGGAAACATAATGCCTATGACAGGCAGGAAATATAATACCTATGACAAGCAAGAAACGTAATGCCCCAAACAGGCGGGAAACCAAAAAAATATGCTGGCAGTTGAAACCTCTCCTCCCAATTACCAATCATTATTAATGTGTATATTGCTGCGACAGTATGTCCAAAGTCGTCTATCAGATATGTTAGGACTAGATGGCAGACGGCAAACCAAAGAAGTCTTCAATGAAAACTTTGAAGGAAAGGACTGGCCTCTAAAGCATGGCTTACAATGGAGAGGTATATCCGCCTCTGTCTGTCTGAGCACCTGTCAGGGCGCCTCTGCCATAACAAGTCATGAGATAACCATGAGGAATTGCATTTTGTCTCTTTTGTCAAAGGCAGTTCTCTTTAACTCTCATGTTCTCACCATTGCTTCTTATTTCGCTGTCACGCAAATAACAATGCACAAATTCTTTGCTATTGGCGTTAATACTTCTCTACAAATGCATCATTATTTATTTCAACCTGACTAGGGTTGAGATAAAACACGGAAGATCAAAAAGAACATTGTTTGTGAAAGAACCTTTGGAAAATAAAACTCAGTTTATTATCTGCCTCTGTTTCACGTGACCAAGGGCCTGGGCTCGAGACGTCGTATTCTTTTACTCCAAAGGATCTTTTACAAACAAAATACGTTTCAATGTTCTCTGTTTTATCTTCAAACTCCAGCAGTCGAACTTCATTTACAGTTGAGATAGTGATATATCTGCAAAGGGGTAACAAGTGGCAAAAACACAGAATCTGAGTAACTGAACCGACCACCAAAAGTTCCAGCACCAACAGGCAGACGGTGACGATCTTGGCTCGCCTGACTGTACACAGAGTGGGCGCTTTCAGAGGAAACTGGATGGCCAGGGATCGGTCCACTGTCATGGCAACGGTCAGATATACCCCCAGGTTACTGGTGATCCACCCACATGAATGGCCAATACCGCAGATCACGTGAACGTGGCGAATAGGGTCGAAGATCTGAAATCAGAGTCTTGAGGGTTTTACGTATATTATATCCTGCGTACTCTATCTCTCTCTCTTTCTCTCTCTCACATTTTCAAACCATCTTTTGTTCGCATTAAAACCTAAAGTCCTCAACCTAAATCTTGCGTCACTTATTCTGTGCCATTTATCTGTTATGACATTGAGAAACTTTTCAGAATGAAACACATTCTTAAATGAGAAAAACCAGCGGTATTTTTCTTTACTTTCCATATCCGAGTGCCAATTCTGTTTAAAAGAACAAATAAGCCTGTC
Source organism: Conus canariensis (assembly GCA_033310375.1). Classification (NCBI taxonomy): domain Eukaryota; kingdom Metazoa; phylum Mollusca; class Gastropoda; order Neogastropoda; family Conidae; genus Conus; species Conus canariensis. The sequence goes on along the minus strand of CM065731.1, from coordinate 45,854,569 downwards.
TTTAAATTCCGCAATGAACTGTTGCTCATTTCTTACTTCCTGAGTCATCCACACTATTCCAAAACCCTGTTCTGAAAGGACTTTCTTTACTTTATAAGCCCAAGGCTTGCCTGCTCAAACGGGACTGGGGTAGCTGGGGTTTGAATGTGAAACATCCACAGAATCTCCTTGTCCTGCATGTAGACATATTATTGATGACGAAGAACACTTTCTGTTCCACTGTACTGCTTGTAATGAAGTGCGGACAAACTGTTCATTTTTCCAGTTAGATATAGCGAAAAGACAAAATGTCGCTGTTGTGTTATCATCAGATGATGAAATTGTAATAAAATCAGTTGCGAAATTCATCGCGGAAGCATTGAAAATTAGACGGATGAAGGACAGTAAAATTGAAGATAATACATTATAAGAGATATCTGAATGAATGTTATCATTCATCGCATGTTGAAGAGATCTGTAAGATACAATGTCATCATTTGATTGAGTGGATGGTCGAGTCAGTCTTTTTTTTTTTCATTTTGAAGACATCAGTAAAATACAATGTCATCATTTGATTCAGCGGATGGTCGAGTCAGTCTTAAGGTGCTTTTTCTTTTCTTTTTTTTTTTTAAACCTTACTGCATTACTCCTGTGCGTGAGGTGAGGACATAACGAAATGTTACGAATATTTATTGTTTTTGTTAATTTTGGATTTGATACACACTAGGAATGAAAGTGTACTATTTGTTTGCAGGAAAGGAAGAGGGATATGTTTTTGTTCTGTTACTTCTCCCCCCTTGTCAAAAGACCTCTTTGGTAATGACAATAAAATATCAAAGTGTCAAAGTGTCTCTCTCTCTCTCTCTCTCTCTCTCTCTCTCTCTCTCTCTGTCTGTCTGTCTGTCTCTCTCTGTCTCTCTCTCTCTCTCTCTCTCTCTCTCTCTCTCTCTCTCTCTCTCTTCTCATATGTTTTTACGGATGTTTTGTGGAATTAATTTAGTAAAAAGGTAGCAGTAATTTAAGCAAAATAGCTCACTGAAACCTATACTTTTACCTCTGTAAAGAATCGTTGTAAGCCTCTCTCTCATGTTGTTACAATAGATGTTGTTTACTGTATAAGAGTATCCTCCTTGTTACTGTGTTGTTATTGTCATTTCATTCATATCAGTGCGACTGGATAAGTTAGTCCCAAAAGTTCACGTAAATAATATGAACAAAATTATTGTGAACGTAACTGTTAAACGATCCCTCATGGTGAAGTTAAAGAAAATGTCAGAAAAAGTAGCAGATCTATGATTGCAGATCCTATCTAAGAGAGAAAATCTGAAGAGTTTACCACTTAGTCTATTAGATGAGCTGATGAAAGCATGATATGATATGTTATAACTATCGAATTCATGTGGAACAAAAAAAACAAAAACAAAAAAAAAAACAAGACTGAATCACTAAAAAGTTGCACAACAGAGAATAAAGCAATGGCATGAACGTTTCTTATGTTAATTGTTGTGTGATAGGATTAGCCTGAAGCTGGATGTGAAACCCCCTCGATTACAAAACATACCTGGAAGTCATTTATGATAGCATGATATCCGAACGGACATGAACAGATATTAATATAGACAAATATTTCTTTGATTAACGAGAACATAACGTGTTTGACAGAAGGCATTTCAGCCGTGGGAATGATGGCACATTCAGGGGTCCTAAAGCATTGATATTTTGTATGTATGCAAATAACTCACTCTCTCTCTTTCTCTCTCTCCACACACACACACACACACACACACACACACACACACACACACACACACACACACACACACACAAAAAGAAGTGTTAGAACGACAGGACAGCAAAAGACAGTCGTAGAAGCAAAGGCTGGGCCATGAATGACCTTTAAACATACACACCAAACCTGCATTACCAATCTACTCACGTGCGGAAAATTAACATAGAGGTAATGCGGAGGAAGGGGTACCAGCAGACTGACAATGTCCACCACAGCACTGACGGCCATGTAGAATGACGTAGACATGTGACGAAAGTGCTTTCTCCGCATCACCATGATTACCAAAGTGTTGGTGAAGGTTCCGATGACGATGAGAAAAGGTGGGATCCAAAAGTTGATGAAGCTGGCGATTCGCAGCAGCAACAGCACATCTGCAGTTAGTGCCATTGTCGGCAATGACGAGTTCGTGAAGTTATCATGCATAGTGGATGCCAGACCATGGTCGGTGGGGAATAAGTCATCCAGCACATTGGTTGTGGATTCCAATTCTCCAGTCTCTGAGCTGTTTAGTGTTATCATGCTTGTCGCCCATACGCCATCCATCGTTTATGGGCTGAAAGTGAAAAGGTTGATCGAGAGTCACTGCAAGCAATGGGGGTAGCATGAAGTCATCCTCGTTTCAACGGCTGTAACATTAAAACCGTAAACGATGACTTACCTTGAGAAGTAGAAGTTTGAGTGATATTAAGTATTCTGCTAGAGCAGAGAGATATGTGAGATGTACATGCCTAAATCTCTGACAGTTAAAGGATTGGATTCTCTACATACCATGACCCGATTTTGTTTTTCGTTTTATATATCAAATAGGCTAATAATAGCAATTGCAAATATCAGCTATTTTTTTCATAAGTTTTTTCCAGGTGGCCATAACCCCACTATTCTACTGAACTACACGATGGAAATTCACTCAAAATTCTTCTCATGTTAAATGCTCGTTTACATTTCTAATTCCATTTATGTAGTTTACCAAAACAGCGTGACAAGTTAGACCTCAAAGTTTTAAGATGCCTTCAGCTATTACTCATTCATTCGTGCTCCTGAAAAGCAGGCATTGCAGTTATAAAGCTGTCGTCTGTGTGGTTTTATTTTTGATATGTAATGATCATTGGAGTAGGGACAATACAAAGAATTTTCTCGACTATCCACTAAAGGCAGTGATCCAAGTTTCTCGATCTGTTCACGTATACATCTTCATGCTATGCAGTATATTTTCAGTAATACATCTACTAATCTATTATTCTTCAGAAGATTAAATGTGACAATATCCATATAACCGCCTTTCACTTTGCTCGCCACATAAGAGGCAAGTGTCTTGCTCTCCATATCAAAGGAATGTGTTTTTCACCTTGCTCTCCACATCAATATAAAGGTTAAGTGTCTTCCACTTTGCGTCCAAAGGGGTGTGTCTTTCGTTTTGCTGTACACACGAAAAATAAAAGGATTTCACTTTGATTCTCACGCCTGAAATGCCTTCTGGCATACACGTTATGTCCACGTTAATCAAGGAAATATTTGTCTATATTAACATGTGACAGTAGCTTCCCTCATAAATGTAAAATCTGATGTTTGCAGCTTATGCTGACCCCAAAGTTCTGATATATAGTCCAGTGAAATCAAGGAAGGAAATGACTTCATGTCCCACCTACTGTCACTGACCCTGCTTTCTACTGTCGCAAAGCAATGCTGAAGTTATCCCTGAAATCCAACGTCGTGGAGAACGAAGAGTGAAAAAAGTTCAGTTCTATACCCGAAGTCCAGGAGGACCGATTTATGAGGTTAAACAAGCCTAAGCTAAAGACTGATAGGTAATGTAAAATTCATGAGGCAAAGGACACAGACTTAAAAGACGACTCAAAGGAAAACGATTCATAGGAGGCACCCGGATATCACAGCCCTGACCAGCTTGACTACCTCCGCTTGGTGACTAATGTGGCCTCATTAGTACAGACGTTTGACTACGCTTTCTGAAACAGTGTAAACTCTTGCTTGCACTACACCACAATGTGCATTACTGTCCATTGACAGAACGATTGCCTCACGGTTCAGAGACTCGCACTGCAGCACACGCCCATGTATACCGCACAAACCAATTTTTGTCCACGTAGTATGTGGAAAGACACGCAGACGTCTTCGTTCATAGAGAAAAGAACAAAAAGCGAACGGGTGGGTTTTTGTCATCACACAGGCAGTGTAATAGAAACATCCTCCGGAGAGGGTGTGACCTATGTTATCAGTGGGGAGAGTCACGCTGGGCTTGGCGTTATGGAACTCATGGCAGGATGAGAGTGGCGAGAGAGTCCTCAGCCTCGTCTCTGGCAATAGTCGCATCTATAGAGGTTTCGCTGGGACGAGTTGAGGAACGGAGGATCTGTCTGCCCTACAAAGGCGAGAAGAGAGGAGGATATCAAAACAGTGCATGTGCACACAAAGGAGACTTGAAACTTGTGACTTTGAGACTTGAAACTTGAGACTTGAGATTTTTCCTGGCGAAAATGGATCTGGGCACAGAGGCACAAGACATCCCCCACTCATGCAAGTTTTCTGGCCTGTTAGGAATCAAGGGACAAAGCACTTGCTAAGTGGGGGCCTTTTCTTTAAAAACCTTCTGCCCGTCCGGTTCTTTCGAGAGTTTTTTTCCCTATATTCTGAGAAAAAGCGATAGTATTCATGAAATGAATAAGAGGACACTTTTCATTATGATCTTCAAACCCATTTATTTAAATGAAGAGTTAAATGCTGCCTTTTCAGAATCAAATCTATTGAAAATTCACGCATTAAATACCATATAAAAGACGGAATGGAATGGTAGATCTGGTGCGGAGTATTGAAACAGATGAGTAAGCTTTCATTTCAAATGTTCAAATTTACTCCACTTATTCATCTTACAGATGCGATCACATCTTTAACCTTCGTTCAGTTTACAAATGTTCACCACCATTCGCATAGCGCTTCCTCTGCTCTCTCTCTCTCTCTCTCTCTCTCTCTCTCTCTCTCTCTCTCTCTCTCTCTCCTCTCTCTCTCTCCTAACTAAATTACTTATTGTATGAGGGTTTTCAAATATTCTACTTAAAATACTTGCTGGATCACCCTGTGAAATGCCATCAATGATCTGGCCTTTAGGTGTCCTGGATGTTCAGCTGGAGAAGGCGAACAAACTTGCCACTCCATTCAAGATCCCAGGGCTCCTATGGCACTTGATCCTCGAAATCGGCAGTGAGACCACGCCGAACATAATTCTATCATTGTTGGCAGAAAGTTGCAGTAAGTACTAACAGCATGGTGGAACGGGGGAAATCATATGACCCTGCTTGCCCAGTCTGCAAGGGCAAACAAACTTTGGAACACGTCCTGAGTTCACGCAAACCAACACTACTCCATTTTCATATTTCATTTCTTTAATCACACGCTGCTGAATTAATGTCAGTGTGTCATTTTCTTTTATGGTGTGTTTGTCGATAAGTATCTGTCACAAGGAAATGAAGCACAAATATTATTCATTTGATGTCATTGCCTACAGGAATTTTTTTAACCATTTTTTCCTGTCTTTTTGAGAGTCAAACATCCTGATGCCATATAAGATGTCGACGCTGTTAACATTCCAACTGAATGTTTATTGTTTTCTATTTTGGCCAGTTATCAAGAACACGAAAACTGCACTGTTGAGCATTTGTGTGATAGGTTTTCTGCGTATTGAAAATGAAGGTCCGACCTGCCCTGTGCGGAGGACCAAGTTGCCCTGATGTAGGAGGACATGTTAGCCCTTGTTCTACTAGGCCAGCTGAAAGGCAAGTAGCGAGTAATGCTACACGAGTTTTGCCATTCACAAATATCACATATCCAGGTCAGCCCTTGTTCTGCTTGGCCAGCTGAAAGTCAAGTAGTGAGTAATGCTACACGAGTTTTGCCATTCATGAATATCACATATTCAGGCAAGCTATTGACCGTCAGTTTAAACCCCGAATTGTTCATCTCACTGTTTTATTAGTCTCCTCACTACTTTGAAAAAAAAGTAACCCTGAATTGTTCATCTCACTGTTTTATTAGTCTCCTCACTATTTTGGAAAAAAAAGTAACTACCCACAGCTATATTCCAAGCAAACTGAAAAGAAAATTTGAAATGAAATTGATAGCGAACTGCCAAGAAAAACGTAGACAAACGAATCACAAGACAAAACACGACGCGTTTCGACCTCTTAGGTCTTCTTCAGGCAAGATACAAAACACTCAGGACAACGAAAATGAACGAGCAATCACTTATCTTCATTCACTTCAGCGCAAGGTGGGCGCTGAAGTGAAGAAGACCTAAGAGGTCGAAACGCGTCGTGTTTTGTCTTGTGATTCGTTTGCCTACGTTTTCTTGGCGGTTCGCTATTAATTTCATTTCAAATTTGTTAGATTTACACCTGCAGTCGCCTCCACTTTGCAATTAAAAGAAAAGTTACTATTCCGCTGGACAAAAGGGAAAAACAAATTACAAAACAAAACACTTAATTTTGTCCCTTTTATCCGGCGCGATAGTAACTTTTCGTTTAAGCTTCTTTAAATTTCCGCCTGCATTCACCTGACTTTGAAACTATATTCCAAGCGGTTTGACGACAAAGCGAAGGTCAGTCTAACAGTGAATGTGTAGGTAGTTTTGCAACGCAACAAAGTCACGTGAATTACAGAAGACCCTGAATATCCACACAGCTTTGAACAATACTCTTTAGTCCTTCGGTCATGATTAATTGCGTTTGAAAGATTAGACCTGTGCTGGCATTTCTTTCCGTATTTTAGGATACAAAATATCAGTGTATAAATGTATTTGCGATTCCTATGGAAATAACACACCAATGACAAATATAGATGATGTAAATAGTTCACACACCTCAGATACAGTTTATAACTATGTACACCGTTTCCATTTTTCTTTCTTTCTTTTTTATTTCTTTTCATGCGTATTTTCATAAATAAACTGTTCAATATATCGAAAACAAGCTACTACACCTCCATTTTCGGTTGGTAATAGTTTTTTTTTTTTAATATGTAACGAAATTACTTGAATGCCTGAAATTTAAAAAAAAAATCGACGCTTGAATAAAAAATAAATCAGGAAACTGATTATTAATTATCATGAATTATTAATTCATTCATTAATGAATTAATTAATTGTAATAATCCAGCAGTGACCTTCCAACGATTCACTGGCTTTTCCCCGAATGGTTGTTTAGCGAGTGCTTATACATGTGTGCACTGTGATTTGTCTTCGTTGTCTTCTCGTTGAATACTTTATATGCGTCTATTTGCTAGTTAATGACATTCATTGAAGTCATTGAAGAGTCGTTTTCCCCGCCGTGCGTAGCCCTGATATCAGAATTGATGAAAGATACATTATTCCGTGGAATGCATCCCAAGAGTTGTAAAAACGC
>CM065731.1:45827393-45842393 GCA_033310375.1 Conus canariensis | reverse complement strand
ACCAAGCTACGGTAACATCAGAAAATGAAAAAGAAACATATATAGGGATTACTGAAAACACTTTCAAAACCAGATACGCAAACCACAAACAGTCATTCAAAAATGAAAAATACAAAAATCAAACAGAGCTGAGTAAATACATTTGGAGACTCAAAGATAAAAAAATAGACTACAACATATCATGGAAAATCATAAAAAGAGCAACACCATACAACAATATCTCAAAAAGATGCAATCTATGCTCCACAGAAAAATGGTTAATATTATGCAAACCACACTTAGCAACTCTGAACACAAAAGTAGAAATTGTAAACAATTGCAGGCACAAGTGGAAATCTTTGCTAGCACATTCCATCTGAACAGGCCCCAATAAGAACCACAGGCCGCACGTGCAGCAAATGAGATCCGCCTGCACACACAGAGTTGAAATCGGGTCCCGCACGCCATAAAAGATCGTTGGCGCGCCCCAAAAGACATCCTGAGGATAGCAACGCTAGAAACAAGCTTGTAGATTTTAATACTTCATTTTTTAAAAATATTTTTTAACAGATGTTGCTCCCCAAGGGGTTGAGCACCTTCAGATTTTTTAAGGACTTTTTTTTATATTGTTCATAATATATATATACATATATATATCTATATATGGAACCCTTGGTGGTGAGAACACCACAGAATTATGGACTGTGATGTGTCTCTATTTGACGCCAGGAGCACAGACACAATCAGCCGTGTCTTCCTGATGAGACCGATCCAGCGGACGAAAGGCCTAGGAGCAGGCAATGCAAATAGATCTGCCTTCGAGAGGGATTATGATGGTTCTCTCATGCAGCTAGTGAAGGGTTTTCATATCTATAATATATTTTCTTAATTTTATGTTCCCACTTTCTTCATCCCCACACCCCATTTTTTCAGTTCAAATCTTTGCCAAGTCATTACTATAATGATGGAAGAATTGTTAGCCAGCACTTGTTTTCCTCCACTACTTAATTGTTCAGCATTTTCTATTGTTTGGTCAATCAGTGGGAGATTACATCTCTTAGGAGATCCACGTAAAGGTTGTTCTGCACAAATATGCACAATTCTTAGCTGCTGACAATGCTTGGGTTATTGAACAGCAGAGCTGACCACTCAGACTGTTCCATATCTTTTGATTTCCCTTGCATCCTTGAATGGATCCTCAAGCATAGGCTCAAAGACTGTCCCCTACATTTTATACTGTTTGCATAATGTTTTTAGTTTTTCAGCAACTTTTTTCCTCTCCACACTTTCGTTTGGTTTCATTCTACTACCCTCCACTGGCTGCTTTGGGGGTGCTGTTGGATTCTTTTTAGAACCCTTGGTGGTGAGAACATCACAGAATTATGGACTGTGATGTGTCTCTATTTGATGCCAAGAGCACAGCTGTGTGTTCCTGATGAGTCCGATCCAGCGGACGAAAGGCCTAGGAGCATTCAATATAAGTAAATCTGCCTTCGAGAGGGATTATGATGGTTCTCTCATGCAGCTAGTGAAGGGTTTTCATATCTATAATATATTTTCTTAATTTTATGTTCCCACTTTCTTCATCTCCACACCCCATTTTTTTCAGTTCAAATCTTTGCCAAGTCATTGCTATAATGATGGAAGAATTGTTAGCCTGCACTTGTTTTCCTCCACTACTTAATTGTTCAGCATTTTTTATATGTCTATATATTGAATTATAAACAAAGCTTGCTCTTATGTCGACAGAAGAAATTGGGGAAGAGAAGCTTTCATACCTGCAGTGGTAGATAATTCTGCCTAACTAACAGTATGGGTTTGAGTGGGTGAATGGGGAATAATAAATGCTTCTCAAAATGAGCCTTCGGTAAGCTTAGAGTCTCTAAGGGGGAGACAGTCTCCAAAGGGGAGAAAACTCACGTGCATATCATAACTATCCTGGTCAGATACCAGTATTTCGAAACCTGATTGTTTCTCCTCAGTGACCTCGGAAAGATCCTAACTTGACTCCTCTGCCTTTTAGGTTTTAAGCAGAATGCCATCCGAGAAAAGGGCTGATGTTCAATACCGTATAGTATGTTTATTGAATATTAAAAAAAAATACACCAAAGGTCTCACATATATCTGTGTGTGTTTGGTTTGCAATTTTCCAAATGCAGGAAATAAATCCGTGTTAAGGGACTGGAAAGAAGCGAACTTATTTTCCCGTTTTGATCTTCTTTTATTATATTATTCTCATTGTTATTACTATTATTATTACTATCATTATTATTACTATTATTATTGTAATTATAGTAATAATAATAATAATTATGATGATTATTATTATTGTTGTTGTCGTCGCCATCATTACTATCATCATCATCATCATTGCTATCATAAGTACTATTATTATTGTTATCATCATTATTACTATTATCATTATTATCATTACTATTATTATTATTATCATCATCATCATCACCACCATCCTTCTTCTTCTTACTATTCTTCTTCTTCTTCTTCTTCTTCTCACTGTTCTTATTCAATGCTTCATTTCTTCAGGAAGAGAACGTCATGCATTCGGACAAAATCTCTGGTAATGCTTTTGCTTAAGGAAGAAAATATGTGACTCTGACAAAATGTCAGGATCATCAATATAAATCAACCAGCCTAGTAAAGTGATGCTGAGGGCCCTGAGTGGGCTCAAGGAAAAGGCAGAAGAAATCTTTGCGAAAAAAAAACCCACAAAGGATTCAGACTAACCCAAATCCAAATAAGAATCATCCTACTGATGATCAGACGCCTCCGACTATCAAAGTGATCTCTACAACATCGATCTTTACAACTCCTTGATCTGTGTCAGGTCATGAAGAATGTTGGCCTGAGTATGAACTTGACCAATGTAAAGAATGGAAAGTGTGATGATGAGTGTTTGCACGCTCGTCCCTTTTCCCCTCTTCGTGTTATCATGTTTTGATCCTCAAGTCAAAACATTTAAAGGATATCATTGACAGTGTGCCATCTATTCGCAAGTCAAAACATTTAAAGGATATCTTTGACAGTGTGCCATCTATTTTCAATACGAAAACACAATAAATATCGAAACAATATTCTGCATACCTTTTGTTCGTACTTGGTTTATTTCTACTGCAAGTGATCGTCGAGAACTCACTAATCGCACATTTTGAACTGACTGCCTGCGGATATGATGATGATGATGAGGATGATGATGATAATGATAATGATGATGATGATGATGATGATGATGATGATAATGATAAGAATAATGAAAAATAACAATAATTATAATAATAATAATGATGATGATAATAACAATAATAATAATAATAATGATAACAATAACAATTGCAATAATAACAATGATAATAATGATGATGATCATAATAATGATAATAATCCGTGATACAGTATATATCCTCCTTTGATGACTTCCTGGACATTGTACTGCAGACATTCAAACACATTCAATTGAGTTACCTTTCTGCAGTGTTTGAAGAGACTCCTCCACTTTGTGCGTGCGCGCGTGCGTGCGTGTGTGTGTGTGTGTGCGTGCGTGTGGTGTGTGTGTGTGTGTGCGTGCGTGCGTGCGTGCGTGCGTGCGTGCGTGCGTGCGTGCGTGTGTGTGTGTGTGTGTGTGTGTGTGTGTGTGTGTGTGTGTGTGTGTGTTATTTTTAAAATGGGAAGAAAATAGTTACTCCTTCTGGTAATAGGAGTCTGGACTCCAACAACGAAAGCAGAGAGACCTGGCTGGCAACAGTTCTCCATTGCAATACTAGAACCATCGCACTTTGTCAAAAGGGCACGACCAGTTTAAGCAATGAAATATGATGATGTGAATGAATGACGTAAATGATATAGGTGTACTTACAAAATGAATATTCTTTTCTTTTAATGACACATGGAACACAGAAACTGTCCCTTCCTTGAGTATTTGGAGAAGGAAACGTCAGTCACAATGTGTTACTTGAAGAAGGAACGTGAATATCTTGTGACAGATACCGCGCCTTGCAGTAGACTGAAATTGTGGAGTGACGACACGAAATTTGTAGATAATATAATTAAAGAAATTTGAATAAGAGTGTTATGATGTCCTTTTACTAGATAATATTATAAAAGAAATAATAGATAGAGAGTTTTGATGTCCTTGTACTCAAAAGGATAAAGATTTCTTTGCGAATGAAGAGTCCTGTTTACTGTATGTTGAAGAAGAATGTTTTTCGGGTTTTGTTTTTGTTTGTTTGTTTGTTTTTATGCGTAGCATAATTTTGCTGAGAAGATCGTTACTTTTGGATGTACACACACAAAGAATACAAAGAATGGGTTGTCTGTGGACTTGTAGTGCAAATGTAGATGATTCCACGGAGAAGGATATATGATGTTGATAATACAATATCGCAGTGCGTACAGTCTATGTAGTCGTCGCCTCTAAACTGCAGTGGACCCTGCACTGATAGGTATGAGCAGAAAAAATGTAAACAGGGTAAAATAAATTGAATAGAGCGGGAAGGAAATATGGGCCCTTCCCCTGGAAAATAGTAAGGGGGAGCTCTTTGCTGTTGTGTAAATCTGCAATCATACATATGATTGCAGATTTACACAACAGCAAAGAGTCCCGCTTGCTACATTGAGAGCCCCCATACCTACATTGGTGAGACAGCAAGACCACTCACCACCCGTCACAGGAACACCAAAACCGATCTACTTCTGCCATACACGAACACCTACAAGGCCACAGGCCACAGTTTCAGCCCCCAAGAAACCAAGATCTTATCTACAGAGCCCTTTCTCACAAAAAGAAAAGTTAAAGAAGCCATCCAAATCAAGACCAGACGCCCCAGCCTGAACAGAGATCAAGGCTTTGAACTTCCCCCCATCTACAATCCGATCCTGACAACCGTTCAACCCACACAACAGTCGCCCCAACAGGCCTCGCTGCCACAACAGCAACAGTGAGCTGATGAAGACGGGGCGACCCTGTCGAAATATTCTCCAAGTAAGTTTTGATTCTGAGTCTTTAACTACTTTTCTAATGTTGAATCCAGAATCCAGAAACCTATATTCTTATAAACATATGATGATGGTCATATTTAACTGAGTACTAGAACTGTGTCTGTAGAACATTTGATGAAATTGTTTACTTGAGATCGACATATATTGTATTTTTTTTATATGTTGAAAATTAACATGTCACGAATGCGGAAGGATTAAGATATCTACTGAATAAGTCAGTTTTGTATTCGTGACACGTTATTTTTCTTTTTATAGATCAGTCAATATCACGATCTATTCCAGTGTTACTACTATCAATCACAATAGTCCATCATGAGTAGAATAGTGACAATTCAACTCTTCACCATCTTCGATCTGTTCTAAAGATTCATTACTCTTAAATGTGCCTATATCAATGCATCCCAGAATATCATTTGTATCCCTTTTAGGGATGAGCAATTTCAAAATTGTATTAATTCATTAAAATTGATCCTTCCATATACTCAACCAGTCATGGGTTCACGCAATAATATAAGCTAGACAAACATTTCAACAACAAACAAACAAAAAGACACGTCGAAGCAGCAAAATGATTGCTAACAAACACCTACAACACTGATCTTCTGCGTGGGAGTGTATACAACACCTTTGAACTCTACACGATGCATGGACTAACAGCGAGCGTAGATGAGTTGGTATAGTCAACGACTGCACCCAAACCAGCAATGGTCACATCAGTATTATAGAGTTGCTGTTCTTGCTTGCATTATAGTGCCATTCTGTGGTTTACAATTGGGAAATTAGGGTTAACCATGGAGAGTGCTGCCAGTGACGGATGGTGATTGGTTGTTCTGATTCGGTCACACAATGTATCCACAGAGGGAAAGCCACAACATGAAGCAGAGCGTCTTTGATAATTCTTCACCGTGCTTCAACGGATTTCCACACAAATTAAAAAAGAAACCGTAATCCTTTCTTTTGATTGGCGTTAATAGCAGCTCAAAATATTCCAACAGGCTTTGCTGGAGAGTATTTTGAATGTCTTATTCCATCTGACGGTTTGGGGATAATGTGTAAGGTGAACCACATGTGCGCGCACGCCTTCAGTCATAACCTGCTCATCTGCAAACGCAGGTGCATGTGGTGTAAACACTGATAGCCACATATTCGTGTTTGCGCAGTACACTATCTTCATGTGCGCATCCTTTCGTCGAGAAGTACTCATGTGTGTGTGTGTGTGTGTGTGTGTGTGTGTGTGTGTGTGTGTGTGTGTGTGTGTGTGTGTAGTCGCGATACGGAAAAACGATACAGGGTATGGCGTAACTGCATCAGGTCAAAATATTTCGCAGCGCTTCTATCTGTTTCTCCTCTGTTTCTGGTACTGGACCAAAATATCTTTCCGACATCCTCCACATCTACACACCATCCCGGCAACTTCGTTACTCTGCCGACAGTCGGCTCTTGCACATTCCTTCTGTCAGAACAAAATCTTTTGGTCAACGTTCTCTCCTTCCAAGGACCAACTGTCTGGAATACACTTCCCATCAGTGTCAGACACCTACCTTCACCCTCTTCTTTCAAATCTGCGGTCAAAACTAACTTCTTTCATCAGTCGTAACCCCCCCCCCCCCCCACACACACACACACACAACCCCACAACTTCCCAATCCACCTTCCGAATGTCTGAGTGGGTTTTTGCGTGCACGCGTGAGTGCCTGGTGGTTGTGTCGCTTGTACGTGCAGGCCGTGTTGATGTGAGTGCATGCGTGCGTGCGTGCGGGTGTCTGAGAGCGTGGGTGTGTGGTCATGCGTGAGCACGTGTACGCGCCCGGTCCTGCGCGGATGCGCGCGCGCGCGTGTGTATGTGTGTGTGTGTGTGTGTGTGTGTGTGTGTGTGTGTGTGTGTGTGTGTGTTGTGTGTTGTTGGTAATGTGAAGCGCTTAGAGCCCTAATTTTTTGAGAATAGGTGCTATATAAATTAACATTATTATTATTATAGAAAACATGGATACTTACTTCGCTTTAGATATATCTTCATCAGACTGTTGCATGGCCGTCGAATGCATTACCATGATTAGAAGGAAGGTATGTACAATGGATGACCAATTAACTCAAAGATATACCATTTATGAGGAACGAAAGTTTTGAACGAAACTTGATCTTCAGAATGACATGACACTCTGAGGATGCAGAGTATAGCCGATCAGTAATATTTCAAATCATAATGAGTGGCAGTTTAAGAATGAACGCGACAAACACTTAAATACCGAGCTTCTACCTGTTGGTCTTCTTCTGGAAGACAAAAACAAACAAACTATGAAAATGAATGGGAAATGAGGTAAAACACATGTATACAAGGAATAGTCCTCAATCTTTTGGAAGACAGCTTCACAGAAATTTTGTTTTTTTTGCGTAAACAACAGGATCACTGGACATGAAACCAAAGGACACACGGCACCTGCTTGACGGTGTCGTATTTTGCCGGTGGGCTCTGCAGTCATGAAATATGGGCTGGTACACCGATGGGAATGCTCCCGTGGAGGTTCTGTCGCGTCACCTCCTGTGGCCATTACACAATGGCATCTGCCAGGGAGCAGTTATGTCCCTTGACGTCTTAATGGAATGCCCCGTGCGTGCCTGCCCCCTACGTGAACACAGCGCAGGCTTCCAAGGATGGTGCGGGATTGCTCCCAACTGGTATGTTCGGCAGTTGAGGACAGTATTTATCTGGTTCCCCTCCGCACCTTCGGGTGTATCTTTCTTCTGCTTGCGAACAGCAACAGGATCACGTACATGTCTGTGGACTTGGAACTAAATACGCAGTGGGGAAGTGGGGAGATGGTGCATGGAACTTCTTGTTGCAGCCTCTGCAACCGAACATGTGTTGTTGTTTTTCAAATTAAACTGACGTTGTGCCCCCCCCCCCCCCTCCCCACCTAAAAAATGCAGTTAAACAGCACAAATAAAGAAATTCACGCTATCAGCATCTCCAAGTCATTGACAGTTTAAAGTAGATAACAAAATACTTGTATTTCCAAGAATCAAAAGTAATAAGAGATGTGTTCGTTTAAACATTTTATTCGGATTACAGATCAACATACTTTCACAACTAAAAGAAGGAGATTTATGCAACACATTAAAAAATGGAAAAAAATAATCAGCGAATGATTTCTTTAAGAAAGAAGAAAAATAGAAAAAAAGATACATATGTGAGTATAACGGAATATGTGAAATTGGCGTAAAAGTCTTTAACAAAATTAACAGAATGTCAGCTGGTACTGAAACAAATAAACTGCATGATAGACTGCAGTGGAAAATACCATATACTTTGTTTGCAACTTGTTTCTCACAATTAACGTGAGTGAGTTACGCTCGTCGACGGCTTTGAGACGCTAGTCATCTTTTGCCCTGGTTTGAAGGACACAACTTCTTTCAGGGCTTGTCGGAAGCGCGAGCCACTCAAACAGTAGAGATAAAAATTGGTGCAGTGGTTTATGTAATACAGATAAAACACCATAGCGAAGATCAGGTTCCGCTCCGCTTGCACCCAGGGACTGTTGCCATAGTTCTGACTAGACTGAAAGGACTCATCCACGATGACGTAAAGGGAAAAGGGCATGGTGCAGATGATGATGCTCGCCAGGTCAATGATGAGCATGATAGACAGCTGTCGGCTCTTTGATGACATCTTCTCTGACTGAGATCCCCCTGCACGTTTGGATCCCTCTCCAATGTCCTTGCTGTCCTCTGATCTCTTCACTCGCAGAATGATGATGATGTTGCCGATGATTAACACTACGTAAGAGACTACCAGGAAAATGTTGCGCATCATGGGCCAGTAGTGGTCGTGGAAGATCTCATAGGCCTTGCTGACGTATTTGTCTATAGCGCACATGTAGGCTCTGATTTCTTTTGGAACCACGCGGGTGGTGAAAATGATGTGCCCCTCCTGTCAACAGCAAAAGAAACGAAAGGGCGTTTTTGTTACAAAGTAAATCTTGAATCAACATGTGCGCGTTTTGATGCGTAAAAAAACATCGTCTGAAGATATATACTGTATGAGGATGAAATCAGAGCAACAAGAGCACAGTTCAATATTTTTCTTGACAGTAAAATATCATGCCAGAGAGAGATGTGGACAGAAGGTAAATTCTAGAAATGGAGAGATACAGAAATGGCTTAATAGTGTGTGTGTGTGTGTGTGTGTGTGTGTGTGTGTGTGTGTGTGTGTGTGTGTGTGTGTGTGTGTGTGCACACGTGATTTTCTCCCCAGATGTCCAATTCCAATTTCTTTCCTGCCAATGTTGTGCCCTCGTACAGTCCATTCCATCCCAATACCACCACCACTACCCTTCCTACATCCAAAGTGATAGGGTGGGAGAAAGACACCTTTGCACATTCGAAGTTTTTGACATCTGAATTGGTAACCCATAAAGGTCTAAGACAAAGTTCTCCAGAAGTTGTGACTTACGTTAAGGACGCTCAACTATTTTTTTCATGTACTCGACTACATGGAATCAATCACATTGGGTGGAATGACGTGGGAAAATGTATGAGTGAGGAGGGGAGTGGGGGTAGAGGAGGGGAGATAGGTTAGTTAAAGGGATCGGTGAGGGAGAGGAAGACAAACCTCACCACGCAAATTGATTTGAGCGAGGATATCTTACGTGGTAAGCTAACAATTCCAATGAATTGGCTTCGGAGCAGAAGCAATGTGCATGAGATGGGGTAGCTTTGGCGGCGACCAACTGTATGATACTGAATGGATTACACAGATGAATAGGAGAGAGAGACTTCATTCATTCACTGTTACAAAGTCACAATTTTTAACTATAACGACAACCGTAAACCTGTGATGATTTATCTCTTTTTTAAACTCCTACCAATTTCCGTAGCCATTTACAATCAAAGGCCTTGTTAATTCGAATTAATATTTTTTTAAAGACCTAGAACATTGAAGAAGGGAAAGAGGGCAGGACACAAGAGAGGGAATCACGGATTAATCGGATATTAAAACTTTATGAGGGATTTTAGAGATGACTATGGGCGATGTTAGAAGGAAGAACAGACAATCCAAACACACACAAACACCCCTCATGCACATCGCACTGGTACGTCATCACATAACTCAATCCTGTCGAAGGGCTCTTAAGTAATCCAAGTGAAAATACTCATTACAGAGATATATAGAGAAGATCTAATTCCACACCCGCGAGAATTAAACCCCGCGATCATCAGAGCAGCGCACGAAGACTCTGTCACCTTTCCTCCCTCCCTGTCAAGTATCGTGAAGAGATGGGATGCCATGACGGTAACAGCAAGCGTAAGGACTGATGACGACATCTACGTCCCATCTCCTGAAAAAAGCTGAAGGCAGACCGACGGTCCTCAGGGTCACAGCTCCCAGTCAGAACCACCACGTGAACTGATCTCTAGAGACTGCATTCTAAGAGGATTCCAGAGTACCAGCCACCCAGACTTGGGTGGAGGAGGGCATAGAGGGCAAACAAGCAAGCTGGAATGTAGAGAAGCATTACGGAGCTCTGGGTTCACAGAGGGAAATGAACCGGAGCGTTAGTGCTACTGGTGAATTTATGAAGGAGGTACGATCACATGAGCATACTCACTGCTCATGTGGCAGGCCAGGTTTAGAATGGGGATTATGTTAAGTGAGAGACACATTGTCATTATTTTCCCACGCTTCCCGCTTCTTCATACCTCCTCCCTCTCTACCGATCCTTCTCCCCCCCCCCCCCTCCCCACTTTCATCATTCCACGTATAGCTCTGTGTCTGTGAGCTGTAAGCTACCTTAAACACTCATGTGCTGGGTCATTTGAAAGGTGAATTTTCTATATGACCTGTAGTCAGTATCATTGTGTGCGAGATTAAACATAACCTGACAATAAACATTTGTTTTAGACAGAAGGACTGATACATCCAAACATTGAAACTGCTGGGGGATAAACCCGACACATGAGACTGTTGCTATATATGCATTCACAGATATATAAACTACAAATACGTTGATGAACACACACACATACGCACGCACACACGCCCCACACACACACACACACACACACACACACACACACACACACACACACACGCACTGTCTTGTGTTATTATGGTGTGAATGTGCCATACCTTTTTACACATGCGCACTTACACGCGCGCGCACGCACGCACACGCACACACACACACACACACACACACACACACACACACACACACACACACACACGCACGCACAATTCTCATGCATGTGTGTTTGACCACTACGTATCTGACAACTTCTGTTTTCCACAGCTTCCAAATAGCAAAGCACGTCTCAATGCATTTCCATACTCGTATTTTCTGTTTACGTCCTCACAAAGACATGACCTTTAAAGTCTGTTTAGTTAAAATAATTATCAGAGGAGATCAAGACCATAGCACAAACATGGTGTGAGATATCCGAAACCAGACCAGACACAGCGTCAGGCTTGCAGAAAGCGTTCTGTTGTCCGTTCTGTTTCCCAATATCCACTTGAAAATAGAGACTGGGGATGCAATCACAGCCGTCATTGCTGTGCTGTTATTAGGACTGATGGTTCTCAGAGATACAGCTGAGCATAAACTAGGACAAAACAAAACTTCGGGAAGAGTACGGTCATGCAATATATTTTAAAGTGGGAGGCCGTACAAAACGATGACATATCCGGAGTCTGGAAGCTGACAAACCTTGAATAAGGAAAATGTAATGGAGGGAAAATACATATGACATTGAAAAAAAAAAAACAAATTCAGACAGAGACCAACAAGACAGAGGCAGGCACTCAACTGTAGAAAGGGCTGTTCAGGCTCTGTGACTTTCTGCAATGAGGTAGGGATAATTCCCCCCCCCCCCCCCCCCCCCTCTCACAATGGCCACCCCAAGGTCTCGAAGCATCTCCTTTCCACTCCATTCGCCCGAGCATGTTCTTACAATACGGCTAGTTCATGGTTGGTGACTGTTCTCAGAACGTCTTCTACTAACTGCGAAAACGACTAGTCCTTTATCTAGTGATTTCTTTAAGGTTACGAAAGACTTAGTTAATGATAACGACAGTATGCAATAAAAAGTGTGATGACATGCTCGTTAGCTCCACCCCTCCCACATCATCGTCATCCCCCAGAAATTTGGAGACAAGCAAAACCGGTATCAGTAAATATTCCGCTCAGTGCTACGGTTATTTTACGTCTATTCTCCCCAAGAATCTTCTGCATATAAGTTTGTGAGCATCTTCAAACTCACAATACAACCAGAATCTTCAATTTCTAGATGACTGCAGGGATTTTGAACACCTGTAATGGAAGTCCTGACAACCGCATTTATCCTTTCTTCGCATATTCAGTATCGTTATTTCATTGATCCCTTAGCTGTAAATATGTTTCATGTTCATATCCAGAGGCTGTTGTCAGACTTCATTTTTGCTAGGCTAAACTACTTTATCGACAGAATTTTTGAAACGATTAGTGCACACTATTTTAACGGAGTGTCAAGCACGGTTCCTGCAAAATGAACAAGTTGTCGCAAACACAGAAGTCATCCATTAATTCTACGCTACCATCAAAATCATGGCCAAGGACAAGCAGACGGTGACGATCTTGGCTCGCCTGACTGTACACAGAGTGGGCGCTTTCAGAGGAAACTGGATGGCCAGGGATCGGTCCACTGTCATGGCAACGGTCAAACCACCGCTAGATTACCGATGATCCTTCCAGTCGCGTGGCAGATTGAGCAGATGAAGTGGAGATGCCGAATGCCGTCGAAAATCTGAAACAAGGAGTAAAAAATTCCGCCGGAATTCTTGGCGCTAATCTGTCTCTGTCTCTCTCTCTGTCTCTGTCTCTCTCTCTCTCTCTCTCTCTCTCTCCTTCTCTCTCTCTGATGCGCGCCTGCGATACACACACACACACACACACACACACACACACACACACACACACTGATGCAAACTCGTGTGCGTGCGTGCGTGTGTGTGTGTGTGTGTGTGTGTGTGTGTGTGTGTGTGTGTTGTGTGTGTGCATGTGTGCGTGAGCGTGCGCGCGGAGTGTGCGCGGTAAATTTTTCTGCTAGTACGCCTCAAAGGAATGTGGGTTTTTCTTGTAAACATGCAGCAGCCTCTGTTTAACATTAATTCCAAAAGCCTTTTAGTAAAGCAAATCTTTGAAAATGGACGTGTCTTCGACATGATACTCCTGACACCACGCTGGCTCTGAACGTTTCACCATAGGACATATTCTTATCAATGTTTGAACACCGTTCACAAATTTGGATGCAAAGCAGCTTCCTTGCACTGAAAAAAACATTTTACGTTAGATTTTCAAATCTGATATCCGCACACTACAGCACAGTATTAAAACTGTGTGTTGCATGGTAACTGACGCACCTTCTCCCACTTCACCGACTATGTAGACGAGTGACAGAAGAATATTATTTTGTAGAAGATGCCTTTTTGTGCGGTGAATTTGCTTTACAGGGTGAAACAAGTCTCAGTACAAAAATCAATCGTAAGAACACTGAAATCACTGGGTTCTAAATACCTTTCATGGTAACTTGTGGTTCTCTCATGCTAACTGAAAGATGTTGATGTGCGTGTGTGTGTGTGTTAAAAGCAAAAATCAGCCAAGTTCACTCACGTGAGGGAAATTGACGTACAAATAATGCACAGGAAGGGGAATAAGCAAGCTGATCGTGTCTACAATGGCCCCGACGCCCATATAAAATGACGTAGACATGTGACGAAAATGTTTGCCCCACATGACCAACAGAACCATTGTGCTGTTGAAAAGTCCAATGAAAAAGAGAAATGGCGGAACCCAAAAATCCATACCTCTGGCGATTCGCTGCAAAAACAAAACATCCTCACTTACTAACTCCACCTGGGAATAAGTAGTGTTTGTGTCATTGGGATTTGATGTGGATCCCCCAGTGTTCGTATATTCGTTGATGATTGCTGAGTATTCCATTCTCAGCTGGGTAAAGAGCGAGCGGTATAGGTTGATTATTGATGCCGGTTTTGTTGAGTTCTCATCAACGTCTGAGCGATGGAGCATCCACACTGGCAGAAGAAATGATGTTTCATACGTTTGTTGGCCACGTCTTTGTTGTCTGAAAGAAGAAAGCACATCAGTGACATTTGTAGATCATTAAATCTCTTATCAAGACGAAAGCTAGCAGAAGTAAGTTACATGTTTTTATTCCTCCCTGTTTCTTCCTCCCCCTCCTCCCCTTATTTTAGTCTTCATTAGGGCATTTTCATCGTGATTGAAGGGCTACTTAGTCTGCCCTTGTTTCCCTTCAGCACATAGAATTGGTCGGCACAATCACTTGGTCAATTGAATCTCATCGTAACTCAAAGTAAGTTATTATATCCTGTACTTCGACTCTTGTCTTCTCTTGTTTGTCTGATAATGCAGGAGTTAACAGAGTAGAACTTACCATTGTGAGCCATATTGTTTGATTTTCCTTGCATCATTTTGATCTTACTGAGTCGGGGTCAGCATCATCGGGGTCGATGTGACTGGGATTTGTTTGGAGATATTTCTCAGCCACGTTGTTGTTAACTACTACTCTTTGACGTTTGATTCACAACTCTCTAGACAAAAGTTTTCTCCCATGATAAACGGAGTCCAAGACCAGGAGAAGTCTCTCTCTGTTAGATGCCATTCGAGGACGGTTCCTGCCTCCCTGAGAAACTCCCACATGGTCGCTCCTCCAGAGAGAATTCCATAGGTCCCAGACTATATGCCGTCTTTCAGCATTTCACAATATTTCACAAGGTTTTCATTTTCTGCATCTTTCTGAATCCATTTTTTCTTATTCTTTTGTTTGTGACTAAAATCAGTACAATTTGATATTTGTGACACCTGAACGTTTGCTTTTCTCTACACAATATCCTTTACCACTAAACGATCTCTCTCTCTCTCTCTCTCTCTCTCTCTCTCTCTCTATATATATATATATATATATATATATTATATGTAAAGAGATAGATAGATA
>CM065731.1:45812393-45819893 GCA_033310375.1 Conus canariensis | reverse complement strand
TTCTCCAAATCCAATACGTGACAACCACTACAGTGAATCGTTACTTTGCCAGTCCACATAAGATATTGACATTTTGAGAGAATTGCTGCTTTTGGTATTATTTATAGCATTTCTTTTTTATAATCTAGATTTACTTATCATATGTCATAACTTTATTTTTGACTGTGGTATGTATATTTGAGAGTGTCAATCGTAAAAAAGTTCTTAGTTTAATTTCTTTTTAATCGTGTATGCCTCTGTGAATATGACATATGGTTAGGCTATGCCATAATACAAGGGAAAAACACAACACAGAGAAGAATTTGAACAGTTCATTAATGGTAAGATTTATTATTTTTCAAAACGCAACTTGTTTATTTCATATGAAGTAGGGTACTTGATATATAACATGGGGATTGCTTTCAAACAATAGCAACTGTATGATTTCAGTAAATGGCAGACCTAGATGTGTTGGACTGCTGTAACGATAATAGGTAGTTCACCAAACAGTAATACCCCCGCATGTTCGTGTAGTATATACTTTATGTATATCGTTTGGGTGTTCTTTTTAGAACATACTTGAGTTAAATAACAGAAATGACAAAATACAGCCGCGCGTTACGTCTTTGTTTCCTGATGAAACATTTAATCAGGGACAGGAGACTTAATTTTTATTCAGTTTAAAAGAGATATAGTTTCCTCATAAATTGTCAAAAGAATATTATTATAAAAACGACCCGAGTGATTTATCGAGTCTTCAGTGCCTGTTTCCTGCAATTATCATCGATCTCATCATCATCATCATCATCATCATCATCATCATCATCATCATCATCATTATCGTCATCGTCGTCGTCGTCGTCATCATCACAATCATGATCATCATCGTCATCATCATCATAATCATCATCTTCATCATCGTCTTCATCATTAATATCAGCAAACTGTCACTGTCATTATCAGGAGCACCACAATGATTATTCTTTGAGTAGAAAGTAAGCCAGTGTATGGAAATACAATTTTCGATGCGTCATTTTTATTATCAGACCTATGTAGAGCATCGTATCCGAATAAACAGCCTCGTTTAAAGACAAGGAAGTTGAATTGTTAAACCTTTCTCAGATCTCCTGCTAGAGCTTTTCCCCAGAATATATCGGAAGGACACATCCCCAAAACATATGCTCTGTGCTATCCTTTTTGCGTCGGCAGATGCTTCATCCGTTATCAGGTCTGACGCTTATGCATGCCAAAACTACGTTTCCATGTAGTATCCTGTGCATTTGTCTGATTTTCGGCAAAATGTAATATCAAATGCTGATGCTCTCCATGCTACCTTCTGTGGCTGGACTCCATAAATTCATTCGACCGCTAAGACATGGCTTTCTTTCTGAGGGCGAAACTTTTGAAGGATGCTGTTTCCGAAGAAATGGACAGGGAAATGACTTTAAGGAACAAAGATTTTATTTATCATTCTATATTCGAATAAGTTTAAGAAGTGGCATGAATCTGTTTTCAGACCTGCTCGTTCTAACATCAGTGATATAGCACCCATGACAGGAGGTGACGCTACAGACAACGGATCTGGTGTGAAACCAAAGTCAGGGGATCGCCGTTTGAGAATGACTCTGAATCTGACGTTCTCAGCTTTAAAGAGAAGCACTGGTGAGCAGTCCGGCAATAGAGTGGGTACCATCTTCTTCCCGATGTGATATCACAGGCGCTGGAAGAGGAGGATCCAGTGTGTTGTCAGCTGTGAGCCAAAGAAGACGACTGGAACGAGGAAAGACTGATAGAAAAAGGGAAGTAAATATTTGTAGAATACACTGTTAATCCACCCAGATGTGTCATTTGTATGTGTGTGTGTGTTGTTGTTTTTTTGTAACAAACCACGTAAGTGTGGCACTGTCATTTTATGGGTGTTTATTGCCCCAGCGTGACAGCAGAAAATGTGTTAAAGTGAATCACCATCGTAGCACTAGGGGGTAACAAGATTTATATTGTGTTTCGAGCAGCAGTGTAGTTTTCAGCTCTCCTAATAATTCAAAATGAAGAACACAGCAAAGATTTTCTATTGTTAATTGGTAAGAGTGTTTACGCTTGCGTTTTGAACTCTACGACTGCCAATTAATGATAATGTGTCAGGTTGCATCGTGGAACCAGAGACTATCAATAACTGATAATTTGTCCACCTGTGTTGTGGAATCAAAGGCTGTCATGTTCTTGCAAAGTGAGACGACTGGAGGCTGAAATCTAATAAAATCTTAAAAAGTGTATGTAGTGAATCTGCCAAACATGAACACAGGAACAACAAGACAAAACACGGCGCATTTGGACCTCTTAGGTCTTCTTCAGGCAAGATAAACAACACTCAGGACAACGAAAATGAAGAAAGAGCCATCACTTATCTGGTCAAAATCGGCGCAAGATTCTATGCCCATCTCATAGATTAAAGTCATTGTTAAGGAGGGAACCTGCGTGTGACAACAATATCTGCACATAGTTCAGCACAGATCAGCCGTTCTGGATACCGTACCAGATATTGTCATTTGTTTGCAAAACCTATTGCTAAAATTTTGCCAAAATATTAACGAAAACACTACATTCATACAAACGCGCCTGAAGTAATACTTATGTTCTACCAAACGAAACCAAGTAGCCGCGTTTACGGCATTCCGCAAAATGGATCAAAGGTAACAAGATCTGCATTGTATTTCAAGCAGCAGTGTAGTTTTTAGCTCTCCCATTCCTTCAAAATGAAGAACACAACTTTCAAAGGTGAGAAAGAAGCAGTCAAAAGGAGTGAAGTTGTGGAAACAGCGAAAGGTCGGTGGAACAAGTTAAGAAGCAACACTATCTGTGGCAGAGTGTCTGATGTTGCCTCAATCAAGCATAAGCGGGGAGGGGGGCGTGTACCTTCAGAATTCCTTTTTCTCAAGACTTTCTTCTTCTTCTTCTTCTTCTGCGTACGCAGGCTGACACTCCTGCGGACACTCCCTGTATGGACAGACAAGTATTAATCCCATCTACCCAACAAAGGGAGTGGAGTTTTGTGTGTATGACCATATGTTAGGATTTTTTTAATTTTAAAACATGGCGAATCAGGACGGGAAATGTAGAGTGTGTACACCGAGTTTCATGACATTCCCATTATTCTGTCATGACTTGGGTACATATTTTGTTTGTGGCAGAACCTGCAAATGCTTTCGTTCTAGTCGACGGAACCGTTGCGCTGTCAGTAAATGTCGTATTTCATCTTCTTCGTATGTCGTTTGCGTATGTATAGACGCTCTTGTGTTTCAAAACAGCGTGGGATATAATGGCCACTGTAACCGCTTTGTATCGGTATTGCGACTCTACACAGAGGCAGTCCTGACGATTTGTTGCAAATGTTGCCTACCTTGGGAGCTGCTTTTGCGTTAGGTTGCAATTTCCGTGGGCTGTCACTATGGGTAACATAAGATATTGCCAAAATGAAATGAACCGCAATTCGAAGAGAACGCTTTCGGATTCTGGCCATCACCAGTCTTCCGAGTTAGGTGTTCCAAGGAAACCTTGTTTGTGACTCGCCAGTCTGCAAAATAATCTAAGACAGTATCTTTATCCCATATTTCTGTGTATTTATCAATCATGGCCACTTTTCAGACACTTCTTGGACTGACCCACAAACAGAAGAATGTCTGCCAACTATGCTAGGCTGTGAGGTGAATTGACTCATTGAAACTCCGCTTCTTGCTAAAATTCAAAATATCATGAATAGCGTCTGATTTAAGAGATCAACTAAAAAAAAATTTAGAAATATGAATTTGAATTGGTTCTTGAATCTGGTTTGTAGTTACGAATTGTTTCCATTTGTAATATGAATGGCATATACTTCTGTTGTAGCAGATTTCCAAGAGTTGACCAAGACCGTAATGAACTCATTAGTGTACAATGTTTTACTGATATTCCATGCTCAAGCAGACCGAGTGAATGTTCTCCACTGGTTGACTGGGAAGATGCACAGCAAGGTTTTCCCACTGTCTTGGGTGACTGGATCAGGAAGAGTTCACCAACAGTCACAGAAGTATGGGATATTAGGCCTGTGCTGGCCACCCTGTAACCCCAGATACTTCTGAGTTCCTTTCCCTCTCCACCCTCCGCTTTTCTCGGAGAATCATATCGAAACGGGAGTTGGATGGGGTGCAGGAATTGGATGATACTTTCAAGAAATGTAAATGCACTATGCACTAACAGCAATAGCTCCAGGGCAGGGTCTGTATGAAACTAAAACGGGAAATTAAGCATTCGACTTTAAAGCAAACAATCCAATGCTTTGCGGTCAGTGAAGCGAAGGCCGTCTGTATTAGAATGCTACTCGGTTTCCACTCTGCATCCAGATTTATACACCTGGGTTCCAGATAATTCATCACATTCCCTTTTTCAGATTCATGTGCTGCACTTAGCCAGACACTGTTGCACTACTTTATTTTCATACCTACTTTCCCGTTGATTAATTACTCCTTACTTCATGTAAACAGGCGACCACAATTGTAAAATCAATAAGCAGTTGGACATCTTTTTTTCTGAACCTCGAAAACGAAAATGTTGCCATGGTTTCCAGTGAATTAACTGATGCAAGACTATACGGCCCAAACCTTTGTGATTTTTTGTGCTGCCGTTCACTTTCATCGCCCAAACCTGGCACACTGGCATAGCGGTGATGACAGTATAATATCTGACTCTGTTATTTATATCATTGCAAGGACAGTGAGTATTTTATATCAATCAAAATCACGATTCCAAGATTTCGAGAACACAGGGTTTTTTTTTCTTTAATGTATCGTTTTTACAATAAAATACTGTTAGCTAGGATTACTCTGACCACATTCTAAACGCATGATTCTAAATATACTTTGTGACCAGTTATCTGAAGAAGGCTTTATCTGCCGAGTCATGAGGACCACATATAAAGCCACAGGGTATTCTGTCGTTTGTACTGTAACAATGTTCAATAAGTACAAGGAAACTTTTAATCATTGTAGTCCAGCCGACCACACAAGACCTTTCCAAGGTTGTCAAACTCATTCAGAAAACAGGTCACATCGCAAGACAAGTCAGACCATTGGGAAACATTCATGAAAACATAAGAAAAAAAAAGACAAAAGAGGTTTTGACATCGTAGATAGACTGTTGCCGAATTAATGCGTATATATTAGGCTGTACAGACAGCGCCAGACGTACCACTTAATACTGCTCTACCAGAGAGGAAAAAAATAGAAAATAAATAAGAAATATTTCAATACCACAAAAAAAAAAACATGAAAAGCCGTATGTGGAAATACACACAACAAAATGCACCGCTAGTGCCTTCTACGGAGTGTGTACAATGTTCACTACCAACTGTCAAATAACACAAAAAATGCTGACATGTCATTTGCTGCTGTAAGAGAAAAACGTTTATGAAAGTTTCCAGAACAAAGACAGGGGGTGGTAAACAAAGGGAAGAAAACAATAGACGAGAACAAAGAAAGACAAAGGCTAACTGTAAAAAGGCAGAATCAAGGACAGTAATAGGGAGAAAAGGGGTTAATAATAGGGAGAAAAGGGGGTTAATAATAGGGAGAAAAGGGGGTTAATAATAGGGAGAAAAGGGGGTTAATAATAGGGAGAAAAGGGGGTTAAAAACACAGAACTTCCAGAGAGCTCGGAGCTATCTGTTCTGCATAAAACATATGTGAGAGTTGAAGTGAGTGTGATTTATTTCCTTAATGCTGTCTGCAGATGTTCTGCTGCAGTCATGATCTCAGATCACTGGAGGCTTTACCAGCATAGAATAAAGATAATGGTCTTAAGTGATATGTGATGTTTAAGAGAAATATATGTGGAATGCTTCCACGGTGGTTCTAAGAGACCAATTGAAGAAGAAAAAAATGATTTTAATTTATGCAAGGATGTTGCAGACCCAGATATATGCATAGCTAATATTTTGCGGTTCGTTGTTTGTTCAAACCCATACGATGTTCCAAGGGAGGTGGTTCATGTATGCGTTTTCAGAACGTCCTTTGTTGATAATAGCTCGTATCATGGTACTATCTGTATGTATTGCCACATTTTCCCTTCCAGTGAGATGATCAACGAGTAACTACTTGGGCCTCTGTGCATACATCTCTATATGCGCAGTGCTGCAAGCAGTAACTCGTTGGTAATCTGTGAACATAAAGACCTTTCACTGTAGGCGAGTCAGTATGGAACGGTGCGTACCCCAGTCACCATTGTGAAATGCGCCTGCCACCAGTTTGTAAGCATCCACATACATATACATTTTAGTTTGCAGGTCAAAGTACACTGCGCCATTAAAACATGCAGAAAAGATTACCAGGATTGTACATTAGCATCAGCATACAATTCTTTGATTAGCATACAGTTCTTTGAATAATCTAGACTGATGTCGCTGCGACTGTAACGGCTTAATTACGTCCAGGATCCAACGAAGATAAAGTTTTTTTCCTCGTATGGCTGTCACGCCAAAGTGTCACTGCCAAATTTTGTTGCGTCCGCTTGCTTGCTCGCCGCTTATGTTGGCAAGCTTGAAGTCGCTGCTGCAGGTGAAAGAAGGAGATACAACCGAAGGTCCCAGTGGGACCCAGGGGCCTACTGTCTGCAGCTGCCGAAGCAGTCAGCCGGGAGCAGTCCTGCACCTCCCATGAAAGCCTCTGCTGTGTTCACATAAGGTGCAGGCACGCACACGGCATTCCATGACGAAGTCAAGGGACATAACTGCGGCCTAGTGGATGCCATAGTTTGACCACGTGACGCGACATGTCAGAACGTCCACGGAAGCGTTCCCATGGAGGCACCTGTCCATGACGGCAGAGTACACCGCCGAAAGATGCCACCAACACCATCACTACGCTGCTGCAGCTGGATTTTTTTCCTGCTGCCAAAGAGTTTAAAGTGCTGTGACAAAGTCAGAGTCTACCTCCTGAAATGTGTGTTTTGGCACGGTCCCATCAAAGTTCTTCTAGCTAGTGTGAAAAACCTTGATCTTTGAGGATCTTAATCAAGTACAATCAAACACTAATCAAACACATTTGTATTAATTGTTTCTAGCTGCTGTAAGGTAAAAATCATATACATGGGCGACTGTGCCAATAATACACGTGAGCATCATATATAACCTCTGACCCTTTGTGAAAAATGGAAGAGTAACCGATTGTCAAAAAATCATTTAGCTATCACCTCAAAAGTTCCATTTCAAATCAGTTGCAGAACAATCTTAAAGATGGTTACACACACAACGATAGGCGGATTATGTGTCAACCACTGCACAGTAATAACCAGGTTTTGCTAAATGTTTATACATCTTCTAATGTTTGAAATTGAATCCTTTCAGGAGCGGGATAGTCATTCAAGGCTAGTTGTACGGGTCTGATTCCGACAGTGTCTTTATTTTCAGGAATGGTGGCATGGGAACAAACAAAGTCAGTGTTTGTTTTTTTCGGTATCACGTGCCATGCCGCTGCTCTGCTGCACTAGGTCCTA
>CM065731.1:45792393-45807393 GCA_033310375.1 Conus canariensis | reverse complement strand
GTTTAAATGTTATACATTTCAGTACATAGGACTTTCAGCTAAAACAACACGCTTTCTTTGCTTTTCCCCACTCAATCTTTTTAACCGAGTTTATCACCGTTTAAATCATTTTCCTTATTTCTGACTTTCTTTCTTTCTTTCGAATGGTCGGTTGGTCGTTTAGGCCTTTCGATCGTCAGGCGTTTGTTCGAATATTCGGTCGGACCGTCGTTCAGACGTTTGTTCGTTTGGTCAGTCGTCCAGACGTTTGTTCATTCGGTCGGTCGATCGTTCAGATGTTTGTTCGTTCGGTCAGTCGTTCAGGGGTTTGTTAATTCGTCGGTCAGTCGTTCAGACGTTTGTTCGTTCGGTCAGTCGTCCAGGCGTTTGCTCATTCGGTCGGTCGATCGGTCGGTCATTCAGGCGTTTGTTCGTTCGATCAGTCGTTCAGACGTTTGTTCATTCGGTCGGTCGATCGTTCAGACGTTTGTTCGTTCGGTCAGTCGTTCAGGCGTTTGTTCATTCGGTCGGTCAGTTGTTCAGACGTTTGTTCATTCGGTCGGTCGATCGTTCAGATGTTTGTTCGTTCGGTCAGTCGTTCAGGCGTTTGTTCATTCGGTCGGTCGATCGTTCAGACGTTTGTTCGTTCGGTCAGTCGTTCAGGCGTTTGCTCGTTCGGTCGGTCGATCGGTCGGTCATTCAGGCGTTAGTTCATTCGGTCGGTCTTTCAGGTGTTTGTTCATTCGGTCGGTCGATCGTTCAGACGTTTGTACATTCGGTGAGCCGGTCGTTCATTCGTTTGTTCATTCGGTCAGTCGTTCAGGTATTTGTTCATTGGTCGGTCGGTCGTTCAGACGTTTGTACTTTCGGTGAGCCGGTCGTTCATTCGTTTGGTCATTCGGGCGTTTGTTCATTTGGTCGGTCGGTCGTTCAGACTTTCATTCATTCAGTCGGTTCGTCGGTCGTTCAGACGTTTGTTCATACGGTTGGTCGGTCGTTCAGTCATTCGTTCGCTCGCTCGCTCGTTCCATCATTCGTTCTTTGTTTCTGTTTGTCTTTCCTTCCCTCCGTCGATCCTTCTTGGATTCATTCATTCATATTTGAAAGTAGGTACATTCGTTGGCCAAAGGATTGAGGGTATGGTCGAAATGAATACAGGTATGGCACGAATACAGGGTAAGAAACAAATGCAGGGTGTTACACTGAAGCAGGGTGTGGTGGACATAGATACAGGTATGATAAAGATACAAGACATTGTGGACATAGACACAGGTATGATAAAGATACAAGACATTGTGGACATAGACACAGGTATGATAAAGATACAAGACATTGTGGACAGTGACATAGGTGTGACGTGGACACAAGTTACAGTGGACATGGATAGATGTTTGACATGAATACAGGGTATGAGGGATTTGGATAAAACGTATAACCTGTATACAGATTTATCAATGCAGGGTATGATGGCCATGGATGCAGATGCGATTAGACACCGGGTATGGCAAACATAAATAAAGGTAAGGTGGATTTAGATGTGGACTCAAGGTTATATAAAGATATAGTGGACAGAAATTCAGATGCAATGCACATGGATACAGGCTACAGTAAGCATGGGTACAGGATATGACATAGGGATACAGGATATTATAGACATGACATGGGGAAAGGTAGAAACGGGTGGAAGGAATGGCGGGCATGCATACATGGTATGGTGGACATAGATAACAGGGTATGGCGGCATAGCATACAGGGTATGGCGGACATAGATAACAGGGTATGGCGGCATAGCATACATGGTATGGGGACATAGATAACAGGGTATGGCGGACATGCATAAAATGGTATGGCGGACATAGATAACAGGGTATGGCGGATGCGCATACATGGTATGGTGGACATAGATAACAGGGTATGGCGGGCATGCATACATGGTATGGCGGACATAGATAACAGGGTATGGCGGACATAGATAACAGGGTATGGCGGACATAGATAACAGGGTATGGCGGACATAGATAACAGGGTATGGCGGACATAGATAACAGGGTATGGTGGACATACATACATGGTATGGCAGACATAGATAACAGGGTATGGTGGACATAGATAACAGGGTATGGCGGACATAGATAACAGGGTATGGCGGACATAGATAACAGGGTATGGCGGACATATATAACAGGGTATGGCGGACATAGATAACAGGGTATGGCGGGCATGCATACATGGTATGGTGGACATAGATAACAGGGTACGGCGGACATAGATAACAGGGTATGGTGGACCATAGATAACAGGGTATGGCGGACATAGATAACAGGGTATGGTGGACATAGATAACAGGGTATGGCGGACATAGATAACAGGGTATGGCGGACATAGATAACAGGGTATGGCGGACATAGATAACAGGGTATTGGCGGACATAGATAACAGGGTATGGTGGACATAGATAACAGGGTATGGCGGGCATGCATACATAGTATGGCGGACATAGATAACAGGGTATGGCGGACATAGATAACAGGGTATGGCGGACATAGATAACAGGGTATGGTGGACATAGATAACAGGGCATGGCGGGCATAGATAACAGGGTATGGTGGACATACATACATGGTATGGCGGACACAGATAACAGGGTATGGCGGACATAGATAACAGGGTATGGCAGACATAGATAACAGGGTATGGCGGACATAGATAACAGGGTATGGCAGACATATATAACAGGGTATGGCGGACATACATACATGGTATGGTGATCATAGATAACAGGGTATGGTGGACATAGATAACAGGGTATGGCGGACATAGATAACAGGGTATGGTGGACATACATACATGGTATGGCGGACATAGATAACAGGGTATGGCGGACATAGATAACAGGGTATAGTGGACATAGATAACATGGTATGGCGGACATAGATAAATGGTATGGCGGACATAGATAACAGGGTATGGCCGACATAGATAACAGGGTATGGTGGACATAGATAACAGGGTATGGTAGACATACATACATGGTATGGCGGACATAGATAACAGGGTATGGTGGACATAGATAACAGCGTATGGTGGACATAGATAACAGGGTATGGTGGACATAGATAACAGGGTATGGCGGACATAGATAACAGGGTATGGCGGACATAGATAACAGGGTATGGCGGATATAGATAACAGGGTATGGCGGACATAGATAACAGGGTATGGTGGACATACATACATAGTATGGCGGACATAGATAACAGGGTATGGCGGACATAGATAACAGGGTATGGCGGACATAGATAACAGGGTATGGTGGACATAGATAACAGGGTATGGTGGACATAGATAACAGGGTATGGCGGACATAGATAACAGGGTATGGTGGACATACATACATGGTATGGCGGATATAGATAACAGGTATGGTGGACATAGATACATGGTATGGCGGACATAGATAACAGGGTATGGTGGACATACATACATGGTATGGCGGACATAGATAACATGGCATGGCGGACATAGATAACAGGGTATGGCGGACATAGATAACAGGGTATGGTGGACATAGATAACAGGGTATGGCGGACATAGATAACAGGGTATGGTGGACATAGATAACAGGGTATGGCGGACATAGATAACAGGGTATGGTGGACATACATACATGGTATGGCGGACATAGATAACAGGGTATGGCGGACATAGATAACACGGTATGGTGGACATAGATAACAGGGTATGGTGGACATACGTACATGGTATGGCGGACATAGATAACAGGGTATGGTGGACATACATACATGGTATGGTGGACATAGATAACAGGGTATGGTGGACATACATACATGGTATGGCGGACATAGATAACAGGGTATGGCGGACATAGATAACAGGGTATGGCGGACATAGATAACAGGTATGGTGGATATACATACATGGTATGGCGGACATAGATAACAGGGTATGGTGGACATAGATAACAGGGTATGGTGGACATAGATAACAGGGTATGGTGGATATACATACATGGTATGGCGGACATAGATAACAGGGTATGGCGGACATAGATAACAGGGTATGGCGGACATAGATAACAGGGTATGGTGGACATAGATGACAGGGTATGGCGGACATAGATAACATGGTATGGCGGACATAGATAACAGGGTATGGCGGACATAGATAACAGGGTATGGTGGACATAGATAACAGGGTATGGCGGACATAGATAAAGGGTATGGTGGACATACATACATGGTATGGCGGACATAGATAACAGGGTATGGCGGACATAGATAACAGGGTATGGCGGACATAGATAACAGGGTATGGCGGACATAGATAACAGGGTATGGTGGACATAGATAACAGGGTATGGTGGACATACGTACATGGTATGGCGGACATAGATAACAGGGTATGGTGGACATACATACATGGTATGGTGGACATAGATAACAGGGTATGGTGGACATACATACATGGTATGGCGGACATAGATAACAGGGTATGGCGGACATAGATAACAGGGTATGGCGGACATAGATAACAGGTATGGTGGATATACATACATGGTATGGCGGACATAGATAACAGGGTATGGTGGACATAGATAACAGGGTATGGTGGACATAGATAACAGGGTATGGTGGATATACATACATGGTATGGCGGACATAGATAACAGGGTATGGCGGACATAGATAACAGGGTATGGCGGACATAGATAACAGGGTATGGTGGACATAGATGACAGGGTATGGCGGACATAGATAACATGGTATGGCGGACATAGATAACAGGGTATAGCGGACATAGATAACAGGGTATGGCGGACATAGATAACAGGGTATGGCGGACATACATACATGATATGGTGGACATAGATAACAGGGTATGGCGGACATAGATAACAGGGTATGGTGGACATTAAGACAGGATATTGTCGACATGGAACAGGGTATGACATGGTACAGGGCACTGGGGACATGGTACGAGCAAGAGGAGGTTGAGGCTATCGGTCCTGAGGGGGAAAAAGGGTCAAAAGGAAATCCTACAAAAAAACAACCCTAACAGAGCAGAGCAATCAAAAGAAATCAACAACATTCGAACACACACATACAGAAACAAATGAAAATGAAGACTACAAACAATAATAACAATCAATAAAACACTTTCCTCCCTTAATTGTCCTTGGAGGGAGAATCTTTTTTCTTTTCTTTTTTTTTTCTCTTTAGAGGGGTACAAATGGAAATTTTTTTTTTCCTTGGAGGGGGTATAAAAAAAAAAAAACACCTTGTCCTACGTCCTAAGTCCTAAGTCGGGGTCACCACTGTCACACTGTGCATAAATGCATGCCTGCACTCAGCCCAGCATTCACTCCGTGCACACGCAATCTCTCCAAACAACCAGAAGGCGCACTACAATAACTCTTCTTCTCCCCCTCCTCTCCGGGGAACAATTTACTAAACAATAATCAATTTTCCATCATATTCAACTGGTTTGTCTTCAAGGAATTATTTTTCATTCCTCCTCTCCAGTGGAGGTACAATCATTCCACAGATCCACTAGTTGGGACCAAATTTCATCTCATTATACATAATACTTCACAAATATATCTTTTACCGGTTTCTCCTCCTCACTGGAGAAACAATGTATATATTTTCAAAGACAAATCAAAAGATGGCTTAAAATACAGTAGTATCAACTGAGTTCATTAGGGGGACAATTAAAAAATCATTATGGGTCAACATGACAAATGCTTTCTTTTCTCATAACTGGTGCAGTCGTTGTCTTCTACAGCTCGATTCTCCAACCTTGGAGACGATTAGGTGCTGCCGCAGCACTGTAGCCCAAATATTTGTGCGACTCCCTCAGTCGCCTAACTGGTGCTGCCACAGCACTGGGAAGGGCTGAAACACGAATGAAGTCCGTGTAAGTAATCTATTTCAAAATCTGAATAATCACAAATTCTTTTCCCTTTTTCCCTTTTCTTAACTTCTCTCTTTTTTCTCTCCCCATCTGTCTATACCTCACCTGGTAATGGTGAGTTGCAGGTGGAACTCGTTCTTCGAACAACCTGTCCGGTCAGTGTCCCCAAGCCATCTCATTCCTATTCCTTATTTTTCCCTCCTGCGCTCTTTTTGAGTACACGTTCAGTGAGTACTCGTCTAACTCTACGCATTACCAGCCCTTGTTTGCTGACCAATAGACAACGTCCGTCCATTCAACCAATAATTGCCCTACGTCTATAGCCACCAGCGACACCGATCACACTGGTCAGGCCACGTGAATCATTGTTTCTTTTACCTTTTCTCTTCCCTACCTAGGGAAATGCTTTATAACAAATAAGGGCGTACGCGACGGAACGTCACATGTCGCCATGTAGGCTACATCACATGACACCCCCCATCCCGGGGTGAAAAAAAAACTTTCGCCAAGAAATTTTTTTTTTTAAATACACATACATATCTAGTTAATATAAAACTTCAGCCACCAATCATCAATTTTTCATCATTCAAGAGTTTCCGTCAATGCATAGAACTAGCCTTTATGAACATCATAAAGATCCAAAATCACATTCCAAAATCTTAGTTTGAGAAAAGAAATACAATCAGTTTTGTTTAGTTTTTTTTTAAAACAAATTCATACGCAAAGTGTGGTACATATCTTCTGTAATAGGACAACAATCCAATGAGTGATCTGATCTGTTTCTTTGTACTGGGTCTCTTCAAGGCCAAGATCTTTTCTACTTTCTTTTCCTCTGGTGTCATTTTCCCAACAGAAATGACATGACCCAAAAACTCAGGAGTCTGGAATCCAGCACGAATTTTGGACGGTCTAGCCGTCAGACCAAAATTCCGGAGTTTACAAAAAACAGCTCTCAAGTTTTCCAGAAGATCATTCCATGACTTTGCAGCAAGCAAAATGTCATCAAAAAAACTTACTGCTCCACACTCATGAAGTTTTAGTGCGCGCATCATTCTGGCAAAAGAAGCTGGGGCGTTTTGTAATCCAAATGGCATTTTCGTCCATTGAAACAGTCCAAAAGGTGTCTGAAAAGCCGTTTTTTCCTTGTCTGCTTCAGCCATCGGGATTTGCCAATATCCTTTAGTCAAATGTAGGCTACATCACATGACAATGATATAGACACGAGTATTGTGGAAATTGAAAAAGTTCATGGCAAAAACGGATACGAGACATGAGCACAAGTATAGTAGACATTGATACATGGTGTGGTATAAAAGTCAATAAAGAATATGTCGTGGGCATCGGCATGGCAAACATGAATACAGGGTAGGATGAGAAAGGATACAGAACATGACGTGGACACAAGTATAATGGATGGTATGGATACAAGACATGGTATGAACAGATGGTTTAGTAGACATGGATTGAGGGTATGTGCGTTGTGGACATGGAGAGAGTATAGAGTGGAAGCGGATAGAGATTTGATGGGCAAGGAGTCGGGATATGAAATGAATGCGTGAGAAATGGAAAGAATGAAGGAAGTAAGGAAAATGAGTGATCGATATTGAACGATACTGACTGGATGACACGGGAAACGACTGAATGAAGCGCCAGCTGGCAGCTCTTCAGTCGGCACTACCCAGGTAGGCAGCCCGTTGTGTAAACGAGTGTTGATTGTAAAGCGCTTAGAGCTTGGTCTCTAGCCGAGAATAGGCGTTATATAAGTATTCATTATTATTATTATTAATATAGGTATGGTGACCATGGACCCAGATTATGACATGAATAGTAATGGCATAACATGGATACAGTGTACTGTCGAGATGTACACAGGAAATGACATAAATACAGGGTGTGATGAACATCTATACTGGATATGACATAAATACAGGGTGTGATGAACATCTATACTGGATATGACATGAATTCAAGTATGGTAGACATTGATACAGGGTTTGACAACGGATACAAGGCATGGCGGACATGGATACAGGATATGTTGAACGAGTAACTAGGGGGACGGGAACAAGTGCATGCTAACGGTTCATCGGTCGTTACAACGATTCGGCAAAGATGGGGAAAAAGACTAAATGGAGAGGGCTACGAGAGAGAGAGAGATATATAAGTTAAAGATATGGACACAGATCATGAAGTGAATGCAGTAAAACGACCATAGACACAAGGTATGGTGAAAATGTATATAGAATATGACATGAACAAAAGACATGGTAGCCATGAATACAGGGTTTGACATGTATACAGCGTATAACGTGGGCACTTCGCGTGGATACAACGCGTATAGGACATGGATATCAGGTGTGAGGAATAGGGTACATGGTATGGGCGATATGGACACAGTTATAGTGGGTATAGGAATGCGTTTTTCAATTCAGCGTCCGGCAAAAGTGGCGACATGGAGAACATGAAAGCTTTTTAAGATGTTCCAAGAGTCCGTACCACTATGGCTAGTATTTTATGACCAGTAACATCTTCACAATTGGCAAGCCCTCCACTCAGAAACTTTTAAATGTACGTTGTCAACCAGGAGACTGCTGACGTGTTATTCTTTGCAAACAACGGCAAAAACGAAATAATGATGTCAGAATGAAAAGCTTTGTCG
Source organism: Conus canariensis (assembly GCA_033310375.1). NCBI lineage: Eukaryota > Metazoa > Mollusca > Gastropoda > Neogastropoda > Conidae > Conus > Conus canariensis. The sequence continues at coordinate 45,798,821 of CM065731.1, read as the reverse complement.
TTCTCTACCGTGGTAATGCAGAAGAGAAATGCATCCCCAAAGTGATAAACTGCACAACTACCTTACGGCTGAACACACACCTACCGAAATCAACAGCAGCAATTTTTTATACCTTCCAAAGTCATTACTGAGTGCAAGAGGGGGTGAGTGCATTTGAAGATGATTCTTTGATATGAATCCGGCAGCCTTGGGATGGTAGATGGTGTGAACGTCATGTTTCGTTTCCTGAGAGACATTGCAAGCGACCTGAGGAGCTTTTCCATATCACCAGATGCGACTGTAAAATAGACTGTCAAGAGTGCTGTTTTCTTGGACATGTCCACTCTATTGTATAAGTAGACTGTAGCGGAAACAGTTGTACAAATTCAGTCAGCAAGATGAAACTGTCTTGGAAAAAAAAACACCTCAAAATTAAGTTTTACTCCGTGCATGAAAATTCATCTCAATCTCACAGACAGACAGACAGACAGACACACACACAACACACACACACACACACACACACACACACACACACACACACACACACACACCACGATGCTCAGGCCTTCCGTGTTTACAACAGCCTGCGATGAGTTAATGGTTGCATAATGTCTGGCATCTGCAGCAAGATGTTTGGTTGTCCGACCGTTTTCACCAACAGCTTGAAAATGGTCTCTATATTCAGAGCACTATAACATACAGTTTCCCCCATTACATTTTAGTAGACTTCAGATCTTTTAATTGTCAGATGTATACAGAATGTGAAAAACGTCATGAAGCTTAGAAAGAAATTAGTTTGCACTCAAGCCATTTTACTTATATCACTTTCATGTCAATGTGCTTCTCTCAAATCCATAGGAGAGTTGAATGAACCTCGTCTTCTACGTTCAAACCATCTCCCATCTGGACCAGTGACTTTTACTCGAGTCGAGGGTTTGTTCCATCTAGGAAGGAAAGGTCTGGAAACAGACGCGAACCTCTTTAGACTTTAAACGAGCATGCTATTCTTTTCCCCTCTTCTAACGTTCATATAAGCGTCTCTAACAGTCTAACATTAACGGAAAAGACGGGCAGTCAGAATAAGAAATCATTGTTGATTCCAGAGAAGGATTTTCTAAAAACAAAATCAATATAATTTAGAATGAATTCCTCTCAAATACCGAACGATCAGCAGATAAGGCAAGTGCATCTCTAAGCCAGTATCCAAATGCAATGGTTTCCAAAGAGCCCTTTTAACTATATCTCATTGACCTGTAGTCTATGTCTCCACAAGCGGCTCTCACTAGACCGCAACAATTTCACTTCGATGGCAATCGAGGTGAGCCCCCTTGTAAACACTTTTCGTAAACGATTGGACAGGAAGCACACTACGCTCGCCTCTCCTGATAAATTTGGAAGCAACAAGGATTTAGAAAATGTACTGGATGCAAAGGAATTTAAGCAGAATGATTTAGGAAAGGTTCCTGATACAGCTATGGTTAAATCTTGTTGAAGACTGTATTCTTGATCCCAACTGTTTTTAAAGAAACAAAAAAGAGGTACCGACCAGTCTTTGACTGGGCCTCCCTGCCCAAGTTAGTCAAAAGATTAGTATATAGGACAGCTCATTGACCATCTAAAGGTCGATAACTTTCTTGGCCCACTTCAGTCGGATCGCGTATTAGGTCACAACACAGAAAGCGCCCACCTTCAAAGTGGCAAATAATCTGAATACATCATTGTTGATGATGGCTTGTCCTGCCTTTTCTCTCGTATATCTGTCAACAGCATTCGATCATGAATTCCTCCATCCAGACTGCAAACATTTTGTAATGACCAGGGTGTTAACTGCATGGATACAGATGTAACCTCAGCGGACTCACTCAGAAAAAGTTAGCAAACGGCTTCTACTCACCTCTACTGTCTCAGAACATGGATGTCCACACGGTTTTGTTTTAAGGCTATTCTGTTTTGTGTTATCTTAGAAACGTTTTTTTCAATGACACAGCTGTTTATGTCCGGCATTGTTACTGAAAATACTCTAATGGTATTGAATATTCATTTTTTTATTTAGGACTTGAGGACACGGATGATACTCCAAATACAATTAGATGTTGGAAAACTTTTTCAATTAAACTGCCCCTTCTGTGTTTAAAGAAAAGATCACACGCTACCAAACGTAGCCTGTTTCAGCAATACAGATATTGATTTCTCTTCAATGTTCTCAAACTTGGTATCATTTTTTTTTTATCAAACTCTTTCAAAGTGTGCAAAACAAAATAATCTTATTTTGGGCATCCATATAGTCGTGCCTAACCTTATAAAAACATATCTGGTATGTGCAGAGCAGGTAAAGATTTATCATTTTGAATGTGCTTACGGTTAAAAACAAAAACAATTGTCGACTTTGCTGGAGATGTTCTGTCGTTATCATCTTATTTTGCCTTGACTGATTTTATTCAACAAAAGTTTAACAGAGTCTGAAAAGCAACGCTTGGTTGATTCAACTCTTGATCATGGCTGTGATTAATTTGTTCTGTATTGTCTTCCATTGACGAAATTTGTTAAAACGTTATGTTGGTTAGAGACCCCGGATTGATTACGTCATCCCAGAATGTAATTTTGAATCCCAAATCCCCAGTGAAGTCTTCTCTAAAGTCTGTTCCAACGTCATACCCCACCTGGCGTTGTAGTGGGTACAGCAACAGTTTGGAAGGATTTGTTTGAACTACACACAAGCTAGAGTACTAGAGACTTCCTCTTTGCAAACCATCAATACGAATATGTGAATCAAGCGCTGTAGTTTTTTGTAATTGTTTGCTAACCTATGCAACTTTTACGGAATGTAGACCTTCGGAACGCCCAGCACAAACGGAAAACAACATGGTCATACAGATATGTAGAGTATTCAGGACACGGATTCAAAATCTTTTGCAGAAATAAACAACGCTTGACTTTTAAAATCTTAAATATTTTTTTAAAGTTTTGTTCATTACCATAAGCATTGACGAAAAAACACATATCTGATATGACGGAAAAGAAAGAGTAACGCTAGAAGAATGTGACATGCCACTGTATTGTGACAATTGTAAATATTGGAAACATAAAACAATTGTCTGGAAGGTCTTTACAGAATAACAGTGTTTCTGTCGAGCGTGGTTTGACCACTTCAGTAAAGTATTAATTGCCAAACTAGAGTCTAGTATAGTGTTTGATGATGATGTAGATAAAAACATTAGCTACTTTGTTTACCACGCTAACGAAATTGAAACCAAAAAAATGCCTTCTGTCTTGGAAAAACTAAAGCTGCTAAACCTTACATGAACTTAGGTGTCATTGGCAAGTTATCTGAGGGAGCTTTTATGTCTCACTTGTTGAATTAATTTTAACGTGTTGTTTCACAAAAATAGTTTTCCCAGAACTGCCCTTTTTCAGTCATTTATCTCTCCATAAAAAGGAGATTTTAACAACATAAAAGTTACATTTAATTCATTTTTGTAGCAAAAGAAATCGGTCAATGATACCATATTACCATGAGTGGATGAAGCAAATGATAGTGTAGGTGAAGCGCAAACTGTAGCTTGACAGAGACGTCCTGCTGTAGCCGCTGTGTTTACGCTGCTTTTATGCAGAGTCATGTGTGGAACAAAAACGTACACGTAGCCTTCATAGATTTCAAGAAAACATTCGCTTGTGTGCCTTTCAAACAGTTGTGGCAAATAGCCAAGAAAAGGAAAGAGCTTGTGTATGAAAACAGGAGGTCGGCACCTTGTTCATCCCTTTCTAATGTCGCACATAATTTGATTATTTATTGGCAAAACCTTTTCCTAAAGCTTCTCCACACTATAATGGAAAATACCATTTTTACGCCAACTGGCCTAATTTGATACTTATACTAAAAAAAATTGGAACCAAATGACCGCAAAATGGAGCAAATTTTTCAAGATTTGCTTTAATTTTCTGGTAGCTGTACAGATTGCAGGTTTTATACCTCTCAAAATGAAGAACAAAGTTTTCACACATCAGAAAGAACAAGTCAGAAGATGCAATGAAGGACCGACAGAACACGTTAAGGGTGCACGCCAACAGTCCTAGACTATGATGTTGCTGCAGCTTAAAATATGTCGTCTGCTTCCCTCGATTACTCTTAGAGCTTTTCGTTATTTTCATAGATAACACACACACACACACACGCACACGCACACACACACACACACACACACATAAACGCGCGCACACACACAAACACACACACACACACACACACACACACACACACACACACACACCTGTTTACAGTCAGATATCCTGCGTGCCTGAACGCGGGGAAAAACGAACACACTACAAAACAAATCGTCCGACCACCGGGCCTAATGTATATGAGCTATAGAGGAGAACAAGGCCCGATCAGACGGGGCGAAATGTGTAATTTTGTGAAAAGCACAGGTTCGCCAGAATTTCACGAACGCTGTGTGTGTGTGTGTGTGTGTGTGTGTGTGTGTGTGTGCGTGTACAAGGACAGGGCTATCTGTGCAGAGCGACTGCGTCCGGAAGAAAATAAACACAGTGTCTCATACTCGCTCATAACGACCCATACCACACTAAATAGACGGCACAACATTGATTACACATTCTTAAGAAATCGAAATTTCATCATTAGATAAACAGAATTTCTCGCCTTAAACAACACACACGACAACAAAGAGTATACGAATTTGGCAACCAAAATTTGAATTCTGCAAGTGTCGCAGGTGCTAATCAGGTAATAAGGTAACTGAGAGGGCGCAACACGGAAATTCTTCTGCCTGAATGCCTCGTCACCAGGAACGTTTACCCAAAAACAAAATCGCCAGCCAACTAGGGAATAAGTATTATCTGATTTTTCTAATTGAGTCACTCTTCGAGAGACTTCATGTAAAAGTTTTAAAAAATGTGTTTGGATCCCGCATCTTAGCACGGAGACAAGGAAAACAAGCAGCTGTATGGCCCAGCACGCTTTCCACCACGGGGCAAGAATTCTAGTTTGTTCCCCTCCCCTCCCAGACCTCTTCTTGTAGAGATCAAATTATAGGTACCCCAGATCACAACTTGCATGGATGGAAATCTGCAATATACATGTATATACTTACATGAGTATGTTTATATATATATATATATATATATATATAATGCTGAACAATTAAGTAGTGGGTGTAAACAAGTGCAGACTAACAATTCTTTAGTCATTATAGTAATGACTTGGCAAAGATTTGAACTTTTACAAGAAGAAAAAAATTGAAGAAAATGGGGGGGGGGGAATACATTATAAATATGAGAAACCCTTCACTAGCTGCCTGAGGGAACCATCATAATCCCTCTCAAAGGCAGATCTATTTTGTATTGCCTGCTCCTAGGCCTTTCGTCCACTGGATTGGACTCATCAGGGAGACACGGCTGATTGTGTCTGTGCTCTTGGTGTCAAATAGAGACACACCACAGTCCATAATTCTGTGGTGTTCTCACCACCAAGGGTTCAAAAAAGAATCCAACAGCACCCCCAAAGCAGCCACTGAAGGGTAATAAATTGGAACAAAACGAAAGTGTGGAGAGTAAAAACGTTGCTGAAAAACTAAAAGCATAATGTAAGCAGTATAAAATGTAGGGGACAATCTTTGAGCCTATGCTTGAGGATCCATTCAAGGATGCAAGGGAGATCAAAAGATATGGAACAGTCTGAGTGGTCAGCTCTGCTGTTCAATAACCCAAGCATTGTCAGTAGCTAAGAATTGTGCAGAATAACCATTACTTGGATCTCCTAAGAGATGCAATCTCCCACTGATTGACCAAACAATATAATGCTGAACAATTAAGTAGTGGGGGGTAAACAAGTGCAGGCTAACAATTCTTTAGTAATTATAGTAATGACTTGGCAAAGATTTGAACTTTTAGAAGAAAAAAAAATTGAAGAAAATGGGGGGAATATATTATACATATGAGAAACCCTTCACTAGCTGCCTGAGGGAACCATCGTACTCCCTCTCAAAGGCAGATATATATATATATATATATATATATATATATATATATATAATAAACTAATAACTTCCAAGGATAAGTACCCAGCACCATTCCAGCAACTTACAGAGCAGCTTGGTGTTGCAATGACTGCAAGAAATATTCAATTATAAACAAAGCTTGCTCTTAGGTCTTAGATTGAAGAAATAGGGGGAGATAAGCATTCATATCTGCAGTGGTAGATAATTCTGCCTAACTAACAGCATGTGCTTGAGTGGGTATATATATATATATATATATATATATATATATATATATATATATATATATATGATTTGTCTTTTAAGAGAAACCTACAAGGAAAAAAAAATAACTAAAGCAAACAACACCGAGAACGAAATATTTTTGACAGGCTGCCCAGTGCCTGAAAATATACTTCGTACAAAAGAGTGGAAAGATGTTCCAGAGGATGG
>CM065731.1:45779893-45787393 GCA_033310375.1 Conus canariensis | reverse complement strand
AATATGAATATTTTAAACTGGAAACCTTACAGACTGCTACCACACCGATGCAGAAACGTTTGTTTTATCGCCTCTGTGGGTTTGCCACCTGATTACCAAGTTAGACAACTTTTTAAATTTTAATGGATAGGTCTGATATTGAACCTCCCTTGATTCCTATCAGAAAGAAAAACCTGCTCTACGGCTACTATCCACACCCCCTTTACATAACGTCGTAGTTGGTGGTGGCCAGACTTTTCAGAGAATCTATCGAAGCACTTGGTATACATAAAATAGAATATATATATATATATATTGTGTGTGTGTGTGTGTGTGTGTGTGTGTGTGTTTGGAAAGATGGAAGATTTTTTGGCATACAAGGAAAGTTTATCCTTTTCAGGTCTTTGTATCAACAGTTTAGAATTTCTTAAAAACTCAGTTATATATGAATTGTTTGGGAAATGTGCAAGAACCACAGCCCATATTAAAACATTACCAGTTGTGAACACAAATGAAAGTGAAAAGGTAGGGTCTCACACAAGTGTGGTTAGAGTCATGACGGGCGATTTTTTTTAAACGCCACTACCAAGTTATATATAAATATGTAAACTGAACACTCCACCTAGATTATTTCAGAAAGCAAAAATTTGACATAAAACTTATTCTCAAAGAATTGAACGGGAAATTGTGTACATTTCTTTGCTAACAACAGCACAGAGAGTTAATACATTTTATTTGATTAAAGTGCAGTGGCCAAAATTTGGTGATCAGAGACATTTCATTTTTTGGTGCAAGATTAACTGAAATACAACAGGGAGGATACAATCATAGGGCATTACAATTCGGTGAAAAATCAAAATTCGTGCACTGTTCAAGCGTTGTAAGATTATATAGCTAAAGTTGAACAGATCAGGCGAAATAACGACCTACTATTATCAGTTTTCCCCCAAGAAACAGCCGGTAGATGGATGAAAAGTGTAAACAGCGATTCAGGAATGCAAGACTTTATATCACACAGTTTTTGTAATGCAGCTTCTTCGGGTATGGCCAGGAGCAGGGTTTCACTGGATGTGCTTTTGGAACAATAAACTCCATGATCAAGTGAGTCTACCTTTAAAGCGTTTCATTTCCACCCCTTTCAAATTCAGATTAAAAGATAGTCACTGTTACTAACAATTAAATTGAAAGATATCTTTTTAAGGAGTTAAGTTCATTACTAATGATTTGGGAAGAATGGTCAATTCAACGTTTTTTTCAAAATTCAATTTGACAAAATTGTGTATTACAAATGCAAATCAGTTTATAAATGTCATCTACAGTGCCGAATTTCTCTTGATGTACTGGGCAGTATATCACTTTCTTTCTGTTTTTTTTTGTTTGTTTGTTTTTTGGTTGTTGTTGTTTTTTTTTTTTGTTTTTGTTTTTTTAGAAATTAAAGGAGTTTCTAGTGAACCAAAATGTTATAAATGGAGTTACGAATTGCGTACGGATTATATGTTTTGATAAAAACAAATACCCCCCACCCCTTCCCTCCAGCATTCTCTAAAATCTCATGACTTTGGATATATGAGTAAAATAAACGAGATCTAACATGGGAAGGTGAAGTTTCATGTTGAATTCCATTGAGGATGGCTGGATGATACGGAGGGATAAATGTCTGTCCACCAAATCCAAAATTAAAAACTTGAACAAGAAATGTTCGTACATTAAACTATATATAATGGACTGTTTTATTACTACTTAAATGGATGACTGATGGTTAAAAAAGAAATGAAAGAAATTTAAAGATGAAACGGGTTCCAAGCATATTTATTAACATCAAAGTTAGTTTCTACACGAGGTCCGTGCTCAGTGTGCCTAAATTGTTTAAGACAGATTATTTCTACGCTTGAATTTCAAGAAAAATGACAATACCGAACCGTTCGCATCAAAAATGAAGTAGGATTTCTTTCACCATTGTTTTCCTATAATACTCCCACGCTAGGTTGAAACTTCCCCTCTTCCAGTGCTATGTTTATCATATTTAGAGATGTTTGACCTCAAACCTTTGTTCGTCCATCAAATTCATTCAGACGAAAAGGATCTACAGATGAATGGCCCCTTCTCCAAATGACGACGCTCTGTGGAAAAGGATCGACGACTACGCTGCCGTTCCGTCGTCTGGAGACGATAGTCACTTTTTTTTTCTCCCGACGACGGGACTGTACGGTAGCCCTCAGTCCGTCTTGATATCGGGACCAAGTCAGAAACCAACATTCATCCAGCTGAGCGAGTGTGCGATGTTTTCTCCAACGTGTACGTGAATCCAGAACTTCAGAACCAGAAAGAACACTCCATTCTCGGACAAAATCGTCTCCTTAGCAAATTTGTCTTTTGAAAAATGTGTATATATGCTTACATGTGTGAGTGGTCTTCAGTATGAGTGGGCACTGGAATGAACTCATAAAAGAATTTACTTTCATTAGTCTGTCAAATGTGATAGAACAGTTTCATTACTTTTTTTCTCAACTTACCAAACCAGATGGCAGTTGATTAAATTTTCGGGAGAAAGTAACATTTTGGCCTGTAGTCGTTTGAGTTTAATGTGTGATTGGAAAGTAAAGTTTTTTTCTGCTTAATATGTATTAATTAAATTAATGCCCATAAGGCCTACGTTGTTTTTCTGCTTACTAACAATATTTAGTAAACCAGGCGTCCGTTACAATCAATCATTCAGATAAACTGGTCTGACAATGTGTGATCCAAGCAAATGTCTCTCTCTCTCTCTCTCTCTCTGTCTCTCTGTCTCTCTCTGTCTCTCTCTCTCTCTCTCTCTCTCTCTCTCTCTCTCTCTCTCTCACACACACACACACACACACACACACACACACACACACACACACACACACACACACGTCTTAAAATTTTGGCTTCGAAGTTCAGTTCTGTGGAGATTTTTTTTTTTATCCTTTTGAAATTGAATACAATTTTCTAAAATTCTCACAAACGATTCATTCAAAGGTAGTTTCAATCATTTCGAAACTTTACATTTAACTTCACATACAGTCTCTCCACATGAAAACTACATGCATTCAAAGGCTTCAGAATCTAATGCCACAGTATATGCTCTATAACAAACTTCAGTCGCTCATATGAGAAACGTATCCATATAAATAGTAAACAAACAAGAAACACGAATTATTATTAACATTATTCCTACAGCGATAAAACAACACGCCCAAAACTCTCAATGATTCCTGTATGCGGCACCGACTCGCCTTGGCAAACTGATATCAAAAGCAGCATTCGTTTGGAGTTATGGGTTTGTAATTGTCTCACAAACGCAGCAATAGGGTTTGTTTGTTTTTTCTCTTTTTTGTGCTTCATAACTTTATTTAAATATTTGCGTCTCATATGCTCATTTAAGAGTTACTTTCATATTCAAGTCACTATGAAAATACCCAGAACACATAACTAAACTAGTCTGAAATCAGTCTATATAAACAGTGTGAGATGGGCTTTGTGTGTGTGTGTGTGTGTGTGTGTGTGTGTGTGTGTGTGTGTGTGTGTGTGTGTGTGTGTGTGTGTGTGTGAGAGAGAGAGAGAGAGAGAGAGATGAACAATAGACTAGCTTGGATTCATTATAAAGAAAGCAACCAGCATACTCACAGAAGGAAAATTGACATAAAGATAATGCACAGGAAGGGGCACAAGCAAAGTGATATTGTCCAGAATAGCGTTGACAACCATGTAGAATGACGTGGACATTTGTCGGAAATGCTTGCCCAGCATTACCATAATTATCAGAGTGTTAGTGAAAATCCCAGAGAAGAGAAACGGAGGCACCCACAGATCCAGATTTTTGGCCACACTCTGCAGCCGCAAGACATCTTCAGTCACATAAGAAAGTGTGATGTTTATGTCGCGGGACGCTGTACTGTAGATGGCTGTCACGTCCTTCATGTTTGAGATGTTCAGTGCAAGTGCTTTTGCTGGGGAGAACACACTGTTTGTGACAGCGGCACTGCTGAATTCATACATGGCACAAGATATAAGACCGAGGCTACATCTGGAGTTTATTTCTCACTTACATATGGATGATCCAGCGTCTCCCTGTCTATATAAATGATATAATGAATTAAACACCAATATCCTGATGAAATAGTTAGTCCATTTAAACAGAGCGAGCATAAGTTCGTGGGTGTAGTGAGTAGTTGCTCTTCAAATATAGCATCTTTGCAAGTTACAGTCGCATCTAATCCTACAAATGAGATTTTAAGCATGCATTAAAATATTGCAAGCACTTTTAAATTCCATTCCACCTTTCAAAGAAGAGTAGGTCATTGTGTGCCGGTGGGGATGGCTGTCACATTAAAAATACAAGTGCACACTAGTGTTTTGATCAGAGATCATCCCCCAAAACGGAATTTGGGTATCTGTACAGTTGGAATTAAAGTGGTCGCATCAACAATAATCTTAACAACAGGAATCTCAGAGGTCCAGCCAGGAAACGCAGAGAGAGAGAGAGAGAGAGAGAGAGAGAGAGGAGAGAGAGAGAGAGAGAGAGAGAGACAGAGACAGAGACAGAGACAGAGACAGAGACAGACAGAGAGAATATAAATACCAACACGGAATCTTTTTATTTTCATGTCAAGGCCCCTAACAGCCGGGAATAACCATGTTATTAACTCACACACCAGACGTGAAATGGGGATACTATTAGAAATCGACCATTTGTCACAAACAAAACCGTGACGAATATTTTGTCACGCCAAAATATTAGATATTTTGTAGGTAATAGCATTACACAAACGTTTTAAAGCTTCAAAAATGAACAATTCAACAGTCGTCCAGAAACTCTCATTTCTACTTGACGTAAGCAAGTTGAATCGAAAATGAAATGGGCCATTATAACAACTAGGCTGCATGAATTGTGCCTTCAGATCATTAAAATGAAATGGGCCATTATAACAGCTAGGCTGCACGAATTGTGCCTTCAGATCATTAAAATGAAATGGGTCATTATAACAGCTAGGCTGCACGAATTGTGCCTTCAGATCATTAAAATGAAATGGGCCATTATAACAGCTAGGCTGCACGAATTGTGCCTTCAGATCATTAAAATGAAATGGGCCATTATAACAGCTAGGCTGTACGAATTGTGCCTTCAGATCATTAAAATGAAATGGGCCATTATAACAGCTAGGCTGCACGAATTGTGCCTTCAGATCATTGATGAACTGGGCATCAAAGTAAATATCCTTTTCTCCAATACATCTTAATCGGACACAGACAATATCTGACACACCAATTCCTAGTTTTGTAAGTACATTTTACATATATGTGTCATTCCAATTTCAAAATTGAGTTCAACATAGCTTGTTGTTTTAAAAGCCCTGTCTTGCCGTCTACAATCCATACTTCTTTGCGTGAAGCATTTGATACCAGCTGCAGTGCTTTCAGCACCTTGATTATCCAACAAAAGTTAAGGCATAAGAATATGAACATTTTTGTTCATACGCAGCCCAATTTTTTACCATCAATGTCAAAATAGTATGACATACTGTGAGATTTAAACGGTAATTCATGAATCCGCATCCTTGTCAGTTTTAGCCATTTACATGAAATTTACGTACGAGATGACATACAATTATGGGATATCTTCAAAGCTTACCATAAACCGAATCACTAGAAGTGTGACCCACCATTTAAACGTTTCAAGACAAACAAGTGAAGCTTTTCAACTGCATCGTCCCTCTCTAAATCCCAACCCCATATTCTAAAACTGACTGGACCTAAAAATTAAGTAACCACAGACAGACTAAGGGAGCTACAATATGGCATAGCAGAAACCTGATACACAATCAGAACAGCTATCTTTGCACTGTGCATCAGATCGTGATATGCAAATGTGAAACAGAGTGTGGCTGAAAAGAGTAAGCATGCGTACTAATACACGTTTACCACTCTTACAGTTTCATTTCCATCGGTCTGTTGTTCGTGTCTAGGTAGATATTCATCCTGGTGAGAAGAAAGTAATATTGTTTTCTCTAGATTCCCTTTTAACTCCAGTCTAGATAACAAGATATCAATGTAAAGCCAAATAAAATCCTATCAAGCAAGAACACCCCTGTTTACTATTTTCGATAATTTCAAACACTTCATGAGAATAGAATCGGACTGCACATATCACTTTGTTTTAATCCACTCGTACTATTCACAAAATCTTGTAAGTTTGATTCACATCTTATACTAGGTTTTACCTATCTATACACACTGTAATGTATCTATGTAGTATACTATGGACTCTACTCTTAAACAACTAAGATCATTACAATTTCAAAGGAATGGAATTGAAAACTTATTTTCAATAGCAGCATATGTAGCATATAGCTTATGATTATTAGCAAATGGTCTTTGAATGACAGCACGCAACATAAATATGTGAGGTATTAAGCAATAACCTTTCCTGAAATCAGCTTGTTATTCCACAGGATACCTTTTAGATGTGTATTCTTGTGATTTTTTTCCATTTACCTTTGACCTATACAATTTATGCTCATGTTACACAAAAACAATACCTCTGCAGTTGTATGTGACTTTGATTCCGCCTTTTTAACGAAAGTAACAAATAATCAGTTTTTCCATTTATCTGGATAAACGCCTTGGTCAAACAAATAATTAGAATGGTTTTATTAGAAATAATCATTCGTCTGCTTTTTTTTTAAAGAACTCTCCGTGCACTTCATCAGGACCAGATGATTTTTTTTCAACTTTCTGATAACCAGCTTAAGTTCTTCTCTGAATACTGGTCTGTCAGATAGCTTCTTTAGCTTTATCAACATCATGATCTAAAAGTTCCTGTTTTCTTTTTTGATGATATTCTAAAATATAATCAAACCATGAATATAAAAAATATTCTAAAATATAATCAAACCATGAATATAAAAAGTATGTTTTGATTTTGTGATTTTTGTGTGAGACTTTTTCAATTATTTAACCAGAAGAGTTCTGGCATTTATCAGAATTTAGTAGTTCTTTGGACAATTATCCATTCCGATCATTTTCTTTCTTTTTATTTTTTTTCTCTTCAGGCTACGCAAAAATCTCTTCTAGCTATGCAAAATTGTATCTTTTCTTTTATTCTGCTCTAGCCGTGCAAAATTCTCCTCCAGCCATGCAAAATTGAATCCTTGAAATTTTTCTTTATTCTCTTCCAGCAATACAAAATTGGATCCAGTCATTTTAGTGCAAGAAATCTGAAATTTTTACAAAGTGTTTTCACCTTTTGTTTTATTAACTTACATTCTTGATCAAACCACATTTTGTTCGACTGCCTCCATATGGGATTCGTTTTCTTCATGCATCGTGCCTGATCTCTACCAGTTTGGATAAATTTTATCGCTTAGTTAACTTCATTATCAGTTTATTCTGTAGCTATGTCTAAATCTCCTTTTATTTCTCCTGAGTTTGTTGAGTCAGAATATCCCTGAACGTATGATAAAATACACCCGCATTTAAGAACAAACATTGCTTCTTCTG
>CM065731.1:45767393-45774893 GCA_033310375.1 Conus canariensis | reverse complement strand
GATCTCCACAATTTCATGTTTTGTCATTGATTTTTCTCTCTATTATTCCTGTTAGTTATCTAGAGCCAGCGTCTACCCTTCGCTGCCGATTTGTGGGGATCCCATCACTGTTCTTAGGCAGCACACAAATATCTCAGTTCGTCCACTTCGCTGGTTCTGGAACTAAACACATGCTTTGTATCAGTTTGTATATCTTCCACTGAAACTATTTCAGTTACCCTTTCATAATGTGAAATAGTCATTTGCAATGAAGTTTTTGTTTCTCAGAGATAGATAGATAGATAAACATTTGCCCATGATAATTGTTGCTGTCTCTGATAGTGCTTATAATTATGATGATCACTAACTATTGGATTTTTATAGATGTTCTTGTTTGGCTGCGTTGGCCGCTGTCTACTTACGTCAGTATTCTACACTGTTCCATCGCTAGTCTTTGACTGAGACTTCCGGTATCTTTTCATTTGACGGTGAGGAACAATACAGCTTTACTAAGCTAGCTCCTTGGTAGAACCTTTCTGATATACACATCCTGGGTTGCCATGTCAGTGCTGCAAATGTGTTGATTACTTTGACTAATCACTCTGACACAGCATAAGCTCTGGGCAACTAAGGTAATAGTTGCCAAGCAAACCATGGTCACCATGCACACCCCCCCCCCCCCCCCAGGACTTAACCTAAGTGGATCCATAATGTACCTTAGGGACCACTAAACACGTTTCTGGTTGTTCCCAAGAAAATAACTCATTTGGACTATGAGTTATGGCCCTTGATTTAAGGGTACCCCCCTTTTATGCTGACCACAATCATCAATTTAAGTCAAATGCAGCTCATGTGAATGACCAGAAATTCACATTTCTGTTACTTTTGTAACTAAATCAATGACTTGTGTCTTAAAAAAGCCTTTTGTGTAGTCCAATATAGAATATATTGGCTTCAGGTGTGCGCTATCTACTGAAACCGTCATTTTCACAATACGGACTGTATGTCATCTGCGATACATTGAAAATGATAGAAAGCAGGGCTTTGGGGGGTTTGTTTTCATACACAACAATGCCTTTGGGTCATTCAGGACCAATTAGGGCTTCCTAGTTCCGTTCTTTATAGATACAAAATTACATATATCTCCTATACCCCCTAAATCTGCGATTTCGACAAAAACGACACAATACGCTTTAAACAGAACAAAATTGTTTTTATTTGCAACAAGCATCGCTGTAAAATAAAATGAATATATTGTAGTGAAATACAACAGTAATACAATATAATTTGTTGTTCTAGATGTTGTGATTATCTTTTAATAAATAACGAATCATGCACAAAAGAATGTGTTTTGGCAGCTTTCAGTGACCCTTAGTGATGGCTCTGAGGATGTCCTGGCCAAGTGAAGTAACGAGTCTTTGTACTTTTGAAGTGTGATCTTGTGTTTGGCCAGCCAAGAGATAGTTAATAAATCTCTGAAGATCGTGTGGTAGGATATCACGTTGCTGTAGAAATTCATCTGTTGGTGGCCATGGCAAACTTTCTGATTTCTCAAAGGCCTCTGTTATTACTGTCCGTAGATACAAGGCAACATCTTTCAGCATGTCAGTTGAGCCAAGCTTGTACCCTAGAACGACAGCTCTGTCTGTTTTCATTTCTGAACTGTACACAAGCAAAGACTGAAACTCCCTACCTTATCTGTGAGGTGAAGCAAACGACAATCTGTGCCCGTGTGTCTCACTCTTCTCCAACTTCCGCCTTAGCTTTTCAGCCCTATAATGTGTATTTGGGTGGTCTGTCTCGTTCAAGGCAGAGGTATATGTATCACACAGGTCTGACAGTCTCAAAATCTTCTGCTGCTGAAGAACCTCTCTTTCAATTCTTAAACAGACTCTGTCAAATGCTGTCTTATGTGACTTTTCCAGGTTTTCCTGATATCTCTTTGACGCACCGTCTTTACTCTGCCATGCCGCAGGATCTCTGGCATACTTCTTACGACAGGAAGGGTGATACTGTGCTTCACAGACAAACAGGTCAAATCCTCTGATTCTGCACAATAGTTTCTCGTCAGTTTTGTGCTCAGCAACTTCAAGAACTGTGCTCCATCCTTCACGTTCAAACTCGGATGTAGGTTCAGTTGTCCAAGCATTCTGTGATTCTTTTGCTTTCAACCCCTCTTTGTTACAAAATATGCAGTCCGGTTTGAAGATAATTGTTTCCACTGAGCCAGAAGAACGCCCAGACTGTCTTTGTTCTAGAGTTATTGTTTGTGATTCTGAAGATGATTCCAGTCTATCAAGGTTTTTAGTGAACCTTTGGTAACAGTCACGATGGTAGCCGTATTCTGGCCGTAAATCATCTGGAACACGGTCGCAAGCCTCTTCCATCCAATATGGAGAATCCAGTTGGCTGCAATCGTCTTTTCTTGCAAATGTCTTGAAGTTTTATCAGTCTATTCTGAGGTCCTTTGCAGTTAGAGAGGTGAACAAATGATCTCTTGTTAGAATCGCTGAAATGAATGACACACACTTCACCAACAGGGCTGTCTTCATGTTTTCGCTTTCTTGCCGCCATGTTCAGTTGATCATTACACCAGAGGATTCATTCACCTGCACGCAAAAAAAAAAAAAAAAAAAAAAAAAAACATACACAGCAAAGAACATCAGTAATACAAATCAAACCATTTTTTTTTATAAGATGCAAATGCATGTGATTTCCAAGTAGTAGTGTTATTATTATACATGTACATATGAAATGTAGAAAATTCGTTATACATTAAAGATAATTACAACATCTAGAACAACAAATTATATTGTATTACTGTTGTATTTCACTACATATATTCATTCTATTTTACAGCGATGCTTGTTGCAAATAACAACAGTTTTGTTCTGTCTAAAGCATGTTGTGTCGTGTTTGTCGAAATCGCAGATTTAGGGGGTATAGGAGATATATTTAATTTTGTACCTATAAAGAACGGAACTAGGAAGCCCTAATTGGTCCTGAATGACCCAAAGGCATTGTTGTGTATGAAAACAAACCCCCCAAAGCCCTGCTTTCTATCATTTTCAATGTATCGCAGATGACATACAGTCCGTATTGTGAAAATGATGGTTTCAGTAGATAGCGCACACCTGAAGCCAATATATTCTATATTGGACTACCCAAAGGCTTTTTTAAGACGCAAGTCATTGATTTAGTTACAAAAGTAACAGAAATGTGAATTTCTGGTCATTCACATGAGCTATATTTGACTTAAATTGATGATTGTGGTCAGCATAAAAGGGGGGTACCCTTAAATCAAGGGCCATAACTCATAGTCCAAATGAGTTATTTTCTTGGGAACAACCAGAAACGTGCTCAGTGGTCCCTAAGGTACATTATGGATCCACTTAGGTTAAGTCCTGGGGGGGGGGGGGGGTGTGCATGGTGACCATGGTTTGCTTGGCAACTATAACGGGGTCAATGTGTCTTGTTATCACTGTAAAAAAAAAAGCCTGAGTTAAGTTGTCATTTGCAGTTCAGCAGTTTCATACATGCAAAAGCTTGATGTGCAGAGAATCATGTATTTTGTGTTGTCTCACTTTCTTGGCCCATTTCCATTAACAATGTGATGTGAATCGAAACCATCGCACCTTTTGTTGTCCCTCTCTGATGCTTTTTCCCTTTGTTGTTGTTGTTGTTTGACTGAGATTGAGAATTAGTGTGCAATGAAAGATTTTGCTCTCCTTCATTCCACCCTCATCCCCATCTCTTCGGTCTCTCACATCGTTCATGAGATTTTGATCGGGTGGTATGAGGATTGAGATGGAAATGAAAGGGAAAAGAATGGGAAGTACAGAAAGAATAATGTTCATTGCTGAAATCTTACATACAGCCAAGATGTCAGGACTGCTCTGTAATATCACACATGGACCTTAAGTATCAACAAGCCTGATTTCGCTCCGTCCGATCTCGTCCCCCACATACCTGACACAGGAGGTCACGACAAATCAAAATAATAGATACAACATACAAAAGTATGAAAATCTGTACTAGGATATCAAATTATCTTTAAATTAGTCATTGGCGAGGTCAGTGTTTCTCGAGTCACACCCAACACTATGAGTGAGCAAATATCAGCAACTATACTTTCAAGAAAACAACATTCACAGCCTTTCATTTCAGAATTTCTGCAGAGAACCAGGCTTTGGCACACAACCTACACAGCTCGAGGGAACTAGTGAATACTTAGTTAAATTAGCGTCCCAGTGGTTCATCAGAGTTGAGGGAGAAGAAAAAGTAGAGAGAGATTTCCTTTAGACACGTACGTTTTCAACAAAATCATGAGTGACAGTAGCAAGCTCCAAATTACCATGAACATGCGAATACTTATCGACGATAAGTCGAAGTTTGCCACTGACCTAAAGGAATATATCACTGGAATGTTTGCGTCAAGTGACAGAAGGATACACACGTGCTTGGATCTCATTCTTCACATCACAAAATAACAACTGAAACAGAACCTTACATTCTGCTGCTGTGCTTGACCCATGCCCATTTAAGAATATCTGAATTTGTCTGGTGGAACATAAACCCAACTGCGATCAATCAGGAGCCAGCTTTGACTCGTTTTAGTAGAAATTCACGTCTCTTGTGATTTAACGATGGCACGTCCGTACTTTCCTCTTCAAGTATTCACAGGAGTATGAAATAATGTTCATAAGAATCATGCATAAGTGTCTTTTTTTCAAAAATTAATAACAATTAGGAATGAATGCATAGACTTGCAGATTTCATTTTTCATACACGCCTCGGGAAGAAATCCAGGAAGGCCTGTTCCATGTTGGCTCAGACTGTATTGTTGTATAATCTAGTATGTGTAGATTGTACTGATGAACCAGCTGCTGTCATGATTGCAATATGTGGTATTCCATGAGATGCAGCTGCTGTCGTACTCGCTGAGTGAGTGCTGTGTGCACCAACATGAGAAGTGTCAACAATTGCCCCTGTTCAAAGTGCCTGTGACACAGTATCTGTTGACAAGGACCATTAGGCACATTTACATAACTAATAAAAAGATTAATCTTTCAATAACATATTTTGCTTATTATCCAGACATGCCTTCAAAGTACTCTGGCTCACGGAATTTTTCATGACTGGAAATACCAGGAACTCATTTGGAACTAAGTGTGTCTCTCTTCTTGATAACTGGAGCGCAGAAGACAAATTTAACCATATTCAGACTTCAAGACGACGCAGGATTTGAAGACTGGTAATTCGATGATTTTTTAGGCATCATGTTCATTCTTAAAGCATGCGTCTTGATGCAAGCAAGCATAGTTTGAAAACAAACAACACTTACTATCAAGTAGCTGCATGGGCATTTTATTCACAATTGCTGTCCTAAAAAATGCAATGAAGATCACAAGTTTTGAAACATTTTTTTCTCATGTCAATTTGTCTACAATTTGAATACATATTTTCTATTTCTAAAATATGACATTTACATTCCAGTTTGTAGAATTCTTAGGATGCGGTGGTCTGAATCCATGCACATGTTTTATGACTATTTCAATCACCTAATTTCCCAGATGTCACAGTCCGATTTTAAGGCAAGTGGACAGAATTTCAAGGGAGAGTTGGACAGCAGGACCTCAGAGGAGACGCCTCCCCCTCTTCTTTCTTTCCTCTCATGTAAGAGTTTCGCCCTTAATTCCTTGCACTTTATGGGGATTGGGCCACATCCAGATCATGAATCATAGATGATTCTCTTCTATTTAAAACCTGAAAGTCAAACTACCTAGTGAAAGATGTCTTCACCACCTAGCTATCGGACGAATGTTGTCAGCTGGAAAATGTAAAGATTTATGAAATGTGCTTTTGTTTCCCACAATCAGATCCAGCTGGAACTTTTTTCAGCTGCAACCGCCATTGCCTCAAGGCCCTGGTCCTCTTGATCCTAAAACCACAGATATTCCCTGGAATCACAGGCAGATGTGCCTGTAAGACACCCCCCCCCCCCTGTTGTCCTAACCTCTATGGTAAGAACTTTCGCCCTAAACCTAATAGTTGGCTAGACTGGCACATTTGTAAGTCTTGTAGATGCGTGCTGCTTCCATTCTGCATTTATAATGCTCAGAGTTCTACGGGAATTACTTGTTTTGATGAATGTGAATGGAGGTCTACATCCTGTCTCGTAGTACTCTTGCTGTTGAGAAGTCATGAGTGTACTACTTAAGCATCTTTCGGATGGTATGTTCATTTGAACGTGACACATTTCTGTCAGTAATTTAATTGTTTGCGATTCATCCATATGCATTTGTTTTCTCTGTAATTCCTCTTTGGGCTGATTCTAAAATAATTATGACATGCTCCGCATATGAGACTTTCCCAGGAGATTTCTTTCCTGGACTGACACAAGACAATACTGATTTTATGTGGGGTATTCAGTCAGTCTCGCCGCTACGACAAGAGAGAACATTGTGCCAACAACGTTCAGAAGTGATACTGCTCTGAATTCTCTCCAATTCTATCTGAGAATGAATACTCCATCAGCTTTCCTCCATTCGTTGGACATCAAGTGTCTTCATGTTGATCTTATCATTTCTGGAACTATCCAAACACCCTCGGACATTGGTTCTATGGCGGGCGGGGTCTTTCATTAAGCCCAGGCGATGACTTTGCTCTGGCTTTCTTAACGACATCCTTTACTTGATCTGGGCTAGTGGTCTGTCATGAAAGAATTTTCACTGTCGCTGATGCATCACTTAGTTCGGGGTTTAAAGTGGAGTCTCGCACTAAGGCTAAAATAACCTTTCCAGAGATACTGTTCAAGGATTTTTTTGTCCATCGTATTCCGGATTTTAACACCTCGAAATGTTACTTGGCGAAGTGACAGATGTATCCGAAAAAAAGTCTTAGGTCTTCTTTCAGCACCTTCTCGGCCTTGCTGATACAGAGTCACTGAGGAATTGGTGTGTTGCTTTCAGATCTTCTCAAAGACTCTGTAACCCTTGCTTCTCAACTTTTGAATATGAATACATCTTTTTCTAAAATTGCTTTTCGCCCTCTGGCTGCATCCACTTCTCGATGGCGTCTGGATATTAGAAGACATATTTTCCATTGTAGTTGTTTTAATCCATACGTTTCCCTACTTGCTGTATGTAAAAAGTGTCCGAATGTTGTTAGTTTGTGTTGCAATATCTTCTTGCCTATGAATGTACCCAGTTTATGGACTTTTTCTTCTCTAACATCTACAAGTTTTCGTTTGGGCTTACGGGCCGCAAATTGGGTTCCTGATGTTTGATATCAAGAGCACGTATGAATTCCTCGTCTGAATCGTTTTCTTGGATATCTCTGGCTCTGCGGTTTGAATCCTGGCCTTGGTTTCCGCGCATTGTGCTGCTGCTCACATTTCAAAGTCTTTATACAATCAATCTTCTTCACGTGGATCTTCGTGCCACGTTGGCAATGGACTTTCGTTTGACGTTCTCTACATGTTGTGAATTGTCAGTGGTGATCGAGTTACCGCCAACGAAT
>CM065731.1:45727393-45759893 GCA_033310375.1 Conus canariensis | reverse complement strand
GAGTAATCAGACACAAGGGCTGCAGGGGGCGGGGGAAAAGATAAAGAGCAGGGGGGGGGGGGGGAGGGGTTGTCACTATGGAATGCAAAAATTGTTAAAAGCATCAGTGTCTATTGTTTCATGATTTGATATGTAGAACGCAAATCAAACAAATCAATGTTGCACATAATTAAGCCACCATACAAATAGACAGACGAGACAGATGGCAAAACAACGCTTATTTCATTCACAATACAGAACAGACAGGTGACTTTTCA
Source organism: Conus canariensis (assembly GCA_033310375.1). NCBI lineage: Eukaryota > Metazoa > Mollusca > Gastropoda > Neogastropoda > Conidae > Conus > Conus canariensis. The sequence goes on along the minus strand of CM065731.1, from coordinate 45,759,636 downwards.
ATAACAATCTCTTCCTCAGACGTCACAAATAACAGATATAAAAATACATCAAACAAAAGACGTCACAAATAACAGACTTAAAAATAAATAAGCCAGTAAACATAAAAAAACGACAGACATAAAAATGCATGAAACAACACACGTCACAAACAACAGACATAAAAAAAGTGCACAAAGCAATAGACTTGACAAACATCATACATAGAAAAATGCACAAAACAATAGACTTGACTTAACAAACATCATACATAAAAAAGTGCACAAAGCAATAGACTTGACAAACATCATACATAAAAAAGTGCACAAAGCAATAGACTTGACTTGACAAACATCATACATAAAAAAAGTACACAAAGCAATAGACTTGACTCGACAAACATCATACATAGAAAAATGCACCAAACACTAGACGCCACAAACAACATACATAAAACGCACAGAATAATAGAGGTAATAAACAACAGACATAAAAAGAATGCACTAAACAATACACGTCACAAACAACAGACATAAAAGAATGCACTAAACAATACACGTCACAAACAACAGACATAAAAGAATGCACTAAACAATACACGTCACAAACAACAGGCATAAACATGCATCAAACAGAACGCCAGCTTGCAACTGGTTTCCATTTTGATCATTCAGTTGGAGAACATTTATTTTGTGCCTGTTTAGGTCTGTTGCTTTTGACGGATAAAAAAGACATACGCGTTGAAAATTCACTCGTTTGTTTCTATTGTGCATTACAGAACCGTTATTCAACGTGTTTATATGTATTTTGGCTCGTTTGAAAGAAATGTCACTATCCGCTCCAGTTTTCCTGATGTACTGAGCGGCCCAGTGAAGGCCGTCTGCAATGAAGTGCTATTCACTTTCCCCTCTCTATTAGGATGAATAAGCCTGAATTCCATACAAGCCTCCACATGATCTTTTCCAGATATGAATGTCGCTAAACGCTGTAAGGATACGAATGCGCATCGCAAGCCTGTGAGTGACTGCTTCCCGGTGTGTTCAGACAACTGATGCTGTGATATTAATTATTTGTGGAGCGTGTTTGTTCTGAACCCTGGAAAACAATACTTTAGAGTAAAATATTCTTTTTTTTATATGCATTGAATTCATAACAGATATTTTCTGACTCAAAGCAGTATCCTCCGGTGTGCTCGCCTTCTTCAAATTCACAGCCCCAACTCTCAGATGGGCATCAGTGATGACTATACTTTTTGGATCTCTGTCATACATATCACTAGAAAGACACTTTTCATTTTGCACCTATCAACAAAGCGTCCGTTTGCTATGATCTGCTGAAATCAATATGTTCATCAAAATCACTTTCATGTAGTCTCTGTGTCATTTTCCGAGCTACGATGATGCTGACACCCAAATGTGACGGCAGAAAAGCTGTCTGACATTACCCTGTTGCTTGAGTAACATCGCTAACTAATATTTTTGTGTCTCTGTCGATAGATTCTGGCAGCCATGTTTGAGCTGTTTTCTCTGTCATTTGTGAGAGTCGTTGCTGGACCACTGTCAAGAATCACTACTAAATTTAGGCTCTTTGAAGACTTTGACGTTTTGACGTTTTTGGCCAGTTGTAATTAGCATGAACTTAATTTCATCCAGGCGATTTACCATTTGAATTCCTTCAAGCCAGGTGACAAGCTTGTCAACATCATTGTGCAAGTAAGCGCAAATTTCATTGGAGTTTTTGCCTTTATAATGAATGGTCGTATCACTGGCAGAGTTCACAAGTTTTCCATTGAGCAGTAAGATCATTTATGTAAATTTAGAATAGACTGGTACCCAGTGCAGATTTGTGGTAACACGTTGTTCAACAAGCATGAGACATGATAGTTTAGAATCTTGCAACACGACTTGTCTTCTGTCGTTGAGAAAGAACATCATGAACATCATGATAAGTTGCTTCTTACAGAGAAAATCATGATCAGTACTATCAAATGGCTTAGCCAAAGCTATACAGACTGAATCAGTAAATGTTTGGTTGTTCATGTTTAAATTCTATTCAGTTATAGGACTGGTAAGCGTAGTGTGACAAGAATGGTTCTCTTTCAATCCATTTTCATTAGAGTGAATTGGAGCATAATTGCTACTTGTTGAAATGAAATTCCAAATTTCGTTTATTATGCTCTTAAAGCACCTTTATCGTTGTATATAATAGCGTCATAGGTTGGCAATTTGATGGATCACTTAAGGCACCGGATTTACAGACCGGCAGTGAGCTTCATGCCCTTAGAGGGTTTTGGGTAACAACATTTGTCAATACAAAGGTTCGTATGTACGTAATGTGTTTGTAGATTTCACGTGCGGAAATGATATGAACAATTACTACCTTACCCTTCTTATCATTGTAAACTGGACTGTTTTAATGCATACAGTTCCTTGTACATTTAATGTAAAATCATACATTGTAATGGAGATTGATTTGAATGTTTTTCGAGTCGCACACGTCTTTCAGTAAATATAATCCATTAGACTCTCTATTATTGACCATGCCAGTTAGTTGTGCTACTGAGGTAAAGCGTTTATTTCAAGTTGTTTAAAGGGGAGTAATGAAACAGAGTTTTTTTTCCAGACATTCAATTAAGTGCTCCCCCCCCCCCCCCCCCCCCCCCCCCCCCCCCCCCCCCAACAAATGCTCTAAAGTTTCGCATTTGGGCGTTTCATTTTATTACCATAACATTGTTCGTTTTTTCTTAAATCTTTCATCTTTTTCAGTTGTCTGCAATATATGATCACGTGATTACATTTTGGGATCTCTTTCTCTTGTTAGCAATTTGAGCTTCTCAATAGATTTCACGTGTCTGGTCCTAAGAGCGGCATGTTTGTCAAAGAAAGGGAGAATACGCATGCGCCATGCCCAAAGTGCATTGTCAGGGTCACTGTATTAGAAAATGTCAGAAAAAGTGTTATTAACTCTGATAAAAATGTGTCAGCGTTGTTTTTTCATCAATGAAATGGTATGCATTTATACGGCATCTATAGGTTTTTACACCTTATGCGACCAAGCTAAACACACTGGAAAATGATCCAATATTGACACAGACACGAAGACAAATTTCAATTGAAATTTTGTGAACTGGTTACACCAGTGCGATCGATTTTAAATGATGATTGCAGTGTTCTTCTTGTTGGATATTCTCTGACTGGCTTGAATCATACAATGCATATGCCTGCTTCAGTTTGCTATGACAATTATGATTGTGAAAGTTTGAAGTTAAAATCTCCCATCGATTACAATTTCCATAGCATTATTTTAGAAATCTTCCATCATAAGGTCAAAACGGTCAACTCATGCAGCTCTTTGCTCTGGGTAACTATAGATGACAGTATTGTTAAGTTCCTTTGCGACGAATTTCTAGCTTTTTCTTTTTTTATAAAAAAAATGTATTCAACTCCTTGTAATCTACTGTGTGATGTGTTTAGCCTTCCAAACCTGTTTACAATTTTATTGTAGGGTCTCGTCTTTTGAACTGTATCAGGGAACTGATAGTAAGCTAGTAAGACTACACTAGTTGATTGAAATTAGGGAAAGCCAAATAAATGAAAACATTTATTTCAGTTTGATAAAACTGAATGTACTTCTGATACTTTTGTTTTAAAGTAATGACAAGAATTTAGATTCCGGTAGCTAATTCAACTTTATTCGATCATTTTGTGGCACTAAAATTATTCATGATGAATACTAATATGAAATTGCTATGATGAATACAAACAAATTGTCCCATCGAAGGAAAATGTGATGCCAAGACATGAATATGCCCAAAATATCACATAAAAAGTAGCTTCTCATAAACAAGGATAAGAAATATATATTCAAATTTTTAAAGCAAAGGCAAAAAATAAAGTGGCCAGTAGGGAGGGGAAAACGGGGGTGGGATGATAATTTTTAATAACAGAATCCTAGCAACTGACATAGAGGCAAAGGGAGGAAAGTTTGATATATAAACAACCTAGTCAAATTAGATAATTAAGCATTAGCCAAACAGAAAACGTAACAATATAAATGCAAATATTCACACAAGAAATACATGCAAATATTCACACAAGAAATACATAACGACGAAAAGATTGATTGGAACGCAGTTACTGTTGAAAAACAAGAATACAAGTCAGTCAATCAATAAAAACAAAGCTGGCCTGCAGGATGCCTGCTGCGGAAGAGGCTGTTTAAAATGCATTATAATTCAAGACACAATTGTGCATTGGTATTTGAAAGGAAGGAGCATAGGTCATTTACTATTCAGCGTAGTGGAAAAGATACACACCTTAATTGATATGTATAAATCAGCAAGTACAGGAACTTTGCTGTGCTAGCGTCATAGTGGCCATGTTCAGCACTTTCATTGCCAGAGGATCAAACTGGTCACTGTGACAGCTGGCTCATCTGGAAGACTGACTGGAGGGGGCACGTTGATTTGCTGTTGACATATTGTCTGAAACAATTTGATATGGAATGGCAGCTTCAGAAATTACTTGCATCGGGAAACCGTGTTGTGAGTTGTATGTTGCATGCCTCCAGTTGGCATTGTCTTTGTCTGCTTTTTGCAAAACAGGGTCGGGGTTGACAGGTGGCTCTACCACTGTCTGCTGTATGCAAAACAGAGTCGGGGTTGACAGGTGGCTCTACCACTGTCTGCTGTATACAGAACAGACTCGGGGTTTTACAGAGAGTCGAGGAACACACCTTCTCTATCGCCAGGAATGCGAATAGAAAATCGAGATACACCCGAAGGTGCCAGTGGGACCCAGAGAAATACTGTCCTCAAATGCCAAACACATCAGCCGGGAACAATCCTGCACCATCCTTGGAAGCTTGCGCTGTGTTCACATGGGGTGCAAGCACGCACAGGGCATTCCATCAAGACGTCAAGGGACATAACCGCTCCATGGCAGACGCCATTGTGTAACCACCTGACTCGACAGCACATCCATGGAGGCGCCCCAGACCATTTTGCATGACTACAGAGCCCAGCGGCAAAAGACGCAACCACCAAATGAACTGCTGCGCATGTTCTACAAATGCGATGGGGAGGTGCTAGCAGACGGTGGAGAGGAGGTGTATGATGGTGGGTAGCAATGACACATGATGGGGATGGGGGGTGTATGATGGTGGGTAGCAATGACACATGATGGGGATGGGTGGAGAGGTGTGTGATGGTGGGTAGCAATGACACATGATGGGGATGGGGTGGAGAGGTGTGTGATGGTGGGTAGCAATGACACATGATGGGGATGGGGTGAGAGGTGTATGATGGTGGGTAGCAATGACACATGATGGGGATGGGGTGGAGAGGTGTGTGATGGTGGGTAGCAATGACACATGATGGGGATGGGGTGGAGAGGTGTGTGATGGTGGGTAGCAATGACACATGATGGGGATGGGGTGGAGAGGTGTGTGATGGTGGGTAGCAATGACACATGATGGGGATGGGGTGGAGAGGTGTGATGATGGTGGGTAGCAATGACACATGATGGGGATGGGGTGGAGAGGTGTGTGATGGTGGGTAGCAATGACACATGATGGGGATGGGGTGGAGAGGTGTGTGATGGTGGGTAGCAATGACACATGATGGGGATGGGGTGGGTTGATGGGTGATGATGGGGGTTGGGGTAGCAATGACACATGATGGGGATGGGGTGGAGAGGTGTGTGATGGTGGGTAGCAATGACACATGATGGGGATGGGGTTGGAGATGTGTGTGATGGTGGTAGCAATGACACTGGGGGGGTGTGTGATGGTGGGTAGCAATGACACATGATGGGGATGGGGTGGGTGTGTGATGGTGGGTAGCAATGACACATGATGGGGATGGGGGTGTTGATGGTGGGTAGCAATGACACATGATGGGGATGGGGGTGTTGATGGTGGGTAGCAATGACACATGATGGGGATGGGGGTGTGTGATGGTGGGTAGCAATGACACATGATGGGGATGGGGGTGTGTGATGGTGGGTAGCAATGACACATGATGGGGATGGGGGTGTATGATGGTGGGTAGCAATGACACATGATGGGGATGGGGGTGTTGATGGTGGGTAGCAATGACACATGATGGGGATGGGGGTGTATGATGGTGGGTAGCAATGACACATGATGGGGATGGGGGTGTATGATGGTGGGTAGCAATGACACATGATGGGGATGGGGGTGTATGATGGTGGGTAGCAATGACACATGATGGGGATGGGGGTGTATGATGGTGGGTAGCAATGACACATGATGGGGATGGGGGTGTATGATGGTGGGTAGCAATGACACATGATGGGGATGGGGGTGTATGATGGTGGGTAGCAATGACACATGATGGGGATGGGGGTGTATGATGGTGGGTAGCAATGACACATGATGGGGATGGGGGTGTATGATGGTGGGTAGCAATGACACATGATGGGGATGGGGGTGTATGATGGTGGGTAGCAATGACACATGATGGGGATGGGGGTGTATGATGGTGGGTAGCAATGACACATGATGGGGATGGGGGTGTATGATGGTGGGTAGCAATGACACATGATGGGGATGGGGGTGTATGATGGTGGGTAGCAATGACACATGATGGGGAGGGGGGTGTATGATGGTGGGTAGCAATGACACATGATGGGATGGGGTGTTGATGGTGGGTAGCAATGACACATGATGGGGATGGGGTGGAGAGGTGTGTGATGGTGGGTAGCAATGACACATGATGGGGATGGGGTGGAGAGGTGTGTGATGGTGGGTAGCAATGACACATGATGGGGATGGGGTGGAGAGGTGTGTGATGGTGGGTAGCAATGACACATGATGGGGATGGGGGTGTGTGATGGTGGGTAGCAATGACACATGATGGGGATGGGGTGAGAGGTGTGTGATGGTGGGTAGCAATGACACATGATGGGGATGGGGTGGAGAGGTGTATGATGGTGGGTAGCAATGACACATGATGGGGATGGGGTGGCCAATAGTGTGGGTGGAGACGCTGACGATGGAGAGGAGAATGGCAGAGGATGGGTAGGGAATGGCTGATCTTGGGTGGAGTTAGTCACTACAAGAGGACTTGTCAGCTGTTTATTCGGTCTGGAAAGTAAAGGGAAATGAAATGATGAGACAGGGGGTGGATATTCACTATTAACTATAGACTCTGGTGAAAGATAGATGGGGAGCAGTTCTGTTCTCCATGAAAATCATCGTTTGGCTGCACAGTAATTAGGCCTTCGTGATAATACCTGATAATGACTCGCAGAGTGATTCTGGTGCTGACTGCTGTCAAGACGGTATTGGTTGGTGCATTTTAGTCTGCTGTTTGTAAACTCTGAAGAACACACATTTATCAAACATGTTACTGTGAAAACAGGATTACATGTTACGTGTCTAATTTGTGATTATAAGAAATTAGGATTACTATACACCTTTTTGTGTGTTTATTTGTCTTTAACCATAGATTATAGAAGACTCCAAATACATAATTACGGCATCAACACTACAACAGAACCAGAGCAGAGTGTTACAAGCCATACTCTTCAATACTTTTTCTGATTTTTAATGAGAATAAGAATAATGAAGATGATTCTATTGAGTTCCATGCTGTTCTGAGACAGGGCCTGTATGTAAGTTTCGCTTCATGATATCCCCCACTGTCATCCAGGCCTGGAACATCTGAGTTAAGTTTCATGTTAATCTGATAACTGACATACATACTGACAACCTCATATGGTCATGACAGTGTACGTGTAATTACTGTCTCCTCATGCCAGATCCTCGCGGATGTAAGTAAACTTCCAATGTAGCATGAATCCCAGCCCAGAGCTTTGAAGAGCGGCGAGAAGTTCAAAGAACAGCCTTTACAGATCTTCCGACTCAGTTGCTCCAGTTTATATCCACCTCCAAGATTTCAACTGCTGTATGCAGCTGTCCCGCACGACAATCAAAACACTGCATCATTGAACTGAATCGTGCATCAGTCCCTGAACGGGGAACACAAAAAAGACAGTGGGGGAGTGAGGAAAAGACGGGTAGAACACTTCTTGTCACGTCTTGGCAACCGAATGTGTGTTTTCGAAAGAAAGTGTATCTAATAAGAGAAACTGCAGTGATGATGATGATGATGATGATGATGATGATGATAACGACGACGTCGATGCTGATGAAGAGTTCTTATACAGCGCCTGTCCGTGGTTGGGGACCAAACTCTAAGGGCTTTACAGTCCATGCTCTCGTTTACACAACGGGTTGCCTTACTGAGTACAGCGGCCTAAACAGCTGCCTGCTGGCGCTGTATCCAGTCCATTCCTGTATCCTTCAATCAAATACTAGTCACTCAGTTGTTCATTCATTTGTTCTTTCTTTCACGATCAGATAATACAAAAAGTGTTTACGTTATCAGCATCTCCTAGTCCTTGGCATTTTTTAGTGTGTGTTTTTTTTCATTTGCATTCATTAAAGTAAAGGTGTGTTCGTTTTTCATCAGTTTTCTTTAGATTACAAATCACTACATTTTCACATATGGAACAAGGAAATATAAGTCAAACACAAAGAAAAGTAACTAGCAAATGAAGCCATGGCAAAGAAGTTGAAGTAAGACAAAAGACTGTGTTTTCAATGTAAAGAAGACATTTAGAATGAAATGCCGTTTTAAGCCTTTCTGAAAACGAACAACACTAAAAAAGCTTCTGGACACAAAACATTTTGTTGGATGCCTTCGTCACATTTAATGTGAGCGAGTTACGCTCGTTGATTGTTTGGAGATGCTAGTCACCTTCTGCCCAAGTGTAAAGGACACAACCTCTTTTAGGGCTTGTCGGAAGCGTGAGCCACTGATACAGTACAGATAAAAATTGGTGCAGTGGTTAAGGTAATTTAGATAGAACCCGACAGCGAACATCATATACCGCTCTGCTTTTTCCCGCGGGCTGTTACTAACTGTCCGAGTAGACTGAAAAGACTCATCCACCATCAAGTAAATTGATCGCGGCATGGTGCAGATGATGATACTCGTCAGGTCAATGATGAGCATGATAGACAGCTGTCGGCTCTTTGATGACATCTTCTCTGACTGAGATCCCCCTGCACGTTTGGCTCCCTCTCCAATGTCCTTGCTGTCCTCTGATCTCTTCACTCGCAGAATGATGATGATGTTGCCAATGATTAACACTACAAAAGAGACCATCAGGAAAACGTAACGCATCTTGGGCCAGTAGTCATCATGGAAGATCCGATAGTCCTCACTGACATATTTGTCTACTGCACACAAATATCCCTTGATTTCTTCTGGAACCACACGGGAGGTGAAGGCTACATGCCCTTCCTGTTAACAGAAGAACAAGGGTGAGTTTCCATTTACCACAGATGATAATGATAATGATAATGAATACTTATATAGCGCCTATTCTCGGCTAGAGACCAAGCTCTAAGCGCTTTACAATCCACACTCGTTTACACAACGGGCTGCCTACCTGGGTAGTGCCGACTGAAGAGCTGCCAGCTGGCGCTTCATTCAGTCGTTTCCCGTGTCATACAGTCAGTATCGTCCAATATCGTTCACTCAATATCCTTACTTCCATTTCTCACGCAGGGTGCATGCTATGTGTAACGTGTCATCCATACCAACGGCCCAAACTGGCCTTCTCTTCCGAAAGTTGGTGATGGGATTTTACGTGTGTGCAAGATGTTATGCGTGCGTTCACACACGGAACCTCGGTTTATAGTCTCATTTGAAGGACTGTATGGGGAATGGAGTCAGAACCAATGTTAACTCCGAGGGAAAAATCCCCCTGTACCGAAATTCGAACCCGTAACCTCAGGATCACGAGTCCGGCGCTCTACCAACTGAGCTATTCCAGCCCCCACAGGAGCAACGTTTGAACACAAGTGAAATGTATTGTAATGTAGAACGACAGAATCTGTAGATAATTCTACATAGAGTGGAAAAGAAGTAAAAGACCAAAACCCAGGTACGAGTTTAAGTGGCATCAATGTATCTGTTGAAATGAAATGTTCTGATTTTTTTTTCAAAAGCTTCTATAGGAAAATTTCTTTGATTGATAGTTAATCAATGGAGGTATCGAAGTATTATCATATTTGTAAAATATTAAGTGGCCCTTGAACTTTTTTCAGTGGCTCAGATTGTTTACACTCTGCCCTGGTATCTGTCTCTTTTTACTTACCAATATGAACACATATGAGGCTACACGATTTGCCAAGTTTTCATAACGACTTGATGGTCGGTAAGAACTAGAAGGGCTATCAGAATTCACATTGTGCATGGTCAAGACTCATCAACCCTCAGATGACAGAAAAAAGACTAGCTGTGATGAATGAACCACTGAATCAAAACCTGTTGCATGCTGTATCTTGGCTGCATTTATCTTTTCTTCACAAATCCAGAATTGTTTTTCGCTTTTTGTTTTTTCATTAGCTGGAAATATTATTTACAGTTTTTGTGTCCAAAAGTTGGCATTTAACCCAACTTAACATTGAACTGATTGTTAGGCTGAATTACCATCTTGAGAGCAGTTTTTCACATCTTGAGCAAACACTGTTTAGATTGACCTTCAATTGTACATGAACATATTTTCTAAACAAGCTGTTGAAGAAAAAAATAGAGGATGTCCATTAAATTGTACTCCACCATTAAAATCACAGCCACGGACAAGCAGACGGTGACGATCTTGGCTCGCCTGACTGTACACAGAGTGGGCGCTTTCAGAGGAAACTGGATGGCCAGGGATCGGTCCACTGTCATGGCAACGGTCAGAGCTACCGCTAAGTTGCCAATGGTCCTACCAGTTGTGTGGCAGATTGAGCAGATGAAGTGGAGATGCCGAATGCCGTCGAAAATCTGAAAAGGCGAGAAGAGCCTGGCTGAATTATTGGCATTCTCTCTCTCTCTCTCTCTCTCTCTCTCTCTCTCCTCTCTCTCTCTCTCTCTCTCTCTGTCGGCATGCATGCACACACACGTGTGTGTGTGTGTGTGTGTGTGTGTGTGTTGTGTGTGTGTGTGTGTGTGCGTGTGTGTCTGTCTGTCTGTGTTTGTGTGCGCATGTGTGTGCGTGCACACGCGCATGTGTGTGTGTGCGTGCGTGCGTGTGTGCGTGCGTGCGTGTGTGTGTGTGCGTGTGTACGTACGTGCGTGCGTGCGTGCGTGCGTGTGTGTGTGTGTGTGTGTTGTGTTGTGTTGTGTTGTGTTGTGTTGTGTTGTATGTTTCTGTGTGAGTGCTTTGAACCAAAACTTCCCTCATGCTGATGGACTGATGGACCTTGATTTCTTTCTTGACAAACGGTTATCTAACCAACAACACCCACCTACAGATACACTGACAAGGCTGGCAGAATTAGTCCTCGCCGTCAACACCTTTAAATTCAACAACCACACTCTCACAAATCAGTCATGTTGCCATGTGAACCAAAATGTGACCCTCCTATGCCTACCTTTTCATGGGAAATTCGGAAGACAGCCTCTTATTTTTTTTTACACAGACCCGACACCAGAGCTCTACAAAAGGTACATCCATGAAAGGCTCGGGGCATCCACGCCAGAATAAAACTGCCACATTTTCGTTAGCTCTCTTCACGCCTTTCATTCATTTATTTAGTCTGCATGCACCATTTCCAAATCATTCGACTTCCTGGACATCTCCATTTCCCTCTAAGATGGACTGCTCAAAACCTCAGTTTTCTACAAATCCACTGACACACATTCATACCTGGACTACACATCTTTCGACCACCTACCTACATAACAGCATTCCCTTCACGGAATTCCTCCACCTGCATTGTCTCTGCTGTGAAGATTTCTTACTACAAGCAGTGGATACCCAGCACCGTCAAATGCTCTCAGCTGCACCACAGCTGTGTCTATAACATCTGGGTCTGAAACCAGCCTTCAAAGAAACAGACAGGCCCACCACCTGCCTACTCTTTCACCCACACACCCTCCCCACCTGCAGGATCCTCAAGTCGAACTGGCACACAGTAGAAGATGATAAACCTGCCTCCGAAACAAAACAAAGAATTACTTTCAGGCGCGACAAAAATCTCAAACGCCTACCTCAGCGCTCCAGACTAAAAACATAACCACGCCTTGGTCATCTGATACTTTCAGCCAGTAATTCTGCTTTTGCTCTTGTTTCAGTTTCCACCAGCAGTCATTCCACAGTTGAAACCGAAATGTTAACATAATTTGCTTTAGAGATTAGACAAACCCAAAGAGCAATTGTCAGTCTTCAGAAAACATTCATATGGATATGATTCGTTGTAAAATAATTGATTGTGAACATCAAACATGGGTTATTTGTGGTTTTACCAATAAGAGTGTCAGGTGAAGGGAAGTAACATCGTTCTCCTCGCTTTAAAAGCAATCTGGATGAATTATGTAAGTTGTCGAGTTGAATCTTTCAGTGTGGTATACAAATTGTCTCATAGCTTTTGATCTGCATGTTACATAGCTTTTTGTCAATGGGCTAGACTGACAGCTATCCATTTGGAAAGAGAATGATTTTCTTTTAAAGTCTTACTCTTAAACTCAAATCAATATTTCCAAAACTTTCATATTTGTACACGTGGAGCTGATCTTTCGACCTATGCTAGTTCTAGTATCTTCACCTGGCCTAGCAGGTTTCAGGCTGAGAGAAAGTTAATATGTCTGTTCTTGATCAGCAATCTTATTTTGCCCGCAAACCCCACTTTTCACATAATCAAATTTTCTCAACCAAAAAAATAGCTAAAAATCTACAAAATTAAACAAATCTAATTGCGTGAAAAGTGGGGTTTGCGGGCAAAATAATTTTCCTGCTCTAGAACCGCACATATTAACTTTCTCTCTGATTAACTAACAGGCACTGTGTTTGGTGGGACAACTTGCAACTCTTCGCGAACAAACGATCTTTTAGGGGCAGGCTTTTTAGACGTAGTAGCACCGCTAGAAGAGAGAGTTTCTCTTAAATAATACACAGGAGGGGTTGTTTTCATAATTCTTTCAACTTCATATACATCTACGCTCCATATAGGGTCTGTGGCTCTAATTCTAACATCGCCCTCCGCCTCTCCAGGCGCATACAAGTATCTTACTTTTAGTCCAAAAGGTAAGAGTTTTTGATTACCTTGGATGTCTTCAGTAATGCTAATTTTTTTTTAATTTGATCGCGTTCACTGGCTTAAGACCCGTTGCTTTAAATTCTTCATTGTTCATGGCGCGTAAGACTGCTGGCAATCTTCTGACCCATTCTGTGTTGCGTGGTTTGTCCATAAGGTCTCTATGATATTGATAGGTAAACAGACGCTCAGCTAGATTCTTATTAAAGTTTTCTACTAGGGCCTGGGAGCGATGGTTGCCTGGAATTCCTCTCTTAACTGTAACCCGATGTCTTAAAAACAACTGGTTTACGGCTCCTTTAAACTCTTTCCCATCATCAACCTGGATCAACCTAGGATACTTTAATGGACCTCGCATGTATATTTGTTGTAAAGCCACAGCCACAGCAGTTGAGCTTTTATCTGTTAAAGGCTCAGCGTCTTTATACCTTGAAGCCATATCAACAACAGTCAGAGCATACTTAAACTTTTTTCTTCTAACTTTGTCATGTGGAAGATACAACAAGTCCATCTGGTGGGTGTCATTAGGAACTGAGTTAACAAATCGAGGCCTTATTATTCTTTTTGGGGCGGGCAGATATATTTGCCAGATCGCTTGTTTTGAAAGCCAGTCTTTCGCCTCTGATTCAGACACCCTAGCAGCTTTACTCAGTTTATCAATAGCGGCCTTTCCTTTCCAATACCCTCCAGGAGAATAATATATTTTGTACTTTGTATCGTCCATAAGAAGGGACTGTTTTTATTACATTTTTAACAATGTTTTTAGATTGAATATGCAAGAAGAAAGATTGCTCCCATAGCACCTATAATAAAGCCTATTTCTACCATTTTCTGATCCTCAGATGGTTCATAAAAGTCAGACAGTTCTGGCGGCGACGATGTTAGAAACTTCTTTCCTGTCACTAAGTAATATTCATTCATTGCGTCATCAACGTCTGTAAATGTGTGCTCTGCATGTCCCTGTTCTCTTAACTTTTTATTAATAAAGTCTAAGTGAGCAATTCTCCTTTTCTCGTAAGCGTCTTTTGCCTTAGCTAAATCTTCCATTGCCTTGTTATGGCGTTCTCTCTCTTCATCAGACCGCAATTTACTAAACATATAATTGCTGCCAGAGAAAGCCAATGCATTAACAATAGCCCCGCCCACCATCAGAACTATTCCAGACATCTTTTTTATAAATGAATGAATATTTTTTAGAATGAATTTTTTTTAGAATGAATCTTTTTTTATAAATCAATCTTTTTTATAAATCAATCTTTCTATGCATTGATGTTTTCTGGGATAATCCCCTGTGCAACAAGAAAGTCTTTTGAGGCAATCCCCGCCGTTATTACAGCTATAACCTTAACAACATCCTCAATGTCTAACCTTCCTAGATCAGCTGGCCTCATCTTAAACATGTTTTTTGCTAACATGCTATATCCTATACTAAGACCACCAATTACAGCAGAGTGGTAAATCGTATTAATAATCTTTTTTTCGCTCATGTTTTTTATTAACTAAAAAAATAATTAAAATAATCATAATATGAAAGACTGTCTATGTGCTTTTTAATCAGATAATCTTTTGTTGCCAGAGCTAAAAATAAAGTTGTAACTAGTTTCGGCGAATCTTCTATCTTTCCCATGTTGGGTGGTTTTATTCTTAACAAACATTTTGCTAGGGTTGAATAAACTATAACACCGACAATGGGCACTGCATAATTAACCAACGTTAAACTCATGGTTTTATTATTTTTATTGTTTTTAAAAAGAGTTTAAAAATGGATTGCGACGAGCTATTAAAGTGTGAGGAGGCAGCAGACCTCTGTCATAAAGAAAGATTATACTCTCTGGCTGCATGTGGGAAAACCAGGCAGTATTTAGGCGTTGAACTAAGTATCGAACAGATTCAGCAATTGTCTACATCAGACGTTGAGAAGTATTACGCCAGGTACGAAGCACAGCTAGGATCAAAAATGGTTAGATCGGTGGGGCAGACAATGATTAGTTTATATGCTAAGTTAGTAGGCAAGATAGCGCCGATTGATTCAGAAGAAGATTTAAAATATGACTTAACACAAGATCCGGTTTTAACCAAGTCCCTAGAATCTCTTGCATGTGACATGTATTATAGATTTGGGACGTTGCTATGTCCATTCATCATGGGATTAATTACTTTCAATCATATTAATTTTAATCATATTAATTTTAATCAAACTAAAAAAAATGAGCGAGCAGGAGAAGAATGTCCCACAGGAGCAGAATGCCCCACAAGTGAATTCTCCACAAGTGAATTTACAGGCGAGTGCCCCACAAGTGAATCCACAACTGAGTGTCCCGCAAGTGAGTGTCCCGCAGGTGAGTAGTGTTACTAAGTCTAAAAATCCTGGACGTGTTGAGGCCGGTCGTAAACTAGCTGAATACAACAGACTGCAAAAAGCAAACCAAGCAGCAAAACAAAAATTATTAGATAGTAATACAACATCAGCACCAGCACCGCCGCCGCCGCCAACAACACAATCAAACTATAAGATGTATTATTATGTACTGGGGAGTATTGTTGTTGGTGGAGGGCTTTTAGCATACAAGCGCCTAAAGCCATACTTAGCAGCAAAGTCACAAACCCCCATAAAAACAGTAAAAGAACCAGCTTCTGCAAAAAAAAGTACAACCTCCTGCTGTAGACCCATTTTTAATAAATTAGTTTTTTTAATGTGTTGTTAAGTACTGGTTAAGTACAAGCTAAGTACTGGTTAAGTGCAAGTTAAGTACTGGTTAAGTACAAGCTAAGTACTGGTTAAGTACAAGCTAAGTACTGATTAAGTCAGTTATAACAAGTTAAGTGTAAGTAAAGCGCAAGTTAAGTGCAAGTTAAGTACAAGTTAAGTGCAAGTCATGTTAAGTACTAGTTAAGTTCTTAAGTAAAGTACTAGTTAAGTGCTAGTTAAGTCGGTCAAGTCGATTCTCCAGTGGTCTATAGCGTATGAAAACTCGGGGTTAACGGAAGTTCGCTTGCTATTGGTAGAGTCTAGCGACTTCTTATTAACAGCGGTTGTGTTTACTTGATGAAGAGTAGAGCGCAGATTAACATTTGTGTGATAAAATACTTTGCGTTCAAAGAGAGCCTGCTTGTAGTCGTCGTGACTTTTTTTTTTTTTTTGACAACTTCTTTACCTATGCCCTTAACTTTCTTCATTACAGAAGTCTGGGTAGCAATACTATACATCTTTGCCTGTAAGCCAACATATTCTTGTATAATTGTCCCATTAAGTTCATCCTTCATCTTTCCAATCACTTTCTTGTTCACGGTTGAGTGTAAAGGCGAATCTTTTGGATAGTCACATGTGTCATACCACCCATCAGCTCCTTTGGCCACCTCTATTTCCATGTCTTTGTAAAAGTCTTCAGTTGGGATGTCCATAATAAAACTATCAGTGTCTGTGTAAACGACATTTGATTCTGGGTACAGCGGCTTAAAGTAGTCGTATAGAAATTCTAGCATTAATAACTTTGACAGCTCTAGCACGGCAAATCCGATAAACACCGGCTTGTCCAACTTCACATTCTGTTTCTTCATCATAATACCAACCAGGTTGTCGCTAAACCGTCTAAAGTCGTAGTAGTTAGGTTTAGAGGTCAGCTTGATTGCTTGTTTTTCTTTTGTAACTAATCTTACATCTTTACGATTGTGTACGTTCTCCATGGTTTTGCCAAAACAGCTGTTGTTCATTAGTTTAAAAAAGTCTTTTTCTGAAGCGTCAGTGGCCTTAGTTCTAAGGTCGGTGTTCTTCATGATGTATGGCCTCATGAAAGGCTCTTGGTCGAATGTAATTATTCTGTGAACGGCTCTTAGTTTTAACCCGTGTCTTAAGTAAAATTGTAACAGCCGGTAATGACAAACATATTTAGTTTTGTCTCGAAGATTAGGCACGAGTTTGGGCGGTTCGGTGGGACTCATCTTTAATCTTTCTGCGGCTAAGGGGAAATCATTATGGAGGTCATGTAATTCTTTAGGATAATCTAAGTCTACTTCTAAGATTAGTCCTATTGGATTATCGGGCGTAAGCTGTGATAGTATACTCAACACGGCAGTAACCTCATGAGGCCCATTTATCATTTTGAAGTTTCTCAATGGCAGTGTCTGGCTCATGGCCCACCCATACAGATTGTTGGCGTCTAAATACATTAGATAGTTGGATGGCTTAGTTGGATCATAATCGGCTAAATACTTGTTGTTGGCTCTGCGGTAAGGATGACAGGCCATACTAATGCCTCCCCTCAGCCCATCCTCAATCATCTGGAGTGTATCCAGATCAGATATTAAGTCAATCTCAACGTTTGTAGACTTCAAGAATGCATCCCAAGAAAGGCCCGGGGAAGAGATGTACTGTGATGAATCCAGACCGTAGTGTTTCATGCATGCGGATCTGTAATTCTGAAAGACGTCAGCTAATAAACACACGTCGGCCAATAAATATTGATCGTGATAGTCACCCATCGTTCGACAGTGTAATTCTGTCCAGGCTTTCTGTGCGTATTCATAGTCGGCGTCAGATATGCCTCCGCCTCTAAGACGGCTGTAAAAGTCTTCCTTTGCTGGCAGCGCCGGCTCGTCAAACCTCTCCCACGAGTCCATGTATTCATAAGGATAGACGCCTTTACGGACTAAAGATGGGTCGAAATATTTTTTAGTGATTGGATAGTCTTGCAGAGATCCTGCTAATTTATCCAAACTCCCCATCAGATGCTGGGCAGAGTCATAGAAGGATAAACAGTCTACAGTAAAGGTCATGTACTTTTCTGATGATTGCGCAATACAGCTAACTCTCTTACATTCAGAAGTCACTGCTTGCATGATAAAGTGAGAATCATAGCCCCGCAAGTTATGAAAGAAGATTGGCAGTTTCCATGTCTTGGGGTCAACCTTAAGTTGAAGATTGCAGCTATTATGCGCTGCCCCTCTGAATTTTCCAGTAATGTGATCATGGTCCCTTACAGCATCGCCTGATAATTCTCTGTTGCATATCCAGCAGTGGGTGGATGATTCGTAGCGCCTTTGGTCTTCGGGGGTCATCTTAATGCCTGAAAGGTTCAGCTTATTGGAGAATTGATTGCGAAGATGCTTCATCTGCTCCAAAAATCGACCGGCTGCGTCGGGGCCTCTGTAAATCTCTGGTTGTGTGTGTTGACCGTCTGACCTAACAACGACGAAAGCATAAGAACAAATCTGATGGTGGGTTAATAAGGTTGTTTTTTGTTCTTGTTGAGGGCCGTAGTACTGTGGCAAGATCGCCTCAAAGTCAGCATAGACTACGTATGGCCTCATCTGCAGTTTGTGTACATTCTTAAAACTAACTTTAGACCCGGGCGGGGGCATAAGAAGTACGGTTTTACAGTCTACAATACTTTTACAATGTTTCTTATGTTCAGCAGCTGCCTCTATAGATGGAATTCTAACCAAACATCTTCTACAAAGCTCTTGTTTAGCTGTATTGTTTGTAGTATAGGCCATAAGTCTGCTAATTGATCTGATTAATACATAATGGCTCTTGGAACCGTCTGTAAACAGAATCAAGTCGACATGATTCTCAAGTGATTCGCCTAAAGGGGGAGCTTTGGGAGAGATCCTTAGAGGGACTAGATTGTTTACTACAGACCATGTGTATACGCTCACGGTTATTGGTTTGTTTTGCTCTTCAAACTGAGATATACTTTCTATACTCACTGGAAAGGTTATGTTATCAAAGTTCAGGCTATCTTTATACTGCCAATAATTAGAAACTCTGTTTGCATTATTTTTAACTGGGTGTAAGTGCGCCAAAACACACCACATGAAACATAAGTTATCTGAATTATGTATTTTTAGGACTGCTCGTTTAAGAACTAACTCTCTCGGGAGAGGAATGGAAGAATTGCCGACTATAGGATAGAACTTTACTTGTCTTAATTTGATTTCAATGACCGTTCCTTTAGACCAACCGGAGCCGCGCATTTTCGCTTCTTCAATCGCTTGATTAAACTGTGTGAGCATGTAATCAGCCCAGTCAGAATTAAAGTCGCGATAACTCATTATTTCTATCTGTCTAGTTGAAACCCAGACTAGTATACTACTATCATCGAGGGTTATATATTCAATCTTAATGATCAACAACACTTTCACTGGCGGGTCAATTTGAAGAGACTCTGGGATTTTAGAAATAGCATGCGTCACGCTTTCGCGAATGTTTATAGGGTTAATAATGCCCATGTCTAGTACTCTGTTCATATTGCCCGACGGTTTGGCATCCATCGCTTTTGTGATCGTCATTTTTAAGATCAAATAAATAGGTAATACAAAAAAATAAATACTAAAATTTAGCTAATATTTACTAATTTGAGGTAATACAAAAAAAAAAAACTAAAATTTAGTTAAATTGAATAGCTACTCCTTCAGGGTTAGTAAAAATAGACAATTCAACGCCATCAGGAGCCATAATATTAACTAAAATTGCAATACACTTTATAACTGGGTTGGGCCAAGAATTTGGCATTTTACTGATTAAGTCGGTTACACTTTCACGAATATCTGTGTGCTCAAAAAGATCCGCAATTAATTCGCCAAACTTGTTTCTTAACTCTTCTTCATTAAGCTCCATCATTAACTCTAAGGCGCAGCATATATTTTTAAGCTCTGTAACTACTTTGGTCGTCATTTTTAAGATCAAATATATAAGTAATACAATAATTAAATCAGGCTCGTTTTTGGGTTTGCAAGGTTCTGCTTTGCAATGTTCTTTCTGATTGCCTCAGCGTCTACCTGCTGTGAAGTAAAAGTCTTTCTCCATTTCTTTTGGAGGTCGATCTTTTGGCGTCTGTAATCATCACCGTCAGCCATGGCTCGTTTAAATTCTTCGTCTGTTACTTTTCCATCCAGTAATGTATTGCTTATAATCAGCCTTAATGAATGAAGTTTTGCTGTTGCTAAGGCTACAATGGCGGTGTGCTTTTGTAATTTGGGCGTTAGCTTCTTTAAAACAGCACTTACAATCGTGGACATGGCAACTAAACCCAAACCAACGCTCCCAAAAGCTATGGATATCGGTGTCCCAACTCCAGTAGCTAAAAGAGCGACACTAGACCCAGTGCTTAAGCCGGATACAACCGATGAGCCGGTGATTATATAAGAAAGGACATTTAAAGCTTTAGCATATTTCTTTCTAGTAACCCTATACTTATTTAAGTCACTTTCTATTTCTTCTTCAAGCTCAGTCATGTGCTTTAATCAAAACTGCTGGCCGTCCTCCATTTTAAAAAACAAGATTTTTTTTTTTTTTTAATCTTGTACATATCTTCTTATTAACCCTTCTGGCAGCACCTCATCAACAGAGTAAAACGCAATAAAATCAACATACTTAATGAAAATAAAATCGAGTACTGTTAGTTTGTCTTTGTCAACCATCACAGTAACTTTGTCAGAAGATACAGAAGTGTTTATTTCATCCCCGTTTTTAGTAATAACAATAACAAGCCTAAGAGGACCACCCAAGTTTTCAGACTTTATTTGCACGCCTCTGATTAACGTATGCTCTGGCAAACTAGGATCAGACTCCCTTGGAGTAATAAATAAGCGAAAAAGCATCGTCATTTTTCTAGGCAGTGATTCTAGTTTTGGGTTAAACTCTAAGCCGACGGTGTCGCCCCCCACTTCAGCTAAGGACTTCTTTCTCCGCAGCATATATTCAGAGCCCTGCTTAGTTATTTCAATCTGCTTTTTCTGTTGTGTTCCTGGGACTAGGCTAGCAAGAAGGCGTCCTTCATTCAAAGCTTTTCTAAAATTGTATTTCTTATCAAAGTATACATAGGGGCTTCGTAGTTCAAACTTTAAATGCCAGTTAATGTCAGGAAGCAACGCCCAGGCATTCTCTCGTTTATGAAGTTTGTATTCATGTTTGCCAAAATCGTTTGCCCTTAGATTTCTTATCTCTTCCAGGGTAGGATATTGCTGCCGTTTTTTATCTTCAATTTCTATTCGTTTGTAAACGCCATCGTCGGTGTACTCAAATCCATAAACATTTCCTGTCACTCCTATCAGATCAAAGTCAGTTGTGTCTGCTAGATCTTTTAGCTCTACTGCAGCGCATTTAGGAGCTAACTCTGCTTTTGATTCTGGCCCTCGAGACATTCTTTTTAATATAAACAATTTATTATTAAACAATCTATAATGAGCAATCTATAATAAACAATCTGTAATAAATAATCTGTAATAAACAATCTATAATAAGCAATCTATAATAAACAATTTCTTATAAACAATTTGTTATAAACAAACGTATTGATCTGGCGGGTCAGTCCGTAAGCATAGTTTAGCGTGCTTAGATTTTTCTAGCTGCTCTTTTATTTTTTTTAGTTCATCCTTGTTCCTGATTATATAGTTTTCACTTAAACACTCTTCAAAACTATCCCTGTCCTTAGTATAGAATAAGATGACTGATTTTAATTGCGATCTAAAGTCTTTTAAGACAGCATTGTATTTTTGAGTTAAGAGCCAAAAGAAACTAATGCGTGTCTTCCGCTAAAGGCCAGCTTAGACAGAGTCCTTCTTTTTTTAACAATGTCTTGTTCAGCTGAACAGTCATCAATAATAAACAGCGTTTCAGTTCCCTCAAATAGCCTATAGTAATGTTCTAAACAGTCGCTTAGCTTGTCAGTAGGATCAACTAAAAATATATTCTCGTCTGTCCAAACAAACTGCCTTTCTTTATAAGACTTGTTGTGCTTAATGGTTGTGCAGAATATAACAATGTGCTCGTAATGAAACCTGTAGACTGTTTGTAACAAATCAAGCACGAAGACAGTTTTCCCACACCCAGTAATCCCACAAATAAGCGAACAGTGCGGGTCTTTAGGCAAAAAGTTCAAACTATCGATCTGTTTTAATAGGCTATTTCTTTCAGTCTATTTTCTTCAATGTTTAGCTGGGCGTCATAAACCACAAAAACGTGCATTTGTATCTGACCATTCTCCTCCTTTTCCTTATTAATCTGTATGAATATGCCATCTGACCCTACCCTTCTTCCGCTCCCGTGCAGTCTGTTGTCATACGTGGATCTAAAATCCAGCCATAGTCCATATTTGTCTGTTAGATAATCTTCGAGTCTTACATCGTGAAGGTGAAGTTTTTTACACACATGATCGGCTGTGGGGCTTGTCTGTCTGCCTCCGGCGAATAACTTTCTTATTTCATCAAAGTGTTGGTCGGGTAAAAGTCCAGCCGAATACAGCTGTGCAAGACAGCTGCTCAATTTTTGGGTTGTAAAACACCTCAGATTCTCTCTGAAAAGGAGCTGAGGGTTCAGTAAATAGCAAGAGAACCCCCTTTAGGGACCTTAAAGAATTGCTTATAGCTATTTCCCAGACAGTGTCTTGCTTGTTTTTAATCGCTAGACTGTGGTGTAAAACTCTTTCAAAGTAAACAACCGCCCTACTTTTATACTGATTTAAGATTATTCTAGCTAGTTCAGGGTTAGTAACAACGTCAAAATTAAGAGAGATGTTACTAACAGTGTATTTGGCTAAGGGATCGTCTGATAGAATAACAGACCCGCTGTCATTGAATGTCAGTTCGTAAGTAAGTTTGTCTCTTAGTGCGCCTTGGTAATATGGCTGATGGGTTTTTAACAGTTCAAAATCTAGAGGAATGCAAAATCTGTTCTTAAATGCTCGCGCTATTGCCTGGTCTCCCTCGTCTTCCTTTGCATCTGCAGCATTAAGCCTGTGCTTAAGGCCGTTTGGGCTCTGGATTCCTTGAAAGATTTTGTCTTTTCTTTCTGTTCTAGGCAGCCACAGATCAGAATAGAGATTAAAAATGTCTGCGCTACTCAGTGAGAAGACTTCTCTACCCTCCAGTTTAATTACCATATTTTTAATGATGGCCCTGCCCAGGTTAGCAACGACAGTAGCATTAGGATCCGTCGACTCAATATCTATTTTGAATGACAGCCTGGCAGTGCCTGGCATTATAACATCGTCAGGCCCGAGGTCACTAAATCTTACTGTTAATATTTCATTAGGCTCAATTGTTGATGGATTATTTACAACCCGCACAGTCTATCTTATGCCTTTTATGCCGTGGAGTTCCTTCGCTTTTCTGAATGGATCAAGGTCGCAGCTGTATGGGTTCATTTTTTATAAAACAAAAAATAATAAATATATAAATATGTCTGGTGAGGGTGATTATGATGTGATTAGTCCTATTGAAGAAGATGAAGATGAAATAGAGCCGGGTCGTTCATTGCAAGATGAACTTGAGGGAGCAGAAGCACGTCCTTTACTCCCTAGACAGCCTCAAGATGTAGGTTCTTCACTCCTTAGTGCTCGTCAAGAACTTTTAGGAGTAGGCTCTTCACTCCCTAGACAGCGTCACGAACTATTGCAACGACGAATTGAATCATTCTATAAAAATATAGAACGGGAGCTGCCAGAAATACTTGATCTTAACGATTTTGAAGAAGATGGCGGCCATTTGTATATTAGGACTAGTGAAGGAGGCCGCGTAAGAGTTACTACAAAGCCAAACGCGACCAAGTTTTTAAGTCTAAGTACAATTAGACGAGACCTCCCTGCTGCTGATGCAGAACGATTAAACATTACAAATTTAAGGTCTGATGCTGTTAGACTTTTACAGAAACTGGGGCGGGCGTTGCCAACACGATCTGAAATAGAAATCGCCTCTATTCCAGCGTTAAGTCAAAAAACAGATGAAGCAATAACAGAATTTGAGACGAGTCTTATTGAGGAGACGAGTTTTATTGAGGGGCCAATTGGCGGTTCGCCTAGGCAAAGAGAAGGTGAGCTGAGTCCTGAAGAAGAAACAGCTTTAAAATCAATTGATGATCCTCCATTGTCTACAAGTGAACTCAGGGATATTAGAACTGCTCTGCGTGAACTCTTGAATATTAAGTCTGCTTTAGCAACTACGAACGAAGAACTAAAAAACAACTTGGCAAAATTTAATGAGCTAAAGAGAGAGATAGACGAAGAAAAAAATAAGCTGGCTGATGCAGATGATAACAATTTAGGACAAGAAGAAAAGGCTAGAATACAGGCGAAAATACAGGATTTAATGAAAGAAAAAGCAAACGTGTTAGCGGCGTTGTATATTAACAGAGAAAAAATAGCAACCCAAATAAGCAGAATCAGAGAAACTATAAACAAAATGATTTATGAAAATACTACGCTAGCAGAAAGAATAAGGACTCTGTTCAGAGAGCAGGGGATTACAATAGTTAGTATATTAACGGCCGTTGGGTTTGCTATCTCTACACTGGTTTATGCATTAACCGGCAGTGCGCCAACAGGGTCAGTAGCGCCTCCAACGCCTCAGCCTGGTAAAAGTTGGATTAGAAAACAATTGCACCATCTGGCAAACTTATTAAAGAAGTTAGCTGCCAAAGCGCTTGGTGCACTGCCTGGCATAATAGGCGGTGTTGTTAGTTGGGTTTTGTCTACAATAGGCAAAGTGGTTGGTTATATGGCTAACCATCTGTGGACTTTGGGGGTGCTGGCCGCTGGTTTAATTTTTAGTAAAATAAAGTATGACCAGTCCAGTAAAAGTTAAACACACAACAAGGGCCGTCTTTTCGCTAGTGTGTCTGTCGGGGTGAGGCACATCGACGGGTGGGGGGTCGCTTTCTGGGCTGCTTATAACTGGCGGTGGGGGGTCGCTTTCTACAGGTTCTGGGCTAGATACTTTTTTAAAAATGGCTGGCGCGGGCCTTGTGTTTAAGCCTTGATTGTGTCCTAAGTTTTGATCGTCTCCGGCTATGAGGATTTCATTATTATAATTCTGTATCATGCCAATCTGCAGTCTGAGGTCAGAAGGCAGCATGTATAATCCATGACCCACAACAAAGTCAACCTTTGACCTAGCATGTGAAAGAACGTTTTGGTACCTTTGTATGCTGGAAGGCAAATCAACAGCAGAGTTAATAGCATCTTCGAAATTGGCTAGAAATTGTTTTCTGGCGTCAAAACCTGTAGATTGATCCACTATGCTAGACTTGGTCTGTGCTTGCGCTCCTAATAGGCACCAAACGTACGTGCGTATGGAGTCATTAAGTCTTTGCACTCCTGGCATTGTTAGGCCTTCACTTTCATCCAAGATAAATGTTGCCCAAGCATTGGAGTGTTTTTGTTCTATTGATCCCAATCTAACTTGGGAGTTTGACTTAAAAGTGGTGTGGCCGGGCCAGTAGTCAAAATTATATTCTCTACGCTGGCCCCACAAATACAATGTGCCCAGCCCGTGATTGCGGTCTAACTTTTGTCTAAAGTTATTTGAAGGGTTAATGTTAAATTCGTTGCAGATTCTTTCATATGCATTATTGTCCATTGGGCTGAGAAATGGATTAAACGCGTTGTCATTGGGGAGACGTACTTGTAGTTCAGTTAGTATGCGCCTATACTGATAATAAACATGAAAGTTATATACTGACCTTACTAAGAGATTGGGGTGGTTTAAATGGTTTGTATATGAAACACCGCAGCCAGTGGTTGAGCAGTAAACTGCAAAATTTAACTGATTTTGGTAAAAAAAACCATAGGGTTGGATGACCATGCTGATGGCACTCTATCACTCTTTATTGGAGGATTTAAATATCTAGTTAGGGGGTTTACAAGCCTGACTAGAAAGCCATATGATTCATCCACTGCGATGGTTAGGCTACTAAAGTCCAAAGATTTGGGCTCATAAACCCCCCCTACGTCGTAAGTGGCACTTTCATTATATTTAAAAGGTTCCATTTTAAATAGATTTTTTTAAAAAGGATTTAAAAAGGATGCACATTTATATAACTAAACAAAACACGCGTGTGTTCTTAAAGTATCCAATTGACAATAGGCGCGGTGATAGTAGGGTTGCTCTTAGAGAAATTGGTTTTAAAGTTAAGTGGTTTAATATATCTGAAGAAGCTCAGAATAACTGGATTAATGTTAGTAACGAGGGGGGCAATCAAATAACTCATGAAAAAATACCAGAAGGTTATTACAACTTTTGTTCTTTAAAAGAAGTACTTAACGAATTTGACATATTGCTAAAATTAACGAAGCAAACCTCAAAATTACTATGCATTTTCCACCAGAAGAAAGAAGAGAATACACTTTTCCTAAAGGCCTTGCTAGAATCTTGGGCTTCCACAGTACTAGCAGAGCTTATAAATTTAGCACAAGAGAAGACATCTATCAATTTGAAAGTAATGAACCATCTGATTTTCTCGTGAACCCAATGTTGTATGTCCATTTACAAGAGTTAAAAACAGATACTAATTTATTTGATGGCCATCCATCTACAGTTCTAAGAGTACTACCATCAATTAAGGCGGGGTTTTGCGATTATCAGTTAAGCACATTTGGTGAAAACAGTCGGTTTAAAGAATTAGTTGCAGGGTCTATAAATTCAGTGTGTGTAAAAATAACTAACCAAGATGGAAACCCAGTTGTTTGTTCTGATTTATTAGTAGTGCTTGAGGTAGAAGAGCGTACTAGAAAAATAGTAAGGGCTCAATCCCGCGGGCGTTAATCAGAGAGAAAGTTAATATGTGCGGTTCTAGAGCAGGAAAATTATTTTGCCCGCAAACCCCACTTTTCACGCAATTAGATTTGTTTAATTTTGTAGATTTTTAGCTATTTTTTTGGTTGAGAAAATTTGATTATGTGAAAAGTGGGGTTTGCGGGCAAAATAAGATTGCTGATCAAGAACAGACATATTAACTTTCTCTGGCTGAGTTAGTTTGTTCGTAGGATAGCTGTAAACGAATGCTGTAGCAATGCTTATTACGTCTCTATGGTTCAGGTAGTTGTTATCTTTAAGACCAAATTTTGTATAATGTGCATACCCGACCGTTACTTAACAGGGTAACCTTTCAGGGCTTTGTTATTCTGTTTGATCACCACCTTCAGAAGACAGGGACGTGAGGACAGGTTACTATCTCCTCTAAATGACGAGGTCGTGATGAGGAGGCTTGAAAGCTAACCACATTCCCTTCGTCTGCAAAGGGCAGTCACCTTTTTTCAGACAAGGGAACCGTTGGGTAGCCTTTCCTGACGTCGGGACCAAGTTAGCAGCCCGATTTTCCCACGTTGAGGAATTGACAGACGATGTGAACTTTCATTATACGTCTCCACAGTTGTGTGAATCCAGAAATTTAGAGAAAGAATGAAAACCTCATCCCTAATACAAACATCCCTGAGCACTGTGCTGGGAACTGTGTACATGATGGGTATGTGGTGGACAAAAACTGAAAAAAAACATTAAACTTCAAATGGTCGTTTATCGAGTGTGATAGAATAATATCATTTGTTTTCTTTCACTAAGAGACTAGGTTGGTTAAAGAGGATGGTATATTTTCAGGAGATAGGAATCTTTGGGCTGTTGTCCTTTGTATGTGTTGTTTGACTGGAGAGTGCATCCATTGCAGCTTAAATAGTAAGTCCAACTCCTGCTACAATAGTTCAGACCATCATTGCTTTGACAAAGCAAAGCCAACAAAGTGTGTGGTAAAATATTCTTTAAATGGCATCAAAGTATTGAGCAGCGATTTACACTTTTGAATTATCATTTGCTAAGGTCAAGTAATGTAACTAAATAATACGTTAAATATGTCATTCTCTG
Organism: Conus canariensis; assembly: GCA_033310375.1. Classification (NCBI taxonomy): domain Eukaryota; kingdom Metazoa; phylum Mollusca; class Gastropoda; order Neogastropoda; family Conidae; genus Conus; species Conus canariensis. Next base: position 45,731,912 of record CM065731.1, on the reverse strand, counting down.
GAAGCTTATATTTTATCAGTGATAATGAATACAGGAATACTAAACTTCAAATGATATGATTATAGCATAGTGGTACGTCATTCGCCATGATAGATATTATCAATTTTCATCCAATTCATGCCCAGTCTTTTCTGATGAAAAACATATGCAGACAAATGCTACATAATTTAACAATAGAATGAAAGCGTTTTTAACTACATTAGCGGCCTGTCTCACAAGCGTGTTTATTCCAAACATAAACAAATAAGAAATGTAACTTGAGTTCCCATGATTCGACAGTTACACGTCTATAATTCCACAAGACTGCTGCATGTAGCAGAAAATCACGTATGGGCATTGGTACCGTCAACAGCTATCTTTCTTGTTTCTTTGCATCTCCCTGACTGATTTGTCATTTTCTTTCGTATTCATGCTACGTAACATTAAAACTTCTCAGAATGCACAATGTAGGAAGCCTGGAATCAGTCAATGATAGAGGGAAATTGGCTGTGTACGCGTGCGTGTGTGTACGAGAGAGAGAGAGAGAGAGGAGAGAGAGAGAGAGAGAGAGAGAGAAGAGAGAGAGAGAGAGGAGAAAGAGAGAGGAGAGAGAGAGAGAGAGAGAGAGAGAGGAAAAAAACAGACCAACATTAATGCCTATCAATGAAAGTTTTCAATATACTCACATAAGGGAAATTGACGTACAGATAATGCGCAGGTAAGGGTATGACCAAATTGATGGTGTCCAGAATAGCGTTGACGACCATGTAGAACGACGTAGACATATGTCGGAAGTGTTGCTCAACATTACCATGTTATCAGAGTGTTGGTGAAGATGCCAGTGAACAAAAAAGGTGGTACCCACGAACCCAAAGTCGCGGCAACTCTGAGCAGCCACAAGACATCTTCACTCGCATACGGATATGATGTGTTTGTGTGGCTGGAATCAGTCATGAAGCCCCAAGTATCATTTCGAGTGCCCGTGAGGGCGTAGATGGTTGTCACATCACCTTCCTTTGAGCTCGTCAGTGTCTGCGCCTTTTGAAGAGTAAACGTGCTGTTTGTGACATCAGTGACGCTGAACTGAGACATGGCTTTAGACATATGACTGCTGCCGAGAATGGAGTTTAAATTTCAATGATCCAGCGTCTCCTTGTACAGATAGATGACAGAGCGTTAGTCACTTCTAGCTTTATACAATAATCAACATGGTTGAACTCCTTGAAACATTATGCAAAGATCGACAGGTACGGTAAGTCATTGCCTCAAAGAAAGAATCATCCTGGTTTTGAAGAGTTACTATGCGGATGATTTATCTCCAGGAAGGATGGTCATCGGTTGTTTAAGTGATATTATATTATACTTCTGTTGTGGAGTTCCCCATATGATATTGGGTGCCCCTGGTCGTTCCTCTGCATTTTTTTTTGTCGGATTTCTGTATTTCTAAAATACCAAACAAATTGTGATTGTTTTGATTTTCAGTTCTTTATTGGAGCTCGCAGAAATAACTAAATTAGAGGTAGCACAAATGTTACCACAACTCTGCCAGGCAATTGTTACTTTTCATTATTTCTCCCTGAACGCTTTTGGATCTAGATGTTCGTTTGTCACACTGCACGCGCACACGCATACAACGGTAAATTGTTTATATGCCGATACATATGCACATGCATAGACGCAAACAACCAAATATATGTTACTGTATTCTTGTATGTGAGCGTAGAGGGTAGATGTAGAGATTTTTTTTCCAGGAAACGGATATTCACACCAGAGACTAAAACGTAAGCAGATCCATAGAGAAAATACGTTGATCGATTTTGTTTTTAACTGTTACTCGTGTACTCAGATAGTTACTGCCTAATTACTGTCATGCGGAACTATGATATGTTATATAACACTGCGTTGCAAACAGATAAAGTTTATCAGCATTAGAATCCAGGTACAAATATCAACGAAGAAAAAAAAAACGCAAAATAGTCACTTGGGAAGAATGAATAAGTTAAAAAAAAAAAAAGAACTGGTCTAAACTGTCCCGTTTTTCACAGAGAGCTAGAATCAACCCTCACCGTATTAACTGCGGATGCCACTTAGACGTTCATTCCGATTCTAGAGTATGTCCTGAACGTTCCGGGGGATTCATGCTGGACGATGGTTTCTGACGATTCTGTTCACTTCCGTGCCCTTTTTCACAGTCCTTGCATGGTGATTGGTAGCAGTGACGTCCCTGAATATGAAAGTCCACTGGGTATGGCTTACTGGATGTTCTTTTCTTCTAGTCAATCAACAAGATAATCTGATCGGGAAAAAGGGGCAAACGATTGTGTGGATTGTTTAATTTGCACAAAACAGCTCCCAAGTCTGTGTCTGGCATCCAGATTGCTTGGTTCGAGCTAGAATGTCATTATGGTTTCCTTAAAGTTTTTTAAAGGTTATTAGTCAACTGACTGCTCTTTAACAAATCCACATCATTACTGGGTTATTGTCACTATGGGTAGGACTTCATACATATTGATAGTTTAGGGTTGGTCATGCAATTGTTCTGAAGCACGGTTAGAGGCGGAATGTGCGGTCATCTAGTGGAAGGAGTCAAGGCGAACTCCCTATCAAATGTAATCAGGTAACAATGTATTAAAGTGCACTTCTACTCTGCTGTCTTCCTAGTTGTCGTGTACATGGGCTGATCTTACCATTGAATAATCTTGCGTAGCAGGCACGAGGTGTACTGCAGGTGTGGTTTACATCAGAGAAATGCCCTTCGCTAACTCAGAGAGGATTCTGCATGATAACACACGCGTGAATACACGTCTGCCCGTCCCTGGGGTCAGGCTTGCAAGCTTCCTGTTGGTGTGAACACGACCTTCTGATATCGCGTGAGAAAGGAGCCTCCCAACCAGCTTATGGAAATCACCCAAGTAGGTGTGAGGAGGGGGTTTCTTTTCATGTGGAATGTTCTCTGGAGACCTTGCTTGAATCACCAGGTGTATGTGACACAAGTTTGCTTACGCCAAGGGAGAGGAGGAATTGTTCACCACCAGTGTGTTTTAATCGTAAAATCATACTGGGTTGTGCTCCTGATTGTGATGGTTTTACCTGGTGGTGGAAGTTTCTGTTGTGTTGAAGGAGAGGGCAGGCGGTGGTGGTGTGGTGGCATGTGGTAATGAGGAAAAAGTCAACATGAAACAGAGACAGACAGACTGACAGACAGACAGACAGAGTAGAAGGGAAGATAATCTATATAATGCTTGGGCTGGCTGATGTCGTCACACTGACTCCTGGACATATCTCTTTTGAGAGACACTTCTCTTTGCCAGCTGATATTGGTCCCCATCCCTCACATACAGGCACAAGGCGTAGACCCATCAAGACATCAGCCTCAAAATATGGCGTGGTGTCTTGTCCACTTGCGGTGGATTGTCTCTAGAGACCAGTGAAGATTCGTACTTTCTTTGGGGTGACAACTTTTAGCACAGGGGGGTAGGAATCGAAAATTTACTTGATGTCACCTGCTGTCCCTGGCCAAGAGTCATGGGCCATGGGTCAGTACAATGGCCATGCATCTCTCAAATGGAAGCTTGGTGCCCATTTCCAAGACCTGGGTCTGGTGTGGAGCCGTAATCATTAACTTCAGTGGTCTCTACTGGCCTGAACGTAGAATCGTTTAGCTGAGAAAAAGAAAAGTCATTCTTTCATCGGAGCTGATGAGCTTTACACTATTTCCCGCTGCACTTGCCTAGAGAGGGGTCAAACTGTTGACCGGTTTAATCTCACTGCGAGAAGAGGTGTTTGCTTCCTAAGTGTCCTCACCTGAGCTGTAGACACAATTTCACTGTGAGAAGAGGTTTTTGCTTCCTAAGTGTCCTCACCTGAGCTGTAAACACAATTTCAGAGTGTGGTGGGCTCCAAGGATGACATAATGACACCTGAGGATGAGGTCATGGGTAGGGTTCTCCATGACTGCCACTTCGAAAAGCAAATCACATACCAACTGTCAGCTGTAACAGTTGCTATCTGTGAGTTATTTGTGAACAGAGGTAAGCTCCCTGTAATGTCACTGTCTCCCCTGTGAAATCACTCGGTTCAACAAGTGATGCTCTCTCAACTGCATCTTAAGACAATCCTGCGTCGTTCAGACATGTGTGTGTGTGTGTGTGTGTGTGTGTGTGTGTGTGTGTGTGTGTGTGTGTGTGTGTGTGTGTGTGTTTCTTTTTATTGTCTCATCTACCGTACAAACCCAGTGGCACTGCAGTCACGCTGCTCATTCTGGCCTTCCGTCTACAATCACAGCCTAGCCCGTCCCCCAACAAAACTGGAACTGCCAATCCACAGCGAGCAGTCAATGTCATGTCATCATGAGGCAACCGGCTAACTGATGTGTTGTTAATCAACACCTGTTTACTGTTTCAAAACAATGACTGAGGGCGGAAAATGAAGCAAAATTTGAAAAGAGAGGGGTTCGTTACCGCCAAGGACACAGACACACAACAGTCTGTACTCTTGTTTGTTTGTGTCCTTGGCGGTAACTAACCCCTCTCTTTTCAAA
>CM065731.1:45717393-45722393 GCA_033310375.1 Conus canariensis | reverse complement strand
CTGCTGCTGTCTGGACGCATATTTGTAATTTGCACCTCTAGACAGCAGAAACCAAAGTAGACAACTGAAAAGATAACAGGGAGAAAGTTACTGATTACACGTAAATGTGTTGAAGGCAGTCTAGAATCACACCTAATAGACGAAAACAGACAAATATAAACGCACTGAATATGCAAATCGATAATGTCCAATGTTTATCTTGCATCTCTTAACCTGGGCGACAAAATTGACAATTTCTGTAAACAAAATGAGGAAAACATCTGTATATGTATGAAAAGGCTTAAAACAAGTTTTAAAAAAATGTATTACCACGGCGCTGCTGAATTGTTTTATACTTTGAAATTAGTGTACACCCTGTGTACGAAAATGCGAAGAAAACGTTACACAGAATATACAAAGAGATTGAAATTCATATGTAACAGAGTCGGAAATCATCAGTTTTCCCAGAAAAAATCCACTGGTCATATATGAGTATGAAACGAATCAGACCTTTTGTTGAGAACTTTAGAAATAACTGGTTTGTGCTAAACTGTGCAAATGAATGTATGTTATATCCGTATGCAGAAATGTATGTGTCAGCTACAAGATTGCTTAAGGGACTGACATTGTATGGGAGGCTAACACAGCTTTTTTTTCTTTAACTGTCCAAATATCCATAGCCAAAACAGTTGTTGAAATTTTAATTTCATTGTACAAGGAATAAAACTATTCATAACAATCAAACATTTCCACAACTTTTTATTCTACTGATTAAAAGTAGGCGTTTTCTTGTAAATTAGACTATTGGAAAAATACATACTATCATTTTCAATCTCCTTGAGTATCTTATCTCCCCTTATAGTTGAAAATCTTAGTGAACTATTGCCATCTGTAACCCAGATTGCCAATAATGGTATCCCTAATTTGCCCCAGTGTGTGTAATTGGAGCCTTGTCCGATACAGAAGACTAGTTCGAATTGACATTTACAAAAGTTACCAGCCACTTGCGCAGTGGTTAGCGTTGCGGATTGTGGCCTGGGAAATTGAAGGTTCAATTCTTATTTGAGCTATTTACTAGTGGAATTTTTCGTCCCCAGCCAGAATCTACTCAGCAAATAGAAAGATTGGGACCACACAGTTGAATTTCGTTCATGTATGGGATGCATCTCTAGAAGTGTTGAGCAAATTTCGCGACCAACACTGCAGGTGTCTGTATCTCCCGGGCCGGACTGACGCCAGGATATATCATAACAGTGCGCGTAGAGTGCAGCCCGGGTACGCTTCCTGCCCTGCCCTCGAGGAGTCCTTAGTTTCAGTTTCCATTTCACATCAGTGCCCATGGTGACATCGTGTCATGTTGTCGGTATTGGCAAGGTCATGGCGACTGTCGTTGGGCGGATGTGGTGGCGCCTTCCAGAGGAGAACGCTCACCCAGATGGCTACGCGAGTAAGTATCAGTGCTGTGAGAAAGGGGCTTCATAGGTAGTGTTCTGCAAATACCATGGTAGTGACTCGGCAGCAGCGCATTGTCTTCTCTGGTGAACAGCCGCGCGCCGACTTGACATTGACTGCTACCTAAGGACTGCCGATATCGGGATCGAGGCAGGGTGTGGATGTCAACGGGGAGCTGGAAGAGCGGAATGGGAGTTATGCTTTTGAAGAGCCATGGAAGATCAGAGAGAGAGAGAGAGAGAGAGAGAGAGAGAGAGAGAGAGAGAGAGAGAGAGAGAGAGAGAGTTCTTTCCCTGTCAACGAACAATTTGAACAGCAGTTCACAACACACAGGTATATTTCTGTTTCCACTTCAACAATTTTAATCAATCTCACAATTCTGAACAATCACTTCTCATTCATGCGCCACAAACTCATTCTTATCTAATATAATACTTCAAACTTGACGACCCCCCCCCCCCCCCCAAAAAAAAAAAAAAAAAGCAGTTTTATCTACTATTCTTCGGAAGATAGAAATACTACCATTCCTGGGACAATACTCGTTATATCCCCCAAGGAAAAAAACCTCAAGGTCTACGAAAGAGATGGCAGGCTAGGGAAGTACTGGACTATCTCCAAAAGCGATTCTCACTGGACTGCAACAACGTGATTTTAATGGCAACTTAGGCGTGCCTCCTGGTGAACACTCCGAACTTGTGCACGGAGAGCACACCACTCTTGCCTCTCCTAAAGAAACTGTATGCAGCAAGAATACTTAAAATAAACTGGGCTCAAAACAATATTGGGGAAGGGAAAATACATTAGGAAATATTTCCAGGGGGTACACAGCCATTTTCTTCCAAAGCCATTTTTCGACTTTGTTTAAGAAATCCCCTTTTGATCTTGCGCGCGCGCACACACACACACACACACACACACGCGCGCGCGCGCGCGCGCGCGCGCGCGCGTGCACACACGAACCTATATCTTTATCTATTTATCTATCTATCTGTCTATCTATCTTCTATCTGTCTGTCTGTCTGTCTGTCTGTCTGTCCATCTATCTATCTATCAATCTATCGATCTATCTATCTCTGTCTATCTATAATATACATGCATGTATGCATGTGTATGATATCTTGAGACTTGAATATATTTTTCAATAAATATTCCTTGATACACCATCTACTACTAGTCAGGGTACCATGATGAAATTTTTACATCAAGTAAACCAGAATATAAGATTACCCTTCAAACGCACCCGACTCCATCTGCCATTTTACTGGATGGGAAGCGTTTATCGTTGTACTCCGACATAATGAAGGTCGTGTTTCAGCGATCATTTGTTACAAAATATACTCAGGCCTCAAGACATGAAAAGACTGTTGTTTTTATACCTTGTTTTGCTCTCTGCATATATATATATATATATATATATATATATATATATATATATATATATATAATACTGCACACACATCGCGCGCGCGCGCACACACACACACACAACACACACACACACACACACACACACACACATATATATATATATATATATATATATATTATATCATTTCCGATCCTCATCACTCAGGTCACAGCACATTGTTTTCCTCTAAGTACCCAAACTGATCTTACACATCGTAAAATTTCTCCTCTTTGTCTTCCACATATGCCCTTGCATTTAGTACGAGAAGTCATGAAACTGTTCTATCAAAACGGCAACACTCTGTTCAGGGCACAGTCGTTGCACAGATGAGATTGCATATCAGTGGACGGCCTCAGAGAATCTCAGCAAATGGCCTCTATCACTGGCTACTCTCTCAGGACATGGAGTTCCACATGGTTCTGTTTTAAGGCCTGTCCCCTTTGTTATGTGCACAACTCCTGTCTCTGTAAAAGTTGATGTCATTCTTTTTTTTCCGTTAAAGTGTGGCCAGGGACACACTGCTCTGTCAATCCAGCCCTGTGACTGAAATTAATCAACTGAATCTTGATATCCAGTCCCACATTTATGACTGAGACTTGGATGACACTCAACAAACAGCGGTCTGATGATGGAAGAAAAAAACAAAAATCTTGTAAAATGTCTCTTCTGGGTTTGCAAAAAAAAAAAAAAAGTCATTGTCTGTGGACACAGTTTGTATTAACAAGGGATCATCTTCCGATATTCGCAATCTCGGTATCAGTTTGATTTAACCATTTCTTTCAAAATGTGCACGACGAAAAATATTCTATTTAGGGCATCCATCGAGAGGTGTGGTTATTCTACAGGAAACAAAATGCCATTTGCACGTTAGGTAAAAGTTTATTACTTTAATTGTGCTTAAAATCAAAAACAAAATGCTTGACTGGCAGAGATGGTCTGTTTGAGTGTCTTAAGCTTATCCCCCTGCGGGTCGTCAAATAGCAAATAAATAGGTCTGAACACAAAGTTTGGCTGACTTAACTTTGTATCACGATTGTCGTTAATTTATTTTTATGGTCTTCCGTGTTTGGGTGTGTGTGGATACGTGTCCAGTCTCTGAGGATTCGGGGTCCAGTAGGTGATAGCAGGATGACATTGTTAGCACTTACGGCACCCTGTTCCTCAGTCTCTGTCAAGTTGTCAGCCTTGGTGTGTTCAGCCGTGTGAATGAGGGTACGGCACCCTGTTCCTCAGTCTCTGTCAAGTTGTCAGCCTTGGTGTGTTAAGCCGTGTGAATGAGGGTACGGCACCCTGTTCCTCAGTCTCTGTCAAGTTGTCAGCCTTGGTGTGTTCAGCCGTGTGAATGAGGGTACGGCACCCTGTTCCTCAGTCTCTGTCAAGTTGTCAGCCTTGGTGTGTTCAGCCGTGTGAATGGAGGGTACGGCACCCTGTTCCTCATCTCTGTCAAGTTGTCAGCCTTGGTGTTCAGCCGTGTGAATGAGGGTACGGCACCCTGTTCCTCAGTCTCTGTCAAGTTGTCAGCCTTGGTGTGTTCAGCCGTGTGAATGAGGTACGGCACCCTGTTCCTCAGTCTCTGTCAAGTTGTCACCTTGGTGTGTTCAGCCGTGTGGATGAGGGTACCGGCACCCTGTTCCTCAGTCTCTGTCAAGTTGTCAGCCTTGGTGTGTTCAGCCGTGTGAATGAGGGTACGGCACCCTGTTCCTCAGTCTCTGTCAAGTTTTCAGCCTTGGTGTGTTCAGCCGTGTGGATGAGGGTACGGCACCCTGTTCCTCAGTCTCTGTCAAGTTGTCAGCCTTGGTGTGTTCAGCCGTGTGAATGAGGGTACGGCACCCTGTTCCTCAGTCTCTGTCAAGTTGTCAGCCTTGGTGTGTTCAGCCGTGTGAATGAGGGTACGGCACCCTGTTCCTCAGTCTCTGTCAAGTTGTCAGCCTAGGTGTGTTCAGCCGTGTGAATGAGGGTACGGCACCCTGTTCCTCAGTCTCTGTCAAGTTGTCAGCCTAGGTGTGTTCAGCCGTGTGGATGAGGGTAATGAAAAGTAATCGTTGCACGTACCAGTCAAAGTTTGGTGGGAGTACAGTGAATATTTGCCTTTTTCAAATTTGTTTTCAGTTTTATTACATTTTGTATGAACTTTGCGTTGGCGAGAGAATACAGCATGATC
>CM065731.1:45684893-45712393 GCA_033310375.1 Conus canariensis | reverse complement strand
CAAACAGAGGAACATCCGTCAAAAATCAATTACACCATGATTACATGTACTCGTTTTCGCAAATGTGCGTGCTATCTGTGACAATGCTCGAGATCAAGGCATCGGTCAATGTTGTCTTCATGTTGATTTGCTCTTGTATATATATTTTCGGTTACTATTCTTGTGAATGCGCGCACGCGTATGTGTGTGAGTGGGGGGGGGGGGGGGGGGGGGGAGGAGGGGGGGTTCAAAACTTACGGAAACCGTTGAACTTTCTTTTCAAGAGAAAGTACCCTTGTTCTCTCTACTTCTTGTCTGCATACGTGCCAGACAAGTGGTGCCGCTGAAAGAGCATGGAGCTATGGGCGTTTTACCGTTGAAGTCACAGTCGCCTATGCTGTTTATCAATAAACGTTTATGTCTCTCTGCTAACTTAAGCTTTTCTTTCATATCAGCCATACTGAGCTTACCTGTGTTTGTTTCTGTTCTTCTGTATGTTCTCTGTCACGATGTTCCAAGGGGAGTGCAAAATTGCCCCCGTCTGCGATCGAGGACGGTACTTCCCCGGCTCCAGCTTCCACTTCGGGTGTAGCTTTTTCTCTCTGCACTTTGGCTGACTGTGGGCAAAATCCCAGTGACGGCGAGGAAACGGAAAGACCACTGATCACAGGGGAAGTCCTGCTGACAGCGAGATAAGCTGCAACTCGCTGTCTTCTTCAGAGGGCACTAAGACCGGGCTGCCAGAGCTTGGCTGTGTATCGTGTTGCACTGGTCTCACCTGTCAGCGAAACATCGAGCTGGGCTTCGGGAAACGCACAGCTATTTGCTTTGTTGTGGCGTCTTTCGCCGATGAGCTCTGCAGTCATTAGTTACAGGTTGGTACACCCGTGGGGAGGCTTCCGAAGAAAGTTGCGTTGGGTTGTGTCCAGCGACCATCACAGACTGACATCTGCCACGACGAAGTTATGTCCCTTGAGGTCTTAATCAAATGCCCTGTTCGTGCCTGCAACCTATGTCAATACTGCACATGCTTCCAAGGGTGGTGCAGGATTGTTCCCCGTTGGTTGGTTCGGTGGTTGAGGGAAGCACTTCCCTGGGTCCTACTGGCACCTTCAGGTGTGTCCCGGCTGTCTTTTGGCAGACTCTTGGAAAAGCCCCAATGACGTTGGGGAAAGCCACTGAACACAGACAAAGTACTGTTGACAACCGGAAAGACTGCAATCCGGGATCCTCTTCAGGGGGCACATAAGATTTCATGACGAAAGCTTGGCTGTCTGCAGTTTTACTGGACTCATCAGTCAGCGAAACAGCGAGCCGGGCTACATAATGCGCGCAGCAGTTTGCTAGGCGGTGGCGTCTTTCTCCGGTGGGCTCTGCAGCCATGAAATACGGAATGGCTCACCCATGGAGACGCTTCTATCAAGCTTCTGTTGTGTCTCGTCCAGTGTCCTCCGCACAATGGCAGCTATGTCCCTTGCGGTCTTAATGGAATGTCCTGTTTGTGCCTGCACCCTGTGTCTACACACTTTTCAAAGGGTGGCGCAGGATTGCTCTCGGGTGGTAATTCGGCAATACTTCTCTGGGCCCCACTAGCACTTTTGGGTATTTTTTTCTCTCATACATCTATCAGTGTTGTGTTTGTTTGTATGAACTCGAGGTATATGAGCACGCTTGGAACTCCCTTTTTATAATGGTACTTTCTTTGTTTGCTTTGTGTGCTTCCTATTTGCCTATGTGCTGAGAGTTGATGCTACGAACAGTATTATTGTGAAGTTATAGATGCTTAATTGTTTCGTCATGGAATCAAAAGATACTTATCGTTTTTTGTAATATACCGTCCACGAGTTTACCCATATTTGCTAATGTTCTTCTGTGTCGTCTATGTTACAATATCCAAGAGACATCGTCTGATCTCGAATTAAATCTTTAATCAGTTCCGCTGCTATTGCTGTGTGGGTGCGTCACCGTGGGATATACAAGCAAACTTGGACCTTCATTCTTTTCATAGGGAAGGTTCCCTGTTTGTTCTGTCTGTCTTCTGACTGCATATGGGCGAGGCAAATTGGTGCCGTAAGCAGTATTCATTTAGAGGTACGGCTATATAACGGCATCACCGTGGGAGTAAGCGTTGTCTTGTGTATATGTTATTTACTGTTGAATTTTTCCTGCATCATTGAAAATGTACTTTTATATCATTCACACCGAGGTCACCAGTATTCAGTTCTCTTCCCCTGTAAATTGTGCGTGACTGTGTCCCGGTTTAAAAGTCACTTTGTGTGATTTGGAATTTTCTCATTTTTTAAGGTAGCTGGTGATACTGTGTGTACGTTTCACTTTGGGGCACGTGGGTTAACTCGGAATTTTCTCATTTTTAAGGATGTTGTCAGCACGTTTCAGTTTGAGGTGTATGGGCTAACTTGGAACTCTCCCATTTTTAAGGAAACTTCCATGTTTGTTCTGTATGCCTCGTGCCTGTAATATGTGCTACACGAATTAAGGCCACGAGGAGCATCAGACCATTACAGCAAAAGTTGTTTCTGTTATTGAATACTTGTGTAGTAGTCTTTGTTGTAACTAGACAAGTTAATTGCTTCCGTCCATTACATCACATTATTTTTCTTCATGAAGCTCTAATGTTAGTAGTTTTTTTGTGATGATTATGACTTAAGACAGTCAGACGTAATGTCAGAAACTACAAACTCTGTTTGAGAGGGACAGCTGGCTCTTGTTTCCCAGAGCAGCAGCAAACAGAGACATGTGGGGATCTCTTGGCACAGCCTCAAACAGCACAGATATGTTTGAACACAACTGAACACCTGTCTGAAAGACTACACGTCAGTTCTCCCTTTCTAAAGAGACTCGGTGCCATTTCTTTTTTCATTTACACAACATGGTGCCATGGTAGGATCAATCCCTTGCATTGCCAAACAATTGTCACCGTCAAATATTGAAATGCATTTAAGCAAGAAATAGGCTTAAAATAACGAATTAATGTTAGAATAGCATTACTATAGACAGAATTATAAAAAAAAAACAACAACTAATGCTTGCAATTAGATAGAGAGCATGAAATATTTGTGTAGTGGTACGATATAAAGAATGCATTGATTATCAGTACTAACATGGTTTGTATTGACTGATCCTTGCTGGAGGTGGAACAAAACGGAGTTGGAGTGGATGTAGATGCGTGTGTACAGTTTTCAAGAATAAATCCCAAATATCAGCAATCTGGCTTGGAAAAAATATTCTGACCGTATAATAGGCTGATTATAAGGCGATTTTTTTAGCTTGTATCTCCCCCTCGCCCCTCCCCCCTCACCCCTTTCCAAGCCCCGGAAAAACTGAACACCAAACTGATATGACCGTAACAAAATCATATACATTTAAAATGATAGACTTCATATGAATTTATTCGAATTACAAATGATTCAAAAGTGGTGCAGTGTATTGCTTTACGTTTATCACAGTCGCACGTAATTATTACAAAAATCAGAGAGCGAATGCATTTTTCACAAACAAGTGAAAGGCCACGTAACACTCATCCACCCTTTGTCACTTTCCACTACTACCTGATGATTTGGAACTGTCGGCGTTCTTCTGCCGAGGTTTCAGCCACAAAACGTCCTTCAGGGCTTTTCTGAAACGCGCGCCACTCACACAGTAGAGAAAAAAGTTGGTGCAGTGATTGAGATACAGGAGATAAAAGACACTGGCGAAGATCACGTCCCGCTTGGCCTGTTCCAGAGGAATGTCCTCAAAGGTTTTAGAAGACTGGAAGTGCTGATCCACCACCATGTAGATCGATAGGGGCAGCGTACAGATCATGATGCTGGCCGAATCGATGACAAGCATCACAGACAACTGTCGGCTCTTCGAAGACATCTTCCCTGACTGGCTTCCTCCTGTACTTTTGGCTCCCTCTCCGATGTCCTTGCTGTCCTCCGATCGTTTCACGTGCAGAATGATGATGATGTTGCCGACGATGATGATTATGAAAGAGATCAACAGGAGAGCGTTGTGCATGTTGGGCCAGTAGTCGTCGTGAAAGATCCGATAGCTCTCGCTGACTTGTTTATCTATAGCGCACAAGAAGGCTTTGACTTCTTTGGGGACGACTCGTGAGGTAAAAGCCATGTGTCCCTCCTGTACAGAACAAACACGATACCAAACGACAGCTTGATGTTTAAAGCCAGAGGGAAAAAGATAAACAGATAGATCAACACATGTCATTTGATGATGGCCCATCTGGCCGCAGGGGACATTTCAGAGATGAAGACCTGTCAGAACAGATCCTGTATGTACATGATAAAAAGTCATTGATTTACTGTTAAGAACGGGTTTGAAGTCAGATCTTGATACCACAAAATCTTAGATCAAATGAAGGATATTGACCTGCATTAGCGACTACAAAAATAACGGTCTAGTGGAACACCTATCTGTAAGATACTGATAGTATTTGCTGTAAAGTGTTTATGTCTGACGTCAAATAAATGCGAACACTAAAACACTGTCTACGAGAAAATGTTTTATAGACAAACAGACCTGAAAGAAAATGTATACATTACATACATATATACATACATACATACATACATATATACATACATGCATGCATGCATGCATACATACATACATACATACATACATACATACACACATACATACACACACACGAACAGACAGACATAGTACGAGTCATGCGTTATGTGTTATGCCCAAAATGTGTATTCACGTCTTGTATGTGCCCCATTGTGTTTCTTGTAATAACGACGATGTGACTTGACTCGGCTTTGTGATAACTGTAACAGATAACACAAAGAATACAGTTCCAGGAAGCCCAGTTTTAGTCAGAATAAGAAAATCAAAACAAATATGAAACACTATAGGGGCTCCCTAAAATCAGGCGAGGAAAACTTTGAGGGTGTACAGAACAATTTTCTTCAGAATAATATTCTGACCATCAAAAACATCATAACTAAACAATAAAAAAAAAGATAACTTTAAAAGGTTGAAAAACAAGAACAGTAATTGCATTCTATCTCAAAGGAGACAGGAGCTACTCCCATCTTCAGACAAGTGCTTGCGCCACTTAAAACCTGTCCATGGAGAGCTGAAGCAGTTTTTTTTTTAAAAGAACATTATGGCTAAGGAAGGTCACAAATTCGAAATCAAAATCTGCCGACCAGTGGTTCCAGAGATTCTACAAGATGATATTTTCCTATCTAAATCGCAGAGTAATAAAGTAAGGTATCAGCGTATGTCCTCAAATTGTCATCATTTTATATCTTATTTTCTCTTTTTTTCTCTCTCTCTCTCTACACTTCAGCGTTCCCAGTGACACTCCTTTTCCGCGATTTATTTTGCCCCCCCCCCCCCCCCTTCACCAGCCCCCATACACAGCGACTCCCGAGTGTGTCCTGCTGCAGCCTCTTTACCACAGCCCACAGGGAGCAGACAATATCAAATTATGGAGAGGCAAACATTGCACTGTTGCCCAGTCTCTCTGGTGGTCTTCAGCGGTGCCTGCTCTAATCCAGTACATTAAGGATATCAAACTCTATCGACGATGATAATCGTTTGATTGCGGTGTCAGCTTCAGTTAGCACAGTACATTAAGGATATCAAACTCTATCGACGATGATAATCGTTTGATTGCGGTGTCAGCTTCAGTTAGCATCCCTCTTTGGAAGGTGCCACCATATCCGTTTAACGAACTTGTCAGTTGCGATAATATTGACAATTCGAAACAAGCATGGGTGTGGGGAAAAAAATGAAATTGAGATCACAATGAAAGCAGAGTGTAAGGGACACAGGAATTGAGACGTTTTTGTTTAATGCTGATCAGTGGGGGTGGAAATGATGCATCGAGTTCCACTTTGGTTAGGGACTGCATGACGGAGTACTCTCTAAGTGTCTTTCTTAATATATCCCGGCGTTATCTAGACCTGAGAGACACCTGCACTATTGGCCTTGAAAATTGAGAAATATGTTCAGAGACGAATTCGTTGATGAATAAAATTTGACTGCTAGGATCCAGTCTTCTCATCCGAGCCCATACAACACTCAGCTCTGCATAAGAACTAGTCGGGGCCAAACAATCAAAACCCCACAAATGCCTCGGATTTAAATCAATTGCCTATCTATTCCTCAGCGACAGGTCTTTTTGTGTATGACAGCCTATGTGCAATTTTCTGGAATGTAAGTTGTGTTGTTGTTGTTGTTGTTGTTGTTGTTGTTGTTGTTGACGTTTGCACTGTTTTCTTGTCTAGCAGTTCAAAGCTGGTTGTAATGGAAACCTCGGAAGCGCTTCATGTTAGTTCATGTCTCTTTTGTTCTGCATATTTTATCAGTCACGTCATGTCTCTGCGTTAGCTTTATTTCCATCCCAATTCGGGTATAGTTTTGTAAATGTATAAGTTGTATTAGTCTTCTAATTTTTGTTGACAACAATTTCAAGTGTCTGCGGAACAAATATCACTTTGAAGCAACCGTTAGCGATGTATCACGAACAAAACAGAACTCTGGCATATAAGAAGCAGTCTGTTACTTACCAGCAAAATTTCCAGCACGAATAGACAGAACGTGACGATCTTAGCTCGCTTGACTGTACACAGAGTGGGCGCTTTCAGAGGAAACTGGATGGCCAGGGATCGGTCAACCGTCATGGCAACGGTCAAAACTACCCCCAGGTTGCTGCTGATCCACCCAATGGGGTGACAGATGGAACAGATGACATTCACATGTCGAATGCTGTCGAAAATCTGAAAGCAAAAAAAGTTAAAGTCTTAAACTGCTCCCCATCCCTCCCTCCCTCCCTCCTTCTCTGTGTGCGCGTCCGCGCGTGCGTGGACGAGTGTGTGTGTGTTGTGTTGTGTGTGTGTGTGGTGTGTGTGTGTGTGTGTGTGTGTGTGTTGCGTGCGTCCGTGTGAGCGTGTGTGCGTGCGTGCGTGCGTGTGCGTTCGTGTGTGTGTGTGTGTGTGTGTGTGTGTGTGTGTGTGTGTGTGTGTGGTGTGTGTGTGTGTGTGTGTGTGTGTGTGTGTGTGTGTGTATGCGTGTGTATGTATGTGTATGTGTGTGTGTATGTGTGTTTGTGTGTGGTCTGGTGTGTGTGTGGTGTGCGTGTGTGTGCGGCCCTCTCTCTCTCTCTCTCTCTCTCTCTCTCTCTCTCTTTGTGTGTGTGTGTGTATGTTCGCACACCCCTTCATTAGGGTCCGTGGCCTATTATGTGAATAAATAATCTGAATCTGAATGTGTGTGTGTGTGTGTGTGTGTGTGTGTGTGTGTGTGTGTGTGTGTGTGTGTGTGTGTGTGTGTAGTACCCGTTTGCTCACCACGTTTTCTAATGATATTGAAGGTCTTCTATTCTTTCAGAAGCTGTTCAAATGACTTACTATGCCGAATGACACTTGACTGACAAATCATTTTGTGAGAATGATGTATCAATCGGAGAGGACATACGCCCTGCACGTTTAAGCGGTGGAATAATGTACAATAGAGAATCACGTCCCCTCGAGGTCAATATATATATATATATATATATATATATTACATTTCCTAACCGTTCACAAGGCTGCATCCTCGTTTGAAGCCTCCCGCAGAGAAAGTCTCCGAGAAAAGAGGCAAAGGGGGAAAGCACGCCAGGCTGCTGCAGCTCAAGAACCACCGGACCCGACGCTGACCTGTGGCCGCTGTGGCAGATCATGCCTGTCCCGCATAGGACTCATCAGCCATCAGCGCACCTGCAACCGACGTGGACAACCACCTCAATACTGTTCGTCTGCGAAGCCAAGCCAAGCCCCAAAGAAGTCCTAACCGTATTTCTTAACCGTATTGCTCCTGGCATTTCTTACGGAATTGAGGAACAGTAAAATTATGTTGACTGTTCCACACTAAACCAAACTTCTCTCTCTGGCCCTTGGATGACAGGTCCTGCTCAAGGTGACAGATTAGACAGTCGAGCACAACCCGGGCCAGCGCCTTGCCTTGACTGGACAAGACAGCTGACCCATGGTCCTCGCATGACTATGTTGTCTGTTGTGGGAATTTTTCCCCAGCTGCTTAGAAGAGACGATAAAGGTTGCTTTAAGTCATCTCTTACAGCATTTTGACAGGCCTTGGAGTTAAGCAGATCGAATTTCACAGCTGAGCAGTACCTTTTTGGGATGTCGGTTCTTGCTGCCGCTTCGGTCCGATTGGAAAGCGGTCGTTAATGTCCAGGAGCGCTGTGTGCGCGTTCTTGACCAGCGCAAGTGCATTTTAATATTCTGTTTATACCCCTCTCCATTGTTTCCTACATAAACACATACATACACACATACATACATACATACATACATACATACATACATACATACATACATACATACATACATACATACATACATACATACACACATACATGCGTACATTAACAATATTCGTGTAAATAACGTGGCAGAAACATCGCAGCTACTGCGTATGCAGCACCACTTCTACTACTTACTTGTCATAAGATAATAATAACTATGTAGATAAGAAAGAAAATCCACACCACAAACCGGGCAAGCAGCCAACAACTACATGTACCAATCCAGGCAACCAAATCCAGTCTACTGGGGAAGTTTCATCAGTTGGGGAGTGGACATATTGCTATCTAGAATTAGACCTAGTCTCCCAACAAAAGATCTGATCTGAATCGTGAGTTCACTCAGTCAGCAACAGCATCGCTGAGGAAGATGACCGGATGGCTGTCGAAAGCTAAGAGTGAGTAGTGCATTTTCGTTTGTTGGGAGACTAGGTCTAATTCTAGGTAGCAATAAATCCAGTCTACTCACTTCAGGGAAGTTGACGTAGAGGTAATGCACAGGCAGAGGTATAATCAGGCTGATAGAGTCCACAATGGCGCTGACGGACATGTAGAACGATGTGGATATGTGGCTGAAGTGTTTGCTCCACATCACCATGATCACCAGAACGTTGGTGACGTTTCCGATGACGAAGAGAAAGGGTGGAACCCAGAAATCCATCCCTTTGGCGATTCCCTTGAAGAACAAGGCCATTTTCGCTCATGGATGTGACTTGTGGGGATGAAGTATTCGTGTCACTGGACTCCAGAGTAGTGGCATTAGAAAATAAACCCACGCCAGTCGGGTCATAATGAGTTGCTGTATCTGCCATCTCAATACTGTTCAGAGCTCTCATGTTTCGAACAAGACGTCCCAAAGTGCTGTTGACCTTTAGCTGATGTCTTTATGTTATATTTCCCTGTTCATGAAGACGATGGTAACTGAAATTGTAAGCCGGTTGCCTGATGAAATTAAGCACCTTCACGATAATTTCCAAGCCAACAAACAAACATAATATTATCTAAATGGAAAAAAAATGCATACAGTTACACAACTAGTGCTCTCTGGCCGCTCTAGCGATCATTCGGAAGTGAGCTTTTGCTGAATCACGCAGCCCCCATAAACACACACACACACACACACACACACACACACACACACACACACACACATACACACACACACACATATATATTATATATATAATATATTCTTAGCAAAGATAAAATAAAAAGATATTCAAAGGGAATGGGGGGTACGGGAGACGAAAGAAAATGAGAACGAAAATGAGGGAAATATACTATAAGTGTTAAACCCTTCACTAGCAACATATGGAAACCATCGTAATCCTTCTTGAAGACAGAACCTTTCATATTGCGTGCTCCGAGGCATCAGATCGGAGCTGCATATAAAGACAGAAGAAGCAAGAAACAAGAATTTTTTTTAACAGCTTAATCTCCAGTTCCGTTTCTTTCCGTTCAAAATCCAATTCAACGTCAACACAAACAAAACTGATCTTCTCTTTAAAGGCTAGATGTCTAAAATAAAATCTCTTTTAATTATGTTCAGTCAATATTTTCTCCCATGCAACAAAAATAGTAATGTCTTCAAAATGATTAAGAGAACCGTTGGAATCTATTTTTACCCTCAGAGAAGGAGAGGGGGGGGGGGGTTGAGGGAGGGAGGGAGGGAGGGAGAGAGAACGCACATACTCATGAATGATTGTTTCTACTGACAGGTAAAAAAAATTGTGTGAGTGTGAGCACTTATATTCAATGTAACATTGATAAATAAGATTTGTAACTCAACTAGAAGAGAGCATAAAAACAGCTAAATATTATTATCATTATCATCATTATGATTTATACGTGCTTTTCCTCGGTTAGAGACCAAAGCTCTAAGCGCTTTACAATCCACACTCGTTTACACAACGGGCTGCCTACCTGGGTAGTGCCGACTGAAGAGCTGCCAGCTGGCGCTTCCTTCAGTCGTTTCCCGTGTGATCCAGTCAATATCGTTCAATATCGTTCAGTAAATTTCCTTACCTCGTTCATTCTTTCCATTTCTCACGCAGGGTGCGTGCTATGTATAACGTGTCATCCATATCAACGGCTGAACTGGCCGAAAGTTGGTGATGGGATTTTACGTGTGTACAAGGTGTTATGCGTGCGTTCACACATGGAACCTCGGTTTATAGTCTTATTCGAAGGACTGTATGGGAAATGGAGTCAGAACCAATGTTAACTCCGAGGGAGAAACCCCCCTGTACCAAAACGTCCGGCGGAGATTCGAACCCGCAACCCCAGGATCACCAAGATTACGAGTCCGGCGCTCTGCCACTGAGCTGTTCCGGCCCCTATCAATCCGTGGACAAATGTCATCATGCAATGGAGCTTTCAAGCAGACATAAACAATCTCAAACATTTTAAACCACTGGTGTGTAGCTGTGCCCTTGTGTTTGTCAAATACCACCCCAGCTCCCCCCTCCACCCCCCCCCCCCCCCCCCACATCCATCCGTCTTATTGGTAAATAGTCGCACTGCCTCACTGGTACTCGAGAGAAAAAAATATCTAAAGGAGCAAACTATAATAACAAATCCGAAGTAGCATTCCTAAGACGGTCTCCCCGTTGATTGAAATATTTCATGCAACTTCTGGAGTCCAGGGGCTGTCAAAACGTCAGTATCTATAGGAAAACATACACCCGAATGTGCGGATAGGACCCAGGGAGTACTGTCCTCAACCGCCGTGTTTACTTTGTCTCTGTTACTGAGCTTACTATGATTCGTAGCATCTGGATAGGCCGACGTTTCTACACCTTTTTAACTTCCGATTCATTGACCCTGCACTCAGTTCCTTGGGTACTGGGTAAGTGATAACGACGGCAGGCAAAACGACAGTGCTGGGAGGTGCTTATTACGGACTTTCAGTCAGGTAGCCATTGCAAGATTTTTGGATGCAAAGGCAGAGTTTGGACGCTATCTGGGCGATGGAGCAGCCATTTTCGGGGACAGCACAGCTTCCCTCTAGGAGTTCAATCCGTTTGTAAAAAGTGACCCGAACAAAGCTTTCTCGTCTAATTCTGTCTGAATAGGATCTAGTTGATCTGAATCTGTTTTTGCAGTGAAAATACAGCGAGACTTACGGATGGTACAAGGCTCAAACAAATAAAAATATATACTGTGCTGGAGCCTGCGATGCTAGATCTCACATGAACAGTAAGAGCAGCAAAGAAATTGAAATATATGTTATTCATTCGTTGTTGTTGACAATGACCTAGGACATCACGTTGAGAAGGGATGGATGCCGTGTGTCCATCCATGACGGATCAGTCCAATACGGGCACAGAAGGCTCTGCCACGAGTCCGGCACAAACGGTCCACAGGGACAGAAGACTAGGAGGATGCTGTCCTGGACTTACAAAGCTCATGTATTCTAGGGTCTCTGCTTTTTCCTGTACAGCTCATTAGAAGTAGCATTTCTGCTGATGCAACTTTGCCATGTAGACTGGTCCAACGCCACTGTATCCAAAGTGTCTTGGTCAATGTCAAAACCCATGAAGTTTTGAAAGTGTCCTCGAGGTGTTTTTGTATTAAACAAATTGAATGTAATACCCTGCTAGCACCAAATGTGTCCTACTTCCGATTTTAATAAACTTCCAGAATTATTCTTCTGGAGCAGCAAGACCGAGGAGGAGCTTAGGAAAGTATGACCTGACTTTGTTATCAAAACTGATTTCCTCGGAGACTTAGATCATTAGGAACACAAGCGTGAACGACATCTTATGGTCATAATATTACCTTTGACATGAAAACCCCCAGGTCATCCGGATTCCCAGCACCGACACGTGATTGACTGTGTCATCACTGGGCCTCAGGACATCCCGGATGTTCACATCATCATGGCCCCGAATGCTGGACAGACTGCTGTCCACTCAGAATGAGCTGTAACTTTATAGGAAAGCCAACGCAAAATCCACCAAGTTTTACTTGGAGGAAGCTGAGTAACCTAAACCGAGTCCCCTGAAGTGCAGGAAACTTTCCGACCACTTGAAATAAGTTTCACAGGCTACCATCTGAATTGCACGCGATTACGGCCTTCAGCCTCACGTCCTTTTGTTAAGATTGTAAAGATAAAAACGTCGTTAATCTTAAAGAAAATCAGGAAGTAGGACATCTTACGACACAACAACCCAGATATATTACTTTTGAGCATCCCAGACACATTAGGGTGCCCATCATCTTGTAAAGAATTATCTTATGTCTGTTGTGCTAAATTCTGTTAAAATTCAAAAGTAGCCAGGAATATTCGAGGGCAGACAAGTTCAAAAGAAGTGTCATGACTAGAACAAAAATCTTCTTTGGTTTCCATTGTCAATTTGACAAAAAATATCCTTGACATTGTCAAATGCAGGGTCTGTGGTCCACCTCATTCGGCGATGGCTGTCATAACAGCTTACACCAGATCGAAGAGATAAGTGACTTTAGTTCGTCCTTTGTTTCCAATGTTTTGAATATCGTTTTTTCTGCCTGAAGAAGGTTCTATAGGTCGAAACGCGTTATATCTGATTTTTAGCGAATTTGTTCCGTCGTTTGGTGGCTCAGTAATTTTTTTTTTTTTTGGTTGCCATGCAGAGTTTATCGGCATCTTCCGCTATTGTTCTGATGACATGTCTGTCCAGATAGGCAATAACA
This sequence comes from Conus canariensis, assembly GCA_033310375.1. Classification (NCBI taxonomy): domain Eukaryota; kingdom Metazoa; phylum Mollusca; class Gastropoda; order Neogastropoda; family Conidae; genus Conus; species Conus canariensis. The sequence goes on along the minus strand of CM065731.1, from coordinate 45,699,396 downwards.
TGTTTGCAGGCTGAAAACTCCTCTCAGTAACTTTCCTTGTCCAACTATCAATAGTCTCTGCGCTTCGGAATTTGGACTACAGTCCTACCATTGGCATCCCTGATGGTCTTGTTGCCTGCGACTGAGTTCTTTGCATGCTTGTGCGCGCGACCCTACGCGGTGTGTGTGTGTGTGTGTGTGTGTGTGTGTGTGTGTGTGTGTGTGTGTGTGTGTGTGTGTTTGCTTGCGGTATATTGCTCTATGTGTTTTTCTTCCAAAGTAAAAAAAAAAAAATAGAGATGGGCTATCAAATCTGATCACCTAGCATATCAAGCTTAAGCGTTCGAACAACAATGGATGTTATTTCTTCAGATGGATTCCCCCGTCTCCTCGACGAAGACGGATGTACTGGGCCCTTGGCGCGTAACGGCAGTACAACGCATCTACGTCATGGATGGAAAACAATGGATTGACTGCTCACTAGTAATCGACGGATATATATCAACCTGCGTCGACAGTCTCAATGATCTGCGCTAATTGACAAATCTCACAAACAATTGACTTACATCACAGCACTGATTGACAGATCTCTCAACCTATTGATTGAGATGTTAATGATGATTGACAGATCTCTCAATCAGTGTACTGAACGCTCAATGCTGATTGACAGATACCTCAGCCCGTGAGCTGAAAGCACCACTCTGATAGTCAGGCCCCTCAACCTGTTGATGGACAACACAAATCTGATTGACAGATCCTCTCAACCATTTGACTGAACGCACAACATTGATTGAAAAGATCTCGCAACCAGTCACATGAGACTCAGGTAGAGAGAGCTGATAATGTCATTTAGTGTCGAAGCCGGTTGGTCTCATCGGCAGTCCTAATACGTTGTTATGTCATGCACTTTTGTAAAATAAGATACATCTGTATTTGAATCTGGACAGGTATGTTGTGAGAGCCAGTACTGACTGCAGACAGACGGGGGAGAGGGGGCGGGGGGCAAACGGTCGTTTAGTTCTGCATGACGCTGTTCAGTCAGGACTGTTGTGTAGTCCCTGGAGATGATCTTGACTTTGATTGTTCTTCTTTACTATAATCCTCACAAGAAAAAAAACCAAGAGACTGAATTGTACTCTTTTGGTGTAATGAGCAGGGGTGGAAGGTACTGTAAGGGAAGGATCCTGAGTGTTTTCTCTATCAAAATTATAAAATAAAGTTCAGAGAATTATTGACCTCCACTCTCTTCTCCTTACTGATGGTGGGAAAAGCAACTTTCCAGAACGTCAACAAGAGAAGTATTTTTCCAGGACTGGTGAAAATACTCAAGAATGGCTCAATAGTAATGCACCATAGGCTTATGCATTTAGAAGTGCTTGTGCTTCGAGTGACAAACAGAATCAGATAATCATTCAAACATGAAATGATGTATGAATAAGAAATATACTTCCACGAGTTAAGTGCGATTTTCAGACAAAACTATACTTTTGTATACAAAATAGTTATAAAGTCATTCTGGCCTTGCTTGGGCTGGCATCTCCTATTACTGTCTCTCATCATAAAGGAGAGACTGATCTGTTAGTCTGCGTGGGAGTCCAGCGGGTATGCAAGGACTTAGTTTTAAAGGTGGAAAGGTGTGCAGGTTTTCTAGGTCTGCTGGTTAGTCGATTGTCTACGTGGACCCGTCGTAGCTTGGATTCTAGATCCTGTATAGGGCCATGTTTAGTAGACATAACACAGTCCAGGGGTCTGTGGAGATTACAGAACCCTGTTATAGATGACTGGCTATGAGTCTGGCTTGGCGAGTCCTTACACTTGCCCTCTGATTTTCAGAAAAAAAAATGTAAGGACCCAGCCAGTAAAGGTAACACTAACATAAATATACTACCTTTAATTTTCAGTCTCCACCTTAGTTCTTCACTCAGGTTTGAGCGGGTGCGAAGACATGGTATGAAATAGTAGGAAACTTAACACAGTTAAGGGAAGTAACCCTTCAAAGTAATCAAATATTCAGATACTGTAATTACCTATCTACACACAATGAAAACAAATAGAAATATTAGTCACGTACTACAAAACATTAAGATAATCGACTGTATTCATAAAATTATCTTAACAAAATTTACCAAGTACTGGCATAAGTTATACTGTTAAACTATAAGAGATCACTACAATCGATATATGGTCTCCAGACTTAAGAACTAGTTTCAATTTATATTTCTTCTGGGACAGTCAGTGAAACTTGATACAGGATCTCAGAGTAAGTCAGATGAACATTTTCCTCTCTGGCTTACACCAGTGTTGGGTTTTACATACTTAAATTTGACTGTGTTCAGTCTAATGGCCTAGTGTACATCAGCGAAGTCCTTGGGTTTGCGCTCTCTTTTTATACAGAAAAGCTGCCCATCATGATGTAAGATTTGTCTGATTGACAGCTTGTCAGATAACATGAAAGCCAGTAAAACATCATGGAGAGTAGGGGAGGGGGGTGTTAGTCAGAAAGGGGGTGCGGTGGGAGGGGTAGGTCATCTGAAAGGAGACAGTCAATTTCCAGCGAGTGCAGATTGGCGTAGTGTAGTTGGGATAAGAGATGACAATCCCTCAGATACTGGTGGTTTTCAGCCTTTGCTGTGGCCTGTGAAGTAATGTCCAGCCATCCGCATGACATCTACAGACACACACAGCGACAAAACATCCAGACACTTCACAAAAATTCCCACAATAAACTGATAGGACGGGTCGACAGCGTCGCAAGAACCTTAACCATACACCAGGCCCAAGTAAAGAAGGAGGACAGAGTGGTGATGGCTTCCTTTACAGTGGTGTGCGACACGAGCAACACACCACTATCGATGTGCTGGCATGGAACGAAGTCAGCCAGACAGACAGGGGGAAGAGAGTGAGAGGAGAAGAGCTTAAGGAGTGCAGCTTGGCATTGTAAAATGACGTAAACTGGTAACCCCAAGAGCTCTGGTGTGTGTGTGTGTGTGTGTGTGTGTGTGTGTGTGTGTGTGTGTGTGTGTGTGTGTGTGTGTTGTTGTTGTTGTTGTTGTTGTTGTTGTTGTTGTTGTTGTCTTCAGTTTAACGCATATACACATAGTGATATTAGACGGATGTGTGTGCGTGTTTGTGTGTGTGTGTGTGTGTGAGAGAGGAGAGAGAGAGAGAAGAGAGAGAGAGAGAGACAGGCAGACAGACAGACAGACAGACAAACAGACGAATAGACAGACAGACAGACAGAAAGACATACATACAGACAGACAAACAAACAGACAGAGAGTCAGGAAGCAGATGGTGATGTGTAGAAAAGAATGGATGGTGGTGGCTGTCAATGTAAAAGAAAAAGATACACCCAATGATGCAAGTGGAACCCAGAGAGGCAAAGTCCTCAGCTGCCGAAACCAGCCATCGGGGAGCAATCCTGCACCTCCCTTAGAAGCCTGTACTCTGTTCACACAGTGCGCAGGCACGCACAGGGCATCCCTTTACGATGTCAGGGAACGTAATAGATGGCCACCAGTCGCGACACACCAGAGCATCCCCCTGGGTGTACCAGCCCTACATTTCATAACCGCAGAGCCCTCCAGTGAAAGATGCCACCATCAAGTGAACTCCTACATCCTGCTGCCCCACTCGTTGTGGCTTTACTGACAAGGGAAAACAGTGCAGCTCCAGACACAGCCAGCCTAACACCACATGGTCTACATGCCCTCTGAAGAGGGCAGTCTTACCTGCTGTCAACAGGACTTTCCCTGTGGTGGGTGGGTCTCGAGACTTTTCCCCACAGTTGGTGAAAAAGGCAGGCAATACTGGAATTTCAAGGCTACACCGTTGTTCTGGTCGATCTTTGAACCAGGTTTGTAGCGTCACAGTCAATAAAGCACTTAGATTGGATGCTGTGCCCGTTGGCTTTCTGTGCTTTAATGAAACGGTCTGATGGCAGACTGGTCACGCCCCGTCAACCGCTTGATGTAGGTAAGAGAGTCACTGGCCTCGTCGCCAGTCTCGTTGACTCCTACTGTATTGGAGTGCTTCGAGTGTGGTGAAGACACAGCCTGACTCCCTTGTCCTGCAGTTCCCTTTGGGGAATCTTGCCATGTGATGTAGAATGTGATTTAGTCTATAGATGTCTGTGTGGTGGCAGGAATCCCATACGGCTGTCACATCAAAATCATCTTTTATTAATTGTCCCCATTTCAAGCTTGATGATTTGTCAGATTTAATGGGAAAAAAATTTGAGTTTAATAAATGGTTGTTGAGGAGCAAGCATAAAACTCCTCTTCTGCTCCTCTTCCTCCTCCTCAAGCACAACTCCTCCATCCATCCACCCTGTTCTACTCCCCCTTTCCCTCTTCAAATCCTCTTCCCTTTCTAGTTGTTCCATCTTCTCAGTCATCTTGGTGACATAACTGCTCGCAGGTCATCCCACCCATCAACTCCGTCACCGAGACGTGTACTTAACACGGAATTGAAATGGCCTGGAATCAAGTTCTAAGATTAACAGACATGGGTTATCAGATGATCATGATGGCGCGCATCTCGTGTATGCGGGCACGCGTGCGGCTATACACATTTGCCTATGTGCACGCACATACGCACGTGCGCAAACGTTGATGACTTCTCTTTTATCTGTCAGGCAGTGTGTCAGTGAGCATACCTTTCTAAAAAAAAAAAAAAAAAAAAAAAAAGCTACGCTTCTGTGCTTTTAATGTGAAAGTGACGGGTTGTGGTAGAGGGTATAAATCTGCTCACAGAGGGGGAAATTTCTAAAGGGATACAGGGAATGTACATTTGCACTACCGTCCTACTACCGCCACCGCAATCACCACACACACACACGACGCATGAGCACACGCATGTACTCGCGCGCGCGCGCGCGCGCACACACACACACACACATACACACACACACACACACACACACACACACACACACACACACACACACACACCACACACACACACACACACACACACACACACACACACACACACACACACACACACACACACACACACACAACCGTGTTGTAAATATGTAATTAAATATTCAGCTATCAAAACATACATCAACTCTGACATAAAGGTTAGGTCAGATATTGACTTTCCTAAAAGAGCTAAATCAATATCCTCTCACGTTACACTAGCATCATTCACAACCAAAACTATAACCGACTCTGGCATTTCTACAGATAAAGATTCGGTATCTGTCAGACCATCCTTTTTCCCAATACCAACATGGGAACTTCAAAAAGCTTATTTTGACCTTGACCACACAAATATAAAGAAAGACGAAAACATAAATATGCTAGCCAGTTATACTAAATGCCATATTGAAGAAAACTACACGAACCATTTAAAGGTATACACAGACGGTTCTTGTATAAGCAGTAAAACAGGGTGTGCCTTTTTAATTCCTGATTTGAAAATTGAGAAATCGTTCTATATTGGATTACACAAGTCCATTTTTACAGCAGAACTAACAGCAATACTTATGGCCTTAAATTATTTGATCAACTTCCCTCAAACTGTATTTCAGATTCTTTTTTTTGTGTAGATTCTAAATCAGTTTTGCAGGCATTACAAGCCTTACAACTGCACACCCGGCCAGAAATGATTATGGAAATCAGTTGTTTAATACACATGCTAATTGTAAGGGGAACCCAGATAACGTTTTGTTGGATACCATCTCACTGTTCTTTAAACTGTAACGAAAAGGTAGACAGGGCAGCTAAACATGGCGCTAAGTGTGGTTCTCAGTCTGAATGCCTTCATTTTCCTCTTTCCTTGCACGAGTATTATGGCCTACTAAGGTCGCACATTTGGAATGTTTTCCAAAATGAAGTGAAACATCAAAACAACTAAGATCATTTTAATATTCAAAATATAAAAGATAACTTTATTACGACTAAAAAATTACTTTCCTTAATGTACAGATGGAAACTTGATGCTTTCATAACAAAATATGTCAAAAATATAGTTTGCATTTGTGGATGCAAAATATCTCCTAATCATATTCTTTCATGTCAAAGCTTAAAGATATTCATTCCAGTTTTATCGCAGAATAACTCGCTCAGTATATTCGATTCACCAGCTTTGACTTTTGACTTTTTTGTAAGTCTAGAGAACAGTCCAATTGGTCACTATTTATAATCATTTTTTTTATGCGGAAGTGATGGAGGGGTAGAAGAGGTGAAGGGTTGAGGGGAGAGGAGGGGGGGGGTTATAATTGTTGATTTTTTTTTTTTTTTTTTTTTTTTGCTATTATAATAGTGTAGCTATATATTCTTCCTACATTCAAATGCACATAAATTTTCACGCCTAAGCATCCGTATGTATACACACGTACATGAATATATAGAACTCCATACAGTTTAGACATGCACAAGTCTTACTCTCTTACTCATGCACTACTTTCTCTTTTTTTTTTTCCTTCGTCTAATATCACGATTAGTGGAAAGACGTTAAATGAATGACACACACACACACACACACACACACACACACACACACACACACACACACACACACACACACACCACGCACGCACGCACGCACGCGCGCACACACACACACACACACACACACACACACACACACACACACACACACACTGGAGAGAGACAGACAGACAGACAGACAGACAGACAGACAGGCAGGCAGGCAGACAGACAGACAGAGACAAAGACAGAGACAGACAGACGCACAGATAGAGACAGAGACAGACAGACAAGAGGGACAGAGAGAAGAAATATCTAGATTATAAAAATACATCAGTCTCACCAGCCGTCGCACTGAAAAGTCCGAATCAGCAGATGAGACGTGTCGGAAGAAATAATACAAATAATTCTGTTACTAATGTGGATAACGTCAATTACCCCCACCCTCCACCTATATACTTTTAACACAGAATTCATTGGCCTAGAATTAAATTCAAAGATCAACACAGATGCCTTTTTAGATGAAAATGTCAGCGTACATCTCACGTATGTGGGCACGCATGCGGCTATACACACATGCACATGTGCATGTACAAAACCACGTGCGCGAAAGTTGATGACCGTTCTCTTTCAATTGTTAGACTTAGTGTGTCAGTAACCATACCATCCTGAATAAGTACGCTTCCGCGCTATTATTGTGAAAGTGATAGGTGGTGGTAGAGGGATGTAATGTGCATTTGCACACACGTGTGTGAGCGCACATGAAAGAGAGAGAGAGAGAGAGAGAGAGAGAGAGAGAGAGAGAGACAGACAGACAGACAGACAGACAGACAGACAGACAGAGAGTGTGTGTGTGTGTGTGTGTGTGTGTGTGTGTGTGTGTGTGTGTGTGTGTGTGTGTGTGTGTGTATGTGTGTCCATATGCTGCTAGTAAAGAATTTTATGTTCATAATGTGGTGCTCTTACATTTTCATTCTTTCAACGCACACACACACACACACACACACACACACACACACACACACACACACACGCATACGCACCACCACGAACGCACGCACGCACGCACGCATACGCACACACGAACGCACGCACGCACGCACACACATAGAGAGAGAGAGAGAGAGAAGACACACACACACACACACATATATATATATATTATATATACTATATTCATAATATACACACACATGTATGTATAATATATATATTGTCTTTACTTTTTTCTGTTTCAGTTTGTGCCAAGTCCTTTTGTAATGACCGAGGTATGGTTAGCCGGCATTCGTTTTTTACCACCACTAATCACTTGTTCAACATACTATGCTGTGGTCAATCAGTGGAAGATTGCACCTCATAGGAGATCTAAGTATGGCTGCTCTACACAATTCTTAGCTGTTGTCAGCACTTTTGTGACTGACAATGCTTGGGTTCTTAAACAAAAGAACTGACCACTGTGATTGTTGGCACCTTTAGACCTTCTCTGTATCCTTAAATGGATCCTAAAGTATAGACTCAAAGACTCCCCCCCCCCCCCCCCCCCCCCCTCCTCCTGTTTTCATTTAATACGCTTTCAACAATGATTTCAGTTTTTCAGCAACTTCTTTCTTTTAAGCGCTTTCTTCTTCTTTTTTTTTTTTTTTTTTTTTTTTACCCTTCACTGGCTGCTTTTAGTTGCCTTCGGATTCTGTTTTTGAGCCCTTGGTGGTGAGAACACCACAAAATTATAGACTTTGATATACCTGCATTTGATGCCAAGGGAGCGCCGACACAATCACCGAGTCTTATTAATAAGTCCCGAACAGTGGATGAAAGGCCTCTGAACGGGCGACATGAATGGTTGTTAATAGGGATCACGTTAGTCGAAATGTTGCTAGTGAAATCTCTCTCTCTCTCTCTCTCTCTCTCTCTCTCTCTCTCTCTCGAACAGTTTGTTCTTGAGTATGTGCTGTTTTCGTTTTGATCAATATGCTTTACAATATCATTTTTGTCAATGTGTAATCCACCCCATCATAAGGGGCTGTGGCCTATAATGATTAAAGTATCCGTCTCTCTCTCTCTCTCTATCTCTATCTGTGTGTGTGTGTGTGTGTGTGTGTGTGTGTGTGGTGTGTGTGTGTAAACACACAAAATTTTCATTAACATGCTCAAAAGTTTTCATTCTCGTTCTCTTTTCCTCCTCCTCCTCCCCCCTACCCTCCCCCCCCCCCCCCCCCCCCACCTTTAAAAAAAAATTAAATTCTTATCTTTGCTACGTCAGTATTTTACGGATGGAGGAATTGTTAGCCTGCACTCGATCCCTCCCCTTTTCCCATTAGTTTGCCCCCCCCCCCCCCCACACACACACACACAACAAACAAGAAGAGAGAGAGAGAGGAGAGAGAGAGAAAGAGAGATTCAGTTCACTGTACATTCCACCCGGGTTAGTCATGTAGGAGGGCTCTGACTGGTCAACGAAAGGAACTAACATGGACTGGGTTCGAGTCCCACGTGAAAACTGGAAAAGAACAGAACACGCGCACGTGTTTCATGTGGACGGAGGGATGTGTGAGCCATAATCTCCCAAAACAAGCAAAAGAGAAGGGGCATTCAAAACATACTCCCTCCCTTCCAAGCAGGCAAGACAAATATGACCAACTGGTCCGTGACAAGGTGGTTATGTAGTTAGCTGTTTGAAATCATTAGTCAATCAGCCATAACCTCTTTCACATTATATATGCATAGACTAAAAAAAATATATATATAAAAAAAAGACATAAGCTCAAATGTCATTACATTAAGAAGAAACCCAGGTGAGACTAATGATTTAAAGAAGAACTTCGTTTTCCAGGTTTGGAACGGTCTTCCTCATTTGGTTTCTTGTGCGGCGTTTACAATCAGTCCTCGGAATTCAAGCCAATAGATGCACGTCACTTTGCTTTATTCTGGTGTCACTCGTTGCTACAGACAGCCATTACCACTACACGGGCATTTAGCAAAACGAGAAGCGAATGGTCGATGAGTAATATGTGTTCATGCGCGCATTCTCTCTCTCTCTCTCTCTCTCTCTCTCTCTCTCTCTCTCTCTCTCTTTTGTGTGTGTTTGTGTGTTTGTGTGTGTGTGTGTGTGTGTGTGTGTGTGTATGTGTGTGTGTGTGTGTGTGTGTGTGTATGTGTGTGTGTGTGTGTGTGTGTGTGTATGTGTGTGTGTGTGTGCGTGCGTGCGTGCGTGCGTGCGTGTGTGTGTGTGTGTGTGTGTGTATGCGTGTAGGTGGGTGCGTGCGTGCGTGCGCGCGCGCGCGCGCGCGCGCGCGTGTGTGTGTGTGTGTGTGTGTGTGTGTTCGTGTGAGTGTGCGTAGGTGGGTGGGTGCGTGGGTGGGTACGTACGTGCGTGCGTACGTGCTTATGTGTGTGTGTTTGTGGGTGAATGTCTTTGTGTGTGTCATGAGTCGGCCGAACGTTCTCAAGCATTTAGACAAATTAAGGGTAGTTTTGCTGTTGTTGAGAGCAAGTTCCTTGGGTTCTTCAAGTGTGCGAACTCAGGCATCACCAGAGGGGAATACGCCGAGTCGTATACTGAAGGAGGGACAATTACTGAGAAGTGTTTCGCATGTCTAGGGGGGTAGTAACAAGAACATGCCGACATGCCGACCTGGGTAGACGAGAGTGTCCACTTTGAGCACTGGCTATTCAGTGGGTTCTCCAGTGGGGCTGAAAGGAAGGCGATCGTGTCAGGTGACCGTCACGGGTAGGTGACCGTCAGCCTGCAGGCAGAGTACAGCGACCATTCCGTCGTCCTTTGTTCTGAGGAATGAATGGAAGGCTTCGGCCTATTGAGTGGTTCGCACCTTGTTGTCTATAGAGGTAGTAATTACTTGAAGCATCAGTCCTGGCTGGTAGAGAAGTCCAAGCTGTTAGTACAATGGGTAGCTTCGGGGAATCGAACATGAGTTGAATAGGAGGTCAGGCATTAAGCACTTGGTACCCAAGTCTTTGTTGGCGCTAGCAGCTGTTGTGTGTGTATGTGTAGGTGACTAATGATTCCATTGGCGGAATAAAAATAACTTGGGGATCTATTGGTACAAATCGTGTGATGGGTGTGTGCCAGTGATTCCATTGGTTGAACCAGCTAAATTCGGGTTCTCTCTTTCTTTGAGAACGAATATAAGGAGCTTGGAAAACCAGGAAGTGTGTGATTCACTTAAGGGAAAGTGAACTCGCCCGTCTTGCTGAGGGCTCAAGAAAATACAGCATGAAGCAGAGGCTTGCTGTCGCCTCGTTGTCTTCTGGGTGGGGACGTAAGACAGTGGAGGTTGCTGTCACCTCGTTGTCTCCTGGGTGGGGACGTAAGACAGTGGAGGTTGCTGTAGCCTCGGAGCCGACGACGAGAAGAATTGTCTCCCGTGTGGGGACGGTCGACAGCAAGACGTGTTAGCCTGTTGGAGCCTAGACAGGGAGCTGCCCGACAACGGTGGGGTGTTTGCAGCCAGAGAAGACCTGTGGGAGAGGCCGACAGGAGCCCTTTCCGTGGAGAGGGCGAAGTGCAGTGGAGTCCGGGAGACTCGGTGTGAAGGTGCAATTCAAGCTACGTTGCCAGTGTCCCCCAACTGGGATTTGGCCAATCGGGTGGACACAACAGTGTGGCAGCTTCAGCTCGTGGTCGCACAGTGGGATGAGAGAAACTGACGGTCAACCAAGGAATGCTGGCAAGTTATGGACGTTTTATTTGCTCTTAAGTTTATAAGTTTGCAAACAGGATAGTGGAATATTGTCTTTCCTGGCTAAGTAAGAATAACTGAAGAAGAGGGGATGCGATTTATGAGATTGTCTGTATGGTGTTTACATTGTTGTATGATACAGATAAGTGTGTTGTGTAGTGACGGGTGGGGCTCGGAGTCAAGTTAAATAAAAGTTGATTACTTTCTATGAAATGTTATTGGTTTCCCGTCACCTTTGTGCGGGCCCGATGTGAGTGACAGAGTGCGTGTGCCTATGCGAGAGCGCATTTAGGTTGTGAAAGCGTAAATACTTCTGTCTATAACCCCCTGCATCCCTGAATATGAAAATCATATTTTAATAACGAGGGGGAGCGTCGGAGACCCGTCACAAATTGGGGACTGTCGTCCGGGATGAACATAAATGAGTCATAAGTGATTTTGATTTCTGGGTTTGTTCAATTGCTAAAGGATTTGAAATTTGTCGTAATTGTGGAAACCTAGATTTTTTTTCTTTCTTACCGGGAAAGACGTTAGTCATGGTTGATTGTTTTGATCTCTTTTCATGACTGTGCCAGTTGTTTGAACTTGCTTGATTTGGTTGGTATTGAGGTTGATTGTGTGTAGCACAACTAGTTGATCGCTTTATATACGAGTGATCGTGTGGATATCTCGCTTGTTACTGTGGTTGTATTAGCTAGCTGATCGAGGGTTAGATAGCTTCAAAATGTCGACTGAAGAGGGTGCTGAGACAATGGGTCCGCTGAAAAAGATGGACCTCATAGAAGAAGGAAAAGCTTTAGGACTAAAGGGTCCGGAACTGAAGGCATATGTAGATGAGAACTGGCCCCGTGTAATCGAGGCTCAGAAAATACAAAGGGAAAGGGAAGAAGGAAAGAAAAAAGAGGAAAGAGAACGGGAAAGAGAAGAGAGAGAGAGAGAACGGGAAAGAGAAGAGAGAGAAAGGGAACGGGAAAGAGAGGAGAGAGAGAGAGAACGGGAAAGAGAAGAGAGAGAAAGGGAACGGGAAAGAGAAGAGAGAGAAAGGGAACGGGAAAAGGAGGAAAGAGAACGGGAAAGAGAAGAGAGAGAAAGAGAACAGGAAAAGGAGGAGAGAGAACGGGAAAGAGAAGAGAGAGAAAGAGAACGGGAAAGAGAAGAGAGAGAAAGAGAACGGGAAAGAGAAGAGAGAGAAAGAGAATGGGAAAGAGAAAGGGAGAAAGAGGAAAGAGAGGAAAGAGAAAGAGATGAGGTACGGCAGTTTGAGTTAGAAAAATTGAAATTGGAGAAGGAACTGGAGGCACAGGCAAAAGCCAGAAACTTTCTATCATATTACAATCCCTTAACTAATATGCCAAAGTTTGATGATAATCCGGACCACCTAGAGGATTTCATCTCACAGTTTGAAAGGATTGCCAAAGATCAGGGCTTACCCGAAGAACGGTGGGCCACACATCTGTCCGCACTGTTGACACCTAAGGCTAGAGAAACGTTTTTCTGCCTACCATTGGAAAAACAGACGGATTATGTATCTGTGCGCGATGCTTTGTTTCAAAGGTACCAGGTAACAGCTGACAGATACAGGAAAATGTTCAGGGAGGCCGCGCGTAAGCCAGGCGAGGCACATGTACAGTTCCTTTATCGGGTCAGGTCTCTCTTTGATAAATGGATGAGAATAGGGAGTATTGAACAGACTTTTGAACAGTTGAGGGAAGAGATCGTTAGAGAGCAAATCCTGTCCACGTATCGGAGAGATCTCACTGTGTTCTTGGCAGAAAGAGAAATAAAAAGCTTAGAAGAGTTAGTGAAAGTCGCAGACAGGTATGAAGCTGCCCATGATAAGCGCTATGTTTTGAAGGGAACAAACCGCTTGTTCCGTAATGCGCAGACCACACAGTCAGAGAGTGAGTCGCCGACTCCCTACAAACAGGAGGCGAGACCGCAGTTAGAAGCGGATTCTAAGTCCCGTTGCAACAGTGGGACTCAAGAGAGTGTTAGGGTGAAACGCACATGTTTTAAGTGTGGGCGAGAGGGTCATATCGCCAAGGACTGTAGCGGACTGCGAATACATTCAGTTGTTGCCGTTGATACTATTCAACAGGAAGGCAGAGTGCCACCACCAACTACTAGGGCAGTAGTAAACAGAAAGCAGGTGAAGTGCACAGGCGCCGCGGGTAGTACAGCTACCTTAGACCATGAAGGTGGCCGTGGTGGTGGTGCAGTGGACCATGAAATAGGCCGTCGTGGCGGTGCCGTGGGCCATGGAGGTGGCCGTAGTGGCGGTGCCATAGGCCATGGTGGCCATAGTGGTGGTTCAAAAGGTTGTTGGCATTGCCGTGGTAGTCAGAAATGTAGGAGCCATGGTGGCGGACCCCAGGGTCGTGGCCAAGAGGGACCACAGAGTAACTGGAACTGGCAGCTGGGCTGGAACCAGGGAGGCTGTATTAACGCATGGCAAGAAGGTCGAGGTGACCAGCTATCGTTAGAGAATGCCAAGGATAGTCAGCTCTTTGTAGCAGACAAGCCAGTGTTGGAAAAAGGAAAAGTAAATAAGGCTCATCAAGCAGTGGTCATAGGCACTGAGTGGGATTCGAACCAAGGAAGTTCCACACAGAAAAAGAAAATCGGTTCAGATAAGATGAGTGAGGGATCATCTCTTAACATTTTGAAAAGGGGAGATGATCGTCGTCGCAGTGAATGGGCGCGACAGCCCAGTTCACGTGATTTTCGAACAACAGACCCTGAGGCAATGAAAGCCAAGGGGACTGAATGCCAAGGAGATGTTGCCGAACAGGCTAGAAGAGGATCGCGCAGATTTTCACGCGCTCCTGTAAGGACTAAAATGTGTGAAAGGTGTGCTGACTGTCTTGTAAAGCCTGGAATGCGCAAACTATCTGCCCCAGGTACTATTGGCGAGCCACAAACGGCGGTCAAGATTGAGAGGGGCAGGAGTAGGTCAAGGGTTGGAGTAATGCCTCCAGGGTGTTGCTGTTGTAGTGTGAACAACAGAAGTAGAACAATGGTAGGAGCAATGCCTACGGGCTGCTGTTGTTGTGGTGGTGTGAGCAGTCATCTGTTACGGATCGCGGACAGCTACCGTGTAAATAATGTAGCTGGCCAGTTGTGTTATTGATTTTGATTGCCCAGTATAGGGCGGGGCTGAGCCTATGTTCATGTGTTATTTTTCATTTTTTGATATATGTTTTCCTGTATGTATTGCTTTTGTTCATTGCCCATTATGGAGCGGGGATCAGTACGTGCTCACGTGTTATGATTATGATTTTTCTGGTTGATATCTGTTTGCTCATGTTGTTTTGTCACAGCTCGGTAAAGTGTGAAAATGTCCTTAAGCTGTGAAATCAGGATAAATGTTTGATTTGCATATTGGGT
>CM065731.1:45672393-45679893 GCA_033310375.1 Conus canariensis | reverse complement strand
TGAGACACTGCACAACACACTCGAAGGGTTCTCTAAAAGATGATGGCAGACCTAAAAATAGCCATCACTTGAGATCACAATGCCTTCTATTTTCAAGCAAAAAATGGAGCATGTGTTGCCCTCCCTTCCCTGTTGTAAATGCATTACCTCCAAATACACACATGCGCTTAAGAGGAAGGTGAAATGGAAAAAAACAGTCCCTCTCGCTAAGTATCTTGTAGGTCAGATCGTACCTCCAAAGAAGAGATTAGCAGGCTTGCAAGTGATGGCCGTTTCGCTCTGTGTGAGGAGTTCATCAGCATTGCTTCCAGCTCCATGATAGCAGCTGAAAAGACGTCATGCACATAAGCGGAGTAACTTCCATGATTGCAAATGACGAACAAGTAGGATAACCCTTTTTCCCATGATAAAATCAATTACACGCGCCAGTAACTCCAAACCAATGTTGTTTACGACACTAAATCGTCTAGCAAAAATTCTGACGTAGAGAACATAGAACAAAGAAGGAGACTTCCCCAATGCAGGATGTTCCAAGCTTGTCCATATGCCTTGTATCTAACAAATATGCACTGCAACAACCACAACTACAGCCCAGTGTGTATGGGAAAGCTTGAAATATCTTTCATTGGGGATGTCTCCTTGTTTCTTCTATGTTCTCTGTGTTGCTATTTCTGCCTTAAGATTTTGTGTTGTAAGCAACATTTGTTTGGGGTTATGGGCACATAAAAATTCATCATGGGAAAAAAATTACTCTACTTGTTCGTTATTTACTGTGTACTATTCCCTGCCTCATTTAAGACACCCCCCCCCCCCCACCTCCCATGACTGGATCCACCTATTTGCTTGTATGGAACACATTAATATCATTATGGCCCAGTAGGAAGAAACTGTTGTAGCAGCTGGAGAGATCTTCAGAGAAAGGAAAATCTCTGCCTGTTCCCGCTTTAGGATATTTGTTCCTTAACTGCTTACAATCCAATAAGCTGGGACGCATCCAGTTATGACTCCTTGATGCTCTTTTGGATGTCACATGTTTTTCTTGGCGCTGCTGTGATTCGAACTGAAAGTCTCTGGACGGTCGAAGGCCTGAAGTCCATGTTGTTTTGTCCACGGAGCTACTGAACACCTGTTGTAATATGGGAAATATAAAATGTATTCAGTTCCGATTTGTTCCCTTTTTACCAGATACAACTGCCCTCTTTCATGTCACTCTTTCATTGCCTTTAGAGCTCTGGTCTTCTTTTCTAACAAATAAATTGTGGGAGAAAACAGGTGCAGGCTAAAAATTCCTCCTTCCTATTACAAAAAATTGGAGTAACTGATAATGATAAATGCAACTTTTGTTGCAATGAAAGAGATACTGTGCAACATTATTTATGGTACTGCCCATTCTCACAGATGTTTTGGAAAGATTTTGAAAAAAAAATAAGAGAGAAGTGCAGTAACTGTGAAAGATTATCATTTAATGTTGAATTAATTTTATTTGGCACAGACGATAAAACACTAACTGAAGATACTTTTGATCTAATTATTCTATGGGCAAAATTCTTTGTTTATAAGTGCAGGATAACTCGCATTAAACCAAAACTGGAAATATTTTTGACTGAGTTAAGCCGTAGGTATACGTTGGAAAAATATGTGCATGTATTAAATATGTGTTACTATGATTTTAAAAAAAAGTGGCTACCATACTCAGGATTATTGTTGGAGGGATAGCAATCAATATGGATGATCCCTCAACACACTGTATAGATGCTGTGTTTAAAAAAAAAAAAAAAAAAAAGGGAGGGGGGAGGGGTTCCATACATATTGAATGGTACTGACATATGCTATGAACAAAGAATTCAAAACATAATTTTGTGTTGCTGTATGAGGACCTTGTAGAAAACACCCTTTGCATTAACATTATAATTTTTGTATTTGTACATATATGGTATTTATGAAAAAAGTACTCTTTTTGTTCTGTGGAACACTGTAATGTTTTTACTGAATATTTATTTTGGAAAGAAAAGAACCTTCATTGCAAGGGGAAAAAAAAAAAAAAAAAAAAAAAAAAAAAAAATTCCTCCTTCATTACAATAATGACTTAGCACAGTTTAAAAAAGGAAAGAGAGAAAGAGAGTCTTGAGAAAATGAAAACGAAATGAAAAAAAAGGGGCGTTAGAACATGAATATAAAGTTCTTCACTTGCAGCTTATGGGGACTTACATAGTCCGTCTCGAAAACAGAACCATTCAAATTGTCTACCCGAAGGTCTTTTCTTTGTTTATTCAGTATCTTTTTTTCCGAGATCTGTTTTATGAGAACCTAGGCAGATGCGTCAAAGATCTTTGTTCCTACGTCTAAGACGAGGACTTCCGAAGGAAGCTAAATTGTCTAAAGTCACTGGCTAGGCTGACATACTTTTTAGTCTTGTAGATGTGAGTTTCTACCATTCTGCTTTCATATGGTACAGTCTCATACTGCTGTATCTAACGATTTCACCCAGGCTAGAAAAAAGATACACATTACATGTCACCAGATTTGTGAAGAAATCTGCTGTTCAACTGTAGTAATACAAATTCATGAAACTCACTGGATTAGGAAACATGTATGTTAATTCTCTAAGTCTGTTGTACTGCATCGGTAGATGTCATGTTAAGCTCAGCACTCGTGGGAACCGTGCATTTATGCTGATCGTGACTGGTTGACCTCTTCTTTTCTGTGAATGTCATCGGCTGGAAACATTGAACTACATGGCTACATAGAAAGGAGATGTAAGCTGCAGCTTCTTTACCCTTAAAGAAGCTTTTTCAAACAAATTTTATGCCATGAATATTTGAATCCGTACACTCCGTTCAGATTTATTGAAACAGTCAAAATCAGGTTCTTTCGTATAAGTCATATCGCAGGATAGTATAGCAAGACAGTGCACAGTGGGCAGTGGGCAAGTCCTTTGGACTTGTACGGGAAGCTGGACGTTCCCGCCACCACTATCTTGTGAGCATACCGCAAGCATAGCTGGTAAGTTGACGGGTCACCGACCCTCAACTCTAGGGCTTGTCCACCTTGTATGCGAAGCTGAATTCGGCGGACTGCGCGGAAGAAACCACTGTGGTTCAACGGGCAGAAAGGCGATTTCCAGCAACTCGTTGTGGAGCGCACAGGGCGTGTCAAGACACGAAAGGCGTCACGGTCATCCACTGCACCCCAGTCTATCTCCAGCCGTCTCGACTTCGTCTTGCCACTGGACACAGATGGACTGGGGCGAGAGAGTGAGGCTGACGATGCGCAACTCTCCCTCACTATAATCCAAGTCAAGCGCAAGTCATGACTTCAAACCCCACAGCGCAACCTCAAGTCCTGTGGCGGTGGGCAAGTGGCGAAGGCAGCAGGTGTGGACACACTGGGAGCTGTCAGTCACGAGCCTGCACACAGGCGGCCCAGGGCATGTGGTCGCTCTCTACTGGACGAATCAGAAGCGGAGTTCGGCAGCCCCCTGGGTGTCTGAGCAGCCTTTTTCAGGACCGCACTGCTCACCTCCATAGCAGGTGGAAGGGGCTAGAAAAGGTGCCCTAAACATTGCCTGCTTCACCTTACCCTGGCCAGCAAACCGCGGCTGGCGGGGTGTCCCTCCCAGCGGTCGAACTACGAAGAAAACAAATACAACGGTGCTCAACCTCGGCACATGGAACGTGCGAACTCTACTGGACAACGCCAAGGCAAACAGACCAGAACGAAGAACTGCACTGGTCACCAAAGAACTTGCTCGCTACAACATCGACATAGCAGCACTCAGCGAAGCATGCCTAGCGGACAAAGGCTAACTTACAGAATGTGGTGGAAGATATACATTCTTCTGGAGCGGACGCAGCAGCACTGAACGGCGAGAGGCAGGCGTGGGATTTGCCATCAGATACCACCTCACCCGGAAACTTGTCAAGCTCCCGGAGGGCATAAACGATCGCCTGATGACACTCCAGCTTCCACTTGGAAACAAGAAGAGTGCAACGCTAATCAGCGCGTACGCCCCAACAATGACCAACCCAGATGACATCAAGGACAAGTTCTACGAAGAACTAGACACTCTCATCGCAGCAGTCCCACCGTTTGAGAAGCTAATCGTACTCAGGGACTTCAACGCCAGAGTGGGGACCGATCACCAGACCTGGGAAGGGATCACTGGGAGACACGGTACTGGCAATGGCAACAGCAATGGCCTCCTGCTTCTCAAGATGTGCGCTACTCACGACCTTGTCATCATCAACACTCTGTTCCGCCTCCCTACCCGCAACAAGACATCATGGATGCATCCACGCTCCAAGCATTGGCATCTGATTGATTATGTCATCACCAGGAAGAGATGTGCGAGACGTGAGAGTGACGAAGGCCATGTGTGGTGCCGACAGCTGGACTGATCATCGCCTCATCGTGTCAAAGTTTAAACCCCGCATCCTGCCCATGCAAAGACCCTAAGGTCAGAAGACTGCAATGAGGCTCAACGTCTCCAAGCTCAAGGATAGTAAAGTTGCAGGAGATTTCTCCAATGACCTAGATGGCAGGCTGCCCAAGACATGAGAGGATGACCACAGCAGCATTGAAGTGCAGTGGAAGGCCTTCAGAGATGCAGTCTACTTTACTGCCCTCGAACACCTCGGACCAGCAACCCGTAGAAACCAAGACTAGTTTGATGAGAATGACGCAGAAGTGCAGACACTGCTGTCAGAGAAACACCAGCTGTTCAGAGCGCACCAGAATGACCCCACATCACAAGCTAAGAATGATGCCTTCACCAGCGCAAAACAAAAAGTGCAGAAGAGGCTTCGCGAAATGCAGAATGCCTGGTTCAGCAAAAAGGCCGATGAAATCCAGGGCTACGCAGACAGTCATGACACCAAGCGTTTCTATGACGCTCTGAAGGCTGTGTATGGACCCCAGTCCTCGAGCTCCTCCCCCTCCTCAATGCAGATAGGACCCAGCTGCTGACAGAAAAGAAGCAGATTCTGGAGAGATGTGCTGAACACTTTAACCGGGTTCTCAACCGCCCTGCCTCAATCAACGACGAGGCCATTGCACGCCTACCTCAAGTGGAGATCAGGCAAGACCTTGACAAACCCCCCACAGAAGAAGAAGTCATAAAGGCAATCAAACAACTTTCCTGTGGCAAAGGATCTGATGCAATCCCTGCCGAAGTTTACAAATCAGGAGGCCCAGCCTTGACACAGAAGCTGACGCAGCTCTTCCAGTCCATGTGGAATGAAGAGAGGGTCCCACAACAGTTGAAAGATGCCAACATTCTCCACATCTGCAAGAGAAAAGGCAACCGCCAGTCCTGCAACAATCACCGAGGCATCTCTCTCTTGTCCATAGCTGGGAAGATCTTGGCGAGTGTCTTGCTCAACCACCTTCCACTACACCTTGAGCAGGGTCTCCTCCCAGAAAGCCAGAGTGGCTTTCGTGCAGAACGTGGAACTGCAGACATGATATTTGCTGCACGACATCTCCAGAAAATATGCCAAGAGCAGCAGAGCGATCTGTTCGTGACCTTTGTCGATCTGACCAAGGCCTTCGATACGGTCAGCAGAGATGGCTTGTGGAAGATCATGGAGAAATTTGGCTGTCCCGGCAGGTTCATTACGATCGTCCGACAGTTCCACGACGGCATGATGGTGAAAGTACTGGATGATGGAGACGAGTCAGAAGCCTTTCCAGTGACCAACGGCGTAAAGCAAGATTTCGTTCTCGCCCCTACAATCTTCAGCATGGTCTTCTCCGCCATGCTGACTGATGCCTTCCGTGACTGCCAGGGCAGTATACACGTCAGAAACAGAACTGACTGTGGGCTGTTCAACCTCGGGCGACTGCAGGCTGTTACAAACGGGAAAGAGACCGTCATCAGGAACTTCTTGTTTGCTGATGACTGCGCCCTCAAAGCCAGCACAGAGCAGATAATGCAGCACGAAATGGACTGCCTCACACGAACCTGCGACAACTTCGGTCTCACCATTAGCACCAAAAAGACCGAAGTGATCTGCGCCAGGTAAACCCTACCAGGAACCACACATCACGGTAAAGGGACAGAACTTACAGGCAGTTGACAACTTCACCTATCTAACGAGCTGTGAACATTGACGCAGAGGTCAGGAACAGGATTGCCAAAGCCAGCTCTGTGTTTGGGAGACTCCGTGAAAATGTCTGGGAGCGGAGAGGACTAAGCCTTACCACCAAGCTGAAGGTCTACTATGCAGTGGTATTAACCACTCTCCTCTATGCCAGTGAGACCTGGACTATCTACAGCAGACACGCCAAACAGCTTAACCACTTTCACCTCAGCTGTCTCCGCAGATTCCTACACATCAAGTGGCAGGACAAAGTCCCAGACACTGAGGTCTTGGAAAGGGCCAGCATCCCCAGCATCTATACTCTTCTACAGAAATCCCGAGCCAGATGTGCTGGCCACATCGTCAGAATGCCAGATAGTCGACTGCCAAAACAACTGCTGTACGGAGAACTGAGTCAGGGCAAGCGCAAAGTTGGGGGGCAAAAGAAACGTTTCAAGGACTGCCTCAAAGTATCCCTCAAAGGCCTGAACATCAGCCTCAACACCTGGGAGTCGCTTGCCCTGGACCGCCCAGCCTGGCGAAGCAGCATCACAAAGGGTGCATATACATCAGAGAAGAGACGCACAGCAAAGCTGAGAGAAAGCGAGCCGCGCGCAAGGCCAGAGCTACTTCCACCTCCACTGTAGCACCCACCCACATGTGTCCCACATATGGACGCTCCTTCAGGGCCCAGATCGGCCTCACCAGCCACCTGCGAACCCACACTCAACGATCTTCCATCTGAGATTGAAGTCATGGTCATCTTCGAAATCGAAGGACGAACATTATAACAAGACACCAAAGAGTAAGAGAATTACAGGCAATTTGCACCACTTTGAAACCATGATGACAAATGTCGCTGCCAAATACAAACTGATGCAAAACAAAACCTTCCATATGCTTCAGATACTACGAGCTGTCTTCTTTTCTTGAAGTTCTGAATAGGAATGGACTGGATTCACCTGTCATGACGACACGAAGATGTTACGGTTTCCTTCGCTGTAGTTTCAGGGACATTACATCCTTCAGGGTTTCTCGGAATCTCGCACCACTGATGCAGTAAAGGAAGAAACTTGTGCAGTGGTTGACTTTAATCAGATAAAAGACAACAGAAAACGTCAGGTTCTGTTTTGCTATGTCATAGGGACTACTGTCAAAGATATGTGTCGACTGAAAGGACTGATCCAACATCATGTAAATCGTCAGGGGCATGGTGCAGCTGATGACACTGGCTGAGTCAATGACCAGCATCACAGAAAGCTGTCGGCTCTTGGAAGACATTTTCCCTGCAGCAGAACCTCCTGTACGTTTGGCTCCCTCTCCAATGACCTTGCTGTCCTCTGATCTCTTCACGTGCCGAATGATGATGACGTTACCAATGATAATGGTGAGAATTGAGAGCATCAGGGAAATGTTGTGC
>CM065731.1:45664893-45667393 GCA_033310375.1 Conus canariensis | reverse complement strand
GGTGGTGGTGGTGGTGGTGGTGGTGGTGGTGGTGGAGATGGTGTTGTGTGTGTGTGTGTGTGTGTGTGTGTGTGTGTGTGTGTGTGTGTGTGTGTGTGTGTGCTCGCATGTGTGTTTTGCTTTTTTTTTGTTATTTTGTTTCATATATTTTCTTAAAGATATAGGCTAGTGCTCAAATGTGTCTATATCCCTGAGCTTTTCATGACACAACAGAACGTGTGGGGTTGTCTGATTCAGTAATACAAGTCTCAACGAAATTGCTCAGCACAGTAATTGAAAATGTTGGTCTTGACGTGTATTTGAGAAATAAAACGACTTTATTGTTCTTGCGATTTACGTCTTATGATAATGTGGAGAACCATTCACCATCAAATCACGACTCTCAAAGTAACTAAAGAACTCACATGAGGGAAATTGACGTACAAATAATGCGGAGGAAGGGTCACCAGCAAGCAGACAGTGTCTACAGTAGCACTGACGGCCATGTAAAATGACGTAGACAAATGACGAAAACTTTTACTGCGCATCACCATGATGACGAGCGTGTTGGTGAAAATCCCAATGAAGAATAGAAAGGGCGGGACCCAAAAATCCAAAGCACTGGCAATTTGTCTCAGAAACAAAACGTCTCGACTAAGTGATGAGAAGTGTGATGTTGTAGTGTGCATGTCAGAGGGATCTCTTGTAAGATTCAAAAACAGGGCGATGCCAGTTCTGGCGGTTGGATTGTAAACGATTGCTGCAGCTCCTTTCTCCGAACTATGCAGTGTATGCGGAGAGACCACGCCTCTGGTGGCTTCAGTAAGGTTGAAATCAGACATGATAGAAGGTGTATTTTTGATGATATCAAAATACGACGTCCACTTTCCTTAGGATGACGTGACGTCTGTCTGCTCACACAGAAGATGAACTTGCCATTTTTTTTAACACATTGCTCTGCTACCTGATATGTGGATATGGATGTATACTGATAGACAGGTACATAATCACTTATGTAGCGAATGGTTTGTTCAAGACAGAATCAGCTGTTGCTTGTATGATGTCAGTGACAGATTAAACACACACACACACACACACACACACACACACACACACACACACACACACACACACACACACACACTTCATACATACATACATGAATGTATTCGATTTAACTGGATGCATATGTAATGTATATATACATGCATTTACAATTAAAAACGATAACGAGGCCTGGCCTTGATGTCTTCCATTTTGATGGGAATATCGCAATCATGTTCTTGTTCCATACAGAGATAAGAATGTATTTCTTTTTGCAAAGGTAATGACAATTTCAGTTCCACATTTTTAACATTTGAAATTAGACAACTGCTTCTAGCGATTGTTTTCCATTTATGTTTTGTTTTCTGAAATTTTCACAGCCCTGTCAATTTCAATAGACTAGCGAAGGTTTTCAATTCTTAAATTCCAGTTCCAACATTTCGTACATTTCAATGTACTGTTCTTTGTTGTTGTTGTTGTTGTTTGTTTGTTTTTTGTTTTGTTTTGGGTTCTGTCTTCTTTTTCTTTGTAACAGTGGTTTTTTACAAACTGAAAGAAATTGTTAAATGGTTCGGGCAGCAGAATCCATAAACTTTGCTAGAATTAAGGATTTCAGAATTGCCACTCTTCCTAAAGGCATGATCTAGGTTTTCCTAATCCAAATCTTGAACAAATATTTCATATCTGCTGATTTCTCTGAATAGTTGATATGTTTGCAGTTTTGTGAATCACTGGTAAACCAAACACTTAACATTTTGAATTTTGTGGGTTCCACTCCATCCCAAAGTTGTCCATGTACCAAACCGGGGTGATGTTACGACTGCTCATCCAGATTGCACCAGTTTTCTTCCATTTTCAAACCTTAGAACTGACTGTGTCTAGTGTAGCTGTGAAAGTTTAAAATGATTTTCGTCACTGGCTAAAAGGAATTCTGTATAATCTGCATGCTTAGAAAGCCTGTGTTCAAGATTATTCAAAAGTATCTTTGTATGTTCTCATTTTCGAGCACCATAATTGGCAGGATCTCCACACATAAGATGAAGTGATACTGTGACAGGGGTAACGCGCAGTACAACCTCATTCTACGCCAAGCCATCAAGAGAACTGACCATTGACAAGAACACGGAATGTGAAATTTGTACAAAATGATTCCATCCATTTCAAAAGTCCGGGTCGAAAACCCTATGCTGTCAATAGTTTAAACATGAAGTCCCAGCTAATTGAGTCAAGTGCTTTTTCGAAGTCTTTATTTTATCAGAGTCCAGGTAAACTATGGTGTCGTAGATGATCCTTAAATTGTCATCAGTATATCTATCTTGAACAAAACCAGTTTGATCCTCATTGGTGAGCATTGGAAGAACGATTTTAAACGACGTGCTATGTGTGATGATTTTATATATAACGCTTAACTGTGAAACCAGTGTCCAGTTGTTTATGAAATTTCGTGGTTTATCTCCTCTAGCAATACAAATAATGA
>CM065731.1:45657393-45659893 GCA_033310375.1 Conus canariensis | reverse complement strand
CCTTTCCGTGGAGAGGGCGAAGTGCAGTGGAGTCCGGGAGACTCGGTGTGAGGGTGCGACTCAAGCTACGTTGCCAGTGTCCCCAACTGGGATTTGGCCAATCGGGAGGACACAACAGTGTGGCAGCTTCAGTTCGTAGTCGTACAGTGGGAGGAGAGAAACTGACGGTCAACCAAGGAATGCTGGCAAGTTATGGACGTTTTATTTGCTCTTAAGTTTATAAGTGTGCAAACAGAATAGTGGAGTATTGTCTTTCCTGGTTAAATAAGAATAACTGAAGAACAGGGGATGCGATTTATGAAATTGTCTGTATGATGTTTACATTGTTGTATGATACAGATAGTTGTGTTGTGTAGTGACGGGTGGGGGCTCGGAGTCAAGTTAAATAAAAGTTGATTACTTTCTATGACATGTTATTGGTTTCCCGTCACCTTTGTGCGGGCCCGATGTGAGTGACAGAGTGCGTGTGCCTATGCGAGAGCGCATTTTGGTTGTGAAAGCGTAAATACTTCTGTCTATAACCCCCTGCATCCCTGAATATGAAAATCATATTTTAATAACGAGGGGGAGCGTCGGAGACCCGTCACAAAGTCCATAACGATATAAATTGGTTTGAAATTTTCAAACAGTGTCATAAGTGTCATGATGTTAAATTGAAATGGTTCCAGGTGAGAATACTACATCGCCTCTTAAATACAAGGAAATATCTATACGACTGTAAAATTGTAGAGGACCCTGTATGTAATCTCTGTCAAACAGGAATCCTAACGATGCAACACTTATTATGGGGCTGTAGTATTGTCCAAAACTTTTGGATTGATCTTAACCTTGTGTTGTCCTGCAACTGTCAGCATTGGTGTCGTTTGACATTCTCAAAAACATTGATTGTATTTGGATGTAAAGAAGGAATCGAAACATATTTTGGTCTTAATTATATCCTGTTGCTTGCAAAATTTTACATTTATAAGGTTTACATGAGAAATGCACTGCCCAGTACACAAGGCCTTCTTGGTGTATTGAAACAAAGATATGCAGATCTTAGGTACATGCACTTCTTGGAAGGCACATTGCCTCTCCTTAACGAACAGTGAGCATTAAATCAAACACTAATTTCATAAAGCTTTTCTTCTGTAATTGGAGAGTAACGCCGCTGGTGGACACTTATGCTGGGGTGGATTGTTGCATGTACCGCCAGTCTTTATCCCACTAGAAATATGTCCCATTGAATCTTTAAAAGAGCCTTCTTCATTAGTACACTTCTTAAAGTTCTGACTAACACAGGGTAAGGCTCATGATAGATTGTTACTACTATGTACAACTAGTACTGGTACTTTGTTAAATGTATTTATTTCGTAATTTAGTTATTTATCTATCTTTTTAAATTAGTATCTTTACTATTTATCAATACTACTATTTTTTTTATGTCAGAATCCCATATAATGTGTGGGCTGAACAATGGTTGCTGATGTTGTTGTTACTGTTTTAATCATGAAAACACACCACGTCTAATTTGTTGATGTGAGTTCCCCCTTTTTTCCCCCTACTTGAGGATGGGGGGCAACTCTATGTTTCTTGTGCAGTCTTGGCTTCTCCCTTGCTGTGTCCTGTTTTTTTTTTTTCGCTTTCGTTTATGGAAGGATGGAGGACATAAGGGAGGTGCCACAACTCCTAGTTCTCCCCTTCTTCCTTAGTCGAAGGGAGGGAGGCAACATTATCTCACCTCTAGAAGAAAAAGAAATACCCGAAGGTGCTGGGGAGGACCCAGAGAAGCACTGTCTTCACCCGCCTTTTGAGCAGTCCTGTACCACCCTTGGAGGCCTGCGCTGTGTTGACGATGGGTACAGGCACGCGCAGGACACTCCATTAAGATATCAAGGGACATAACTGCTCCTGAACAAAGGTCTACAGTCTAGTCGCTCCTCAGAACCTCAACCCTTCTTTTTTTTTCTTCTTTTTTTTCTTGTTGTTTGTTGTTTGTTGCTGCTGCTGCTGCTTACGGAGGGGCGGTGAACATTTGAGAGAGAGGCCACATCTGTACGGCTTTAAGCCTGCTGCTGATCTGACATCGCGGTGCTGTGGCTGTGTTCTGCTGACCAATCGGCGGACTGGCCTACTCAGTAGATAGCTTGTTGGTTGGTTGGATGGGCTCGGCTGCGGTGCTGCGGTGTCAGATCGGTAGCGGGCTTTACCTTTACCTTTCCAGTCCCTCAAAACTCTAAATCTGAAAATCTCAAATAGAATTGATATATGACCTGTAGAAAATCATTGTGGTGTGAACTTATATGATGTGAAGTTATATGGCTTGAAATATTTGTGATAATAATATGATTGATTTTTCATACTAATATCAAAAATGTGATATTACTATTATTATTGTTTTATTTATTTGTTTTGTTTTTTAATCATTCATTTTTTTAAAATCATTTTTAGGTACTATCTCTGTAAGAAATCTATGAATCTGTGTGCACGCTGACCCCGGCGGTACTGTCTTATGGGGGGA
>CM065731.1:45642393-45652393 GCA_033310375.1 Conus canariensis | reverse complement strand
GTTTGGAAAAACAGACAGACAGACAGACAGACAGACGGACAGACAGACAGACGGACACATCGAGAGAGAAAGAGAAAGAGAGAGAGAGAGAGAAAGAGAAAGAGAGAGAGAAAGAGAAAGACAGAGAGAGACAGAGAGAGAGAGTCAAAGGCTGTGTGAAGAGAGTTTGGGAAATTGAGTGCCAAGAGATGGAATGAAAGTTCCACAAGAAGGTGGAGGACTCAACATACCGCCGAAAACAGGCAGACGTGTTTTAAGCAGCAGCAAAAAAAAAAAAAAAAAAAAAAAAAAAAAAAAAAAAAAGTGAAAATGGCGTTGCATAAAGGCCCAGCATTAGCGTCGTCTCGAAAGGACTTCAGCTTCAGGGATACCAAAGCTTCCGGTGCTATGGATTAGACCCCGCCACGGACAACGATGGCAGGCTGTTCCCAAGAAGGGAGAAAGCCCAGCATTCTCCTGTGACAGGTTGTTCCCCTTGATACAAAGAAATAATGATTTACTTTGCACCAGGGTGAAGCAAACAAAATGTTACTGCCCATGTTTTTCTATAGTGTCAGCCACCTGCATCAACACCTGACTGTTTGCACCGTTTTCGCACGAGCCTGTTATGTGCAACGTTGGCAATGACTTGAACCCGTTGGGTGATGTCTGATGTAAACACTTCACAGGGTACTCCATGAAAACGGTCAAGATAGGTTCACTCTGATGTGATTTTTTATTTCTTGAAAGAAAGAAATATTTTTCGCCTGCTTTGAAATTTCGCGGAGGAAACATTTTCAAATAGTTAAGTGTGTTTCAGAGAGAAAAAAATAGCGTGTGCGTACGCTCAAGCAAACACCTGTACAGACGTGCTCGCGAGCGGGCATGCATGTGTGTGTGTTTTGTGTGTGTGTGTGTGTGTGTGTGTGTGTGTGTGTTGCGTGCGTGCGTGTGTGTCTGTGTGTCTGTGTGTGTGTGTGCCTGTGTGCGTGCACATGTGTGTTTAACGACTGAGTAGAGGACTGACCACTTTGACGGGATGACAGCCCTGATACGGGCCTTGCAGTCGTCTTATTTGATTCAGTGATTTTGAATTAACTGCAATGTTTGGAACAGGCTTCACAGGAATTACCAACACACACACACACACACACACACACACACACACACACACACACACACACACACACACACACACACACGCACGCACGCATGCACGCGCGCATTTTTAACGTTCATGTAACTAACTGAATCAGAAGTGGCAAACACTTGAGTCACTTCATTCCTGTTATAATCATGTTTCTATTCCTCTGCATCTTTCCACGGTTCCCAGGGTCCACGTTCCACGCCACTCCTTCTCTATGCCCTCTTGACTTCCACCCTGAGTGCAGTTTTCTTTACCAGTGTTTGAAACCATGAAGTCTGATGTCAATATGGCCTAATTATGCACAAAGATTGCCCATACATCCCCCAGCTAATGCCCTGAAGTCAAATTACGCAGACAACTGTTACTGTGTATATTTTTTTTCGAAAAGTATAAACCACCTGTATCAACACTTGATGTTTCTCCGTTTTTGCACCACACTGCTATCTGCAATGTTGTCAGTGACTTGTGAGATGATCTCTGACATTAACAATTCACAGCGGACTTCGTGAAAATCTTGTTCAGAGTTGTTTCACCTAATGTGATTTTTAATGTTTACCAAAGAAATGAATATTGTTCGCCTGAACATCCCGTGTAGAAAGATTTTCAAGCTTTTTTCTGTATTTTAAAGGGTTTTTTTAATTGTGTGTGTGTGTGTGTGTGTGTGTGTGTGTGTGTGTGTGTGTGTGTGTGTGTGTGTGTGCCTGTCTACTGTCATTCTCTCAGTGTCTCTGTCTCTGTGTGTCTGTGGCCGGTGTGTGTATGATCGTGTTTGTTTGGTGCTTGTGTGTGTGTGTGTGTGTGTGTGTGTGTGTGTGTGTGTGTGTGTGTGTGTGTGTGTGTGCATGTGTGTGAGGGCGCGCGCGCGTGTGTGTTTGTTAGTTTGTTTGTGTACATGTGTTGTGTGGTGTGTGTGTGTGTGTGTGTGTGTGTGGCGCGCGCGCGCGCGCGCGCGCGCGCGTGAATATACTAGTATTTGTGTATGTATTCTCCTGTGTGGAGTGAGAGGGAGACACAGAGAGAGAGGGAGAGTTTGCGTGTGTTGAATGTGTGTGTGTGTGTGTGTGTGTGTGTGTGTGTGTGCGTGCGTGCGTGCGTGCGTGTGTGTGTGTGTGTGTGTGTGTGTAAGTGATTTTGTGTGTGTGCGTGTGCGCGCGCGCGCGTGCATGCTCATGTCTATGAGTGTGTTTGTGCGTGTGTGTGTGTGTGTGTGTGTGAGTGAGTGCGCGCATGCATGCTTGGTGTATGTTTGTGTGTGTGTGTGTGTGTGTGTGTGTGTGTGTGTGTGTGTGTGTTTAACTATGTGTAGAGAATGGACTGATATAGTCTCTCCGTCATGATTTTCAACGTAACTCCCAGCTCCATTTTTCCCTCCATGTAACTGTGTGGAACAAGGTGACCACATGGCAATAAAACCACTTCAATAGGAGGGATAAACTAGGTGATTGTAGCTTTTAGGTTTCAGTCCTCGATGAGGAGCATGCAAAAATGCAAAAGTGGCGCTTGGTGTACTGGACATAGGAGATGACCAGGAGGGCGGTTCTATAAACCTTGTAGAGGTTGAAGAACGTGACAGGGAACAACATGCGTCACAGTCATCTACCGCAGCCAAGCGAGACAGTCGCCACGTGTTTCTCACGCCACTGGTCTATAACACTCGTGGCCGAGAATACTGGAATACTCCTCTGCCTAAATCTCCTTCCAGTGCAGGTATCCCGTGCATTCCTTCAACGTCCTCGCTGCTCCAGGAGTGCGTGCCTCTGCAACCGGACTGTAGTCTTTCTGCAAACATCCCACCAGCGATAATACCACAAACACTGGCTTTCCATATTATTTGGAGTAAGTATTAAAAACATCTGGAGGAACAATGGATGGTTCGGTTTGTGGTTTGTTGATTGTAGCCCTATTTTTTTTTCTTTTACAGCAGCTATAAACACGGTGTAAGTTGTGGAGTACTTTTGTCACTGCTTCTATTCGATTGTTAGACTTAAAGTTTTCAAGCTGTATGCACCGTTGTCTTCCTGGATAGGTCGGCCATTTTGCTTCACTGTGTATCCCCAGCTTTTGGTGACGGAACCGTCAGTGTTTTTAACGATATCATCTTCCTTGCCGAGGTTTTCCACCTGCATCTGAATTTCTGCGTTTGTTTTTCATTCTGGTCATTCTCCATTTGTCTTCTAAGCTCTGCAGCAATGGTGATTTGGTAAAGATGTTTGAAGTCGGTCGGGACACACACACACACACACACACACACACACACACACACACACACACACACACACAATATATAATATATATATATATATACACACACACACACACACATATGCGCGCGCGCACGCACACCACACCACACCACACACACACACACACACACACACACACACACACACACCCCACACACACACACACACACACACACACACACACACACACATACGCACACACACATCACCCCTCATCACCCCATCCCCCTCCCCCCCCCCCCCCCCCCCCCACCACATACACGAGCATGACGAGCATGCGTTGTTCATTTAACTGCAAAACTTAAGAATGATTCACATTAACAGCCAGCTATCTGTTATTTTTCTTTTTTTGTCGCTTTTCTAAATGATTAGCTCCATTTGCTCGATCTTTTGCAAAGGAACTAATATACATACGATCTTTAAATCAGTGTAGGATCTACATTATAGGTAAGAGAAGGGAATTGTGGGAGCGCGCGCTTTTGTGTGCGTGCGTGCGTGCGTGCTGCGTGCGGCGTGGGGCGCGCGCGTGCGGCGTGCGTGCGTGCGTGTGGCGGCGTGTGTGTGTGTGTTTAGAAAGAGAGACAGACAGACAGAGAAGAGGGTGGGTATGAGATGGAGTTAAGATGATTTAATCCTCACAGGCTACACTGACTTATTAATGCACAGTTTGGACCTCTAATGTCCACCTTGGCTTCCTAACGTCTACAAGAACAATCAATGTTTATGTTCACCTGTTCACACCACATTTACTTGTTGATTTCAGCTGCAACCAGACTGCTTACTGCTGCTGATTCACCATGGCGGTGTTCTGCAACATCTGATCCGATGTGGCATTTACAGGACATTACCAGTTGAGATCCCAGATGCCGACAATGATTGCTGAGTCACAGAGCCAGTATTCTCGATCGTCTCATTGCAAAAAAGATCACTCCTATTTTCATCCAACAATAGTTGCCATAGTTCCAGACACTGCAGAGGTCGAAGCGAACTCCTCACATCTAAGGAAACGGAAGAATAGATTTAAAGAGAGGTTACAGCGAGAATATCAGTAAAGGTCCAGAATATTTGGATTTTTACCTCAAGCTGCCTCATACTCGGCTTCAGCAATCCTACCCTGAGCTACAATAATCCCCACCCCCAAATATTTAGGTTCCTCCCAGAAGAGCACATGAAGGGCCGCCACAGGAATTTGAGACTGTTCATCAACAGACTGTCAGTGAGCATGAGTGATAGGGATGCTGCTATCTGAGAGTGAGACGACATGATAGGACTGTACTCAGCTTTTTTTCAGCCTGACAAATATGGCTCCTCTTAGAAACTCGAGAGGAGATGGGAAAAGAATGTTTCAAGTTATACGAAAGGCACGCGCGCGCGCGCGCCACACACGTGTGTGTGTGGTGTGTGTGTGTGTGTGTGTGTGTGTGTGTGTGTGAGTGTGAGTGTGTGTGTGAGTATGTGAGTGTGTGTATGTGACTGTGTGTATGTGTGTGTGCATGCGCACATGTACGTACACACACAAACAAGCACACATGCATGTGCGCACACATACACACATAAGACACACACGTCGGATGCGCGCGCGCGGCGCGCACACCACACACACACACACACACACACACACACACACACACACACACACACACACACACACACAGACTTGGGCAAGAGATGAAAAGACACGTACACGTACGCGTGTGTGCTTCCTTAATTTAACACATGCGTGTGTAGGTGTCCATTCAATCATGCACTGCCCCCCCCCCTCTCTCTCTCTCTCTCTCTCTCTCTCTCTCTCTCTGAGTGTGTGTGTTTGTGTGTGTGTGTGTGTTGTGTGTGTGTGTGTGCGCGCGCGCGCGCGCGCGTGTGTGTTGTTTATACATAAGAACAACACAAACATGAACGGTAATGTTTTTTTCTTTTTAGCTCCACGGACCTCTCGAACCCTAAGCATCACACGGCCCCCATGGACCCTGGGTTGGGAGGGGCGGGCCCTTCGATCCCGAGGAGTGAGGGGCGGAGCACAGAGACCCCGAGTGGGGAGGGACAGACCCCGCAAGCCGCGCGCAGGGAGGGGCAGACCTTGAGTAGGGAGGAGTGAGGAGTCGAATCCGCGTTCTCAGGGCTGAAGCACACACAGACTGTCAATAATGAACTCAGACATTGCTCTCTCTCTCTCTCTCTCCTCTCTCTCTCTCTCTCTCTCTCTCTCTCTCTCTCTCTCTCTCTCTCTCTCTCCTGGGACCGTGATGTGTGTCCATTTGTCAGCAAACTGCCGCTATGGCGTTACCTGTCGTCCGGCGTGTACCACGGGTAGGTTGGACACGAGGCTCACCATAACTAAAGGGGGTTCACTAAGACCATCTTTTGGCGGGGCACGGGGGGTGGGTGGACATGGGACAGGGATCTGACCATATGAGGGAAGAGTGTGTTTCTAAGTAGCGGGCCAGAGGGGAGTATGGCTACCGCGACATTTTGGGAAGGATGAATACGATGTAGACAAGAACTGGGGCTGTGCTGATCCCGCCTCGCTGGATCTGATATCTGGGGTAAAATGACTGAGAGAGGCATCTTAGATTGTTGCTAGGTGTAGACTGTTGTTCTGTCCGTCCGAAAGCCTTTGTTGGTCCTCTCGGCGCTTGTTTGTGTTGTCAGTACCTTTAAGTATCAGTGCTTGGTCAGTCCGTTTTGGACTTTACTCAAACCTTTACTGCTGTGTTTGAGTCCTTGGTCAGTCCGTTTCGGACTTTACTCAAACCTTACTGCAGTGTTTGAGTCTTTGGTCAGTCAGTTTGTTCTCTCCCTCCCCAAACAGTAGTAGTTTTTTTTATAGCACAAGGCCACAGTTCCATTACCCTTGTAGTTCAGTTTGAAAAGACTTGGGGTCCCTTTGTTGAAGTTCTTATGTCTGCACAGCATGAATGAGACGGCTTCCAGGTTTCTCCTCGCGGCTTGCACCTAAGACAATCCTGATGGAGTGTGTCACAGACCTGGAGAGGACATAGTAACAGAAGGTTTCTTTTGCTTCAAGATGCATGGCTGTTCCAGACTGTCACTGCTCAAGAGCATGTAAAGAGAGCCTGTGTCCAAATCACAAAGCTGGAATTCGGTTCGATCCACAAACGCATCCAGGAATTTGAATAGAAACTGAAATATCCTCATTTTTGTGCACTGATAAACAAAAAAAAATCCTATCTGGCTCGGGAAGTTCAATCCACGTTTGAATTTCCCATTTCTACTTCAACCAAGTTCTCTCGGAGCTCATCAAGCGGAGTGAGTTTTTTTGTGTTTGTTTTGTTTTGTTTTATTTGTTTGTTTGTTCTTTCTTTTTTTTCATAGACCATCTTCTGAGCCTTATCAATCTTAATGTGCGACACGTCTCCGCTTGGTGATGTTTGTAATGGTCTTCCCATACTCACTGCTGCCCAGCAGTTTTGAATGTATTAGCCAAGATGGACTTCCTCGGGTTAGAGTTCCACTCTCTTCGGGCCTGACTAACAGTGACTGCAAACAGTCTGAAACTGGCCAGTGGACCAACCTGGACCACCTGTCGAACCCCCGTCACCTTGAGACCGTGCGACAGGTACCATCGAAATAGAGCTTATGATGCCGTTCTCGACATAACTCCCCACTAGAATCTCTCTGGGTTAAGACAGCAGTTTGTAATTCTTCACATACCGTTTCATGAACTTACCAAAAATCCTCTCTCCCCAATACGGCGTTCTTGAAAATAGGCTGCATTTCTTCGAGATGTGCACGCAGGTGTTCAGGTGCCTGTAGGTTGCACTGAATGAACTCCAGACGCTTTTCTGATTCAACAGCCTTCAAACTGGAGTCGGTGGTGATATAAGCCTTTGAAGGGAAAAGACTGGAACATGGAGGGAATCTGGCTCTGAGGAAGGCCCTCTGCTCCTTGTCTTCAGCTTTGGCTCGTTGCTGCCGACACTCCCACATCTCCACAACTTCGACAACAAAACTTTGCACGCAAGCAAACCGATGATGTTGATTTAGGGGCACGTTGTTGACAGAGAGAGAGAGAGAGAGAGAGAGAGAGAGAGAGAGAGAGAGAGGAGAGGAGGGAGGGAGGGAGGGAGGGAGAGAGGGAGAGAAAGAGAAGAGAGAGAGAGAGAGAGAGAGAGAGAGAGAGTTATGTCTATGCAAAAGTCACTGTCTCGCTGTCTGTCTGTCTGTCTGCCTGCCTGTCTGCCTGCCTGTATGTCTGTCTCCCTGCCTGCCTGTCTGGCTGTCTGTCTTCGTTGTTGATGGAGTGTATGCGCTTCAGTCCCGAGTCTACGAGGTCTGCACCTGCTTACCCGGGGTCCGCGAGTCCTACTCGGGGTTCTCTAGGTAATCAGGGTGCGCAGGATATGCATTGTTCGTTGGGACTCAAAGCAACATTCCATACTGCTAACACGTGGCAATAAAGTTAAATCTGTAAGAACTACAAGAAAAGAAAATGTAAAAGAAAAGAACGAAGAGGAACATTGAAAACAAGCCAGGCACACACTAAAACAAAAGTTACTACAGAATCAATAGCACTGCAGAGACATTTAGCGCGCAGGTCGTTGAGGAGCAAGGATCAATGCAAGATTTCATTATGATAAACAGGCTTTCCCCAAGGTAGTGCTTGTGCACGTTATGGCAAGTTACCTGCAGAGAATGTGCCCCTGTGACTGGACACTTGTTGAGTGATCGCCTCTGCTCATAGGTGGCGTTTTTTTTCATGTCTGTGTGTTTGTCCGTAAGCAAGACTTCGTCAAAACTACAGCTCAGATGTTGACGAAATGTTAGAGAAAGAGAATCAGCGGCCCGAGGATAAAACTACTCATTTCCTTTGTGTGGATCTGCATTGGGGATCATCATCAAAGTGGATTTAATATCTGTTTGAGCTTGGCAGAAGTCTGCGATCTCTCAAACGCCTTTCAGGTTTCAAACGAATATATGTTTTCCCTAAATGGTTAAATTTTGTTGCTGTGTATATGCCTATGATGATATGGGGGGGTGGGGGTGGGGAACATGTTTATTGCCTTCAAGTGGTAATGAAGACAAATCGTTCCTCCCACTTACAATTTCCCCTTCATTTTTCACTTCTTTTTTTTTTTAATAATGTACACAATGGTTGTGCGGCACAATACAGTGCTACCGTTGAATTCAGCATATTGCTATCATTTATTGTGCAGTGCAACAAAGAATTTCAGCAAGATAATATGCTATACCTCTACACAAACCCAGAAGAAAATTACGATGTAGTGTCACTGAACACTGTTAAGAAAATATTCTATTACAAACCAAACCCTCTGCTGTCTACACAGTTGCACACACACACACGCGCACGCACACGCACACGCACACACACATATACGCATGCACACACACACACGCACACACATACACATGCACACACACACACACACACACACACACACACACACACACACACACACACACCACACACACACACACACACACACACACACACACACACACACACACACACACACACACACACAGTGGCAGCAGCAGCAGCAGAAATACATCAATTTGGCCACACAGCTCTGTTTTGACCAAGTGATATGGCAAAACCTTGTAAAATAAGTAATTTGAAACAAGGACCTCTGTATTGATCCTCAGATTTCTGCTGTATGAATGTCATTGTGATGTATTGAATCTGCTGTTGTGTTTAACATTTCGTTTTGTGGTGCGTTTTCATCTGCTCTACAGTTGGCAGTATGAAGCTACACCAACAAGACGTATGTTTTTTCAAATAAGGTTTGTATTTCAGTGTAACTGCGCACATTTTTCCATTTTTTTTTTATTCACTAACAATGAACTACTGGATCAACACTCAAAACGTGGAGCGATAAATTTCATTTCCCTGCTCAGTTTGCTTGCTCTTTCCCTGCTTGATCTTTCCCTTTTGAAGAAAAAGCTGTCCAGTTACAACGGAATAGTATAAATTGGGAAATAAAAATTCAAGGGATAGAAATTTGATGGATGATTAGAAACGATGTAAACCTTCCAGGTCCTTCATTTTCATTAAAATCTTTTGAGGACGGGTGTTGCTTTATATCACAAACTTCCACATTAACACGGTCTGAACAAACTGCTTATGCCAGATGATGATGTGGCGTGTGTTGTGTCGGATTCCTATTCGTCTGTCAGCTGTTTCTGGTTAATGAAAATCTGCTACATCAACTTTGCGACAACAAAAATACATTTTACCTTCCAACCAGCCTTTCTGATGGAAAATAGTAGTCTAGTATTCAGAAGACTGTTGGATCTTATTGGACATAAAAACCCAGATGAAACAGATGTTAATGCAGTAAAGCATTTACAATTGAAATCTGTACTATGGTTTCTGTCTTTTGGCACAAAAGCCCCCTCCTCCCCCCCCCCCCCCCCCCCCCCACCTCCATACCTTTCATACTTTTCTCAAACGTTGAAGTATATCCCTTGAAGTACATGTAATATAACATCCCTACCATGACTCACTTTTGCAGACGATGGCAGAGGTCATTGGGAAATAGTAGCGCTCTACGACCACTCCGTTTACATCTGATCCCAAAGGCAACGTGAAGTAAGCAGCAAAGTTACTTCCTTTGTGAAGTCATATAAAAAGTCCACCTCTCTGGGTACA
>CM065731.1:45612393-45637393 GCA_033310375.1 Conus canariensis | reverse complement strand
CAAGACTCAATACTGAGTAATGACACATTAAAAATATGAACCGGGAGTTTTGTATTAAAAATATTAACCGGAAGTTCAAAGAACATATTTCGTCAATTCGCCAAATGACGCTAAACTAATACCTAAGGAGAATAAAAAAATAAAATAAAAAAGGTTAGTTAATCACCATGCAGTTTCACAAGCGCATTGACGAAATATGTGTACAAATATAATAGATATGATAGATAGATAGATAGATAGATAGATAGATAGATAGATAGAAATAGGTATAGATCTAGATATTGTTCAGAC
The DNA here is from genome assembly GCA_033310375.1 of Conus canariensis. NCBI lineage: Eukaryota > Metazoa > Mollusca > Gastropoda > Neogastropoda > Conidae > Conus > Conus canariensis. The sequence goes on along the minus strand of CM065731.1, from coordinate 45,637,102 downwards.
TAGAAACATCCACAGTAAGGAAGATGGAAACGAATGTCACCGTCCTGTGAATTACGTGAAGTGTTGAAGGTCTAATTTCAATGGCGCTCCCAATTCAGGTTTACCGGGGCTACACAGTGTGCTGAAAGGGTATTTTGTGACAGTGAAAAGTCCACAATGCTGAACCCCTGAATGCACGTGCCAGAAAAATCATCTCTTAAAGATATGAATAGGACAGGCGTAGGCAGTCAACCTTGTCACAAGTAAATAAATTCCAGAAAGATAAAGCTTAATTTGTGCGCACAGAAGTGTGTGTGTGTGTGTGTGTGTGTGTGTGTGTGTGTGTGTGTGTGTGTGTGTGTGTGTGTGTGTGTGCGTGCGTGCGTGCGTATGTGTGTGTGTATCTGTGTGTGTGTGGGGGGGGGGGGGGGGGCGTGCGTGCGTGCGGGTGTGTGTGTGTGTGTGTGTGTGTGTGTGTGTGTGTGTGTGTGTTGTGTGTGTGTGTGTGTCGGCAGTTGAAAATGAAATGCCATTTACAGGATGTGGCAGCTCAGACCAGAGTTCACTACAGGTGTGACTGTAAGGTCTCAGGTATATGCAGCCTGGTTTTGTGATGAATGGCGAAAAGAGGGAGCGATAAATTCCGGGTAAACAAATGGTTGGAAAATCTTAGTCTAACGCCGATGTCTCCGTCAGGCAATATGGCCAAGGGAGCTAACCATTCTAGGAAGTAAAGTAAGAAAGGGGGTAGAGTGAGAGGGAGAGAGGAAGAAAGAGATAGAGAGGGGTGGGGGTGGGGTGGGGGGTCGTGCTTGAGGTGGGAGAGTACCACAACTCTGATACGATCAGACGGAAAATACATCAAAATGGGTAACTCAGATGCTGTTTGTGTACGTTGGACACCAAGAAGATCAAACTCAAAACGTCTGATTACAAACTCGATGGTCCACTAACTGTGCAAGCCATGCACGCATGTGTCTACAATGAGTCGCATTGCCACAGAAATCCCGTAAAGCCTGTCCAGTCCAAATGACATCTTTATGGGGTTTTTTTTTCCTGTCTCTCTCATGTTACATCAACATGAACGCTATTCCATGAACAGCCTTTGATCAGATTACGCGCTGAAGTTTATTGTGCAAGCAAGGATACAAAATCTTCTTTTTCTCGGACTAAGTTCTGTATCGTATTTCCCTACATTCCGCCACTCGGCACGCTTAACTTCCATACAAACCTTACACTCTCATTCAAAACGTCTCCACTCCTTGTTTCTTAGCAAGTCGAGCATTTCATCTTTCTGTTTCGCAAAGGGTTATCCGTGCGTTCTTCTGCATACGCGCATGTGTCTGCTAGCGCGCGTTTGCGTATGTAAGCGCGCTCGAGCACGCCCACGCGCGTATATGTATGTGTGCGCGCGCGCGCAGCAGGTGTGTGTGTGTGTGTGTGTGTGTGTGTGTGTGTGTGTGTGTGTGTGTGTGTGTGTGTGTGGTTCCAGTCTTCGTGATGACCACGCAGGCTGGCTAGTTCTCACAGATTTTGTTGATTTGCAATGTCAACAACCTGCTGATTCTGACTCCCATCTTCCCAGCTCCAAAGCCAGAAATATCTATAGACTGAGAAGTTTCCCCACTGCCCTGTGACAACTACTGATTTTATTACTGTATAAACATTTGTATAGAACCATGCATACTACTTTATTTACTTGGAAAGCCATGTTGTGTAATATGATATCCGTAAAGATTGTGGAGGGTCTTTGCTCCTAATGCTATTTGGCAATTATACGAATATCTCTCTCTCTCTCTCTCTCTCTCTCTCTCTCTCTCTCTCTCTCTCAAACCTACCACAACACACACACACACACACACACACACACGCACACACACATATACACACACTCATATATATATATATATATATATATATACATACACACACACACACACACACACACACACACACACACACACTAAATACAAATATATATATATATATATATATATATATATATATATAATGGTGAACAATAAGTTGTCAATATCGCCCACGGAGTTCATTTTTTAATCCAAGCTTTCGCCAAAAGGCTTCTTCAGGAACCGATGGTACTTACATCTCCTTAGCAGCAATGATATCAATACTATTGACGTCATAGTAGACTACATGCTCATCCTCAATAAGAATGGCACATGAGCTGTTTTACAGGTTCCGCTGTCCTCCATTTATTTTAAAAGAGTAATTGCTTGCAGCCCTACATTGTGAGACTGCATAGCCAAGGGCCTACAACAGACAGGTATTAGTCTTCTGTGGGACCGTTATTCCTGTGCATGAGGGAACTAAATGTCACTCAAAACAACATGTACGTGACTGTTCCCGCTGAGTTTCCACAGCTTCAGCAGCTAAGAAAAATACAAAATCGAACTGATGATATGCTTTTATGCGTTGTTATGATGAGTAATATCCTTTTTAATGTTCCACTGTCTCATTTATGCATGAGCTGCATTGTCTCCAGTAAATCGACCTGTAACCACCTGTTCCCAAAAGATAAGAAAAAAAAGTAGGCCTGTTGTTCATGAAGCACTACCGTATTACAATTCCAATAAAATAACCCACAAATGTCCTTAAATGACAGTTAACTGAAACCCCTAGTTAGGCAAATAATGGGTTTTCAACTGAGACATTACTGAAGACCACAACAGGATAGTTAACCTGAAAAATGTGTGTGGTTCACCACCAGCAACATGCACGTTACTACCATTTTTCTCAGTAGGAAAATGACCAGTATCAAAGCTCTTCAGCTGTGCTGTGCACAAGAGAAAACCAAAGTAGGAAAAGATATTGACATTGCCACAGATTGGTTTCAGCCTTTGCCATACAATAAAATGCTGGTGCCCCAACATAGGCGCTACCAACATGTACCTGATGCGCATTTTACAAAACTAACCGAGACGTCACCAGAAAACACTTGCTGCAGGCTCACATGACCTCTTTCAAGCCTCACCATTTTGCAGAAAGAGCATCTGCTCGCAGGAAGTAGGATTATTGGCTTTTATTCCTTCTCATAGTTACTTCAAAGGGGGTGGTTACGTCTAAAATGTATCTCAATCTACTTAGAAATATTTCTTTAGGCCTGACCGTCTTTATCAGTGTAAGTGACGTCAAAGAGTATGTCAGATCTAACAAATCTTTTGTTTTCACTTTTCCTTGGCTGCGACAGATCTAAAAGAGAACAACATACGTTACTGAAAGTAACTTGCATGTCTGAAGCAGGATGTCTTCAGTATTTTATTCACAGTGCTTTCCGAATGTCTCTTTATTCAGTTTTAAACTCAGATATTTTTGCAACGCATGGGATTGCAGTTGGCGTAACTTGAGGGCACCCAGTTTTTCTTCTATGGTAATGGTCAGTTTATCTGAATAGCCTCTTTTAGGAGGGAAAATCTAAAAATAAAAATTTACATCTTGCTGAGGTCCCATGTCCCAATTCTTATTGAGAATGGGCGTACATCAATTTAAAAACGACGTCACATTTTCTTTTTTACTGTAGTTTCACCTTTCACCACACCCTGTAGAGTCCCATCCCTCACTACAATTTGCAGACTCCAACCTTCACTGCACCCTGCAGAGTCCATCCCACACTGCATCCTGCAGAGCCCCACCCCCCGCTGCACTCTGTAGAGTCCACCCCTAACCGCACCCTGCTGAGTTTACCCTTCACTACACCCTGCAGAGTCCATCCCTCACTGCACCCTGCAGAGCGCCACCCCCAACTGCACCCTGCAGCACCCACCCTTCACGGCACCCTGCAGAGTCCATCCCACACTGCATCCTGCAGAGCCCCACCCCCCACTGCACTCTGTAGAGTCCACCCCTAACCGCACCCTGCTGAGTCTACCCTTCACTACACCCTGCAGAGTCTATCCCCAACTGCACCCTGCAACGCCCACCCTTCACGGCACCCTACAGAGTCCACCCTTCACTGCACCCTGCAAAGTCCCACCCTCCACCACACCCTGCAGAGTCCACCCCTCACAGCACACTGCAGAGTGCACCCCGACCCCACCCAGCAGAGTCCACCCTCCACCGCACACTGCAGAGTCCTACCTCCACCGCACACTACAGAGTCCACCCTCCACTCCGCACCCTGCAGAGTCCACACTACACTGCACACCACAGAGTCCACCTCTCACTGCACCCTGCAGAGTCCACCCTCCACTGCACCCTGCACAGTCCACCCTCCACCACACCCTGTAGAGTCCACCCTTCACCGCACCCTGCAGAGTCCACACTCCACTGCACACTGCAGAGTCAAACATACACTGCACCCTGCAGAGTCCACACTCCACCGCACACCGCAGAGCCCACCCTCCACTGCACCCTGCAGAGTCCACCCTCCACTGCACCCTGCAGAGTCCACCTTCCACAGCACCCTGCAGAGTCCACCCTCCACTGCACCCTGCAGATTCCACCATTCACTGCACCCTGTAGAGTCCACCTTCCACTGCACATTGTAGAGTCCACCCTTCACTGCATACTGAAGAGTCCACCTTTTCACTGCAACCCGAAGAGTCCACCTTCCACTGCACCCTGAATACTCCACCTTCCACTGCACTCTGTAGAGTCCACCTTTCAATGTACCATTCTAATACAGAACCCTGTTTTTCATTCTGTGCATGCTGTTGAGTTCTGTACGGGAGTTGAGACCCTTAAAGACAGTCCCCAAATTGGCCTGCCAGTAAGTCTCCCTGTCTAGGAGTTTGTCTTCAGATGCAACTTGTTCGATGGGATGGATGGAAAGAAAGGGCAGAGCCTTATCTTCAGGGTGCTCAGTCTGGGCGAGGTGTCTGGCAACCCCACATCGCTGGGCCATTTTCTTGTTGTAGTCTGATTTATGACTGGCCCACCTTCTTTTGAGGTCCTTGGTGGACCCAACATACCATAAGTCTGGGTGGTTCTGACATCTGATGACGTAGAGGTTATGTTTTGTCGAACAGGTGAGGTGCTGTCTGATGGGCCAGTAGCGCCCATCCCATGGGCTTCTTAGCCCCATCAGGTCACTGGAATGTGCACAAAGGTCACATCGGCGGGCACAGCATACAAAATATCCAGGTCCGTTCATGGGTCCATGGAGAGGGTGGCGACGTGGTACTGTAGGTTTGTACATTTCTGCCAAGTTGCATCTTCTCCTATCAGCACCAATGAGCATTTCTTCAGGGAAAATGGTCCTGTTTTTGGGATTGGAATACAGGATGTGTAAATTTTGTTTAATAATTTGTCTTTTAGATGGTAACCTTGGGTCATACTGAGTGACCCAAGCCAATTTCTTGGGTTTGGGTTGTCTCTCTTGCCTGATGAGAATACCTCGGTCTCTGTTAGCTCCCCTTTTGAGTTGTTCAAGTGCTGCCTCAAATTTCCAACCAGCGATTGTAAAATACTTGGCATACTCTATGAGTCTGTCTTGCAGTCTGTGTCATCTTCGCTGCATAACATTCTCAGCCTGGTGCCAACACCTGTTAGAAGACCCTTGAAAACTGAAGGAGGATGACAACTGTTCTTTGGAAGGTAACTATGGCAATGTTTGGAAAAGACATCTGTCTATCATCTATACATGATATCTTTCACTAACAGCATATGAGCAGCAGCTTATTAAGTCTAGAGCAAACTAGTTGTTCTGAGTGTGCCAACGCATCTGTCTACCTATATACGTATCTATATCTATTTTGCAGGCAGCATAGCAATGTGCGACAAAAGCAGGTAAGCTTATCATCTGTGTGAGCAGAGAGGCGTTACGTCATCTTATAGCACGTGGATGTCTCATTTGACATCAGCATGAATACACCTTCTATTAGGCCTATGTCTGAGCTGAACATTACTGACGTCACGAGTGACGTATTCTCTCCACATACACTGCAAAGTTGGGAGAGAAAAGTCACTGCAGTCGTTTACAGCACAACCGCCAGAACTGGCACCGCCCCGCTTTTTTACCTTACTTGGGGAACCACAACAGATCCTGCTGACACGAATACTACAACACCACATGTCTTTTCAGTTAGTCAAGACGTTTTGTTTCTTCAGCAAATTGCCAGTACTTTGGATTTTTGGGTCCCGCCCTTTCTGTTCTTCATTGGGATTTTCACCAATTCACTCGTCATCATGGTGATGCGGAGCAAACATTTTCGTCATATGTCTACGTCATTGTACATGGCCGTCAGTGCTGCTCTGGACACTGTCAGCTTGCTGGTGACCCTTCCACCGCATTATTTGTACGTCAATTTTCCTCATGTGAGTCGTTCAGTTACCTTCAGAGTTATGATTTGTAGGTAACTGGTTGTCCAGATTATTAAAACACATAAATCACAAGAGCAATAGGTCGTTTGATTTTTCACATAAAATTCAAAACCACCATTTTCAATTACTGTGCTGCGTGTTTTCCATTAGACTTTTGATAGTAAAAGAGACCAACGCGTTCGGATGTTTTTATCGTCGTGAATTTCTTTGGTCTAGTACAGACAATTTTAGATCATTATATCTTCGGAATATAAACCAGAAATGGCAACCAATATAAACTAAAAAAAACAACAACAAACAAACAAACAGCCACAACAACAACAACAATATCAACAACAAAAATAATAACAACAACAACACCATGGACATTGAAGCACAGCTAAATGACCGTCCCATCAACATTGTGTAGGTAGACTAATCACAATGACACTCAATGTAAAGCCTGATAGTATCATGAAAAAGTCTCAGGACAGAATCAGGGAACTTTTGCAGACATACAGAAATATTTCAAAACCGTTATGGGATGAAAATAGATTGTGTAAAACTGTGATCAAAGATGCTTTGGGACGAGAAGATGTATTGCGTCTCGCTTTCCCCTCGAATCTTTTCTGTTTGAGTCCCGTTAGCTCGCACAATTCACTATTTTCAAACTCCATGGTTACAGTGTGCTAGAAGAGAATTATTCAACTGGCATGGCTGCCCTCTCCTAGGCAATCATGCGTGTCAGCTCATTGTATGTTGTTTGCAACGCAGGCAGCCCACTGCTTTCATGTAACCTTTCCTATGCACAAACCATCATGTGTGCGCTTCAAACCTGTCACTTGACATGATCAGCGGCACCGTGCGGCAAACTGTCAACCCGTGAAGATGAAGTAGACAGAGAGCCAATTAGAACAGGAAGAAGTCGAATACCTTTAATGAGCACAACGGAATTCTGAGGAGTGAAAGGCAAAAATGCTTATCCCCATACAGTTTGACGTCCAAAGTTGCTGGTGCTGGCCCGACGCTGTCCCTTGTAGAAGCATGTTGTGGACAGCTTTGGAGGGTGTGTTCTTCTGCCATCGGTCTTCAACTACAGGGACTCTAGTCTGACTGTCTAATGCCAAACATTACAAGTATGTGGTGTCGCGAACAATGGTGGCCATTCCTCAACCGGAAGGTCTTCACTTGTTCCTCTCGTCCTAGCAGATGCTCGCTGTCGTTTGGTCAGTGCTGGGGATTCTGGCGCTGCCATTTTTTTTATTCTGCAGGGCCTTGGTGATTGGTTTGATTTCGTTTTAGGGCGCCAGGTCGTTGATCTGCTCCTTCGTGGCTCGTGCCTTGGCCAGCATGTATTCTCTCTGGCCCATCTGTGCTCTGGTACCACCCACTGAAGAATTACCTCTTGCACTGCAGACATCAAAGCAGAGAAAACCTTAGAAAAACAATTGTGGTTCGTGTTTCGAGAGCTCCTGAGAGCTAGGAGAGTAGAGAGGACTTCAGAGAGGACTATGACCTGATTTTTGGTTGGTTGTTTGTTTTTCTCGAATTTGGGAAGACTGGCATTGCAGCTTCCTGGAGGGTTCTGCCTCTGCCCCGATGTTAGCGTTTGTCTGTTGGAACTTCCAAGCTCTTTATTGCTGTCTGTGTACCTGATGAAGATTCCGGCACCACCATCTTGTGTGGTTTTGGCCACTGCGCTATCCATTCATTGCGTGTCCATTTTTCTTGATGGCGCTAGTTGCAGGTCTGCTCCATGGTCAAGGCCGTTTGCTGCGTGTCCAACTTTGAGTCCCTCTACTGTCAACTCCCGGTATACTGGTGAGAATGGGTGGAAGTCTGCGCCTGTACCATGATGGGACACCAGCCTTGCTTCGTGTTTTTTGCTTCGTGTTTTGCACAAGATCTTTGTGTCCTTCGAGTGACCACAGTGGTCTCTTCCATCTTTTGGATCAAGATATTTCTAAAAGCACAAGTCATAATGCATTGGGTTTGATTTTGTATTCTGTTGACTTGGTCGAAATTTGATTTGGCAGTGCTTTCCCATGTGGAGATCCCATACTGTGCTACAGGTCTGGCTCTTCTTATGTCCAGTCTCTCCCTAGTTCTTCCCTGCCAGTTCTATGTGATGGCTACTCCGAGCCTGGTTCTGTGGTAACAGTTTCAATCTGCTGTTTTGAGATGAGTCGGCGGTCAAACGTTTCGCCAAGATAGGGTGCTGTGGTTTCCTTCACTTCTTTGGCTTTTCAACGCCAGCTTCACGTTCTGCCTTTTTGAATAGACTGACGACCATAAAGATATTTTTGTTGTGTCGGTGGAGACACCCCGTCTTTGGTTCACACTTCATTTTTGCTGAATGCAGTTTGGTGGCACAGCTCTACACGAAAGATATGCTCTTCTGAACACCACAGTACCAAATCATCTCCATAGACTATTCCAAGGTCTCCTCTTTGTAGCTCGGTGCCGAGAAAGAAGGAGAGTGAGAGGATTCCACTTTAAAGTACTCCCTGTCTCAGTAATTTCTTTTTGTTCTGGTGGCCTTGGAGTTGAACTCGGGTCTGGCGATCATGCAGACACTGGCTGATCCACGTGTACATTTTCGGACTCTCCACATGTTGTAGTTTTAACATGAAGCCATTCCTCCAGACATTGTTGAAACGCTTTACCATGTCTAACCATATGGCCAGCATGTGGTTCCTGTTTGGACTGTATTCTCCATGTTTTGTAAAATGTCCGCAATCTGATCTTCTGTTGATCCGCGCTGATGGTTGTCTGCCCGTTCGGGGCTCAGTATCTGGTTTTCCTCTTGTCAAACAAGTTGGACGGTTATTAGTCACTCCATCAGTTTTTGAAGGTAGTTCAGTTACCTAAAGGGCCTTTATCTCTCTGCTCTCGCCTTACATTTGCCTTGCCTGTAGATAGGTACCATATACATTTCCTTCCAGCACTGAGCTACTGTGTGTGTTCTCCAGATAAAGTTGAAGATTTTTAGAATTTCCTCGCTCTTTATCCCAGGGTAGAGAATCATATTGTTGGTGATTACATATCAACCTCTTGTACATGCTTGACTTTATAATAAAAATAGTAACAGGTTAGTTGGAATGCATTCGCATGTCGTGGTACTGTTCCAAGCCTAATACAGAAGACAACTGTGCGGTAAATGAAATAGCTACCGTCAACAGCCTTTAACAGTTCATTTGACTGTATTTCAAGATATCTACCGTCAACAGCCTTTAACAGTTCATTTGACTGTATTTCAAGATATCTACCGTCAACAGCCTTTAACAGTTCATTTGACTGTATTTCAAGATAATCTACTGTCCAACAGCCTTTAACAGTTCATTTGACTGTATTTCAATATATCTACTGTCAACAGCCTTTAACAGTTCATTTGACTGTATTTCAAGATATCTACCATCAACAGCCTTTAACAGTTCATTTGACTGTATTTCAATGTTATATCTACACGTCAACAGCTTTTAACAGTTCATTTGACTGTATTTCAATATATCTACCGTCAACAGCCTTTAACAGTTCATTTGACTGTATTTCAAGATATCTACCGTCAACAGCCTTTAACAGTTCATTTGACTGTATTTCAAGATATCTACCGTCAACAACCTTTGAACAGATATCATTTAATTGACTGTATTTCAAGCATATGGAGTGTTATGCAATAAAACAAAATGCGTGTAAAATGATATTAATGTCAGCTGTGAGAACAGCGAGTGTGTGTTAGTAAAATGAAATGGATGTAAATGATGCTGAAGGAAGAACATGTGTTTAAAGTAACGTTAACGCAGCAGACATAATGACTTATACATTAGGATACAAAAAATATATCTGCATCACACACACACCACACACACACACACACACACACACACACACACACACACACACACATGAGACAGACAGACAGACGGTGGGAGGGAGGGATAGCGGACTCTTCAACACAAGAGAGAGAGAGAGAGAGAGCACGGTGTAATATACATAAGAATTCTTAAGACTCTGATTTAAGATCTTCGACCCCATTCGTCACCTGCACGCGATCTGCGGTATTGGCCATTCATGTGGATGGATCACCAGTAACCTGGGGGTATTTCTGACCGTTGCCATGACAGTGGACCGATCCCTGGCCATCCAGTTTCCTCTGAAAGCGCCCACTCTGTGTACAGTCAGGCGAGCCAAGATCGTCACCGTCTGCCTGTTGGTGCTGGAACTTTTGGTGGTGATTACTTGAACTGTATAGCATTCCTTTTGTTTAAGACCCATGAAAGACTGTCTGTCTGTCTGTCTGTCTGTCTGTCTGTCTCTCTCTCTCTCTCTCTCTCTCTCTCTCTCTGTACACGCATGCATGTGCGCGTTTGTGTGTGCGCACACGCGCGTGTGTGAGCATAGTTGGGGGGAAAGGGGGCTGTAGTAAAATAGTTCCAATGTCTGCGTGCGGACCTGACAGCTTTCATGTACTGAAGATTTCTCAGTCCATTCAGCTGCAAATGGGTTCATGATTCAGTTCTGAAAAGGTTACACAATCATCTGCCTTAGACTTTGTAAGTCTCTGACAGTTCACTACCTATACAGTCATTGGACTGTGGAACTTATATCTGGAATTGCGTTTAGATTCTTTTAAGGATAAGCAAAACAACAGCCAAGACAGTGTGCCATCAAACCAAATGTTAATTTGATAATTCCTCGTTGCTTTTTAATTAGGATTTGTTAAATCTTTCTGTAATGATACCCACGATGCTCTGCAACAATTAACATAGTCGTTTACTCCTTTGTTTGAAAACGATTTACAATATTTGTTATATTCAACCTTTTATATGTCATAACTCTTTAGATAACAATGTGGGATGTTTCTAAATGATTTTCTTTCTTTTGTAAACAGGAAGGACACGTAGCTTTTACTTCACGTGTAGTTCCGAAAGGAGTCAAAGCCTACCTGTGTGCCATTGACAGATATTTCAGTGAGGATTATCAGATTTTCCATGATTACTACTGGCCAAACATGCACAATGTTTCCCTGATGCTCTCATTTCTCACCATTATCATTGGTAACGTCATCATCATTCGGCACGTGAAGAGATCAGAGGACAGCAAGGCCATTGGAGAGGGAGCCAAACGTACAGGAGGTTCTGCTGCAGGGAAAATGTCTTCCAAGAGCCGACAGCTTTCTGTGATGCTGGTCATTGACTCAGCCAGTGTCATCAGCTGCACCATGCCCCTGACGATTTACATGATGTTGGATCAGTCCTTTCAGTCGACACATATCTTTGACAGTAGTCCCTATGACATAGCAAAACAGAACCTAGTATTTTCCACTGCCTTTTATCTAATTCAAGTCAACCACTGTACCAACTTTTTTCTCTACTGCATTAGTGGTGCGAGATTCCGAGAAGCCCTGAAAGATGTGATGTCCATGAAACCACGGCGAAAGAACCGTGACATCGTGTCGTCATCACAGGGGAATCCAGTTTATCCCCATTCAGAGTTAAACGTTGAGAAGACAGCAGTGAGTAGTTGAACTGCATGGAACCTTTTGCATCAGTTTGCATATGATAGTGAAATTTGTCATCATGGTTTCAAAAGTTGTGCAAATTGCCAGCTGATTAAACTGTCATTTCTTTGGTGTCCTGTTGTGCTATCCTGCGAACTGACCTATATCAAAGGAACTGAATTTTACCATTATAATAAATCTGAACAGAGTTTACGGTTTCCAATAGGTATCAAATAAAATCGATTTTGACAGTGATTTTTAGGGTAAAAATGCAGCTTGCCTCACCTTTCTGTGCAGCCCTGTAGTTCAATATTTCCAGCCTATGACACGCAACCAAAAGAAGCGCCCCACCAGTCACCAACAGCTTAAATGCACAATTCCCACTAGTGCAGAGCTTTCAGGACTTTTACAGATGCAGTATAACAGACTTAGAGAATTAACATACAAGTTTGTCTGATCCAACGAGTTTAATTGAATTATATCACTACAATCAAGCAGCTGATTTCTTTGAATTTGCATCTGGAGATGAGTAAGATAGATAGATAGATAGATTGATAGATATAGGTTTTTTTTTCATTTGAACGAGTGCATGATTAGTTATAGTCGCACACCATCACACCTTGACTGACAAATCGAACTGACCGGCCGACGCAGATGATCGTCGTCTCAGATAGCACAGCAGCAGAAACTTTAGATCTAGTTGCAAAGTGAGACGACTGCCGGCGAAAATCTAAACACATCTTAAATAAATGTTAGCGAACAAAAAAAAAAAAAAAAAAAAACCATGGACAAACGAATCAACTCCCTCAGTGAATTTGTTCCACCTATCGGGAATGTAGATTTGTCTTGTGATTCGTTTGTCCACGGTTTTTGTTTGTTTGTTTGTTTGTTTTTGCGGTTCGCTAACATTTATTTAAGATTTATAACCTTTAGAATCATCGAATCGAATGGACCTGCTTGTGTCGACGCTTTGAAGGACACATTCTGAACACCCCCCCCCCCCCCCCCCCCCCCCCCCCCCCCCAGTAAGTTTGCTCCACATATCGGGAATGTAGATGAAAGCAAAAAAACAGTCAAATGACACAATCTTGGAGATTGTTTTAATACGTCTGGAGACAGTTGGATCCAATTCTGGGCTTCAGAGCTCTAGTTGACACATCATCTACTATTAAATAAAGTCTGTAAATGTTGATGCAGATAGCGTTCATGACTGTGAAAGTGAAAAGGGTCTTTTCAATGTCGTCGCTGTTTTTTTGTGTCAACGGCCGGATTGTTGGCCCTATTTGCAGCAAAGTAGACTAGTCACTAGGCTGTCAGTCACTCTGTCGTGAGTCAGCGGATGGTCCGATAACTGGATATTTGCTTGGAAACCTGCAGCAAGCAGGAAGTACATGTGGTCATACATTTTGTACCATGAAACAAAAAGTTGTAATAAATCAACTATCTTATGCTGATAAAGCGGCAAATTCCCATACATCTCACCGCGATGACATATTTACATAAAGCATTTCTGCCTTGCAGCCAAAAGGGAATTTTCTTTTGAAATATGCTTCAATATCGTTTTTACACATAGCATACTCAGCTACAACGCTGAATTCTTGTTGGCCACAAACTGAAGTTTTTTTTGTTTTTTTTTTTTTTTTTTTTTTTTTTTTCAAAAGTATCTCAAACACCAGAGGGAGTTTGACCTCGTCTTCAGAGACATCAAAATGGCGTTTGACAGAGCCTCGCAAGAGGTACCATAAGCTACATGAAGTAATTACACATCGGGAAAAACCGAGTGCATGTCCTGAGCCTGATCGATGCTAGATTGTATCACAAAGGGAAACACTTAATATAGCCCCGTCACATGATCTGCAATCAGGATGGATGTTCGTAGCATGACCATTACTCTCACAGATCTCAACTTCAAACATTGAAAAGTATCTCAATATACCGCAATAATCCATTTGGGCTGTGTTTCAAGTTGTGAGCTGGGTGTTCGCGAGATCAAATCCCAGCAGAGGCATGTACTTGTCGGATTTTCTGACCGAGAGTCGAGTGCGCAATGGGTCTAGAGGAAAACCTGATACAATGGAGTTTGGTCCACTTACTGGGAGCATCTCTCTGACAGTGTTGTTCAAAGTTCCTGGTCAACACTGCGGGTGTCTGCATCTCTTGGTCGTGGTTGATGCTGTGATGTATCATAAAAGAAAGGGCTGTGTAGTGCTCTGTGGGAAGAAACCCTACGGAGAGCAAGACAGCAGAAGATCTTCAGAGAAGAATTCCCTCCCTTCTCTTCCCCAGTCTCAAACCCCTTGAGAGAAGTGTTTCGACCCAGAAGTCTTTACACTATGAAGGAAACATGTACAAAATGAGAAATATTTTAGAATTTATGTAAATGAATGTTGGAAAGGACAAACTGCTTCGTCCGCACATCACTTTAAAAGGTAAGCACGTATTCTGTGTAAAACTTTGTATAAATCGGTTGTGACAATGTTGATCATCACTGCTAGGGGCCAAATTCATACATGAAACACACACACACACACACACACACACACACACACACACACACACACACACCTGATAAAAAGAAAGGGTATTTTTCTCTTCTTTTTAAAACACGGTAAAATGCTTGCAAATCTTTCTTCCGTAGAATCCTTGATTAAACGAAGATTATTTTCTCTCTTTATCAACAAAAAAAAAAATCACAGCAGGCAAAGCATCTTTGAACAAGGTTGTCATGAAGTCCACTGTGAAGTGTTTATGCCTGACATTTAACACTGATTAACACTGACAACATTGGACAGAATAGCGTCGTGCAAAACCGAAAGGCAAGCACACAAACAGACCATGGCATTACGTTAAAAAAACACACACACGCTTTTTGTGTCTTATTTTTCATATATTTACTATCTATTTGTTATCATATGATTCTTTTGAAAGCGAGAAATCTAAGGCCGAACTTAGAACGTACTCACAAACAGCAATATGCTGCTTTCTTTCACATTGTCTCTGATTCACAATAACGGCTGAAAGGCATTAAGACCACTTTTTTCCCTATCTCAAATCTTCATCTTTTGTTGCGAAGTAATTTTGTTGAAGGAATAATGAAACATCACTTTTGTCAATACTGCGTTGGACAGGAAGCATGATTGAGGATCAAGGGTTCAAATGCAAACACTTTGTCAGGCAAGATTATAATGATGAGTCAGGATTTAAAGAAAGTGCACAATATATTGTGTATAGATTATGTGTGTGTGTGTGTGTGTGTGTGTGTGTGTGTGTGTGTGTGTGTGTGTGTGTGTTACGCGTGTGTGTGTGTGTGTGTGTGTGTGTGTGTGTGTGTGTGTGTGTGTGTGTGTGTGAGAGAGAGAGAGAGAGTGAGTGATGAGTGAGTGGTGTGTGTGTGTGTGTGTGTGTGTGTGTGTGTGTGTGTGTGCGCGCGCGCGTGCGTGTTTAAACACCCATTCGTTTATATTACAAAATCTACAATTCGATGATATTCCGGAATGGAAGATCGGAACTCTGGAAGATGACGCAACTTTGTCATGATGTATAAGAACCAGCACCATTACTTTCTGAAGCTGAGCCAGAACGAGGGTTGGAGAAGCCTGGCACTCTACCAGGAATAACGTCTGCCGGGTGCTGCTTTTTCACTTTGATTGTTTCCGTGTTGTTGGTTTTTTAAGCTTTGAGCCCATCACTTCTAGCTCTTAGACTTTTCGCTAGGCTGAGACTTTTCGCCAGACTTTGACTTCTCGGAAGGCCGTGGGGTGAAGTAGAATGGCAGAGGCTCTTTGGGAGACAGGAACAGCGCGTACACCGTGTCCAGCGGCTTCTGCTGGTACTCGCCGGGAATGTTCACCTTGTACTTCTGCAAAATCTGCACAATGGACCAGAAACGAATGGGACAATCATGGGATGATATCAAGAGGAACTTACTTCTTACAATTCATTTTCATATCACGTGCCAATCGTGACTCAAGTGTAAAGGAAGCGGCACAGCTGTAGATTGTCATGCGATTTACGGTAGGAAAATCATCGATTGACATTTTATCCTGTCGTAACTTTTTGAATTGTGTAGATCCTTCATTTCTGACGACTTTGTAGACTGTTCATGTGGACATTGTATTTTATAGGTATTCGTCATGATTTTGATGTGGGCCGTGTATTCCATGGGTGTCCGTCAGGATATTGCTATGGACCATGTGTTTCATAGGTGTTTGTCAGGATATGGATATGGACCATGAACTCCATAGGTATTTGTCAGGACATTGGTATAGATCATGTCTTCCATGGATGTTCGTCAAGATATTGATATGGACCATGTATTCCATAACGTTTCGACAGGATATTGATATAAAACATGTATTCCATAGGTGCTCGTAAGGATATTGCCATGGACCATGCATTCCATAGGGATTCATCAGGATATTGATATGGACCATGTGTTCGATCGTCAGGATATTGCTATGGACCATGTATTCCATAGGGATTCATCAGGATATTGATATGGACCATGTGTTCGATAGGGATTCGTCAGGATATTGATATGGACCATGCATTCCATAGGTGTTCGTCAGGGTATTAATATGGACCATGTGTTCTATTGGTGTTCATCAGGATATAGGTACGGACCATGCGTTCTATAGATGTTCATCAGGATATTGGTACGGACCATGCGTTCTATAGATGTTCATCAGGATATTGATATGGACCATGTGTTCCATAGGTGTTCGTCAGGATATTGATATGGACCATATGTTCCATACGTGTTTATCAGGATATAGGTACGGACCATGCGTTCTATAGATGTTCATCAGGATATTGGTACGGACCATGCGTTCTATAGATGTTCATCAGAATATTGATATGGATCATGTGTTCCATAGGTGTTCGCCAGGATATTAATATGGACCATGTGTTCTATAGGTGTTCATCAGGATATTGGTACGGACCATATGTTCTATAGATGTTCATCAGGATATTGATATAAACCATGTATTCCATAGGTGTTCGTCAGGATATTGATATGGACCATGTGTTCCATAGGTGTTTATCAGGAAATTGATATGGTCCACGTATTCCATAGGTCTTCGTCGGGGTATTGATTTAAGTCATGTATTTAATAGATATTGGTCAGAATATTGATATGGTCCATGTATTTCATAGGTTTTCGTCGTGGTAGTGATATTACTCTTGTATTTCACGGGATTTGGCTTTGCATATTACAGGACTATGTCTTGATATTGATATTAGCTTTGTATTCCATGGGACTTTGTCATGAGATTAATATGGGCCTTATATTTCATAGGTCCTTGTCATGATATTGAAATCAGCTTTGCATTCCGTGAGATCTGTCATTAGATTGACATGGGCCTTATATTCCAAAGGACTTTGTCATGATATTGACGAATCCAGATGTTGCCTGTTTTTCGATAGTTGACGGGAATAAGTGCCCAATGTTTGAATGTAATTGTGACTGGACTCGGACTAAAGTTACAATCTTGTCGGTATGTATGAGGAAAGGATATGTAGCATTTATGAAGAATAGTTCATTGCGTGTACCAAAAAAGAGTTACACTATCTAAATTGCCAACTGACTGAAAAAGCCGTCAACCAGTCAAGTAAGCGACTGGCTTGCCGACCAGTCAACTTGTAAATCAACCAGCCGACAACCAACCAGCAACAAACGAAAACGATTATCCAAAAAGTAACAATCTAAACATGCAACTTATATTCTCAATGGCTTATAAACGTAACCACGAAGCAACTAAATAAAGTAATACACAAATAAATGAAAAACAGCTGATTTTGTCTCAACGAAAATAGGACAACTACTCATACTCGTAATGTCACACGCATCTGCCTGCGTCCTTTACACACACACACACACACACACACACACACACACACACACACACACACACACACAAGCATGCACGCACGCACACACACACACACACACACACACACACACACACACACACACACACACTGAGCACACCTACCCACTCAACAACCCCTGCTTCACATAATCACATGATCGATCTTCCTTTTACCCCCAACGACTAACCTTGACGATGGCGACGTTGAGCTCCTGTAGGGAGAAGGCCCTGCTCGGACAGTGGTTAGCCCCGAAGCCGAAGGGCATGAAGGCCAGAGTGGGGATCTTCTTAGACTCCTGCCCGAGCCATCTCTCCGGCCGGTAGTGATGGGGATGGTCAAACCACGTGGGGTTTTTGGCTGTTCGGCGACTGTTCACCACGATAGGCGTCTGTGGGGGGTAGGAAGGCATTACACATAAATGATATTGGCAGGCGAGTGTTCAGTTGCACACACTCACATGCGCGCAAACACACACACACACATACATGCACACGCACGCAAGCACACGTACACACGCACGCACGCGCTACACACACACACACACACACACACACACACACACACACACACACACACGCACGCACGCACATATGCACGCACTCATGCACGTACACAAACAGACACGCACGCAAGCGCGCACACACACACTCACGCACTCACACACACAAACACACACACACACACAAACACACACACACACACACACATACACACACACGCGCACACAAGAAAAAAGAGCGCACACAAACATCACACACATGCATACGCACGCGCGCGCGCACACATGCAAGGAAAAAGAGCGCATGCCCGCACAGAAACAAAGAAACAGTCACAAACGGTCAGTGAGACAGTGGCAGACAGACAGAAATCCCGCCCGTATACTGACTTGCGAGGGGATAAGGTAGTCGTGAAGAACAATGTTCTTGGACAATGTTACACGACCTCCAGCCGCCATGGGGAAATTGATTCTGCACACATAAGACATGTCACAAGAAGTAATAGGGAAATGAATTCTGCACACATAAGACATGTCACAAGACAGCCATGGGGAAATGAATTCTGCACACATAAGATAACACAAAGCAGTTATGAGGAAATGAATTCTGCACACATAAGACATGTCACATGACAGCCATGGAAAAATGAATTCTGCACACATAAGACATAACACAAAGCAGTCATGGGGAAATGAATTCTGCACACATAAGACATGTCACAAGAAGTAATAGGGAAATGAATTCTGCACACAAAACATAACACAAAGCAGTCATGAGGAAATGAATTCTGCACACATAAGACATGTCACAAGACACTCATGAAGGAAATGAATTCTGCACACAGAGACATGTCACAAAGCAGTCATGGGGAGATGAATTCTGCACACAGAGACATGTCACAAGACAGTCATAGGGAAATGAATTCTGCACACATAAGACATGTCACAAAGCAGTCATGGGGAGATGAATTCTGCACACAGAGACATGTCACAAGACAGTCATAGGGAAATGAATTCTGCACATACAAGACATGTCACACGGCAGTCATGGGGAAATGAATTTTGCACACAGAGACATGTCACAAGACGCTCATGGGGAAATGAATTCTGCACACAGAGACATGTCGCAAGACACTCATGGGGAAATGAATTCTGCACACAGAGACATGTCACAAGATACTCATGGGGAAATGAATTCTGCAAACATAAGACATGTTACAATGCAGTCATGAGGAAATAAGGTTTGCACACACAAGGCATGTCACAAGACAGTCGGGAGGAAATGAATTCTGCACACATGAGACATATCACAAGACAGTGACGATGACCACTTCTGTAATCCCGATAAATGAGGAAAAAGACGGGGGCTGGATTCACAAGCTTTGGGAATGGCAGCATGAAGACAGAAGAAGAAAACATATATTTAGGCCTACTTTTTTTGTAGCTTAAACTGGGATTCAGTTCTTGTCTTTGAAAGACTCCATAAAAGTAATGTCGTCGCTCGGATAATAAAGTTATACCATTGATGCCACTCGTGATGGTGATGGTGTCACTTTGTGGATGGAGGAAGAGATGTTGGTGATGACGAATAATTGTGATACCGACCATTGTGGAGGCAGGATAGTTTCTCAATCTGAGCGACAGGAACAAGTTACAATGCCAAGACTGTAATAAACAATATGTGTATAGTCCAATCGTAAAAAAGGATGTGGGCATTAACTGTTTGATCGCTGAGATTCAACAAAGACAATATGAATTAAATCCATGCCTTAATCACACAGCTTTTAATCTCAAAAAACTAAGATAAATACAGAGAGAGAGGCAGACAGATGGACAGACAGACAGAGACAGAGAGAGACAGGGAGAGAGAGAGAGACATAGAGAGAGACAGACAGAGAGAGAGACAGAATTAGACGGATGAATATTGCTGATTTTGTAAAACTTAAAAGTTGATGTGTATACAATAAAAGCATTGCACTTTTGTAGCCTAGGAAATTATAAAACAACTCAACAACTCGTACACAGGAGATCACCCCAGCGTACAAACTGAACGCAACTGGGCAACAAGCACACATCTACTACACCCTTCTGGCTTACAGCCATTCATTTGTGGGATTTTTCTGCTCCTACCGAACTCCTTCTCAGAGTGGAGTTAACGATAAGCTGAACTGGGAAGACTGGAACCACACAGTCAAGTTTCATCCACTTATGGGTGTTTCTGTGACAGCGTTGGTCAAATTCCCTGACCAACACTGCTGGTTGTCTGTATCTCTCAGGCCTAGATGACGCCAGGATATGTTGTGACAGTAAACGTAGAGTGCAGCCCTGTCACGCAGTCTCAACCAAATTTGAAATCCATAGCGTTATTATTATATTATTATATTATATTGGGTATTTATATAGCGCCTATCCTCGGTCACAGACCAAGCTCTAAGCGCTTTACAATAAACACACTACCTCACTCATTCACTCAACGGGCTGCCTACCCAGGTAGAGCCGGCCGAAGAGCAGCCTACTGGCGCTCATTCAGTCGTTTTCCCGTACCATTCAAATATCAGTCACTCATTTTCATTTATCTCATTTATTCCTCCAGTTTCTCACATAGGATGCATACGATGTTTTATACGTGTCTTCCATTTCCACCGGTACACGATGGCACACGATAACAGTAAGTGACAATTTTTGTGGCTTGGTAAGAAATACCAGGCGGCTATCTTCAATTTACATCAATTTTGCCAGGGCAGCGGGAAACCCCCCTGCTCTTTTCGATTTTCAACTGCCGTGGGTTCTTTAACGTGTGCAGGGGGCCAGGAAGGCACACGGGTCCGACTCGCTTATAGTCCCCATCCGACGGACTTGACGTTCAGTTCGATTTGTCATTCAAACTGTTTATCGTACTCATCCTCATCGATCAGCCTGAAAAAAAAGTTATCATATTTTGCGTCCCTTCCTTCCAGTGCTGTCAATGTCACTTCAGTGCTGATTCCCTCTTCGCGTCAGTGCCCTTGCTGAGTTCATGTTAAGGTCGCTGGTAACGGCAAATCCATGGGGACTGTCACGGGAAGGTAATTAATAGTGCCTTCTAGAGGGTGACATTCGTTCGAGCTGGCTTCACCACTAAGCAAGTATTGTCGCCATTAGAGGGGCTTAATGGGTGGTGTCTTGTGCAAGCTGGGTCAAAACAAGACACCAATAAACAGCACCGAAGATATTGGGCGGCAGTGCGGCGTCTCCTCCGGTAAGTCGCCTCATGAAGACTGGACACTAAACTGTTCCCTGTGGATTGCCGATGCTGGGACTGTGACTGGACAAGACACAGTGTGTTTGTGGACAGAGACCATGGCTGCAGACAGAAAGCCGGACTAAGCGCCGTGGGGGTAGTACCACTGTGGGGGTAATGCCATTGAAATGACACGAAAATCAGGCGCTAAAAAAAAATGGCCACGGGTGGCTGTATGGATGAGCTACTGCTGATGCTCAAAAGCGATTCTAACCGGAAAATGGAAAGAAATATAGACAGGAAAAGACAGCCCAAATCGATCACAGTCCTAATCCCCGTCAACATCCTGCTCTAAATCTTGAGGATTAGGCTTGACCAATATTGAGTGCTATTGGCTCAAGGAATCAGACCAAAAAAAAGCCGCTATGACAATATCTACCCTCTAAACTATTTTAAATCCTTGTTCAGCCAGCTGAACTCGAATGGCGCCACTAACCTGAGGGACTCCTTGACGGCGGCCTTGAGGTATTCCATGGACTCCAGTGCCTTGGCGTCCAGGCGGCCTTCAGGACCAAGAACTTTCTGGATCTCGGCGGATAGTTTGTCCTGCTTGTCCATGTTGTTGGCCAGGGAGTACAGCATCATCTGCAGCGTGCTGGACACCTGTAGAATGAAGGAGGAAAATGATTGTCACCATCCACAGGCACTACCACAAACACACACACACACACACACACACACACACACACACACACACACACACACACACACACTCAACACACGCACAACGCACACACACACTCAACACACACACACACACACACACACACACACACACACACACACACATATATATATATATATATATATATATATATGCATGGGGACGTGAATCTACCTATATCTATCTATCTATCTATATATATATATATATATATATATATATAATATATATATATAATAATAATAATAATAATATAATAATAATGATTTCTTATATAGCCCTTAATCAAACGAATTTCTCTAAGCGCTTTACAAAGTCATACTACATTCACCCTTCTCATATACAATAATACACCTTACACCCAACTACAAATACTATTACTACAATAACTAACAAATCCTAATCCTACCAATGTGACATTCACTTATTCTTCAAATATCACTACAAAAACTTAATCCTATAACGTTCAATCATACAACAAATACATATAATAGAGAACATACACATACGCTACATTTGAAAAGGCCCAGACGGCTATGAGTTAGGTTGTACACCCCCCCCCCCCCCCCTCTCCCCACAGCATTGACTAATTATGAGAAAATAGATGGGTTTTAAGTTTAGACTTGAAAGAAGAGATAGAATCTGAATGTCTGAGACAGTCTGGCAGTCTGTTCCACGTCGCTGGAGCTTGAAAAGAGAAAGATCTTTCACCAGTAGTAGTCCTGAAGCGAGTCATTCGCAGAAGGCGGACGTCAGCACAGGAGCGTAGTTGTCGAGAGGGGGTGTAGATTTTAAGGAGATCTGAGAGATAAGAAGGTCCATTTTCAAAGAGAGCAGAGAAAGTGAGAGTTGAGATTTTGTACGAGATACGGTTTGAGACAGATAGCCAGTGAAGAGAGTGGAGGAGAGGCGAAATGTGAGCATGTTTTCTTGCTCTACAGACGACTCGGGCTGCATGATTTTGGATTCGCTGTAATCTTTCTATCAGGTATTTTGGAAGGCCGGCCAAAAGTGAGTTGCAGTAATCTATTCTAGATAAGACAAATGCACAAATGAGAGTTTTTGTAGCATCTGTAGAGAGAAGGTGACGTACAGAGCTGATTCTTCTTAGTTCTAAATAGACAATCTTGCAAATATTTGAAACCTGTTTCTCAAAGGAGAGGGATTGGTCAAGTATAACCCCTAGACTGCGGACAGAGGTGGAGACAGAGACAGCACAGTCATTGATAGTGACAGTTGAAGGCAGAGAAGGATGGTTAGGCTGTTTTGTCACGAACATGAGTTCCGTCTTGTCGTCGTTTAGTTGTAGTTTGTTGGTTGTCATCCAGTCCTTCAGGTCTGCAATGCAGCCCCGCATCCGAGAAATCAGTGAGTCAGTTTCAGCAATGGGAGCCGACTGATGAAGCTGAGTATCGTCAGCAAAGCTCTCATGCGACATGGCGTGACCACTGATGACGTCAGACACAGGACTAGCATACAGCACAAAAAGGACTGGCCCAAGTACAGAACCCTGAGGCACACCGTACCTAAGAGGAGAACTGTCTGAGTATCTTCCCTGTACACACACTGTCTGAGTCCGTCCAGTCAAGTAAGAGATAATCCAGTCGAGAGCTGTGTCTTTGAATCCAAAGGAAGTTTGAAGCCGTGAGAACAAAATATTATGATCGATCGTGTCAAATGCTGCAGAGAGGTCTAACATCGCTAATAAGGAAACGTTCCCATCGTCAAGCCCGCAGAGGAGGTCATTGACTATACGGAGGAGTGCTGTCTCACAACTATGGCCTTGTCTGTAAGCAGATTGATGAGGATTCAAAAGGTGATTCTTTTCGAGATGTTCTAGAATTTGTTCCAAAACGATCTTCTCCAATAATTTTGATAGAAATGACAAATTTGATACAGGCCGATAATTCTTTAAAACATTTTTATCTAATGAAGGTTTCTTGATCAATGGACGTACCACTGCGGACCGGAAGATTTCAGGAACGTGACCAGAGGACAAAGAGGTATTGATAACATGAGTAAGATGGGGTAGGACATCATCAATGCACTGAAAGAGCAAGTTAGTGGGAATGGCATCAAGTTCACATGATTTAGGGCTGCATCGCAAACAAAGTTTTTTGACATAGTCTTGACTAACAGGACTAAAACAAGCCAAAGGAGGTCCACAGTAAACTTTGTCATTCAGAGGATGTACAGGTGCAGTAGAATCTAGCTTTTCACGGATAGTGTCAATTTTTCCATTGAAAAACTCTAAGAATTTCTGAGGGAGCTCTTGAGTTTGGAAGATGGTGGGAAGGGGGGAGTAGCTGACTTTGCCTAGGAGACTATTTGTGACATTAAATAGTTGCTTGGCCGTATTACAGGCCAATATCTTTGAAGAATAGAACAAAGTTTTTGCTTGATGAACAATGTCAGTAACATGATTTCTCGCAGTTTGATATATTTCCCTGTGCACAGTCAGTCCCGTGGCGCGCCATCGCCTCTCAGCCCCCCTCCTCTCCTGCTTGACCTCGGACAACTCGGGACCCACTGTGTTGTGCCATTGACACAGTGAGCGATCAGTGATCAAGCGCCTGCTCACTGGAGCATGCTTATCAAGCATGGCACGGAGGGCAGAGGTCAGCTGACAGGCCGATGGCTCGCTCGGTATGGCCGTGC
>CM065731.1:45602393-45607393 GCA_033310375.1 Conus canariensis | reverse complement strand
CATAAAGCATGTCACCTTGAGGGAAGGAAGGGAACATGGGGGACGGAAGGGGAGAGATCAGAGATAAGGTAGTCTTCATATTGTACTGCCAATCAGTATTAAATGGCGAATTCATTCCATGATGAATACCTTCCATCCTGGCTAAAGTCTTCGCTCTCCCTTGTGCCCCCTACTTTATTCTCTTTAGACATACAATGCTGTCAATCTTATGCATCTTTGCATAGTAAACGTGTGTTCAAAAGGTACAAATCGATTTTCGTTAAGTGTTTCAAGTCTGAGAAACCTAAAAATGATGCAAGACTAGAAACAAATTATGAATCGCCAGCTTTCTCGTGAACTAGCAACTCCAGGAAAAGATTATGTGCAGATTGGAGAGAAGAAAGAAGCTTTCTGAATAGTTCGTTCGCTGTTTACCGCCAATCGAGTAGCTTCTCTTAGCTGTGCTAGTTCATGACGATGCTGAATACATCCACACATGTATACACAAGTCCACCCATCTCCAACCCCACGCAACACACACACACACACACACACACACACACACACACACACACACACACACACACACACGCACACACACACACACGCACACACACACACACACACACACACATGAGAAAGTATTACGATTGAACAAAAAATCTAACTGAGATATCTCCTAAAATATCAGAGAAACAGGAAGTGAAAGGGAGACAATTCGTTCCTCACTGTAGCCATATGGGAACTCCTTCAGATGTCTCCTTCGGCAGACTGAGCGGACGTTGTACAGAGTTCCATCTGACAGACATACACCCGAGCTTACTTTCAGCTTGCTTCGTTGCCGTCTTCAAGGAAGAATATAAGTTATAATTATTCAAACTGTTCAGACTGTTTTCACTTCAAGACATCTTTTTTTGGCTTTGTGTAGCTCCTAACGTGACTCGATTGAAATGTATCATCAACTTTAAACTGAAAACAGTTTAGGACAAAACAAAGGGGGTAGAGAACGCCCTTAAACGTACATTTCATACCACAGTAGCCACCGATTTTGGAACAGGCGGCTTACCTTGAGCAACGCATTGCCTTTGCAGACGAGTAATTAACAAGATTGCGAAACTGTGTTCATGAACTCCGAATTGAAAGGGATAGTTATTCAACACTAACAAAGACGACAAACTATGCAGGGCGTGCGACGTCCTGACCAAAGCTGACAGCATAACGAATTTATTAACACCTTTGTCGTTGGAACTGGAAGGGGAAAAAAGTAATTTTAGAAAGATGAAACATATTTCACTTACAGCAGAACTTTCGTCTGCTATACCGATTTCCTGCGTCAGCCGATTTATCACGTGACATGTGTGACGTACGAAAGTGAATAGGCAGCAAAAATGCGATCGCGATTGGATGAGGAATTTCTACTTTACTCTCCGGTTGTCTGCTCTGCTAAGTTTATCGTTCTCAAAGAAACAGTGGGTGGGTGGGTCAGTGGGTGTAGGGGTGTGCGACGGAGTTACATTAATGTTTCAGAAATTCAGTTCACTTACAGCACTAAGTTGGAGGACTCAACGTATTTCCTTTCTGCTCAAAGGGAAGATGGCCTCTTCTTTAATTAATTCGAATTCGCATCGTTCTACGTTCGTAATAAACTGATCTGTGATAACAAGATGGTGGATCGTCGTGTTTGATTTTGGAAAAAAAAAACAAAAACAAAAACAAAAAACCCCACCCAAACAGAACAGTGATCGCTGTACGTGTCAACCATCGAATCACTCAAATCAATAGTTTGTTCAACAGACTGCATCCGGGGAAAAAAAATCTGGGGAAGTTAACACCTGTCTTTCCATTACAAATAGAGTTCCCTTCTCTCAGTTTATAGGTCAAGATCATTACGCAGTTTGTGCATGCGTCATTTGGTGAACAAACATCACATCAAAACCAAGGCGTGTTGACCTGAAGTGGTTGATGATAATAATTATGATAATAAGTGAAGTAGAACTGTTTATAACGGTATCTGCATTACTGAGCACACCGTTTCACACCCATGTTTTGGCATTGTCTGTCACTGATTGAACTGTTGAGGTAAATGATGGAGCAAAATAGAGATATTCTGGAAATTAATCTGGGACGATAAAACATGATTTTCCATTGTAAATAGAGTTAATTTTTCTCATTTATGGGCCAAGCAAACAGATCTAGAAAATCAGTTGTTTGGTTTGAAACGCACGCCAGTACAACCATCGGGATATCGACTGCATAACAAGTGCACCGTTTCACATCCACGTCCTAGCATTTTCCATCTCTGGTTCAACGATGAAGCTGTTGGACTGATGGAGCAAAATCGCTTTGGCGTGCCCACCAACGACTACACAGATTACCTCCTTTGCAGATTTTCGAACATCGTCTAATAAGAACAAAATTTAGGGGTTCTAAATTTTCATTTACGTGTCCTACATTTTCTGCGAGTGCACGTACGATGTTCAATAGATGCATTGCACTGCATTGCATTGCATTGCATTGCATTGCATTGCATTGTATTGTATTGTACAGCACTGTATCAAGCCGTGTTACATTGCATTGTAATGTATTGTATTGCATAGTATTGCAACGCACTGCATCGCATTGCATTGCGTTGCATTGTCAAATTTTCTCATCAAACAGATTTTTATACTAAACTCCTGGGAAGAGCGGGATGCCATAGTACAATCGAGCGCGCGCGTGTGTGTGTGTATGCATACGTGTGTGCGTGTGTGCATGCATGCATGCCCCCCCCCCCCCCCCCCCCCACACTCACCAGTCAACTCAACAGTCAATATACCACATCATCCGACATGCGTGTCAGACATTTAACCAAACATTACCTAAGAAAACAAACATCATAATCATCATCATCAGTCTTTCAGACCACACCCGTACCCCTCCTCACCCCAGCCAAGTCAGGGCCGAGTCCTCTACTCTTTTCTTCAGCCGGCCGAACAGTCCGCCGCTGTCTGGCGAAGAAACCTGCGAACCATACTCCTCCTCGGCGGCTACTACCACTTTCTCGATGTCTGCCAGGTTCTCTATGATGACCACCCACTCGTTGCCGAACTTCACCCGCATGATGGGGCCGTACGTGAACTGCAGCTTGTTCAGCATGTTGCTCATGTTCTCCGCTGGGTAGTTGGCTGAGGAGAGGCAGCAATGGTAATCATGAGCGCGAGGATGTGATGATAATCGTTTGTTCGCGGCAATGTTAGTTTCAAAGTGAGGTGACTGCAGGCAGGACATTAAATCAAACTTAAAGAAAAAATATTATTCTGAACAATTAAGTAGTGGGGGAAAACAAGTGCAGGTTAACAATTCTTCCATCATTATAGTAATGACTCGGCAAAGATTTGAAATTAAGAAGCAAAAAAAATTGAAGATGAAGAAAATATATATTATGAATATGAAAACCCTTCACTAGCTGCATGAGGGAACCATCGTAATCCCTCTCGAAGACAGATCTATATGTATTGCCTGCTCCGAGGCCTTTCGTCCGCTGGATCGGACTCATCAGGGAGACACGGCTGATGTTGTCTGTGCTCTTGGCGTCAAATAGAGACACACTACAGTCCATAATTCTGTGGTGTTCTCACCACCAAGGGTTCAAAAAAGAATCCAACAGCACCCCCAAAGCAGCCAGCGAAGGGTAGTAAAAAAAAAAACAAAAAAAACAAAAACGAAAGTGTGGAGAGGAAAAAAAGTTGCTGAAAAACTAAAAAAAAAAAAAACATTATGCAAACAGTATAAGATGTAGGAGACAATCTTTGAGCCTATGCTTGAGGATTCATTTAAGGATGCAAGGGAGATCAAAAGATATGGAACAGTCTGAAAAATATTATTCTGCCGGACAAAATGGACAAAAAAGTTACGAGACAAAACACGAGATGTTTCGACCTCTTTTGTATTCTTCGGGCAAGATAAACAACGTCCATTTTTGCGCCCAATTTCAGAAGATATGTGATTGCTCGTTCTTCGTTTTCTTTGTCCTAAGCGTTGTTTATCTTACCTAAAGAAGTCCAAAGAGGTCCAAAAGCATCGTCTTTTGTCTTGTACTTTGTCCCTTTTGTCCGGCGAAATAGTATTTTTTTTTTCTTTTAAATTAATGGAGGCAATGTTGACAATGAGATGGGAAAAAAATTGTCTGTAGACGACTACTGAAAGCAGTATTGATGATAACAAGGATAAGGACGTAATGATAATGATCTGTAGTGGACTAACGAAGGCAGTATTGATAATGGTAAACACGCGGATGTGATAAAAGCGATCTGCCGTTCTACTGGGAGCAGCATTCATGATGGCATGACTGAGGATGGGATAAAGATCGTCTGTTGTTGACTGATAGTGGCAGTAAATTGATAATGGTAAGGATCATGTGTTGTTAACTAATGGAAGCAGTATACTGATAATGATAAGAATCGTCTTGATGTTGACTAATAAAGGCAGCATAGTGATAATGGCAAGATCGTCTGTTGTTGACTAACGGAGGCAGTATATTGATAATGACAAGAATCATCTGTTGTTGACTAATGAAGGCAGTATTCTGATAATGGCATAGATCGTCTGTTGTTGACTAATGAAGGCAGTATATTGATAATGGCATGGATCGTCTGTTGTTGACTAATGAAGGCAATATACTGATAATGGCAAGGATCGCCTGTCGTTGGCTATTGAAGGCAGAATATTCATAGTGGTAAGGACCGTCTTGTTGCTGACTAATGAAGCCAGTATACTGAAAATGGCAAGGATCGTCTTGTTGTTGACTAATGAAGGCAGTATACTGATAATGACAACGATCATATGTTGCTGACTAATGGAGGCAGTGTATTGATAATGACAAGGATTATCTGTTGTTGACTAATACAGGCAGTATATTGATAATGGCAAGGATCGTCTGTTGTTGACTAATGCAGGCAGTATACTGATAACAGCAAGGATCATCTGTTGTTGACAAATACAGGCAGTATATTGATAATGGCAAGGATCGTCTGTTGTTGACT
>CM065731.1:45579893-45599893 GCA_033310375.1 Conus canariensis | reverse complement strand
CTTCCGGTACAAAACCAATAATAACATGATAACACTAAACACAGAAAACCTAACAAAAGGTGTAACTGCATACATAAACGAAACAAGAGACGTAGTAACAAAGATAATGAATGACATCTGGAAGTTCATAATATGGCTTTTGACGTGAGCTTCATGTTATGAGTGGTCGTAACTTATTCTTCCGGAAGAAAACAAAAAGAACAGCTTGGTCTATAATACAGAGTCTCTACTTACGTCGGGGTCATAAATGCGTGTTTAATTCAAGATTCATTCTTGTTTTTCAATCAAAACAGACCGAAGAAAAGAAATGTCTTTTGCAACCTTTTGTTGCCATCCCAACTGAACTTTTTTAACAACTTCCGGTTCAAAAGACAATGATAACACGGTAAAACTAAATACCAAAAATCTAACAAAAGGTTAACTGCATACGTAAGCGAAACATGAGATGTTATAATAACGATAATACTACAGTATCTTGTGAACAGACACATATGAAGCCTTGTTAAATGTTGTCCTAAACTCTTCAACCTAAGGTAAGATAAATTTGCTTATCGCCCAGCCGACCGCAGAGGGCTATATCAGTGCTGTCATCATGTTGAATTTCAACCTGATTCTGCAATTTCCGAACTCAAAAAGCAGTAGAGAACTGAAAAATTAGATTCATTACATGACACAGAATAATTCTTTCCCATAGGCATTATAGTTTGCCTGCAATTAAATTGGTGTAGCTTTCTCTTCAATCTCGTAATCCCATCGACACATCATCAAGGTAAAAATCACAGTTCATGCGAATATCAAGTCTTAGTTTTCCTACCTGACCTGACCTGATCGGAGCCTACGACTGAGCAGGTTTTAAGCTCCAGCAGGCCCTATACCCTACCGACTTGACTCAATTTTTGTGATGCCAAAACGGTGCAGGCACGAACTGACGTAAACTCACGCAGCTTAGGAACTGACGTCATTCTGTAGACGTATTTGAATTACATTTTGGAAATTCGTCACGGTATCAAATTGTACCATTTGTATGAATTTGGACGAATCGTGTGAAGATCGTGGCGACAAAGGACGACGCCACTCAAACTGCCTGTTTTTGTTCGCCTTTCAAAATAGCGTTTACCACTGAATCTTGCCAGGGACAAATTACTTGTAGCGGTGGGTTCATTTACCTGCGCTGCGTGCATATTGCACATGGGAGCTCAGTACATCTCATCCGAAAGACAACCGCACAGACCGCCACTCCAGGTATGTTGCAAATGGGTGGGTGGGTGGGAGCCGCGGAGAAGGAGGAGGGTAATGTGTGTGTGTGTGTGTGTGTGTGTGTGTGTGTGTGTGTGTGTGTGTGTGCGCGCGCGCGCGCGCACGTGTGTATGTGTGTGTGAACACCGAGACCCACGATGTTCTATGAATAGTTTTAAATTGCTTATGGAGTGGTTGGGGGAACCAAGGATCCTCCTGCATTTCACTGTCAGTGCTATCCCACCCAATCCTATCCATCCCCTCCCCATAAATCAAGTAAAAAAAAATTAAAAGAAAAAAAAAGCAAAGAGAGAGAGAGAGAGAGGAATAAAAAGGGCTGAAATTGCAACAGGGGGAAATGCACAACAAAAACCGACGTCCTTTTAGTCAGTTCATGAGTTTTATGAATGGAACAGATACCATCTATTCGTCAAGGGAAACTGTTGGCAAGGGGCCATAGGAGTTACTCCCCGTATACATTAAAAAAAAAAAAAAAAAAAAAAAAAAAAAACAGAAGCGGGAGGGGAGGAGGGGGAAAAGAAAGGAAGAAACCCCGAAACGCCAATGTTTCTAGAGATATCAATGTTTCTAGAGATATCAATGTTTCTAGAGATATCAATGTTTCCATCACTAGAAACTGTTGATGTTCTATAGAAATACATTTACAAAACAAAGGGTTACTAGTTTTCAACCATAATTTTGTAGCGACTATAATCAATGGGAAAGTTTCTAATAATCGTATCAATAACTAGAAATTGATTCTAGAGCCGCCACAATTACCTTATGAATAATGTTAACAAATGCTTGTTCTGCCACCATAATCTTATCAGTGACGTATAAAGGGATCTTGGATCGATTACAACAATCTTTTCAATAATGTGAACAGATCCTGGATCTGCTTTGATAAAATTATCAATAATGTGAACAGATCCTGGATCTGCTTTGATAAAATTATCAATAATGTGAACAGATCCTGGATCTGCTTTGATAAAATCATCAATAATGTGAACAGATTCTGGATCTGCTTTGATAAAATTATCAATAATGTGAACAGATCCTGGATCTGCTTTGATAAAATTATCAATAATGTGAACAGATTCTGGATCCGCTCCAATAATCTTATCAATGATGAAACAGATGCGGGATCTGCACCACCAATTTTATCAGTACAGTAAACAGATCCACTGAATGGCCACACCAAAAAAATAAATAAATAAATAATGATCTTATCAATAATCGAAGCAGATCCCAGATCCGTCACCAAAATCTTATCAATAATGTGAACAAATTCTGGATCCTTCTTATGGGAGATCACTGTTGGCACGGAATGAAAGAGTTAACCCCCATTTACTTTGAACTCTTGAAGAATACTAATGAACCCGGGATTTGATCCGGAGCCTCATTGTGGATTCACACCAGCATTTAACAAGCTCCTCCCTTAACCGTATCTCATTGACTCACGAAGCTGGGTTATATGCATAACCGGTCGAGTAGTTTTCGTATGATCCTGTTAACAGACAGACGAGGTTCAAAGCCTAACCGCCATGGCATAATTAATAACAAACCATTTAATCTCTAAACAGAACAGGGAAACTTCGCTTACTCTGTTCGTCATCGTTCGTCGCCGGGAGCAGTACACATGAGCTAGCGGGGACGAGCCCATGAAGACCGGGAGACGGGGGATGGGGGGGGGGGGGGGGGGGGGAGGGGGAGGGGGGGGGCGAAGGTAGAGCTGAGTGATGGGGGATGGAGGAAAGGGAGGTGTGGAAGGACTCAAAATGCACGCGTTTAACCTCCGTTAACCATAGCATGACGCGGACAAATTCCATTTATCTGTCCTGACTACCTTCTCTCTCTCTCTCTCTCTCTCTCTCTCTCTCTCTCTCTCTCTTCTCTCTCTCTCTCAAGCATCAGCCCAAACAATGCCAGTAAATACACGACCTTAGTTTCGCCCTCCCCCCTCCCCCACCCCCCACCCCTACCCCCATCCCCCTACCCCTCTTTCTTCTCCCATACGAACTCCCCACCCTTCACCCCCATATCCCTCCCCTCCCCTCCCCCCCCCCCCCCCCCCCCTTTATCCTGGCTCCTCCTCACTCATCCATCCCAGAAGGTGTCATGTACCCACAAACCCGAGTGCACGACACCCGCCCGAAGATAGGGCCCCACCTAACGTCTGTCCTACCCTGAATAGACCTAACGCAACTCGATTCGTAAACTGCCCTAACCTCTTTGTTGTTCCTTTCACTGCCACTGATTAGATTAAAAGACGGGCGATTACTCTAAAAGCAGGGATTAATCCCCCTACAACACGCCTCTGTCCGCCAGGGGGATTCATTTCCTCCCGAGCGCGTGCCTCCTACAGGGTGCAAGGTTACCTGAAGATAGGATCAGTGATAAGTTGCGGATCTGCGCATGTTGGGCGGGGAGTAATTACGCGCCTGCGCGCGAGCGGAAGAAAAGAAAAGAAAAAAAAAAGAAAAAAAGAAAGAAAGAAAAGGAGAAGAATTTCGATCACGCTTGATTTCATTGGCTGTCCAAGTTGGCAGGGGAAAGCATCCGCGGTTGACACGGCAAGGGGAGATAAATTGAGACGCCTGGCAGACACCTGAGTGACGGCGATCGAACGTCGTCTGAAAACGATCGCCTCCGCGGATGAAGCCGGGCGAGGAAGGGGAGACAAGAGAATAAACTGAACTCCCAGGGGAAATAACTCGGCTGGCAAGGATCTGATCTTGGTGAACTGTTGTTGGCGTCTCTGCCTTTTGCAGATTGGAAAAAGGTGGAGGGTGGGGGTGGGGCGTGTGGAGAGTCTGATATGTGTGTTTTGATAATGTTTGCATTTTTTCCAATGGTTAATTAGTCTATTGATTTTATCCATTGCGCAGACATACAAATATGCCGTAACTCTCTCTCTCTCTCTCTCTCTCTCTCTCTCTCTCTCTCTCTGTCTGTCTGTCTGTCTTACACACACACACACACACACACACACACACACGCACGCACACACAGTAATGGTAAATCCTCCTGTAGCTGGGGAAAAGTATGTAAAAAATAATAAAATAAAATAGTGAATAATAATAGCTATGTAAGCCTTCTACTGCTACAACTACTACTAGTATTACCATTACCATCACTACCAGTGAAAAAATGAACGAAGTAAAAAAATAAAAAGTAAAAAAAAAAAAAAAAGAAATTCTTCATTAGAAACACGCCCTTTCGTCCGCAAGTAGCGTACGACGATCTTCCACCCGCAAAGGAAATCACTGGCGACACCTCGACCGAGAAGATGAGGGGCGGTCATTCCCGTTTTCCGGAAGGAAGAAAAAGCTATTCTCCAATTCCCCCAGTTCTTATTCATGCAGCGTAGATTTCGTGCCTCACCTGAAAAATGCCCCGGGCTCTTTTAATGTTTAGGCGAAGGTCTCTTAGAACATTGCTCTGTGTGTGTGTGTGTGTGTGTGTGTGTGTGTGTGTGTGTGTGTGGTGTCTGTATCTTGATGCTGAGACCACTGTGTTAAACAATTAAACTGGTCAAATGATTAGTTGCTAGACATGACAACGGAAGCAAAATCATTGTTCATGAGATTTTGCATTGTGATACTGAAGGATGTCCAGGCAATTAATACAATAGTTTCCGCCAGGATGGGACTGAGTAGGTGTCCATAAATGTATTTCCCTTATGAGGACACGGAATAGCACTGCAAGAAGCATCCTGCGCCGACGGAAAAGGGATGTTCCCTAGGGGATACTTAGAAAAATAGGAAGGGAAGAAAATCGAAAAAGGAACGAAAAGAATTAGATCCATTTCTGTCTTCTTTTAGTTTACTTACCTAAACTTAGGTGATCTGAGACTGCAGGACAGGCTCTCTCTCTCTCTCTCTCTCTCTCTCTCTCTCTCTCTCTCTCTCTCTCTCTCTCTCTCTCTGCTTGTTTGCTTAACTTTGTAGTTTTTCAGCTGATTGGATTTGTCAACACTGAAAGACTGCATTTTGTTTTCGTAGATCAAAGCGTATGGTGTTACTGTGTAGCTGTTCAGCTCATTCGCTTGGTCAACAGTGGAAGATGGCGTTTCCTTTTGGGAGATCAAATTGTGGGATTTAACTGTGAAGCTGAACAGCTGTTCAGCTAACTGGAGTGTTCAACAGTGGAAGATTGCGTTTCCTTCTGATAGATCAAAATGTGGTATTCAGTGGCAGTTCTCTGCCAAACACACTTCCATGAGAATCTCGGTAAATCTGACCAAGTTAATTTTAAAAAGAAAACAGTTGTTTTTTTTTCTGTGTGTCTGGGCAACGTCTTTTTTTTCTTTTATCTGTGTGCTTTTCAAAATACTAGAGACGTACAAGATCGAGTTGCTTTAAACCTTTCGATCTATTCTATAAATCATGGATGCTTTTGAGGGAAAACACAACAACAAAAACTGTTGAAAACTATTATTTCCAGCCATCTTCATGATGTTTGGCTTCGTGGGGTCTTAATAATCCCAGCACATCTTTAAGCATTCCTGGGCGTGCTGGGGATGATCTAAAGCTCTGAGACGTACGTCCGGATTGTGCGAAAACAGTAGTTCCCTTGAGGTGTGTTCTTTTCAGAGAACGGCATGGTAATACAATCATGCACCTCCAGTTAGGCTACACTTGTCATTCCAAGAAAGCTATCCACGAAAAAGTAGGTCTGTCTTTCAGTTTCTCTTTTATATTTCATCTTTTTCATTCCTGAAATTTGTCTGAATCTTCAGAGACGGAACACACCTTTGTTTTCCTCGACTTCAATAAAGAAAAAGTTGGAGAAAACAAAAACAAAAAAGGAGAAAGCTTGAAAGGAAAACACAATGCAGAGCGAAATAGCATAGGATCTACACCGTAAGATTAGAAAGACACAAATTCTGTTTAGCTGCAGACTGGTGCATGTCTGTTGTATGATTTAGACACTTCTGAAATTCACTGAGTGGTAATTAGCACGTTCCTGAAGCACGGACAGTTAGGTACCGTAAACATCTGATCAGACGTGTTATGTTGCAGAATGCCGTGAACATCTGAACAGATCTGTTTTCTTGTAATTTATATCAAAAATCCAACAGTGCCCATTTTGTCTCAGATTACCGTAAACATCTGATCAGATTCCGCTTTCAGGATCGGGTGCTCTAACCATTCCTAGTCATTAAGATACTGGCTGATGTGGACGCCATGTCTTCCTGCCAACACGAAACAGGTGTACTAAGGGTGGGCAGATGGTTCTTCCGAGAACTGACTCTACTTGATTGTGAATCGTTGTTTATCTTCCTGTTTCTAAGTGTGTGTGTGTGTGTGTGTGTGTGTGTGTGTGTGTGTGTGTTTGTGTGTGTGTGCGTGCGTGTGTATGTGTGTGTGTGTGATTCATTTAACGTATTTCCACTAATCGTGATATTAGACGATAAAAAAAAAAGTGTGTGAGCAAGAGAGTAAGACTAGTGCATGTTATAGAGTTCCAAGTATGCATGTACGTATGTGTGAATGTGTGTACACATATGGGTGCTTAGGCAGTTATTTAATATATATCTGATTAAGGAAATAAGTATAACTACACTATTATAAATAATAAACAAAACAAAAAAACATACAAATACAACAGCAACAAAATCAGTGAACACCCCCACCCCACCCCACCCATCCCCTTCCTCCCCCCCCCTCTCTCCTCTCTCTCTCTCTCTCTCTCTCTCTCTCTCTCTCTCTCTATCCCCTCCCCATCCCTCCCTCCCCCTCCATCACTTTTATGTAAAAAAAAAAAATTTCATATACTGTAATGACGAATCGGACTGATCTCTAAACTTAAAAAAAAAAA
Source organism: Conus canariensis (assembly GCA_033310375.1). Lineage (NCBI taxonomy): Eukaryota > Metazoa > Mollusca > Gastropoda > Neogastropoda > Conidae > Conus > Conus canariensis. Next base: position 45,592,834 of record CM065731.1, on the reverse strand, counting down.
AAGTCTTAAGTTAAAGCTGGTGAACTGAATATAATGTGTGAATTATTTTGCAACAAAACTGGAATAAGTATTTTTAAGTTCTTACATGAAAGAATATGATTAGGAGATTTTTTGTCTCCACAAATACAAACCACATTTTTTTTTTTTTTTACATATTTTGTTTTGAAAGCATCTACATTAAATTAAACTAAAGGACTGATCGTGTGTATGTGTGAGTGTATGAGTGTGTGTGTATGTGTGTGTGTGTGTGTGTGTGTGTGGTGTGTGTGTGTGTGTGTGTGTGTGTGTTTTAATTTCTTTCCACAATTAGTTATATTAGTACATAAAAAAAATCGTGCCGAAAGAGAGAGAAAGGGAAAGAATGAACGTATACGCTTATGCTTTTGAACGCACACATATGTATCTATGTGCGTGTGCGCATGTATGTATACATATGCGAGTGTGTTTGAGTATGTATGTTTGGATATATGTGTGCTTTTATTAATAATAATGGTAGTTACAAAGCACTTACATTTTTCAAATAAGTTTGAAAGGAAAAAAGTTAAAATTAAAAAAGTGTGTGTGCGTGTGTGTGTTTTGGTGGGGTTTTTTTTGTTTTTTTTGTTGTTGTTTTTGTTTTTTTTTTTTTTTTTTGGGGGGGGGGGGAGGGAGGGGTACATTTGAATGATTTTCAGGATGTCCTCGAACTTTTGGGGTTATAGTCCGCCGGATTTTGTTTGTATGTTTTTTGGGTTTTTTTTTAAATGTTATATGCCAAATTACAAAATTCCGCTTTATATAAATTCTAGAAAGTTTGTATAATGACTCCGCCGAACAACGTGGACAAACGAATCAGAGGACAAAACACGACGAGTTTCGACATCTTAGGTCTTCTTCAGGCAAGATAAACAACACTCAGGACAACGAAAATAAACGAGCAATCACTTATCCTCGTCAAATTCGGCGCAAGATTTTTGTCCACGTTGCTCGGCGGAGTCATCGTAAATACTTTTTAAAAATATGTTTAAATTTCCGCCTTACTTTGCAACCCACTTTATATAGAAAACATACAGGCGTACGTCAAGGTTCAGTCAGTATTGTATTTTTGTCGAGATCAATTAATGATGAACAGATAGACAGAAAAAGGGAAATATATGGTCACGATGATGATGATGATGATGATGATGATGATGATAATGATAGTAAAGCGTTGTCCGAATCAGCTGCTTCTTTATTTGTTTTTCAAATGGGGAACATTTCCACAGCCAGGCAATGTGTTTTGAGTCCTTGTGAGTTTTTGTTTGTTCGTTTGTTTTTGGTTTGTTTATTTATTTATTTGCTTCTTTGTTTTTGATAGTGACATCGAAATCTACATCCAGGCAACAAGATTTGATGGCACATCCTCCAAAAGTAAGAGAGAGAGAACACTATAGGGAACGCAGGGAGGGAGGGGGGGGGGGGGGGCAAAATTGTAGAGGGAAGGCATTCTACCCCCGTCACACCGGGCCCGACTCCCAGTGCCTGGCAGAGAAAGGGAAACGTGAGTCAAGGTGTGCGGTGAACGCGGAGTGCCCCGGACCACGGGGCCATAATGTGGACACGACTTGCACGTCACGGGTCGCCGGTTCCAGCACGCGATCGTTAATGCAGGCTGTCTAGCCAGACCCCAATATGTCACCTGCTCTCCCCCCCCCTCCCCCCCCCCCACACACACCCTACCTCCCTTCCCATCGCCTCCACCCACACCCTCCCTCCGTCTTTCAACCTTCATCCACTCCCCTACCACTGCCCTTCCCAACCTCCACCTCTCTCCTTTTTTTCTGCCCCCCCCCCTCCCCCTCCCCTTTATCTCCACCCTCACTCCATAACGCCTCCACCCCTGCCTTGTTCCCATCGCGTGCAGCTGAATGCACCATTGTAACGCTGTCGCGCTCGTCCACAAACACACACAACACAGCACACACGTGGTGAGAGTGTGTGTTTAGTGCGAATGTGGCGTGGACGTGACCTGTCACAAACACGTGTGTGAGAGTGTGTGGTTTGTGCGAACAGTTGGCATGGGCGCGGGAGAGGGGGGGGTAATGAGAATGGGAAGGAGAGAGTGTGTGTGAGTGTGTGGTTTGGAGAGAGAGAAAGAGAGAGGGAGAGGAGAGGATGCCCACAAAGAAAGGAAATGGGTTGAAGGAGAGAGGGAGAGAGGAGGTGCTCACAAAGAAAGGAAAGTAGGTGGACAGAGAGAGAGGGGGGGGTGTGTGCTCACAAAGAAAGGAAATAGGTGGACAGAGAGAGAGAGAGGGGGGGGGGTGCTCACAAAGAAAGGAATAGGTGAGAGAGAGAGAGGGGGGGGGTGGGGCTCACAAAGAAAGGAAATAGGTGGACAGAGAGAGAGAGAGGGGGGGGGGGTGCTCACAAAGAAAGGAAATAGTGTGTACAAGAAGAATGGGACAGAGAGAGAGAGGGGGGGGGGGGTGCTCACAAAGAAAGGAAATAGGTGGACAGAGAGAGAGAGGAGGGGGGGGGGGTGCTCACAAAGAAAGGAAATAGGTGGACAGAGAGAGAGAGGAGGGGGGGGGGGGCTCACAAAGAAAGGAAATAGGTGGACAGAGGAGGAGAGAAGGGAGAGAGAGAGGGGGGGGGGGGTGCTCACAAAGAAAGGAAATAGGTGGACAAGAGAGAGAGAGGGGGGGGGGTGCTCACAAGAAGGAAATAGGTGGACAGAGAGAGGAGGGGGGGGGGTGCTCACAAAGAAAGGAAATAGGTGGACAGAGAGAGAGGAGGGGGGGGGGGGGTGCTCACAAAGAAAGGAAATAGGTGGACAGAGAGAGAGAGGGGGGGGGGGGGGTGCTCACAAAGAAAGGAAATAGGTGGACAGAGAGAGAGAGGGGGGGGGGGGGGCTCACAAAGAAAGGAAATAGGTGGACAGAGAGAGAGGGAAAAGTGGACAGAGGAGAGGGGGGGGGGTGCTCACAAAGAAAGGAAATAGGTGGACAGAGAGAGAGGGGGGGGGGGGTGCTCACAAAGAAAGGAAATAGGTGGACAGAGAGAGAGAGAGAGGGGGGGGGGGGGTGCTCACAAAGAAAGGAAATAGGTGGACAGAGAGAGAGAGAGGGGGGGGGGTGCTCACAAAGAAAGGAAATAGGTGGACAGAGAGAGAGAGAGGGGGGGGGTGCTCACAAAGAAAGGAATAGGTGGACAGAGAGAGAGAGGGGGGGGGGGTGCTCACAAAGAAAGGAAATAGGTGGACAGAGAGAGAGGAGGGGGGGGGGGGGTGCTCACAAAGAAAGGAAATAGGTGGACAGAGGAGAGGAGGGGGGGGGGGTGCTCACAAAGAAAGGAAATAGGTGGACAGAGAGAGAGAGGCGGGGGGGGGGGGGGCTCACAAAGAAAGGAAATAGGTGGACAGAGAGAGAGAGGCGGGGGGGGGGGGTGCTCACAAAGAAAGGAAATAGGTGGACAGAGAGGAGGGGGGTGCTACAAGAAGGAAGTAGGTGGACAGGGAGAGAGGGGGGGGGGGGGTGCTCACAAGAAAGAATAGGTGACAGAGAGAGAGAGAGGGGGGGGCAAAAGAAAGAAGTAGGTGGACAGGAGGAGAGAGAGGGGGGGGGGTCACAAAGGAAGTAGGGGAAGAGGAGAGGGGGGGGGGGTGCTCACAAAGAAAGGAAATAGGTGGACAGAGAGAGAGAGAGAGGGGGGGGGGGGGTGCTCACAAAGAAAGGAAATAGGTGGACAGAGAGAGAGGGGGGGGGGGGTGCTCACAAAGAAAGGAAATAGGTGGACAGAGAGAGAGAGGCGGGGGGGGGGGGTGCTCACAAAGAAAGGAAATAGGTGGACAGAGAGGAGGGGGGGGGGTGCTAAAAGAAAGGAAATGGTGGACAGAGAGAGGGGGGGGGGGGGGGGGTGCTCACAAAGAAAGGAAATAGGTGGATAGAGAGAGAGAAGGGGCGGTGCTTACAAAGAAGAGTGTATGGGCAGATGGAATTTCCCTTCAATGCCGTACAACTTTTCGAGGTGCATGTTCACCATACATTTCACGTTGAAGAAAGACCATTGTTCGTTCCCTCTGGCCGTGGTTCAATGCTCTGAACAAAAGCGAGTGCTTTTTTCTTTTTCTTTTTTTTCTTTTTTTCTATTATGAATGATTATTTGTTCGTTTTGATTTGCAGTGGAGGTGGTTTTCTGGTTTAAGGGTCGGAGTTGGGCACGAAGGGGGTGCGGGGAGGGTGGGATATGTGGGGTAAAAGAAAGTTATCATTTTCTGCAGTTTCCGAGGGCGATTTGGATTGTTTTTATTCACTCTCTCCAGGAGGCGGTGGTTGGAAAGTGAAAATATTATCACTCACACAATTATTCAGACTTATTTCTGTGACTGGGGAAGAATCGTGCGTGTATATGTCTGCATCTTTGTGTGTGTGTGTGTGTGTGTGAACGCGCAAATGTATGTGCTTGTATGTGTGTGTGTGTGGATGCGCGCGCGCGCGTTTGTGTGTGCATTTGTGTATGTCTGTTCTTGTGAGTGTATGCGCGCGCGAGCGTATGTGTGCGTGCGTATTTTGAAATCAGTCAATTCATCCGAGCAAGTCTTTTTTGTGTGTGAAGATGGATAAGCTGCCATTAGACAAAGTTCTGCTTTAAAAAATAAAACAAAACAAAACAAACAAACAAAAACAAAAACGGAGAGAAGGGGTAGTATAGGACACGAACGTCTCTGGCCCCAAAAACTTGAATTAAAGATAATGACGAAAGAGGCGCGGTGGGGATTGAAGAAAGAGGTGTGAAGTGGCTTAGAGAACGCGACATGTACCGCCCCACAATGGGACATCTATTTTTCTATCAAATTTGCTAACCCGACGAAGAAAAGAAAGTAATAAAATTAAAATGAGAGGATTCGATCTTTTTCCGGAAAACAGATCATGTGGGATGCTGTTTATGTATTAGCTTTAGGATAACAGATAAACAAATAAGTAAATAAGCAAATCGATAAAGAAATAAATCTATGGATAAGTAAATGATAATAGATAAATGAATGAGTAGATAAATACATTTGAAATACACAAATAAACAAAGAAGTTTTTAAAAAAAAAGTAAATAGAATATATATATATATATATATATATATATACATAATATATATAATTATATATATTAAAAATTTTAAATGATATATATATATATACATAATATATATAATTATATATATAAAAATTTTAAATGATAACAAAAGGGAGCCAACCCTTTTCCACCTCCTCAACTCCCACCTCACCACCAAATCCGCTCCAGGAATGAGTTTACTACTCCACCGCACGTCGCACACCTGACGACTGAAGGTCATGTCAAACAGTATATGCAACTCCCACTCCACAACAACACAGCCTTTATTTTTGTGTAACTAAAACTCATTTTGTATTATGAATCGATCCTTATGGTATTTTTAGGCCGTTCTCCAGCGCGTGAACTGTGCTTAAGATAAACGCCAATAAGGGGGGACGTTACTGTCTGTGGTGAATGGGGGCGAATCAATGGCGACGCATGATTAGAACAGATTTAATTTAATTAAGTCCTCTAGCCTGAAAGATAACGACAGGTCGGTGGGGAAGACGGAGTGGATTTTGAACCCAAACCTGAATCAGAAACTCTGTGTGTGTGTGTGTGTGTGTGTGTGTGTGTGTGTGTGTGTGTGTGTGTGTGTGTGTGTTTAACTTTCTTTTCATCTGCATACAGGCCTTCAAATTTCATGTCTGTAAAGGCCCTGTTATTATGTGTGTCAGGCTACGCTGAATTGTCACATTCTTACGATTTGTATTTGTAATAAGCCCATTCACCAGTACACGAAAGCAAGGTTTTGAAAACGAGGGTCACAGACAGTTGTTTTCTTAACAGCGCATTTTGTGGTCACAATGGGCTGTAGAGCAGGGGAAGTAATGGATCTTATCAGATCCTTGATTCCGAGTTCAGCGGATTGCTTCCCTTGATGTCTGCTTGCTTGTTGCATTCTAGCCCGGCTGACCACGGGGAGACGGGGACGAATTCTACGGGCAAAATTTTACAGGATTTTTTTCTTTTCCTGTCTGTCTCTGTCTCTGTCTGTCTGTCTGTCTGTCTGTCTCTCTCTCTCTCTCTCTCTCTCTCTAAATCACATGTCACTTCACCCTCAAAAAACAAAACTGATGTACATTACAACTAGGCAAAAAAGACAAAAGCTCACCAATGATTTCCTCCTATACACCTCAATAATGTACTTGTGGAACAAGTCACTCATCATAAAGTATTAGGACTAATAATTGACAATAGTCTCAGCTGGAATCCCCACATAACGTTACTATGCAAAAAGCTCTCCCAGAAAGTCTATCAGCTCACCAAAATCAAACACTTTCTTGACCTTCATTCACGAAAACTTTTTTTCCATGCTCATATTCAGTCTTATGTTGATTATGCATCGACTATATGGGATTCTGCAAGTGCAAACACACTAAAACCATTGTTCAGCCTACATAAACGAGCGCTCAAATTAATCCTTCTGAAGAAAACTAGCCTCGAAAGCTCTGATTATAAACATCTTCACATTCTTCCATTCAGCCAGAGACTCAAATACAACAAAGGGCTAATGATGCACAAGATTCTGACCGGGAATGCCCCAACAACTTTAATGAGACGATTCTCAAAAGTCTCGTCGAGAAACTCCCACAAACTCCATATCCCAATCCCCAGAATTGACCTATTTAAATCAAGTCTAACGTACTCGGGAACCTCTTTGTGGAACTCCCTTCCAGAATCCATCAAACAAATCCATTGTACCACAACTTTCAAAAACACTTACCTTACCCATCTTCTGCGGTAAAAATACAAACACAAAAAAACAAAAAAAAAACCACAAGTAATACCAACAAGTGATCTCAAAAGCATAAATCATCCCCTTTTCATGTACTTAACCAATTTGTCTTTTCTATTTTTTTTTCTTCTTTTTATCATGTATCAAGTATTTTTATATATATTGTATACGTGTATGTGTGTGTATGTGTATGTATATATATGTTTATATATGTATATATGTATACATACATATATATATATAATATATATATCACCAATGTGAGTGTGTGTATGTATGTAGTATGTTTGTATGTATGTATGTATGTGTGTGTATGTGTGTATATGTATGTGTACGTGTGCGCATGTATATGTATGTGCGTGTGTATGTGTGTGTGTATGTGTGTATATGTATATATATATATATATATATATATATGTATATGCATGTATGTGTATGTGTGTGTGGGTATATATATGTGTGCATATGGATATAATCTTATGAAAAATGATTATATGTTGTGCCCTTTTTTCACTCTCTCTCTCTCTCTCTCTCTCTCTCTCTCTCTCTCTCTCACTGTCTGTCTCTCTCTCTCTCTCCTCTCTCTCTCTCTCTCTCTCTTCTCTCTTTCTCTCTCTGTCTGTGCGTGCGTGCATGTGTATGTTCCGAATTCCGTACATACTTTGTCATATTCTTTTTTACTGTCTGATTTTATACATGCTAATTGTTGTACGTTTTAGTACATTTCCATTCCAAATCGTTACATTTCATGCTGTTCCCCCTCTCCCTTCCATCCTCTCTCTCTCTCTCTCTCTCTTCTCTCTCTCTCTCTCTCTCTCTCTCTCTCTCTCTCTCTTTTTTTTTTTTTTCTCCTCCCCCCCCCCTCCCCCAATTTCATCTCACTTTGCTTAATACCTTCTACGTATTTTCATGCCTTGCGAAAAATGATTACATGTTGTGCCTTGCTCTGCCTCTCTCTCTCTCCTCTCTCTCTCTTCTCTCTCTCTCTCTCTCTCTCTCCCTCTCTCTCTCTCTCTCTCTCTCTCTCTCTCTCTCTCTCTCTCTCTGCGTGCGAGCGTGCGTGTACGTGTGTGTTCAAAAATATGTACGCACTTTGTCATATTCACTTCACTGTCTGTTTTCATACATGCCAATCTTGTACGTTGTAGTACATTTACATATGTTCCCCCAGCCCACCTCACTCCCTACCCCCACTCTCCCCTTCCTCTTTATTATTGTTATTCTCATTTTTATTTTTATTTTATTCTCTTATTATTATTATTTTGTTTGTTTTGTTTATTATTATTCTTATTTTTTGTTTTGTTTTCATTTCTCTTCTATTTTCATTTGATGTTCCTCTATGATTACATGACCGCTTTGCTTGCTTCTTTGCTTTCTTACATTAATTGATTTCACTGCATGTTGTAGTCCCTACTCAGGGCGAGGACTGGATGTAAAAAAGCACGTCAGTGCTTATCTATTATCCTCGTAAATAAAGAATTTTGTCTTGTCTTGTCTTGTCTCTCTCTCTCTCTCACACACACACACACACACACACACACACACGTGTACACATACACACACACACACACGCACGCACGCACGCACGCACGCACACGCACGCACGCACGCACGCACACACACACACACACACACACACACACACACACACACACTCACACATACACAAACACACACACACACACACACACACACACACACACACCACACACATCCAATCAGGCAGACAGTTGGCACAAAGCGATTGGAAAAGAAAGACATATGTTTCGATGAAAATATCTTCACTCACACCATCACATCAGATTTAATTCGATGATCGTCAGGATGAACTCTGTGTGTGTGTGTGTGTGTGTGTGTGTTGTGTGTGTGTGTGTGTGAAAGTGCGTATAGCACGTCTCTCTCTCTCTCTCTCTCTCTCTCTCTCTCTCTCTCTGAGTGGCTTCCCTTGCTTGGCTACGGGCAAGAAGCATTTCAACGAAGCTCTGACCATTTTGTTTTCCTTTAGCAAGAAAATAAGTGACAATACCAGCCACAGGACTTCTAACATCTCTCGAGTGTACGCTAAACACTTTGTTACAAGAACTGTCGCTATTGTCATTCAATACTGAGGGAAGGGGAGCACAGACTGTCGTCGTGCTTCGTTTAATACAGCCGCCAGCTCAACCCGCCGCCGCGCTCACCCGCCACTCTTGCGTCGAAAATGTCCGTCACAGATTTCCAGGGACAGAATACGACAGAAGGCAGATTCTTCCTCATCTCCCTCTGGCTTATTTCTTCCCATTCCCCCAAGTTTGTTTTCATGACACGGGAAATAATGTGTCGGACATTATCCACGACGACAGTTCTGCCTGTGTTGAGAGCTGTGCGCTTCAGACAGATACTGACCAACAGTACCGTCCATCGCCTGCCGCTGCAAGTGACATCAACTTTCAGGTAGTGAAAATAAGTGATGATGGTGACAATTTTGAAACCGAGTCAGAGGAATACAACACCACTGATACGATGACGTTAGAAAATGATCCACAGTCGGTTACACAGGGGGGCCACAACGACAGCCCGACCTTTCATCCACAGGAGACTGACGCAAAGAACAAGAACACGTGCAACAGATGTTCCTGAATCAACTGGCACTACACAACTGAATGTATGTGATCTTTACAACGCAGTTACGAAGTGTTTAGAAGACACCTCAAAGAAAATGGACAGCCTTAATAACACTTTCAGACCAGAGAAAAAAGACAGGTGTGTGACACTCGTGCTGGTTACAAAGAAAATCATGGTTTAGAAGCAACCTTACTATGACGAAGTTCGTTGTTAAACTGTTCTGACATCAGTGAGGTTCGAAAGGAAATCTTGCTTAAAATATGGCCTAATCACTTTACAGTTACCATTTAGACTTATGATCAAAGTTCTTGTTATAAAGGAAATCTTGGTCTTCATGTGATGTAAACTGTAAAGTTTATTATCATTATTTGAACTTGTTATGATCATGGTACAAAAGCTCATGTAGACCAGTGACAGCAAAGCTGGTGTTATTGTGCTTTAGCAGACTGATAATGAAATTAACTGTATTGCCTTGATGTGAATTCCATGTCATGATGACCTAACATGTTTGAATGTAAATTGTATCTGTTGGTATTTTTCAGTTATCCATCCTCCCCCTCCCCCCCCCCCCCCCCCCCCCCCCCCCCACACACACACCTCATTGTCCCCATGTGAACGAGCACAAAGCCTAACACATTAAATCTTTCGCATTCGTATTGTGTGTGTGTGTGTGTGGGGGGGGGGGGGGGGGGGGGAGTGAATTTTGAGCGCAAATCTGAATCAAAGACTGGGTCGATTTAACTTTCTATTCGTCTTTGTTTTGTTCAATACATGGCCCCATTATAGTGTGTGTGACTGGCTACGCTGAATTCGGTCAAGTTCTTACGATTGGTGTCAGACCGTTTACCTGTACACGAATGCACATTTCCGGAAGTGAGTCACAGAAAGATGTTTCTTAACTCTGCGCATTTGGTAGCCACAGTGTAGAGCAGGGGAAGTAATGAAACTTATTAGATCCTTGATTCCGAGTTCGGTGGATTGCTTCCCTTGATATCTGCTTCCCGGTGGTCGTCGTTTTGCTTTTTAGTTTGGTCGGCTGTGGAAAGAGAGGGATGATACAGGTAGAATTCTGCAGGATTTTTACCCCCCCCCCCCCCTCTCTCTCTCTCTCTCTCTTGTATCAATCATCAGTATTCGTAAAGGTAGTTTTCTTGCAGCGGGTACTGAAATAAAAAGTAGTCCATACACACAACCGTTTAGGACTACATTTTGCCACAACATTGAGCCTCTCATCCTCTTGTGGTGCCCTGACTGCAAAGAGTAAACATGCGGCTATTGCTAAAATTATGACATCCACTGTATTGATTTTTTTTTTTAACTTTATGATGCCAGAATGTAACCGGTGTTGATCGTTGGTCAGAAATCTGGGGTGTAGACGAAAGCATAAAGCACACAGGGAAAGTGTTTGTGTTTGCATTTAAACGCTTTCTAGGTGTCTCTGAAAGAACTGACAATGCAATGATCCGTGGAGACACAAGTAGATTTCCATTGTATGTAAATGTGCATACTAGATCAATTAAATACAGAATCAAATTAACATGGATGAATGAAACTCGCCTCCCTTCTAAAGCTTAGCTGGCGTTGCTAAGTTTGTATGAGAGAGGTTAACAAGAACTAGGTAACCAACATTCGATTAGTTTTGTGTTTGAATTTGGATTTGACTGTGTATGGGAAAACCATGGTGTTGATCAGTTTATATAAACTGTTTTAGACAATGATTGATAGATTGTTTTACTAGTAGGAGTGAGACAATCGCATTTGTTCAAGCGAAAAAATGTACGATGTAATATATATCATTCAAAATGAGTCATACCCAGGAACTGTATTTTGCCGTTTGACATACATGGACATGTAAGGCAGGTACTCGTTTAAGGTTCGGCGAAAGCAATATTAAATCGCATTCACTTAAAGACAAAATCGCAGAGCTGTAGGATTAATTTGTCACCTTTGTGAAAAAAATAACGAATAAAACTCCATTTTAGTTTGTACTGCCTGCCCATTGGTGATCTTGATTTGATTTCAAACCACTGAAACACTAAAGAGAGCCAGTGCATTTAACTACACTTTGTTATTGTCATTAAAGAATCTAAAAGTAGTAAAAACAGTTTGCAGTTTTTGTCCAACTAGTTTTTAAAGGAAGAGGTGCAACGAGGAATGACTAGACAGGCCAAAATGGTGACAGCTCTGATTAAATGATAGTTGGATATCTAACGTACAATTTATAAGTTCGTGTCCTTTTTCCAAACTGGTCTATATTGTTCGCCACTTTTACTGTTTTCACTTTCCTTGCATTTTTTCTTCTCTGTTAAGGCCAAGATGCTAAACGAAATAAACCATTTATGAACTCTCTCTTCTCTCTCTCTCTCTCTCTCTCTCTCTCTCTCTCTCTCTCTCTCTCTCTTGGTTGGGTGTCCTGCTTCCTGTGTCTAGAAGCGAATGTTACCAAATAATGTAGGCTGAAAATTAAATGACTGTAGGGAAAGGAGATGAAAACCTGCTTAACCAGAATTCTCCCTCTCTCTCTCTCTCTCTCTCTCTCTCTCTCTTCCAAACACCATCACACTTTATTAATTTTCCCCGCATTTATTTCATTTGTTAGTATAGTAATACAGTAAGATCTTGATCATACATTTGTGCACATTAAGTGAAAAAAAATTTTTTAAACCACAATCATTTACGGCGAATATTAAACAAACAAACAGTTATATTACTCTAACAATGCTGATATATTCAGGAGTCATTGCCTACATTGATGGTATGATGATCATGATATTCGCCTTGCTCGGCACACGGAAGAGAAGTGACAGCCTGTCGTAGTATAAAAGAATGAATCGCAAACAGCAGGGTAACTCTTCCTCCCAAGATGATATAATTACACGCCCACAACTCCAAAAGAATGCTGCTTCAAGCGCTTACGACACCAAAGCACTTAAATCAGGAAAGGTAATTACCTCCCATCATGAGAGCAAAAGTTACCCTACTTGTTTGTTACTCACTGTGTACTGTTCCCTGCCTCATTTTGGAATTCCTTTCACATAAAAAAAACTTACATCATATGCACTCATTCTCACTAGGTCACATATTGGTGTATGAGACACTAGAATACGTCAATCAATACTTTGTGATCATTAACAGGTTGATGTAACATCCCGGAGAAAAAAATGACAGTTATGTATTGTCTATGAGATCGTAAAACGTTTCAATCAATACTTTTGTAATTATTCAAAAATCCGTGATGTCAAACCTGTGAACTGCAAAAAACAACAACAACCATACAAGATGCTCTTTTATTTTAGTGGTGTGTGTGTGTGTGTGTGTGTGTGTCCCTACCTGTTTGACAACAATCATAATGTCTGTGTATATATTAGCGAAATGTGCATGAATCAACCATCTAACCACAATTCCATCCGGTCAGTCATTCTATCGGTGGGTTGATTGGGTAGGTCACATGCGGCCTCAATTAATAGGACTGTATAAATCACACACGACACACCGCCAGGCCAGTGGAAGAAAACAGTGTCCATCAATGAAA
>CM065731.1:45566703-45579793 GCA_033310375.1 Conus canariensis | reverse complement strand
AACGCTTTCTAGGTGTCTCTGAAAGAACTGACAATGCAATGATCCGTGGAGACACAAGTAGATTTCCATTGTATGTAAATGTGCATACTAGATCAATTAAATACAGAATCAAATTAACATGGATGAATGAAACTCGCCTCCCTTCTAAAGCTTAGCTGGCGTTGCTAAGTTTGTATGAGAGAGGTTAACAAGAACTAGGTAACCAACATTCGATTAGTTTTGTGTTTGAATTTGGATTTGACTGTGTATGGGAAAACCATGGTGTTGATCAGTTTATAAACTGTTTTAGACAATGATTGATAGATTGTTTTACTAGTAGGAGTGAGACAATCGCATTTGTTCAAGCGAAAAATGTACGATGTAATATATATCATTCAAAATGAGTCATACCCAGGAACTGTATTTTGCCGTTGACATACATGGACATGTAAGGCAGGTACTCGTTTAAGGTTCGGCGAAAGCAATATTAAATCGCATTCACTTAAAGACAAAAATCGCAGAGCTGTAGGATTAATTTGTCACCTTTGTGAAAAAATAACGAATAAAAACTCCATTTTAGTTTGTACTGCCTGCCCATTGGTGATCTTGATTTGATTTCAAACCACTGAAACACTAAAGAGAGCCAGTGCATTTAACTACACTTTGTTATTGTCATTAAAGAATCTAAAAGTAGTAAAAACAGTTTGCAGTTTTTGTCCAACTAGTTTTTAAAGGAAGAGGTGCAACGAGGAATGACTAGACAGGCCAAAATGGTGACAGCTCTGATTAAATGATAGTTGGATATCTAACGTACAATTTATAAGTTCGTGTCCTTTTTCCAAACTGGTCTATATTGTTCGCCACTTTTACTGTTTTCACTTTCCTTGCATTTTTTCTTCTCTGTTAAGGCCAAGATGCTAAACGAATAAACCATTTATGAACTCTCTCTCTCTCTCTCTCTCTCTCTCTCTCTCTCTCCTCTCTCTCTCTCTCTCTCTCTCCTCTTGTTGGGTGTCCTGCTTCCTGTGTCTAGAAGCGAATGTTACCAAATAATGTAGGCTGAAAATTAAATGACTGTAGGGAAAGGAGATGAAAACCTGCTTAACCAGAATCTCTCTCTCCTCTCTCTCTCTTCTCTCTCTCTCTCTCTCTTCTCTCCCCAAACACCATCACACTTTATTAATTTTCCCCGCATTTATTTCATTTGTTAGTATAGTAATACAGTAAGATCTTGATCATACATTTGTGCACATTAAGTGAAAAAAAAATTTTTTAAACCACAATCATTTACGGCGAATATTAAACAAACAAACAGTTATATTACTCTAACAATGCTGATATATTCAGGAGTCATTGCCTACATTGATGGTATGATGACTCATGATATTCGCCTTGCTCGGCACACGGAAGAGAAGTGACAGCCTGTCGTAGTATAAAAGAATGAATCGCAAACAAGCAGGGTAACTCTTCCTCCCAAGATGATATAATTACACGCCCACAACTCCAAAAGAATGCTGCTTCAAGCGCTTACGACACCAAAGCACTTAAATCAGGAAAGGTAATTACCTCCCATCATGAGAGCAAAAGTTACCCTACTTGTTTGTTACTCACTGTGTACTGTTCCCTGCCTCATTTTGGAATTCCTTTCACATAAAAAAAACTTACATCATATGCACTCATTCTCACTAGGTCACATATTGGTGTATGAGACACTAGAATACGTCAATCAATACTTTGTGATCATTAACAGGTTGATGTAACATCCCGGAGAAAAAAATGACAGTTATGTATTGTCTATGAGATCGTAAAACGTTTCAATCAATACTTTTGTAATTATTCAAAAATCCGTGATGTCAAACCTGTGAACTGCAAAAAACAACAACAACCATACAAGATGCTCTTTTATTTTAGTGGGTGTGTGTGTGTGTGTGTGTGTGTCCCTACCTGTTTGACAACAATCATAATGTCTGTGTATATATTAGCGAAATGTGCATGAATCAACCATCTAACCACAATTCCATCCGGTCAGTCATTCTATCGGTGGGTTGATTGGGTAGGTCACAATGCGGCCTCAATTAATAGGACTGTATAAAATCACACACGACACACCGCCAGGCCAGTGGAAGAAAACAGTGTCCATCAATGAAAATCGGCATAGAAAACCGTTTATCATCAGCCACTGTGGTTGGTGTCGCAGACTGGCGGACGGGGGTGGTCGTGGGTTCGATTCCTGTCATTATTGTTGACGTGTAGTATTTTACGGTTCCTCGAGGTTTCTGCTCAGAGTTGTGTATGGTGTGCGTTCAAATTGAAAAAAAAAAAAAAAAAACCTGGGACCACATTGCCGGTTTTCATATACTTGATGAATACTTCTCTGAAAGTCGCGTCGCTCTCCAATTTCCCTATCAAAGTCGCAAGTGTACGTATCTCTCGAGTTTGGTAGGCGTCGGGCTATGTTATGAAAGTAGTGTTGAGAACAGCCCTGTCATGCAGTCTCTGACCACATTGGAACTGCACACCATCCGCTGCAGCATGATTCTCCTTGATCAGCGTTAAAGGATAACGTCTCAAATCCTATTGCTCTACTGAAGATGGGGCAGGCAAAAAAAAAAAAAGTATAAAACATTAAAAAATCAAAAATGAAATCGCCGCCGCGAGGAACAATCGAGGAGCAAATTACTTTACATATGTGTTTGTACACACACACACACACACACACACACACACACACACACACTCACACACACCATATTCTACATGGATGGACAGAGCAAGTCTTGTGTGATCCAACAAAATCTTCATGAAAATTGCATCCTAAACTCCAATCATTCTTTGAATGAAAATGGAGTTGAGCTGAGAAGTGGAAAGGCGTTCATATCAGCTCACATGTATGAATATGCACCTACACTCTTTCTGAAAAAAAAAAAACAACAGAAAACCAAAAGATCACAGTTCTTGCTTTTGCGGTAAGTTAAACTGTTGCTTCTGTGACACATGAACATCCTTACTGTATGTGGACAGAGAAAAAAAATTGAAGCATTCTTAAGATCATTCTAGAAGATGAATTCATTTTGATTTTAGTTTTACACTGCCTGTAACAGAATGCAAATACTTATTAGTCAAAACAGAGTTTTCCTATGTGTTATTCACACTGACAATTTGAAACCACCACCACCCCACCCCCCCTCCTCCTCCCCCTCCCGCATCCTACTTACTCCCCTCCACCAACACCACCCCTCCCCTCCGTTTCTTTTATTGATGTTCGACATGGTGTTTAATGTTAATGTTCCAGCAGTCAATGTTGATATGCGTTTAGGAATAAGATCTTTGTTGCTTTAAGTATATCCAGTTAGCCATGTGATGTCACAGCTGTATGGATGTTAGGACTGTTTTAGGTACGCTTAATGACATTCGCTATTAATATGAGAGAGAGAGAGAGAGAGAGAGAGAGAGAGAGAGAGAGAGAGAGAGAGAGAGAGAGAGAGATGCATCTTGGATATCTATCTATATATTTATCAATCCATCTAGATCTTCATCTGTATTATTATAACCGTTAATTAATGGCCAAGTAATCCATCAGCATCGAAGAAACGATGGAATTTCCATTTGTGTTCGACTGGTGAGCAGGCAGTTAGAATGGATCAGGTTGTCCACAACAAATCTCACTGGAGACAACTGTGTCATCAGAGCTCTCCGACTTTCGAGTAGAACAGAGTGACTTCCCTTCCTGCAGTGAGGCACATGAGGAAGCATGGCTCCACATCGTTGAGCTCTTTCCTTCGCAACACCTGTGGCCGACCTTGTGCCTCAAAGATAGGTCTCATTTGAATGCATATACATTTGAGAGACGCAGTAATACATTTCAAAGTATCACAGCAATACATTTCAAAATATCTTTCTTCATCTTCGGCTGTTCAGATTTACATTCTAATATTCTTTCGACGCATGTCTTCAAATCAGCCAAACAAAAACAGAAAAGCACAAAATCAAGAACAAGAACGATATTAGTAAGACCCAGACTCAGCCAATCTCGTCCGTGAATTGATAAACTGACAGACTAAAAAGTAAACATCAGTCATTACATAAACCACTTAAAATCAAGTGCCGAAACTAAACATTATGCAAAAGATATGTAACGTGTTTGGTCTGAATGCAAAACGACAGGCACGAATTATATCACTGTTAGAACCAAACAACAACAGCAACAACAACAACAAGAACTAAAGATGAAAAAAACTACTGAGCAGTCAATCGATCAACTGAGACCTGCAGTCAAATTCACTCATCATTGCGCATCAATTTACCACAGGGAGAGAAAATCAGAACAAACTGATGAGGCAGTGCTTGAAGTTAAACACTCGGTAAACAGCAAAATTCAGGGAAAATAAATCAGATACTCGCATTAAATACACCTAAACAGACAATAAACAAAACAAAATCAAAACAAACAATGGAGAAGATCCAACACAAATAACGATCTTCTGTGTTCCAAAGCAAGAAGTCCCAAGTTCACCATTTGTACAGATTTTTTTTTTTTTTTTTTTTTTTGTATTGTTTGCGTATGCCAACTTTCTTTTTAATCTCAAAATGAAGATAACACACATTCCATTTTCAAGGATAAAAGAAAAGGTGTTCATGTACTTGCGTCAACTCAACGAACAAGGCAACCAACCAAAGAACACCCTTAGTTACAGGTTGTTACGTAGCATGCAAACACTTCTTTAGTTCTCACAACATCTGCAAACAAACACAAGTCAGTTGTGTACGCACGCAACAAAATGTTAACTGACAACAACAGACACTTCTTTTGAACACCGCCCTCCCCCCCCCCCCCCCCCCCCTTTAAAAAAAAAAAAGAAAAAAAAAAAGAAAAAAAAAAGCATACTTTGACGCTCGTTGTTCGACGCATCTTAAAAGTCTCGTTCTAACTCTCGGACCAAACCGTAGTATATGGCATGAAGAAAGCTGATTGGTGGGGAGATTGAGCGAGGAGTGTGGACGTCTTCTTCATTCCGCTCTTGGTTGGGAGCCGAAGAAGAGTACAGGGACGAAGGGACTGCAGACTGTCACTGCTTCACATCACGATACAGCCAAGTTCTTTGCCGTCTGCATAATGTAGAAACAAATCAGGTAATTAAAAAAAACTGTAAGAGTATGATTGTCAGTGGCGGTGGTATTTTGATGTTACTGGTTGTGTTGGTGAAATTTTGCTGGTGCTGCTGATGTGACGGCAATTGGAGTGACGGCGCGTTGTGTTTTTTTTGTGTGATATAGTTGATATCGATTTAATCAATCTGTGCCTTCTGTATGAAGATGAAATATAGGCCGGCCACCATATCCATACAGATACACACTGTTGAAGCCACCTCCATCCACCGTCTCTCTCTCTCTCTCTCTCTCTCTCTCTCTCTCTCTCTCTCTCTCTCTCTCTCTCTCTCTGGCAATGGTGTCTGTAAGATAAAAAAAAAAATAATAGGCACACAAATAACCTGAGAGAAAGAGAGAGAGACAGACAGACAGACACGGAGAGAGAGAGGGAAGATGTACACACATACATAAATTCGCAGAAACACTCGCGCGCCCGCGCGCGCCCGTGCACGCAAGCACAGAGAGAGAGAGGAACAGACAGCCAGCCAACATTATCACCACAACCGACAACAATAACAATTACAGCAGCACTTGATACACGTCCCAACCTACTCATCCCCCTCTCCCCTTAACACACCCCCCAACCGACTTATCCCCCCCCCCCTCCACTTGACACTCCCCCAACCCACTTATCCCCCCTCTCCCCTTAACACACTCTCCCAACCTACTCATCCCCCCTCTCCCCTTCACACACTCCCCCAACCCACTTATCCCCCCCCCTTCCGCTTGACACACTATCCCAACCCACTCATCTCCCCCTCCCTTGACACACTCCCCCAGCCCACTCATCCCCCTCTCCCTTGACACACTCCCCACCCACTCCATCCCCTCTCCCCTTGACACACTCCCCCAACCCACTCATCCCCCTCTCCCTTGACACACTCCCCAACCCACTCATCCCCCTCTCCCTTGACACACTCCCCCAACCCACTCATCCCCCCTCTCCCTTGACACACTCCCCCAACCCACATCATCCCCCCTCTCCCCTTGACACACTCCCCCAACCACTCATCCCCCCCTCCCCTTGACACACTCCCCAACCACTCATCCCCCTCTCCCCTTGACACACTACCCCCAGACCCACTCATCGCCCCTCTCCCCTTGACACACTCCCCAACCACTCATCCCTCTCCCCTTGACACACTCCCCCAGCCCATCATCCCCCTCTCCCATAACACACTCCACCAACCCACTCATCCCCTCCCTATGACACACTCTCCCAACCCACTCATTCCCCCTACCCTTGACACACTCTCCCAAACCACTTATCCCTCCTTCCCCTTGACACACTCTCCCAACCCACTCATCCCCCCTCCCCTTGACACACTCCCCCAACCCACTCATCCCCCTCTCCCCTTGACACACTCTCCCACCCACTCATCCCCCCTCTCCCCTTGACACACACCCCAAACCCACTCTCCACCCTCTCCCCTTGACACACTCACCCAACCCACTCATCCCCACTCTCCCCTTGACACACTCCCCAACCCACTCATACCCGCTCCCTTGACACACTCCCCCAACCCACTCATCTCCCTTTGACACATTCCCCCAACCGACTCATCCCCCTCTACCCTTGACACACTCCCCCAACCCACTCATCCCCCCTCTCCCCTTGACACACTCTCCCAACCCACTCATCTCCCCTCTCCCTTGACACATGCCCCCAACTCACTCATTCCCCCTCCTTGACACACTCCCCCCAACCCACTCATCCCCTCTCCCCTTCACACACTCCCCCAGCCCACTCATCCCCCCTCTCCCCATAACACACTCCACCAACCCACTCATCCCCCCTCCTTCCCTCTCAACCACCTCCCCATGACACATCTCCACCACTTATCCCCCTCTCACCCTTGACACACTCTCCTCCCCCCAAACCACTATCCCCCCTCTCCCCTTGACACACTCTCCACCCAACCACTCTCCCCCCTCTCCCCTTGACCACACTCCCTCCAACACTCTCCCCCCCTCTCCCCTTGACAACCACCTACCCCCACACCCACTCATCCCCCCTCTCCCCTTGACCACATCCCCCTAAACCCCAACCACTCATCCCCTCTCCCCTTGACACATCCCCACCACACCCCACTCATCCACCCTCCCCTTGACACACTCCCCCAACCCACTCATCCCCCTTGACACACTTCCCAACCACTCACCCCCTCCTGACACACTCCCCAACCACTCATCTCCTCCCTTTGACACATGCCCCCAACTCACTCATTCCCCCTCGCCCACTCTCCCCATCACACCCACTTGCCCTACACCCCCAACCCACTCATCTCCCCTCTCCCTTGACACATCCCCACCAACTCCATCACATCCCCCCTCCCCACATTCAACCACTCTACCCCATCTCCCCCAACCACTCACTCTCCCCTCTGCCCTTGACACACTCCCCCAACCCTCATCATCCCCTCACCCTCACACTCCTCCCAAACCACTCATCCCCCTCCCCCTTGACACACTCCCCCAACCCACATCTATCTCCCCCTCCCCTTGACACATCCCCCAACCTCACTCATCTCCCCCTCTGCCCTGCACCTCATACACCTCCCACACACCCACTCAATCATCCCCCTCTCCCTTGACACATCTCCCCACACCCAACTCATCCACCCCTCTCCCATTGACACACTCCCCCAACCCACTCATCCCCCTTACCTGACACTCCCCAACCACTCTCCTCCCTCCCTCTCCCTTGACACCACTCCCAACCCCATCATCCCCTCTCCCCTTGACACACTCCCCAACCACCATCTCCCCTCTCCCCTTGACCAACTCCCCCAACCCACTCATCTCCCCTCTCCCCTTGACACACTCCCCCAACCCACTCATTCCCCCTCTCCCTTGACACACCCCCAACCACCATCCCTCCTCCCTTTGACACATCCCCCAACCCACTCATCCCCCTCTACCCTTGACACACCCCCCTCCACCCACTCATCCCCTCTCCCCTTGCACACTCCCCAACCCTCATCTCCCCCTCTCCCTTGACACACCTCCAACCCATACCCCCTCTCTCCCTTGACACATCCCCCAACTCACTCATCTCCCCTCTGCCCTTGACACACTCCCCAACCCACTCATCTCCCCTCTCCCCTGACACATGCCCCCAACCCACTCATTCCCCTCTCCCATTGAACCACCCCCAACCCACTCATCTCCCCTTGACCACACTCCCCCAACCCACTCATCTCCCTCTCCCTTGACACATCCCCCAACCCACTCATTCCCCTCTCCCTTGACACACTCCCCAACCCACTCATCCCTCCCTTGACACACTCCCCCAAACCCATCATCTCCCTCTGCCCTTGACACACTCCCCAACCCACTCATCTCCCCTCTGCCCTGACCACACTCCCCCAACCCAACTCATCTCCCCTCTACCCTTGAACACCCCCAAACCCACTCATCCCCCCTCTACCCTTGACACATCCCCCAACCCACTCATTACCCCCTCCCCTTGACACACTCCCCAACCCACTCATCCCCCCTCCCATTGACCTCCAACACTATCCCCCTCCCCTTGACACACTCCCCCACCTCATCTCCCTCTCCCTTGACACACTCCCCAAACCACTCATCACCCCTCTCCCTTGACACACTCCCTCAACCCACTCATCCCTCCCTCTCCCCTTGACACACTCTCCCAAACCACTCATTCTCCCTCCTCCCTTGACACACTCACCCAAACCCACACATCTCCTCCTCCCCTTGATCACACTCCCCCAACCCACTCATCCCCCTCTCCCTTGACACACGCCCCAACCCACTCATTCCACCATCCCCCGCCCCCTTGACACACTCCCCAACCCACTCATCTCCCCTCTCCCTTGACACACTCCCCCAAACCACTTCATCCCCCCTGTCCCTTGACACACTCCCCAACCACTCATCTCCCTCTCCCCTTGACACATTCCCCAACCACTCACACACCCCGTCTCCCTTGGATACACTCCCCACCCACTCATCCCCCTCTCCCCTTGACACACTCTCCCAAACCACTCATACCCCCTCTCCCTTGACACACATCCCCCAACCCACTCACCCCTTGGCACATGCCCCAACCCACTCATCCCCCCTCTCCACTTGACACACTCCCCCAACCCACTCATCCCCCCTCTCCACTTGACACACGCCCCCAACCCACTCATCCCCCCTCTCCCCTTGACACACTCTCCCAAACCACTCATCCCCCTCTCCCCTTGACACACGCCCCCAACCCACTCATCCCCCCTGTCCCCTTGACACACGCCCCGAACTCACTCATCCCTCCCTCTCCCCTTGACACACTTTCCCAACCCACTCATCCCTCCCTCTCCCCTTGACACACGCCCCGAGCTCACTCATCCCTCCCTCTCCCCTTGACACACTCTCCCAAACCTATCATCCCCCCTCTCCCCTTGACACACGCCCCGAACTCACTCATCCCTCCCTCTCCCCTTGACACACTCTCCCAACCCACTCATCCCCCCTCTCCCCTTGACACACGCCCCGAACTCACTTATCCCTCCCTCTCCCCTTGACACACGCCCCGAACTCACTTATCCCTCCCTCTCCCCTTGACACACGCCCCGAACTCACTTATCCCTCCCTCTCCCCTTGACACACGCCCCGAACTCACTTATCCCTCCCTCTCCCCTTGACACACGCCCCGAACTCACTTATCCCTCCCTCTCCCCTTGACACACGCCCCGAACTCACTTATCACTCCCTCTCCCCTTGACACACGCCCCGAACTCACTCATCCCTCCCTCTCCCCTTGACACACGCCCCGAACTCACTTATCACTCCCTCTCCCCTTGACACACGCCCCGAACTCACTTATCCCTCCCTCTCCCCTTGACACACGCCCCGAACTCACTTATCCTTCCCTCTCCCCTTGACACACGCCCCGAACTCACTTATCACTCCCTCTCCCCTTGACACACGCCCCGAACTCACTCATCCCTCCCTCTCCCCTTGACACACTGCCCCAACCCATTCATTCCCAACCCCCCACCACACCCACACCCCTGTCCGCCCCCTCAATCTCCCGACCCCTACTCACTCTCATCATAGCGACTCTTGGCGGGGACGCCACACTGCGGACAGGCGCGCAGTTTGTGTTTGGTGGAGCAGTCTTTGCAGGCCGATCGGTGGCCGCAAGGCACGAACAAGATGGCCGCCCTCTTGGTGCAGCACTTCCGGCACAGCACCATGGCACTCTGCGACATCTGGCGAACCAGCGCCGGAGTTTTGGGCCGCTGGGGTCTGGAGAGCTCTGGACTGTGGGACACACGGGCAGAAATTTCAGTGTTGGGGAAATGAACATGCTCGAAGGGAAAAAAGAGAGAGAGAGTGTGTGTGTGTGTGTGTGTGTGGGAGGGGGTGGGGGGTGGGGGTGGGGGTGGGGGGATAAGTAGGGGTGGGGGTGGGAAGGCGTGTGTGTGTGTGTGTGTGTGTGTGTGTGTGTGTGTGTGTGTGTGTGTGTGTGGTGTGTGTGTGTGTGTGGTGTTGTGTTGTGTTAAGTTGTGTTGTGTTTGCGCGCCTGTGTAAAATATGGGCCTGTGAGCATGCGTATGCATCCGAAAAGACAAGCAAACATGGATGTCAGCCAAAATACAAGCAAACACTGATCAATACTCTCTCCTCTCTCTCTCTCTCTCTCTCTCTCTCTCTCTCTTTTCTCTCTCTCTCTCTCTCTCTGTCTGTCTCTCTCTCTGTCTCTGTCTCTCTCTCTCTCTCTCTCTCTCTCTCTCTCTCTCTCTCTCTCTCTCTGCACGCTGCGTTCTGTTTAGGTCTTAGAACGAATGCATACAAACAATGCTCTGGGAAAGATGCAGTGTTCTGAAATAATCATCAGCTCCCTCTCTCCTGCTACCCACCCTTCTGGGGATAACTCTGGCATAAATCAAAAAGCATCCCTTCTGCTTCCCCTGTGTTTTCGTTAAAGGCAAGTTCAAGCAAGAAAAGAAAAAAAAACAGAAAAGGCGGATAATTTTGGTACATGTCGGAACGGCTGCCCTTCCAATCCTTGAAACAAACAGACGTTGTGGAAACACTGACTCACTGGATGAGGTAATACAGAAAATGGTGCTAAACACGCCAGCCATTCCCATTGTCATCTCCCACATATCAAGATGTCACAAACCCCCTCCCTTGTCAACAATTACTGCCAGGGGTATTTCTATACATGTTTTATTCCCCAAAGAGTTTTTTTTTGCACATGACAATAATATATTATATCTCTGAGCATTAGAGTGGTGGTGCTGGGATGAGGAGGGGTGTGGATATGTGCCAAGACCACCCCAATGTGGTTGAATGTTTTTGCATACATCAAAAGTTACATTCACCTCTGACTCTCATTATTCCGTTCGAGTTAAGCCATCTAGTCCGTCAGTTGATCGCAGAATAAGGGCTGAACATTGTGCTTGAGGTGTTGGAGGTGACCTGTTTAAAGTTTAGCAGAGACACCTTGCTTCGTCCCCAGGAAAACCCCATTATGTCATACTACATAGGCAGAGACAATACCTTATTTAGCCTCACAAACTACATTGTGACAAATCACATGGGACAGAGACAACTTCTTACCTGGCCTCCAAGAAAACCCGATTCTGCCAAACTACATACACTAGACTTAAAAAAAACCTTACTTGGTCTTCAGGAAACCCCACTGTGACACTCTACATCAGGCAGACAGACACCACCTTACGTGACCCACAGGAAAGCTTAATTCTGCCATATGACACTGGAAAGAGACAATATCTTACCTGGCCTCCCATACAACCCCACTGAGCCAAATTACGTGGGACAGAGACATCATACTTGGTTCCGAGGAAAACCCCATTGTGTTACACTACATGGGAAGAGACAATACCCACAAAGAAAACCCATTGTGCTAAATCACATAGCACAGAGACAACTCCTTACTTCGCTTTCAAGAAAACCCGTAGTTTGTTACATCAGGCACTGCCTTACTTGGCCTCCAGGAAAACCTCATTCTGACCCACTACACTGGAGAGAGACGCTGCCTTACTTGACATCCAGGAACACCTCATTCTGCCCCTCTACACTGGACAGAGACACTGCCTTACGTTGCCTCCAGGAAAACCTCATTCTGCCCCACTACACTGGACAGAGACGCTGCCTTACTTGACCTCCAGGAAAACCTCATTCTGCCCCACTACACTGGAGAGAGACACTGCCTTACGTTGCCCCCAGGAAAACCTCATTCTGCCCCACTACACTGGAGAGAGACGCTGCCTTACTTGGCCTCCAGGAAAACCTTATTCTGCCCCACTACACTGGACAGAGACGCTGCCTTACTTGACCTCCAGGAAAACCTCATTCTGCCTCACTACACTGGACAGACACTGCCTTACGTTGCCTCCAGGAAAACCTCATTCTGCCTCACTACACTGGACAGAGACACTACCTTACGTTGCCTCCAGGAAAACCTCATTCTGCCTCACTACACTGGACAGAGACACTGCCTTACTTGACCTCCAGGAAAACCTCATTCTGCCCCACTACACTGGACAGAGACACTACCTTACGTTGCCTCCAGGAAAACCTCATTCTGCCCCACTACACTGGACAGAGACACTGCCTTACGTTGCCTCCAGGAAAACCTCATTCTGCCTCACTACACTGGACAGAGACACTGCCTTACGTTGCCTCCAGGAAAACCTCATTCTGCCCCACTACACTGGACAGAGACACTACCTTACGTTGCCTCCAGGAAAACCTCATTCTGCCCCACTACACTGGACAGAGACACTGCCTTACGTTGCCTCCAGAAAAACCTCATTCTGCCCCACTACACTGGACAGAGACACTGCCTTACGTTGCCTCCAGGAAAACCTCATTCTGCCTCACTACACTGGACAGAGACACTGCCTTACGTTGCCTCCAGGAAAACCTCATTCTGCCCCACTACACTGGACAGAGACACTACCTTACGTTGCCTCCAGGA
>CM065731.1:45559203-45561703 GCA_033310375.1 Conus canariensis | reverse complement strand
GAGAGACAGAGACAGATAGATAGATGAAAAGATAAGGAATATGATTTCAATAATACGAAATACATGCCTAAACAAATACCTAAGTAAGTACCTAAATAAATGAATAGAGATAGATAGATAGATATAGATAGATTGATAGATTGATAAGGAATAAGATTTTTTCAAGAAGTCAAGAAAATATTTACACGACACAAAACAGGAAGAAATATCACACGCAAAAAGAAATTAGAGACATCAAATTGGAGCGTCCTACAATTAACTTAACTGACAGTGCTTGTTATAAATGCTATTTCTTAAGAAGTGGATTTTGCAAATCAGAAAACAAACAGAAAACGTCCCATCTGTTGTGAGAGTGCTAAAAAAAATCAGTGCATGACTTGCAGAGATCGAAGAAGTAATAATAAAAAAAAAAATTCTTGAAAGATGTTCTGGAATAATAATTGCAAGAAAAACAGAAGACACATCCAAATTTCCCTCATACTTTCTAAATTCTTGACAAACTTACAAAAGTGTCGGGGAAAAAAAGCCATATCTCGCAATGTTGAATGAAGACTGGGGGAAAATGTTGCTGTACCCTGTAAACCGGATCCATACTGTAATTTGATAGGTTCTACCTTGGTAAACATTTCCTCTTTCCAGAAAGTTTCGTTAAAATCCGGTTAGTAATTTTTTGGCGTTGTCTTGCTGACACACGAACAAACAAACCAACAGATGTAGACAACACCCTTGGCGATCGGAGTACGAATGGGACGTTGAAGATGCCAGTCATTCTAATGAACTTGTCATCACCGGATTATACAGGAGGGTGTTATAATTCTGGGAAATCGAATCTACTACAAAACAGAGACAGAATAATCAGGAGTTTTTCTCTCTTTTCAAAACGAAGCAAATAGTGTTTCATACATAAAGATGGTCGGCTGGCTCATTTTTGTCTCGGCTTTTTTTTCTGTGTTGATGACTGTAGACCCTAAATAAATCTGAATGTGGTTATTCTTCAATTATGAGACCTATTGTTTACTACACAGAAAGTTAAAAATTCACAGACATTGTACTTAAATGCACAAAAGAGAGCGGGGCAGATTTGGAAGAGTTTTAAAATTGAAGGACATCCTATGTAATACAATACTAAGAGAGAGCCAGAAAAACAGTTTCAGAAATAAATGAAACATATCTGACTCGGTAGCGATGATTAACAAAAAATCCCGATTTGTTTAAAATGAACAAAAAAGTCCTATTTAAGAAACAATATGGAGCCGAAACATTACCCCAAAAAGGATCAGCGATACTCACGTAGGCGTGTCTTTGAGAGCGGCGAAGTGCAGAGGGGTAAATCCTTTTTTGTTGGCTCGGCGGATGTTTATTTTAGGCCAGCCAATGAGAACTTCAGCCGCCGCGTGGCTTCCTTGGTTGATAGCGTCATGAAGGGGGGTATCCCCCTCTCCGTCCTGTCAGCAGATTTTTGTGGGTCGTGATTTGCCTGTTCACCATAGCTTTTAGGCTCCATTTTCCTCCTCTTCCTCCTCCTCCTCCTCTTCCTCCACCTCCATCACCTCCTCTTGAGCATAGAAAATCTATACATGCATCCGTCCAATCCATCTTTTTTTTTTTCCTTGGTTATCAAATCGGCCAAAGCACACACTTTTGGGGATATCTCTTCCACGATCTAACAGAAGGCCGCGTAGTGTGCCACGTTCTATCCATACACACGCCCTTTTCCATAATCACCACTCTGTTCTGCGCTCTATCCATCCATACACGCCCTCTTTCCATAATCATCCCTCTGAGCCACACTCTATCCACACATGCTCCCTATGCATAATTATCACTCCGGGCCACATTCTATCCATTCACGCCCTCTTTCCATAATCATCACTCTCTTCTACACTCTATCCATACTCACCCCCTTTCCATAATTACCACTCCGTTCTGCACTCTATCCATACACGCCCTCTTTCCATAATCATCACTCTCTTCTACACTCTATCCATACACGCTCCCTTTGCATAATTATCCATCCGTGCCACATTCTTTCCATACTCACCCCCTTTCCATAATTATCACTCTGTTCTACACTCTATCCATATTCTCCCCCTTTCCATAATCATCATTCTGTTCTACACTCTATCCATACACATCCCCTTTCCATAATTATCACTCTGTCCTACACTCTATCCATACTCTCCCCCTTTCCATAATCATCACTCTGTTCTACACTCTATCCATACTCTCCCCCTTTCCATAATTATCACTCTGTTCTACACTCTATCCATACTCTCCCCCTTTCCATAATTATCACTCTGTTCTACACTCTATCCATACTCTCTCCCTTTCCATAATTATCACTCTGTTCTACACTCTATCCATACTATCCCCCTTTCCATAATCATCACTCTGTTCTACACTCTATCCATACACACCCCCTTTCCATAATCATCACTCTGTTCTACACTCTATCCATACTCACCCCTTTTCCATAATCATCACTCCGTGCCACATTCTA
>CM065731.1:45554203-45556703 GCA_033310375.1 Conus canariensis | reverse complement strand
TCCCCGTCACTGTCTTTCTCGTTCAGTTTGGCGCCGTTCTCCACCAAGACCTGAACGATGTTAAAGTTGCCCTGGTTGGCCGCCAGGTGGAGGGCGCTCACCCCTTGTTCCTCCGCTTGCACCTGCCGTCGACAGAACCAAACTCACTAGCTGCCAAACACTGGAAAGCAGAACTAATATTTCTGAGGATGGGACCAACAGAACAAAAACTCATAGCTGCCTAACACTGGAAAGCAGAGCTAATCATTCTGAGGATGGGACCAACAGAACAAAACTCATAGCTGCCTAATATTGGAAAGCAGAACTAATCATTCTGAGGATGGGACCAACTGAGCCAAACTCACTAGCTGCCTAACATTGGAAAGCAGAACTAATCATTCTGGAGATGGGACCAACCGAGCCAAACTCAGTAGCTGCCAAACATTGGAAAGATGGGACCAACAGAACCAAACACACTAGCCGCCAAACGTTGGAAAGATGGGACCAACAGAACCAAACTCACTAGCCGCCAAACATTGGAAAGATGGGACCAACAGAGCCAAACTCACTAGCCCGCCAAACGTTGGAAAGATGGGACCAACAGAACCAAACTCACTAGCCGTCAAACGTTGGAAAGATGGGACCAACAGAGCCAAACTCACTAGCCGCCAAACGTTGGAAAGAGGACCAACAGAACCAAACTCACTAGCTGCCAAACATTGGAAAGATGGCACCAACCGAACCAAACTTACTAGCTGCCAAACATTGGAAAGATGGGACCAACAGAGCCAAACTAACTAACTGCCAAACATTGGAAAGATGGAACCAACAGAGTCCAACTCACTAGCTGCCAAACTTTGGAAGGATGGGACCAACAGAGCCAAACTCACTAACTGCCAAACATTGGAAAGATGGGACCAACAGAGCCAAACTCACTAGCTGCCAAACATTGGAAAGATGGGACCAACCAAGCCAAAGTCACTAGCTGCCAAACATTGGAAAGATGGGACCAAAAGAGCCAAACTCACTAGCTGCCAAACATTGGAAAGATGGGACCAACAGAGCTAAACTCACTAGCTGCCAAACATTTGAAAGATGGGTCCAAAAGAGCCAAACTCACTAGCTGCCAAACATTGGAAAGATGGGACCAACAGAGCCAAACTCACTAGCTGCCAAGCGTTGGAAAGATGGGACCAACAGAGCCAAACTCACTAGCTGCGAAACGTTGGAAAGATGGGACCAACAGAGCCAAACGCACTAGCTGCCAAACATTGCAAAAGATGGGACCAACAAAGCCAAACTCACTAGCTGCCAAACGTTGGAAAGATGGGACCAACAGAACCACACTCACTAGCTGCCAAACATTGGAAAGATGGGACTAACAGAGCCAAACTTACTAGCTGCCAAACATTGGAAAGATGGACCAACAGAGCCAAACTCACTAGATGCCAAACATTGGAAAGACGGGACCAACAGAGCCAAACTCACTAACTGCCAAACATTGGAAAGATGGACCAACAGAGCTAAACTCACTAGCTGCCAAACATTGGAAAGATGGACCAACAGAGCCAAACTCACTAGATGCCAAACATTGGAAAGATGGACCAACAGAGCCAAACTCACTAGATGCCAAACATTGGAAAGATGGACCAACAGAGCCAAACTCACTAACTGCCAAACATTGGAAAGATGGGACCAACAGAGCTAAACTCACTAGCTGCCAAACATTGGAAAGATGGACCAACAGAGCCAAACTCACTAGATGCCAAACATTGGAAAGATGGACCAACAGAGCCAAACTCACTAGATGCCAAACATTGGAAAGATGGACCAACAGAGCCAAAACTCACTAACTGCCAAACGTTGGAAAGATGGGACCAACAGAGCTAAACTCACTAACTGCCAAACATTGGAAAGATGGGACCAACCGAGTCAAACTCACTAGCTGTCAAACGTTGGAAAGATGGGACCAACAGAGCCAAACTCACTAGCTGCCAAACATTGGAAAGATGGGACCAACAGAACCAAACTCACTAACTGCCAAACATTGGAAAGATGGGACCAACAGAACCAAACTCACTAACTGCCAAACATTGGAAAGATGGGACCAACCGAGCTAAACTCACTAACTGCCAAACATTGGAAAGATGGGACCAACATAACCAAACTCACTAGCTGCCAAACATTGGAAAGATGGGACCAGCAGAGCCAAAGTCACTAGCTGCCAAACATTGGAAAGATGGGACCAACGAGCCAAACTCACTAACTGCCAAACATTGGAAAGATGGGACCAACAGAGCTAAACTTACTAACTGCCAAACATTGGAAAGATGGGACCAACAAAGCCAAACTCACTAGCTGCCAAACGTTGGAAAGCAGAACTAATAATTCTGAGGATGGGACCAACAGAACAAAACTCATAGCTGCCTAACATTGGAAAGCAGAACTTATAATTCTGAGGATGGGACCAACTGAGCCAAACTCACTAGATGCCTAACATTGGAAAGCAGAACTAATCATT
>CM065731.1:45544203-45549203 GCA_033310375.1 Conus canariensis | reverse complement strand
CTCTCTCTCTCTCTCCCTCCCTCTCTCTATCTCTCCCTCTCTCTTTCTCTCCCTCCCTCCCTCCCTCTCTCTCTCCCCCTCTCTCTCCTTCCCTCCCCCCTCTCTCTCACTGTCCTTCCCCCCCTCTCTCTCTCCCCCTGTCTCTACTTCTCTTCCCTCTTTCTTCATCCCTCCCCCCCCCTCTCTCTCTCTCTCTCTCTCTCTCTCTCTCTCTTCTCTCTCTCTCACCCACATGTACTGACGACAGGGGGAAACTCACCGCATTCATGTCACTGTTGTAACCCCCATGACCCTCCTGCATCAGTTCCACCTTGGCCTTGTCACTGCTGACCCGCACGTGATCCCCGACGGAGATGTTGGCCACCTTCTTGAGGGCAGCTGGCACCAGGCGGTACTTCTTGGCGCCGAAGGACACGATGGCGTCGCCGTTGGCCGCAAACCCTTTCACGTCCCCGATTTTTCCGATGCACTGCGAATAAAGGTCAGAAATCCGCGAGTTTATCGAACGATCCATTTTACTTTCAGCCCGTTGATCGCAAAGAGTCTGAGACTACGAGATGCACACGGCAGTTGCTTGTTGTGCGGTGGAGCTTTTTTGTCGGTGGGCTCTGCTGTCATGGAATATGGGCAGGTACACCCATGGGAACGCTCCTGTGGAGGTTCTGTCGTGTCACATCCAGTGGCCATCACACAATGGCATCTGCCAGGGAGCGGCAATTATATCCCTTCACGTGTTAATGGAATGACCTGTGCGTACCTGCCCCTTATGTGAATAGAGCGCAGGCTTCCTAGGGTGGTGCAGGATTACTCCCACAGCTCTTTTGTTGGGTAGTTGAGGACAGTACTTCTCTGGGTCCTACCCGCACCATCGGGTGTATCTTTTTCTTTTCTTGTCAGCCAGTTGATCTACTGACTGAATCCTGTGCGACTGACTGTACAATGATAAAATTGACTGACTAATCGCCTGATGAAATGTCAAAAATCAATTGATCCTCTAAGTAATCGATTATAAATCAGTCAGTTAGTTCAATCATGAAATTATGAGTATCTGCACCTTAGGAAGATTTATTGATCAATAAAACAGTCAGCAGCATTTTGTATTGATGAAATGAAATATGTGAACATTCAATGTTTCAGTTTCAGTTGTGTGCGGACTTGTCCGTAGTCGCTCCACCACATCTGCATAGTCTCAGATCATTCTGCGCGAAAGTTACCGATGTGATAAAACCATAGTCATACCTCGCCTATGCATTAAGTACAAATAAATAAATACAAAATAAAAATATGAATTTAAATGAATGAAATAAATACATACATAAATAGAAGTATATGATTGCAGTTTTAGCGTCATGATGGTCACACACACACACACACACACACACACACACACACACACACACACACACACACACACACACACACACGCACGCACGCACGCACACTCACACACCACCACCACCACCACAACGACCCCGTACCTGCGCCATGCCCACGGCCCAACCACTGCGAGACTTCTGCAGCTGCTGCAATTCCTCTGCGCCTACAGTGATGACCACCTTGTCCCCCTCTTGGATGGACTCCTCCTCCCCTCCTGCCCCGACCTGTATGGTCTCCACCGTGTAGTTGGCTGGATCTGGGTGAAAAGACACACAGGACCGTGGAAGACTCGTCCAGAGTGCAACGCCGCGTGAGCTACAGTTCGTGTGGCGTGTTGTGGAAATATCTTGGCATGGATGGGATGTGTGTGTGTGTGTGTGTGTGTGTGTGTGTGTGTGTGTGTGTGTTAGGTAGGTAGGTAGATAGACAGGTAAATAGATAGATATATAGATAGATTGACGGATAAATAGACAGACAGATACATACAAACAGACAGACAGACAGACAGACACATACATGCATACATACATACACATATGCATGCGTACATACATCCATACATACATGCATACATATATACACACATACATACACATACACACATGCATACATATATACATACACACATGCATACATACATACATATATACATACATACATACATACATACATACATACATACATACATACATACACCTTAGCAGAGGTAGCAAATATACATACATACATACATACATACATACATACACACGCACATACATACACATACATACATACATGCAATCATGCATATATATACTTACATACACACACATGCACACCTACATGCATAGGGCCCTACATACATGCACACATACATATATATGCACACACCTCCTATGCAGAGGTAGCAAACATACATACACACATATATATATACATTTATGCATACATACACACACACACACACATACATACACATACATACGTACATACACATACATACAAACATGCATACATATATCCATCCATCCATCCATCCATACATGCATATATATATATATATATATATATATATATACATACATACATACATATAAATATTGATACATGCATACATGCATACATACATACACCCATACACCTCCCTAGCAGAGGTAGCAAACAAGTGTTTTAAAAAAGAAACACAAGAGACGTTGAAAGGAAAATCTGAATTAAATTTTTTTTTTAAACGAAAATTGTTACAATTTGCAGGTCCCATCTGTGAACCATGAGATTTGGAAGAAGGTGCCAATCCACACCAGAAAGGCAGATCTGAAACTCGCTCAGACTGCAAAGAACCATTGTGAAAACTGTCACTGCCATTGTGAATACAACACAGTTCATTCTCAACGCCGATAGTAATGCAAGGTTCACACCAGTCCTAGTCTTGGCAGGACTCAAATGTTGGTCGGAGTAAATATGGCATAGTGTGAACCTTGCATAAAGGCAAAAGCAAGCTGGATAAAGGGGTTGAAAAAGGCCGTCACTGACTCACACTCCGATGCTCAGGCCACGCCTCCACTGATCTCACTTACAGACGCACGCTGGCTTTGCGTCCATTCCTAACAAGCAGACTTGACAGGCCTCTGCTCAGATCCGTAATGTATACTATCTTTGCTCAGACACTGTGCCTATCACTACATTGCTGTTAGGGGACAATCTGGCCGGCTCGCTCAAATAAGTGAGTGAAAGGGAGATAATCTGGGCTGTAGTAACAAGCACCAACAGCAAGCAACAACGCACACAAGCGGTACAGACAGACAGACAGAAAGACACACAGGCGTGTTTTTTTTAGGCCGAGGAAACTGGCGCCAAAAGGGGCGCACCACTATAAAAGGGTTCTACACTACAGCAAGCACTCAGATCAAGTACTACTACCACATCAAGACAGGCCTATAGGGTCTGAGTCACCCAGACAAGAAATGGTTAAGTACCGTGAGACAAGCGCACTACCACCGTCAGTCCTCTCATTCATTGACACTGAAGTACGTTCAGTCCAAGGGTGGGGGGGGGGGGGGGGGGGAGGGGGGGGGGGCAGAATAGCACAGTTTAGTTAAAACTGGAGAAAACTGACCTCAGGCAGCATAATCTCGCACAGGGTATCCCACGCACTAGCCCAGTCCTCCCCTAATCTCACTCTCATTAACACATACAGACAAACACGCGTGCACCGCGCATACACATACGCACGCATACACACACACGCGTGCGCACGCATACACAACACACACACACACACACACACACACACACACAACGCACAACACCACACCACATCACACACGGACACACACACACACACACACACACACACACACACACACACACACACACACACACACACACACACACACGTATCTCGCACTCACCCAACACAGGCAAGTGCTGCGGGTAGCATTCTCCTCCAGGTGACTCTTCCAGGTAGCGGAGGTCGACCTTGCCCTTGAAGCCCATGCGGTAGACGTTGGAGAAGCCGTTCTTCCACTCCACCTTCACCAGGGACCGCGTGGAGCTGGTGGCAGCCGTGATGATGTCCAGCACACGACCGTCAGACCCTATACCTCCTGGGGACAGAGGAGAGAGTGAGAGGCTAGGATCAGTGTTTGGGAGTAGGATAACAGTTTACAGAGAGAGAGAGAGGGGGGGGGGGGGGGAGAGAGAGAGAGAGAGAGAGAGAGAGAGAGAGAGAGAATAACAGGTGCAATACAAAAGTCGAGAGAGAGACAGACAGACAGACAAGCAGACAGACAAACAAGAAGAGGAGGAGAAACATAGACAAAGACGTAGACATTTTATTCACAAAGGCCATAGTCCCTTAGAAGCGGTTCGTATATGGAAAAGGTACAAAGTCCCATGAATTAGTACATAATCTATATTAAATACAGACATCTTCTCTGCTTTATTCAAATATAATAGGAGCTGCTTAACAATATTCCCATTTTTTGACGACATTAACTTAATAAGTTTAAATGAGCAACGTTGTTTGAAATATTTATGCGGACTGGGCAAGTGAGCACAAAATGAAATTCATCTTTTCTTGACACGTTGCATAACATGGACAAAGAAGATGACGATTCCTTGACCATCCATTGCGAGAATGATGAACGGAGATTTCAGAAATACCAAAACGAAATTTGGGCATCTTACGCTTCCATCTTCTATTAAGAGACATTGAAATGCAGCTTGGCACACTATTTTGACCACTTGTCATTCTGTCAAAATCAGATCACTATTTTTAACATGAAAGTCCCAGTCTTGTCATCTACAGTCAATCAATTTTTCATGAAATACATACACAAAGGCTTTCACATCTCCGACACCTTGACAAAGCCATATAACACCAAATCCATTTTCATACAGCTTGTTTCGAACTTTCGACATCCACTTTTTCTTACCCCTACAGTCCAGTTCTAACAGCCTGTATGCCCCGTGAGATAGTCTGTCAATATTCATTTGAGTTAATTTTGACCAGTATTGAATACATTTGACCACGGACAGCAAATATACGAGATATCTGTTTGTCTCGTCATAGACAAAATCATTAAGTGTCTGTGACGAAACTCCGAGAAATTTTTTCAAGGCATATTGATTAAGTTTTCACA
>CM065731.1:45536703-45539203 GCA_033310375.1 Conus canariensis | reverse complement strand
GTTCAGCTTTGTTTTCTTTCGAATGACAGCAGTTTTCCTAAGTGGTACTTCAATTGTTTTGAGTAGTATATATATATACATACATACATACATACATACATGCATACATATATACATACATACATATATACATACATGCATGCATATATATATATACATACATACATGCATGCATACATGCATATTTACATACATACATACATACATGCATGCATACACATGCATGTACATAGATACGTACAAACATGCATACCTACATGAAGACAGACAGACGGACAGACAGGCAGAGAGACATACAGGCAGACGTACACACATTCATGCACACAACCATACAACTTACATACAAGCATACAAGCAGACATTCACACATGCATGCATACATACATACATTCATACATACATACATATATACATACATACATTAATATATGCATGCACGTATACAAGCATACACACAACAACAACAACAACAACAACAACAATGAATACTGATATAGCGCCTATTCTCGGCAAGAGACCAAGCTCTAAGCGACTGAAGAGCTGCCAGCTGGCGCTTCATTCAGTCGTTTCCCGTGTCATCCAGTCACATAATCTATTACGCCCGTAATAGATTATGTAACTCCCATTACGACCTTATTCAATACCACATCCTCAAATTACGGGCTTAATCTTCTATACCGCTCGGTAAATGAGAATGAAATATCGATAATAGTCCGTTGGTACTTAACTGTTGATGCTTTGACGTGTTTGCAGACGATAGAAGACTTTTAAAAGATATAAATGAATAAAAGTGGTCGTCTTCTTGAGCTCACTACAAAGCAGTAATAGTAATAAAAACTCTCAGGTATTAACCAGGAAAATGACTTCTTTTTTACACAGGAGAGAAAAAAATATTAAAGAATGTGTGTAAAAATACATAAACTGACACAAACATGAACACACTAGCATCACCCCTTCCCCCTATCTTCCCCTCCATCTCCCCCCCCCCCTCTCCGCCCTCTGACTTCCCCACTGTGCTCTCTTCCGCCTTTCCCCCATCCCTCTCCCTCCTCCTTCCCTCACCACCTTCCCCTGTCCCTCTTTTCCCCGATTCCCCCATCTCCCTTCCCAAATCCTGCTGTCCTCCCCTCCCCTCCCCCCACCTCATCGTCCTTCATCTGGACCCCCTCCTCCTTATCCCCAGCCCCTCTTCTCTTCCTCGTCCTCCGTCGACCCCATTACCCACCCCCTCCTTCCATCATACCCCCTCACACTTTGTCTTAGATCCACTTCGAATACTTGAAGAAGACGAAGAAAAGAAAAGAGTATGTTCATTCGACATTGCTTCTTTGGTTATCGTCTATCTCACCCTCTCCCAACTGAGGTATTTTGGCTCCTATAAGTACGGTGTTTAATCTGTGTAAACGCTGACAGCGGAGCTCGTTTGGGTCGCTTCGAATTCTCACATTGCGTCGCTTTACCATATGATCGTATTGAAAATACCTAATGCGACTTTCTAACACAAAAATAATTGGCTCTTGACTTGCCCGTTATGTTAGTGCATTACCATGCCAAATTTGGAGAAAGTCAGACAAATACTGCAGGTTTGTGTAAAGAACAACAGAGACACAAACACACAGAGCCAGACATTCAGACAGATAGAACGTCTTTACAGGTGACTTGAGCTGGGTAGTGGAATAGGGACAGGCAAAATGTGAGAAAGACAGATTCAAAACAAAGCAAGGAAAAACTTTTAGCGTAAACGAAAAAAACAGTCATTGTATGGTTTCATTTATGTGAAGCCAGTAAATACCTTTAAACAGAAGTGTAGCATGATCACGCTTGTTCTGAGCCAAGTTCTTTAATGCTGTTAATAATTGATATAGTACAGTAGGTTGTTAAACAAAAGTAAATTGCAGTCGTTGTATCTGTATGACAAAAAGTACAAGAAAGGGTTTATGCAGCTTCAGTAGTTAGTGAGTGATGAATTGAATTAATGCGTCGCTGAGTGGCATAAGTAGAGTTGCGAACATCGGAAACGTGTATATGAAGAAAATGTTGGAACTGGAAGAGAAACCTAAATTTCTGACAGAGGGAGCAAACTGTCTAGCAAACATCACAAAAACCCACATGCAGACGTATAGGAAAAACTTCTCTTGACCATCGACTATTTCATTTTTTTTAATCATTCTGCTTTTATTTATTTATTTATTTATTTATTATCATTTTTATTCTTTTTTTTTTTTTTTGGGGGGGGGGGGAGGGTGGGGGGGGGGATACAGGTATGAGTCAGCAGAACACTATAACGTATTTGAGCTTTTTCGAAAGAGTTCTGTTACTTAGTGTTGTCAGAAAATAATAAGCAATCAACAATAATAGAAGTTTTCTTTAGAGTATGAAGAGGACACAGCCAAGAACTGAACCCTGAGGAACACCACAAGAAACATACGCACAGTATTAGTAAGAAAACTATACGTGGCAACCGCCTGGGTTCTATCAGAAAGGTGTGAATTAAAGGGCA
>CM065731.1:45519203-45531703 GCA_033310375.1 Conus canariensis | reverse complement strand
CTTTATTAATGTGTTCAGGGCTCTTATTTACTGGTCATAAACTCGCACATGGAACATTGTATCGGAATGAACAATGAAATATAGTCTGAATCAACTTTAGGGGGAGTACTGCTGGGCGTACCCCCCTTACATATCTCCTTTTTAATGTGTTGAGGGTTGTTAT
The DNA here is from genome assembly GCA_033310375.1 of Conus canariensis. Taxonomy (NCBI): domain Eukaryota; kingdom Metazoa; phylum Mollusca; class Gastropoda; order Neogastropoda; family Conidae; genus Conus; species Conus canariensis. Next base: position 45,531,540 of record CM065731.1, on the reverse strand, counting down.
TTAAACTCACACAAAGACATTCCATCTGAATCAACATTGAAAACAAGTCAATCAACTTTAGGGGGAGTACTTCTGGGCCGGTCCCAGAAGTACTCCCCTTGCATATCTCCTTCGTTAATATGCTTAGGATTTTTATTTACTAGGCTAGTGATGCGATACGCCCCGATTGCGATGTCGATCAATAGCGACCTACCATTAGGGCCTGTAACAACCCAAAAGTACTCCCCGCCCAGAAGTACTCCCGGGGGGTACTTCTGGGGCCGCGCCAGAATGACTCCCGGGAGTACTTCTGGGTCGGGTAAAAAATGGACCCCCTGTTTTCATAAAGTACTCCCGGGAGTCATTCTGGGCTGGTCCCAGAAGTACCCCCCCCCCCCTCCTCCCCGGCACATTTCCGTTAATGTGTTGAGGGTTGTTATTTATTGGTCATAGACTCATACATGCATATTCTATCTGAATCAACATAGAAATATAGTCTGAATCAACTTTAGGGGGAGTACATCTGGGCCAGTCCCAGAAGTACCCCACTTGCATATCTCCTTTGTTTATGTGTTCATGGTTGTTATTTACTGGTTATAAACTCATACATGGACATTGTACTACAATCAACATTGAAATATAGTCTGAATCAACTTTAGGGGAGTACTTCTGGGCCGGTCCCAGAAGTACCCCCCCCCCCCCCCCCCTTGCATATCTCCTTTATTAATGTGTTCAGGGTTGTTAATTACTGGTTATACACTCATACATGGACATTCTACCAGAATCAACATTGAAAACGAGTCTGAATCAACTTTAGGGGGAGTACTTCTGGGTCGGTCCCAGAAGTACCCCCCTTGCATATCTCCTTTATCAATACGTTCAGGGTTGTTATTTACTGGTCATAAACTCACACAAGGACATTCTATTTGAATCAACATAGAAATATAGTCTGAATCAACATTAGGGGGAGTACTTCTACACCAGTCCCAGAAGTACCCCCCTTACATATCTCCTTTGTTTATGTGTTGATGGTTGTTATTTACTGGTTATAAACTCATACATGGACATTCTACCAGAATCAACATTGAAAACGAGTCTGAATCAACTTTAGGGGGAAGTACTTCTGGGCCGGTCCCAGAAGTACCCCCCTTGCATATCTCCTTTATTAATGTATTCAGGTTTGTTATTTACTGGTTATAAACACATACATGGACATTCTATCTGAATCAACATTGAAAACGAGTCTGAATCAACTTTAGGGGGAGTACTTCTGGGCGGGTCCCAGAAGTACCCCCCTTGCATATCTCCTTTATCAATGCGTTCAGGGTTGTTATTTACTGGTCATAAACTCACACAAGGACATTCTATTTGAATTAACATAGAAATATAGTCTGAATCAACTTTAGGGCGAGTACTTCTGGGCTGGTCCCAGAAGTACCCCCCTTCCATATCTCCTTTGTTAATGTGCAGTGGCGGCGGAAGCTGTCCAGGATTAGGGGGGGCAATGGATATTTCAAATCATTGAACTCCGACAATCACAATATGTCAATGTTCGATTAAAAAAAAAAATCCAGCATGCAATATTCAGTTCACACACACACACACACACACACACACACACACACACACACACACACACACACACACACACACACACACACACACACACACTTGAAATACACTTTGTATAGCTGCAATTAAAACGTTGCAGAAACTGAGACAGAGAGAGAGAGAGAGAGAGAGAGAGAGAGAGAGAGAGAGAGAGAGAGAGAGAGAGAGGGGGGGGGGGACAACTGTCAGACTTTCTGACTGAATAGCGTAATAACATACCTTCTCTCCATATTCACTGGACATTAGGCACCGTAAAATGCAGTTACTAAGTCACGATTGTCACAGTCTGTACATTAGCAGGTTACACCAACAGCTGGGAGGTTACACTTTTACACATTTAATTTTCCGAAGTAACTTTGACGTCGTTCGTTTCTGCAAACTAACTCGGAAGAAATTTCAGCGAGATTGAGCTGATCAACCTTGTCTTTGAACACATGCATAATGAGACAGTTGTTCAGGCGCTCCTGAGTCATAGTGCTTCGGAGGTATATTTTGACCCGCTTCAAGGCAGAAATACTGCGTTCAGCTGTTGCAGTTGTAACTGGAATGGTCAAGTACAGCCTGATAAGTTTGTCTACCTCACTCAACATTCTTTTAACAGTGTCAGAAGCTGTCAGTTCTTCTAGCAGTGCATCAAAGATGGACTTCTTGTTGTCCCCCAGAGCATGTGGAAGGATGACCAACTGTGTTTTGAGTCTGTCCATGTCAATGTCCGCAGCATATGTGTCTTTGATCTCTTGAGGAATATCCGGATTCTTTCCTGCAGCTCCATCACCCAAGAGAATTTCAGTCTTCCTTGGCAACTTAAGACTTTGTTGGTCAAACCTGCGCTTTATATGCTCTTTGACGTTGTCTATGGCCTCATACTACTGCTGTCTGTAATAAGCAGAAGGGTCAGAGTAGCTGTGACCCTGGGAGCCCTCATCAAGTCTTCGTGGAGGCTGTCTCTGTCTCGGAATGCGGGGCTCATCACACACGTTTGCAGCCGTGGTTGAGACGTCGGCAAAAAACGTCTGGAAACTTTTATCCTGGCGCATACTTTCAAGCGTTCTCAGACAGAGGTTTGCAGCGTTTGTTGCATCCACACAGGACGTTTGTTTCCTTTGAACAGCAGTCGCCAGCTCTTCAGTCACAGCAAAGACATCCCGTGAAAGTGAGAGCTCAAGACAGGTGGAGAACTGCTGCATAAGTGCTAGAAGGCCGGATGCCCTCCTGGCATACTCATCATGTCCTTGTGAGACTAGTTCAAGTGTTTCTTGCAAAGCCTGAGAGTTCTCAATGCGAGAGTCAAAAGCTCTTGTTCGAACAGACACAGTGGTTTAATGGACGGGCTGCACGAAGTTGATGTTTCATGTTGGATTGTTTCAAAAAGGATCTGTCGTTTTGGTGATAATTTGATCAACTGAATGACATCTGTGGCAAAGTCAAGGGCCTCTCTTATTACTTTAACCTTTCTGGAAGCCTCTTGTAACACAAGATTGACTGAGTGTGCCAAACAGTATACGGACACTGCTGACGGGACCTCATCTTTGAACCGTTTTGCAACTCCTGAAACGTGACCCTGAAAATTACTGGCCCCGTCGTAGGCCTGACCCCTACACTTCTGCACTGGCAAGTCCAGCCTGATCAAGCAATCCTTTAGCGCATTAAAAATGGTCTCAGCACAGGTATTGTCAACATGCACCAGTCCCACAGGCTCCTCTATGACTTAAACTGCTCAGTTACCCATCTTATGCAAATTACAACCTGCTCCCTGTTTGCAACATCACGGGTTTCGTCAGCTAGTATCGAAAACCAATTCGCTTCTCTGATTTCAAGTACAACAGATCGCAAGACTTTGTGTGCCATAATCCCGAGGATCTCGTTGACAATATCATGTGACAGATATTTTGAATCTGTGTTTGTTTTTTCCTGGCAGCCCTCTCCAAAGCAGATCTTGAGCAGCTGTTGAAGGTTGCCTTCCTGCTCGTCATGTCCACGGAGAGGCAGACCCTGACGCAGGAGAAAATGAAGGCTCTTAAATTCGTTCATCAGGCTTTGCAGTGTTTCTTTTGTTCTGTTTCATGCTGACACGTCACTGGAGCATACACAGACGTTGTAGACTGCCTACAGTTTACATCATACACGGCTGCTCCATGTGAAGATGATTTTTCGTGGCTTGAGAACTTTTCCAGTGCTTTCTTCCAGTTGTCAAAACCGCTCCATACAAACGCTGCATCAGGTTTGCAGCCTTGATGATTAGCCCTCATGCAGAAGAAACAACATACCTTGTTGTCTGTTGTGCATAGGTGAAGCCAAGGGTATTGCTGGAACCATGATCTTTGGAAATAGCGGGGCCTTCCTGAACTTACCATGGTCAGTTTGGAGAGGACTGTGTCGCTCTGTGGCTGAAAGGGGTTGACTGCGTCCTTGCAGCACACAGTAGACTGACATTTTGGTTTTCTTACAGTAGCAGGTCGGTCAATGTCATCACGAGGAGACTGCGCAGGTCAGTTGGCGTCGTCACGAGGAGACTGTATGATTGATGCACCTTCTGTAGGAGATGAGAAAACACTTTCTTCCTCCTTTCCTTCATCATTTTCACTGTCCTGGTTTGATGAAGTGTTAGGCTCACAAAATGTTCCTCACCTATTTGCCCTATAAGGGCAGGTGGAAGGGATGATTCAATGTCTCCCGCCAAGATCTTATTCATCAGGTAGCCTATCCTGGAGCTCTCTTGCTGACTTGTTACGATGTGTGTGTCCCTACCAATCATTCTCGCCATAGCTTGCACTACAATAGCATCAGCATATATGCCATTCCTGGCAATGTTGGTCAGGTACTGGTCAGTAATGTGTGACCAAAGTGGGTTAGCTGCAGAGAGGTTCCCGAGAAATGTGTTGACATCTTTCCTGAGCGAGTTTGACAGGAAGTATGACAAGTATGGCGACAAGGTGATGCACCATCAAACATCTCTCTCTCTCTCTCCTCTCTCTCTCTCTCTCTCTGATTTTTTTGGAGGTGCTCAATATTAGGGGGGGGGGGGGGGGCAGTATATAAGGCTGCCCCCCCCCAATATTTTTCTGGAGGGGGGCATGGCCCCCCCGCCCCCCCTGCTTCCGCCGCCTGTGATGTGTTGAGGGTTGTTATTTACTGGTCATAAATTCACACAAGGACATTCTATCTGAGTCAATATTGAAAGCGAGTCTGAATCAACTTTAGGGAGAGTACTTCTGGGCCGGTCCCAGAAGTACCCCCCTTGCATATCTCCTTTATTAATGTGTTCAGGGCTCTTATTTACTGGTCATAAACTCGCACATGGAACATTGTATCGGAATGAACAATGAAATATAGTCTGAATCAACTTTAGGGGGAGTACTGCTGGGCGTACCCCCCTTACATATCTCCTTTTTAATGTGTTGAGGGTTGTTATTTAAAGGTCATAAAGTCACACAAAGACATTCCATCTGAATCAACATTGAAAACGAGTCTTAATCAACTTTAGGGGGAGTACTTCTGGGCCGGTCCCAGAAGTACTCCCCTTGCATATCTCCTTCGTTAATATGCTTAGGATTTTTATTTACTGGCCATAAACTGATATATGACATTCTATCCGAATCATCTTTGGAATCTAGAATGAATCAACTTAAGGGGGAGTCTTTCGCCCCCCCCCCCCTCCCCAATTGCATTTCTCGTTTATTAATGTGTTCAAGATTGTTATTTACTGATCATTATTCATACATAGATATTCTATGTGAATCATTATTAAAAACTAGTCTGAATTAATTTGAGAGGGAGTATTTCTGGGCTGGTCCCAGAAGTACCCCCTTATATATGTCCTTTATGTATGTGCTCAAGGTTGTTATCTCTTGGTCAAAAACACATACTTAACGTTCTTTCAGTTGCAGAAATTGTTATCTTGATTTATTACTTTTTTCATTGACTGTTTTTTTAGACAATGAGTTGCGATGGGGGGAAGAGAAAAGCGGCCAGGAACTTGCTCTTTCGTGTTAATTTTTATACATATACTTATTTCGCTATATTTGTAAAATTCCTCACTTCGTGAAATGAGTAAGACTTTGCTCAATTTACGAAATCGGCAGAAAATCTGCCCATTTTGTGAAATAAGCAAACCCTATGCATATTTCATGAAATGAGCAAAAGCAGCTTTTTTTCTTTTTTTTTTTTCTTTTAGCAAAATAAGCAACAACAAAAAAGATTTGAGAAAAACTCTTTGAACTGTGTGTGTGCGCGCGCGCGCGTGTGTGTATGTGTGTGTGTGTGTGTGTGTGTGTGTGTGTGTGTGTGTGTGTGTGTGTGTGTGTGTGTGTGTGTATGTGCGTGCATGCGTGCTTGCGTGTGTGCGTGCGTGTATGGTGCGCGCACGCGCGTATGGTACATGTATGGTATATGCGTGTGTGTTGTGTGTGTGGTGTGTGTGTGTGTGTGGTGTGTGTGTGTGTGTGTGTGTGTGTGTGTGTGTTGTGTGTCTGAGAGAGAGAGAGAGAGAGAGAGAGAGAGAGAGGGAGAAAGAGAGAGAGAGAGAGGGAGAAAGAGAGATGTTTCAGAATAATTATCTTCTTGTCCTTTGATGTCCATTCAGCCTCACTGCTGAAGCCTTTAAACTGACCGAGCTGTCATCAAATGGACAGCCAGCAACGTGTTAAAGACGCACTGGACCAAAAAATATGAAGAAAGAGATATCCAGATTCTCAAAGACAACAGATCTAAAACGACTACACCAAGGGAGATGTACTACATAAGAAGTGAGTTCGGCCTTCAAGTTTTTTTCGTTACTGCGTGAGTAGGCATCTTGGAGGAGGATTTCAGATCCCTCATCGATCCAAATATGAAAGACTTAAAGATGGAAATAGTGAGGGACAAGGGGATGGCGAGGGACATAGTGATGGTGAGGGACATGTGATGATACTACTACTACTTCTTCTGCTGCTGCAGCTACTACTACTACTACTACTACTACTACTACTACTACTACTACTACTACTACTACTACTACTACAATAACAGCGGTAGCAGCAATGACAAGTGCAACAACAGGAGTGGTTGTAACAACGCCAATAATAACTTCAGCTGCGGCAGCAGTGACAGTAACAACGACAACAACATCGACAACAAAATCGAGTAGTGTAGTGTGGTGCAGTGTAGCTCAGTGTAGTGTAGTGCAGTGTAGCGCAGTGCACTGCAGTGCACTGCTGTGCAGTGTAGTGTAGTGTAGCTCAGTGCAGTGTAGTGTAGTATAGTGCAGTGTTGTGTCATGTAGTGTAGTGTAGTGTAGCACAGAGCAGTATAGCGCAGCGCAGTGTAGAGCAGTGGGGTGCAGTGTAGTGTGGTGTAGCGTAGCGTCGCGTCGGGTCGGGTCGGGTCGGGTTGATTCAGACTATATTTCAGTATTGATTCAGATAGAATGTCCATGTGTTAGTTTATGACCAGTAAACAACAACCCTGAACACATCAATAAAGGAGATATGCAATGGGGGCACTTCTGGGACCGGCCCAGAAGTACTCCCACTAAGGTTGATTCAGACTATATTTCAATCTTGATTCAGATAGAATGTCAATGTATAAGTTTATAACCACAAATAACAACCCTGAACACATTAATAAAAGAGATATGCAAGGGGAGTACTTCTGGGACCGGCCCAGAAGTACTCCCCCTAAAACTAATTTAGACTATATTTCAATGTTGATTCAGATAGAATGTCCATGTGTGAGTGTATGACCAGTAAATAACAACCCTCAACACATTAACAAAGGAAATATGCAAGGGGGATACTTCTGGGACCGGCCCAGATGTACTCCCCTAAAGTTGATTCAGACTCGTTTTCAATGTTGATTCAGATAGAATGTCCATGTGTGAGTTTATGACCAGTAAATAACAACCCTCAACACATTAACAAAGGAGATATGTAAGGGGGTACTTCTGGGACCGGCCCAGAAGTACTCCCCTAAAGTTGATTCAGACTCGTTTTCAATGTTGATTCAGATAGAATGTCCATGTGTGAGTTTATGACCTTTAAATAACAACCCTCAACACATTAAAAAGGAGGTATGCAAGGGGGGTACTTCTGGGACCGGCCCAGAAGTACTCCCCTAAAGTTGATTCAGACTATATTTCAATGTTCATTTAGGTAGAAAGTCAATGTATGAGTTTATAACCAGTATATAACAACCTTGAACACATTACTTAAAGGAAATGTGCAAGGGGGGGGTACTTCTGGGACTGGCTCAGAAGTACTCCCTCTAAGGTTGATTTAGACTTTATTTCAATGTTGATTCAGATATAATGTCCATGTATGAGTTTTATAACCAGTAAATAACGACGCTGAACACATTAATATAGGAGATATGCAAGGGGGGGGGGGGGGGTACTTCTGGGACCGGCCCAGAAGTACTGCCCCCTAAAGTTGATACAGTCTGTATTTCAATGTTGATTCTGAAACAATATCCACATAAGTCTTCATAAACGAGAAACAACATCCCTAAGCTCTTTAATACAGAAGATATGAAAGGGGGTACTTTTTGTCCCAGAAAGACTCCCCACCTTCTACAGAAGTAATCCCGGGAGTACTTCTGGGTCCGCTAAAAACGGCCCAGTTTTACTCCCGGGAGTAAATCTGGGCTGGGCCCAAAAGTACTCTCTCAGCTTCGGGGGGGGGGGGGGGGGGGGGGGGGGGGGCGAGGGGGGGTACATCTGGAGCCGCGCCAAAGTTACTCCCAGGAGTACATCTGGGCTGGGCCCAGACGTACTCCCGGGAGTCATTCTGGTGCCGAGAGCGGGTCAGTTTGGGACTAGTACCAAAAGTACTCCCCTGTCTAAAGGAATCAGCGTTACAAGACAGTTACAGAAAACAAACATTAATTTACAAAGTTGTCAATAGGGGGGAGTACTTCTGGGACCAAGGGGGGTACTGTCCCAGAAGTACTCCCGGGAGTCATTCTGGCGCGGGCCCAGAAGTACTGCCGGGAGTACTACTGGGCGGGGAGTACTTTTGGGGTGTTACAGGCCCAAGCCATTTGCCGGTAAACAGCGCAATACTTGACCTAAATGTGCAATCCCCGCACTAAAACTTCTCCACCCTCAACTATACCCTACCCAACCTTCTTCTCCACCCTCAACTATACCCTACCCACCCTTTCTCTCTCTCTCTCTCTCTCTCTCTCTCTCTCTCCGAAAAATGTGTTCTGAGAATTGTTTGCCTAGTGTATAATGTATGCTTAATTTGCGCGAGTTATTTCTTACCATACTGTGTTCAACTATGCTTCTAATCCTGGTCGTCGTCATCGTCGTTGTCGTTGTCCTCGTCATCGTGGTCGTGGTAGTAGCCCTAGCCATGGTGGTATCAACATAATTTAGTCATGTCCATTATTTTCTTTACTATTATTCTTACCATTATCATTATTATTGTTGTTGGTCGCTCTGGTGTTGCTGTTTATATCTTGTGCTCTTACTCTGTGATTTCATCGAAAGGTAACATAGGTAGACTGGACATTGTCTACGATTTTTCTCTTCGAATAAGAAAGTTTCTGCGTCTTAAGTCATTCTCTATGCCACCCCTTCCCCACCCCCTCTTCCTGCCACCCTCCCAACCCCTTTTTTTGTCTCCTTGCCTGGATCAAGACAATATCGAAATGGGTTATCTCCCATGTTCCGTGTCGGCTTTGGGGGGTGACTCTGTGTTTTATTTCAATGTTTACAATTGAAACGCTCAAGATATTACCAAAGTTTCGAATTATAGCCGAACTGACAAGCATGTCAATAAGCAAAAAATATATATATATCACCTGTTAACATACACTAGTTGAAAGTACAACGAACATTGAAACTGAGCAAGTTTAGTTCATAAAAGCCTATCATCAGTGCAAACAGCACTGTGAGAGTAATTGCCTCCTCTTGTGAATCACACGCTTACTTCTCTCTCACTCATGCATTATAAAACAACATCATACTGTGGGTATATGGTGAAGTTGACATTTTTATGAAGTTGAAACTAAAGGATACGACACTGTCGAACCGCTTCAGCTTAGAAGAAAATGATTAAAAAGTAATTTAGAAAAAAAGAAAAACACGATATGTACATGTATGTAAATCATTGCACTGTTGTCACGACTGTTACAAAAAATCATGGAAATAGGTAAACATCAAGTGCATGGTCTTTCTCTTCTTAATTCCTCAACTGGAACTGTGAGTTTCAGGTCTGCTATTGGTGAGGCTTTTGTGTGAATTTTTAATCTTTCAAATTTCAAAATAACATGGCTGCAGGTGGAAGTTGAAATTAAAAAAATGAATATTGAAGTAATAAACTGCAATGATGAGAACACCACAGACTCATATGTAGTGTTCCATGTTAGATACCAGAGGTGGACAGTCAAAACCCCAATCAGCCGTGACCACAGAAGAATGCTCAGTCAGGAGAAGGAAGGCGACTCGAGTCGGGCATAAACAAATGGTTTAGTTGAAAATACAAAGCGCTAGCTTACCATTCTCTTGGTGGAGAATCCAATGTTTATACCTTATCGTCGTCCTTTCCATTCCATCTCTCCTCCTCCTCCCCGTTTCCTCCAAGTCTCATCCCCGTTAAGTTTTTTTCATTGTCACTGAGGACTTGTTCACCTCTGTACCTTTCCCACCCCCCTACCCCCAGCCCCAATTATATATATTATATATATATATGTGTGTGTGTGTGTGTGTGTGTGTGTGTCCCCGTTGTTTGTTTATTTCTTTATTTTTGGCCTGCCTGAAGAAACCCAATACTTTAGTGTTTGCTATGGTTTTTGGCGGTTTAGTACTTCAACACCTGATTTCATATTAATAATAATAATAATAATAATGTATAATACTTATATAGCGCATTTCTTGTTGTACAACTCAATGCGCTTACATCCACCATTTGCACTTATTCATACAATATTCATGTACACAGCAAAAAGAAAATACACAATGGCAGACGCACCTACATGCATAAACTGTCTCACCGAACTAGTTGTGGAGGAATTTAAGAGAGATCTAGTCATCTACAGAAGAGAATAGGCTTTTTTGAAGAGGTAAGTTTTGAGCTGAGATTTAAAAGAAGAAAGAGTAGGCTGATTACGAAGGTCTTCAGGGAGGGAGTTCCAAATAGAAGGTGCTCTAAAACTGAAGGCTCTTTCGCCAACAGATTTCAGAGAACGCTTAGGGATTTTCAAAAGTTTTTGTGAAGAAGAGCGAAGGGTACGAGAGCTTTGGTAGGTGCAGAGAGAAGAAGAGAGATAGTGAGGAAGAGATTCATTGAAGTGGCGGAAAGCAAGAACTGCCAGTTTAAATTGCCACCGATACTGTATGGGAAGCCAGTGCAGTTCGATCAGCATGGGAGTGATGTGCTCACACCTCCTCCTCTTCAAAACAAGTCGTGCAGCGCTATTTTGGACTCTCTGCAGCCGAGCAATCTGTTCTGCGGGAAGCCCAGCATAAACAGAGTTGCAGTAGTCCAATCTTGACATCACCGTGGCACAGACTAGCCTGACAGCTACTTCACTGGATATAAAGCGTCGGATGGAAGCAATACGTCTCAGCTCTAAAAAGGATGAGCGACAGACTACAGATATTTGATTCTGCATGGTCAGACACTGATCAATGGTAACACCAAGGTATTTGACAGAGTTACTGAAAGGCAATTCAGTACCATCAACAACCATTGACTCTGACTCAACGAGTTTGAGGCAGGAGGAGGTTCCAACGGGCATGACTTCAGTCTTTTCACAATTTAATTTAAGCTTATTACTTGTCATCCATTCCTGCACACTGCTGATACACCGAGACACCCCAGATTGAACAGAAACAAACTCATCAGGTGTGCCACTCTTAGAAAGCTCAGTGTCATCAGCATACTTGTGAAAATCACAATCATGGTCCGAGATAACATCTGACAAGGGCTGTGAGTACAATGTAAACAACACTGGGCCCAATACTGACCCCTGTGGTACTCCATACAAAAGAGGTGACAAAGTAGACCTTACACCACCCACAACCACCGCCTGCGACCTATCTCTGATGTACGATTCGAACCACTGGGAGAACTATCCCATCAACACCAAAAGTGACCCTAAGCCTTTCAAGTAAAGTAGTGTGATCTAGCGTATCAAAGGCAGCACTCAGATCAAGCAAGGCTACGAGAGAAACAAGTTTACTGTCGGATTTGCACAGTAAACAGTCCAGTACGCTCAATACAGCAGTCTCAGTGCTATGATTCTTCCTATAAGCAGACTGACAGGCTTCAAGAAGACCATGGTCTGAAAGATGAGTCTGAAGCTGCTTCAGCACAACTCTTTCAAGGACTTTTGAGAGGAATGGGAGGTTGGACACCGGTCTATAGTTCTTTAACTTATTAAGGTCCAGTCCTGGGTTTTTCAAGAGAGGGGTAACCATTGCCTGCTTAAACTGAGGAGGCACTATGCCTGACAAGAGAGATTTGTTTACAATGTTTGTAATCACGGGAATCAAATGAGAGGCACACCGTTTAAGGAGGGAAGTAGGGATGGGGTCAAGGACACAACTTTTGCTGGAGGATTCACTTATGAGATCCCCGATCAGTTTTTCATCCACAGGATTAAAAGTACAAAAAGGTGGTCCACAGTATTTATCGTAAAGAATTGGTTGGGAAGGATTTGCATCAAGATTGTCACGGATGGTTTTGATTTTATCAACAAAGAATTCACTAAATTGTTGAGAGATTTGAGAAGGAGGAATGTTCGTGGGCAAACTTAATTTCTT
>CM065731.1:45509203-45511703 GCA_033310375.1 Conus canariensis | reverse complement strand
TCTCTCTCTCTCTCCTAAACTTCATATGCACCTGACCTGTAGGTTAAAAAATATATCCTAACAAGGTAGGGAGAGGTAAGGTTCGAGCAAATTCATTTTTTGAAATGTCAGACAGATGGTCTACACGTTCATGTTCTGCTGTGTTCATTTTTTTTTAATACTATGCATTTATTGACATTTCTTCTCGCACAAAATCAGTTTGAAGCACTCATTGTTTTTCATTTTCATTTTCCGTGTGGGTTCATTTTCAGATCCGGATGTCGACAGCATATATACGACATGATGATTATGATTTTTTTTCTAGAAACTGTTACCATTAAGTATCTGACCAATTTTAACTTGTATCTGAAATGTTTGGGGAGTTGTTGGTTTATTCTTTCCAGACGAATATAAACCGAAGTAAGTACGTGTCTGAAACAGCACAACCACCCCCTTTCCCTCTCCCCTACCCTACTGTGATCGCCTATGCTAGGAACATTGAGCTGATCCAAGTAGGAGTCGGGAAGCAACACTTTTACAAATCAGTTATCATGTCAGCACTGTATAACACTCAAAACACCCAGCAAAACAAGTGACGGAATTCAGGCTCTTAAAGTAAGACAAATCCAGTCACGTCTTTTTTTCTTCAAAAAGTTTGATCCTGTACATTTATTATTTGCGACACATACCTTTCCAGAAAGTCGTTCAACAGCGACAACGTAAACCACACTCCCGTCGACACTTCGCTGTGAGCAGTGAACTATGTGACCAGCGGGAGAGAGCTCAACGGCCACAGTCTTCCGCAGTAATGCACACACTGCAGACAATATCCAGGGTGTTTATATTGTTTTCTCACTGTTCGAAACGCGCAGTGGATGGCGTCTAGTTTGTGTAATCTACCTGCAATAAAGACTTGCGATAGCTCTTAGCTTTGAGTCGTCTGCTTCGAGTTTGAAAGCAAGTGGGTGTTACAGTGGTTAGTACGCTTGGTCTGATCCTGATTGGATTAAAAAGCGTCAGAGTTTTATTCGAATCTGTAGACAATTTTCAAAAAGAATTTATAGTGAATCCGCCAGACAACAGGGATAAACAAATGACAAGACAAAACACGACGCGTTTCGGCCTCTTAGGTCTTCTTCAGGCAAGACAAGTAACATTCAGGACAATGAAAACGAAGAGCGAGCAATCACTTATCTTCTCCAATAGGCGTTGAATGAAAACGAGAAATTGTCTCCACTTATTCGTGTGTGTGTGGTGTGTGTGTGTGTGTGTGTGTGTGTGTGTGTGTTTCTCATTATTACTCTCACTATTTCCTCGAAGCTTTCTTTCTTCTCTTTTTTATCATACAAAATGTGGTGTTTTTGTTATTATATTTGCTCTCAAGTCCTTTCTATGTTTTACATGATTTATTGGGATAAAAATGAGATTAAACCCGGTGTTCTGTCGAGCATGCAGAGGTGTTTGCAAAAAGCGAAAGTCAGATGTGGCGATAGAAAAGATTGAGGTAAGAGACAGAGGTTGGGGGTAGGGGTGAGGGAATAAGGAAATAAAACTACTGGGGCATCTACGAAAACCTTTTTTTTGTTGTTGTTGTTGCGGAAGCAGGTAAACTATCACTACCATTAGCACTACCATCACCACCACCACCACCGCATGTATTCTTAGAAAATCTAAAACCCACTGGTTGTTGTTGATGAAGGCTTTTTTTTTTTTTTTTAATTTGAAGGCCGGAGGTAGGGTGGGGCCGAGAAACCGTATGCCGCCACCACCACTATCCCCTACCCCCTACCCCCTACCCCCTACCCTTTGCATTCTCCTTCATCAGAGACAAGGAGGGCAGCTGCACTCATTTCTCCCGCTCATCATTGCCTGTGCCATTATCGTAGTGACTCTCTCTCTCTCTCTCTCTCTCTCTTCTCTCTCTCTCTCTCTCTCCCTATGCACGCAGGCACACACACACACACACACACACACACACACACACACACACACACACACACACACACACACACACACAAGACGATCGTTAGTATCATGTTAATGGTGATAATGGTGATGAAGACGACGGTGATGATGATGGTGATTTTTATAGTCATAAATATGAGAGAGAGAGAGAGAGAGAGAGAGAGAGAGAGAGAGAGACAGACAGACAGACAGACAGACAGACAGACAGACAGACAGGGTGGTGGGGATGAAGGATGGGGTTTAGAGAAGTAGGCAGACAGACAGAAAAAGATTCTGTTTTCAGTTTTCACTGTGTGAGCGGTTGCCATTTAGAACTCTTCAACGGAGGGCGAGAAACGGAACTGAGCCAACAGACAATAGGACGGCGACGTTGCGACAGGAAGCTCACACAAGTTGTAAGCCAGAAGAAGTCGGTTCATGTTCCTGTAGACCTACTTCGCTGCCGTCCGTCCAACTGTGACTTGTCGCTGTCATGCCTACACCGGCTGGCGCAACGCCAGTCCTGTAGTCTGCAAGTTCAGCTAGGATTGGTACTCTACTCACCCGCTTATCTGGG
>CM065731.1:45491703-45504203 GCA_033310375.1 Conus canariensis | reverse complement strand
TGGCTTGGATTGGGGTAGTCTTCATCCCTCCAGTGATCAGTCGCAATCCTGCATTCTGCACTTTGTTCAGGCGACTGGTGTTGGTCTTGGATGCAGTGGCCCATGCAGAACTGCCATACTCCAGGGTTGGTCTGACGGTACCCACATACACCTTCTGCAGGATGCTGCTGTTTGCGCCCCAGGATGTACCGGCCAGCTTCTTCATGATGGCGAGCTTCCTGACTGCTTCGTTTTCAATGTTCTTGAGGTGCGGATTCCAAGTAAGCCGCTTGTCCAGCTTGATGCCTAGGTATGTTGGGTTGTCTTCTTGTTTTAGCTCTCTTCCATTTATTTTCAAGCTGATGGTTTCTCGCAGTGGCGACAGCGAGAAGACTGTGGCCACTGTCTTGGTGGCATTGACTTCTACGCCCCAGTCATAGGCCCATCTTCCGACGTGTTCCAGTGCTTCCTGCATCCTGTAGCTGGCTGTGGTTAAATGTTCTGCAGCACTCCAGGCAGCAAAATCGTCGGCGTGGAGAGCTCTGGAGATGTGCTTGGTGAGCTTCTCAGCAATGTCATCAATGAAGATGAGAAAGAGTGTAGGGGAGATGACTCCTCCTTGTGGTACACCTTGTTGTAGAGTGATTCGGTGGCTAATTTTCCCATCAAGCTGAACTCTTGCTGTGCGGTACTGGAGGAAGTTGCGTATCCAGCGGTACATATTCCCTTCCACTTTCTTGTTTAGCAGCTTCAGGAGAAGTCCTTCCTTCCATACCTTGTCGAAGGCTTTGGTCAGGTCCACAAAGACAGCGAGTACCTTTTTCTTCTCCTGAAAGGCGTTTTCGATCTGTTGGGCGAGGTACACAAGCTGGTCTTCCGTACTGTGGTTTTTCCTGTATGCTGACTGTGTGTTGCTGAGCAGGTGATTTTCTTCCAGGTGTTTCAGCAGTCTTGTGTTCACCATTCTTTCCATCACCTTGCCCAGACAACTGAGGAGGCTGATTGGTCGGTAGCTGGATTTCTTGGTTTTGTCTTTTTGTTTCTTTCTGATGGGGATGATGACTGCTTCTCTCCATCGGTCTGGGAATTTCCCTGAGCTCCATGACTGGTTGATGATCAGAAGGAGCTTCTGTTTTGCTGTGGTTCCAAGTCTCCTGATCATGTCATTGGTAACACCATCTTTCCCTGGGGCTTTCTTTGGCTTTAGTTTTTTAATGGCTGCATTGAGTTCAGTCATGGAGAAGGCTGACATCATGGACGGTGTAGGGTTCTGGTGTTTCAGCTTCTCCCTGGTTTCCTTGCTGACTTCCTGCACTCGGGCAATGGGTATTGTTGCTTTGCTTTCCTCTTTGTAAAATTCTGCCAGGATGTTTGCTGCTTTCCTTCCCGTGTGGTGTGTACCATTTTCCTCGATGACGGTTTTGCTGTGTCCCGCTCTGGTGTCTTCATTCAGGGCTTTTGTCAGATTCCACAGCTTGCTGGTGTCCTTCTCCATGTTGAGGCTGCTGGTCTTCTCGTTCCAGCTCTTTTGGAGTTCAGCTTTCTTCTGTTGGTTGAAAGCTTCTTTGGCGTTGTTGTGCCTCACTAGGTTCTCTGGAGTGGGGGTTTGCTCCATAGCTTCTCTGGCATTGTCCATTTCAGTGTGAAGCTGTTCCAGTGTGTCACTCCAGTATGGCAGGTAATGTCTTCTTTTGCCCCTTGGGATTGCCTGCTTTGCTGCCTGAAGAACTGCATCAGTGAAATTCTGGACGTTCTTGTTCAGGTCATTTGCACAGCAAATGTTTTTGGTGTGGTGGTCAGCCTTTTCTGCAAAGAGGGTCCAGTTGGCTCGTTTGAAGTTCCAACTTGGTTGCATGTTGCGCTCAGTACATCCTAAGCTGGAGATGTTGAGAATGACTGGCAGGTGGTCGCTCCCTCCAAGCTGGGTGCTGACTTCTCTGGACGTGAGCTTGTGAATGTCGAACCTGTTCATTCTCCATCCGGCCAGCCGAACAAATCAGTTTCTCTGCTCCGTCTGGAAGAAATGGAAGCGAATGGCGCCGTGAATTTTTGCATGGGAGGTAACCATTCAGGTCTTCAGCTACTATTATGGCAGCCCGTTAACTCCCTTTAATTACTAAGCCATCGACAGCAAATCGGAAGTTCGTTGGTGAGTTAATTACTTTTTGGTCATTTCATCGTTTGGTCAGCCGATGTCAATTCAATTCATGCTGCTTACAGCCTAGCCGACTAGAAAAGGCCATGTCAGGGCTGTTATCTGTTCACAATCACTCTGTCTACACAGATGTTTCAACAACAAAAAACCAACAAAAAACAGCTCATTAAAACCGAATTTTTTAAAATGAATTCACTTTAAAATTCATCTTTCGTAAAATATTGGATTAGATTATTTTTATTTCTATCTCTTGCAAGGTCTAAAAAAGCGTATCAGGTGGGACATCTCTGAAGAAGCTTTTCATGTAAGGCTGCTGTAAAATGTTTATGTCGGTCATCATGTAAAAAAGGAAATCTGAAATGAGGCAGGGAAAAGTAAACAGAAAATAACAAACAAGTAGGGTAACTCTTGCTCCCGTGACGAAATAATCACAGGCCCACAATAACTCAGGGAATGTTTCCTTGTTTGTTTTGTGCGCTCTGTGTTGTCATTTCAGCTAGGCAATTTGGGGTCAATGCAGCATTCGTTTGGAGTTATGGCCCCGTAGTTGTTTCATCATGGGAGTAAGAGTTACCCACCTTGTTTGTAATTCATCATGTAAAAAGTTCTAACTCTCTGTGAGAACATGTTTTACAGCGAGTGGTAAATCACATGGAGTGCATCACGGAGTTCCTTCACCTTTTAGGAGATACCAATACGAATGATAATTTACGAGTGGGTGTAATGGCCTTTGTGGCATAGGCACAAAACTGTTTCTTCTTACCCGCCGCCAGTGGCACATGCAAAAACTCTTCAACGTTTTGGACGGACCAGACAGAACTTGCTATCTGTCCGCGTGTTTCTGTCTTTTTGCCAGAGATCTTTGACATAAGTTTGAGCTTTGAATTTCAAATCCACGTCAGGGATAGAGAATCTGATAAACTTTTCGATAATGAGTTAATTGATGAATTGCTTTCAAAGCACGTTGTCATGTACGATGTTTTCACAATAACATTTGTTCCATTATATAAATGCTCATTCGATGCACTATGAAAGAACTCTCAAGACCACACACAAACTTGCTCGTGCACGTTTTCTCTCTCTCCTCTCTCTCTCTCTCTCTCTCTCTCTCTCTCTCTCTCTCTCTCTCTCTCTCTCTCTCTCACTCTCTCTCTCTCTCTCTCTCTCTCTCTCACACACACACACACACACACGCACACACGCACACACATATCACTGGACATTATCATGTAACAGTCTATCTCTCGTTCGGTCCATTTCGCGCGCGCGCGCGTGTGTGTGTGTGTGCGTGTGCGTGTGTGTGTGCGTGCGTGCGTGCGTGCGTACGTGCGCGCGCGCGCGCGCGCGCGTGTGTGTGTGTGTGTGTGTGTGCGTGTGTGTGTGTGTGTGTCTGTCTTTATCGGTGTCTGTGCGTCTTTGTGTGTATGTGTGTTTATGCGCAGACATGTCTGTGTGCATGCTCCCGCGTGAGCGTGTAGGTGAACACATACCTTGCGACCATGCCTGACCAAACCATCGTTTGGGGCTTACACAGTGCAAGACGGGACTTCTCGGAATGCTGAACAGTGAACAGGCCAGTGAGAACCTGTGAGCCACCGGGGAAGCCATCCATCCCTGAAAAGGAGGCGAAAATGTGTGAGCCACCACGAGCAGGTAGCAGGAGAAAGAGGGGAGAGAGAGAGAAATCCATGTTGAAAGCAGAAGTAGAGCCACTAACCAATATTGACCCAAGACTTGTCATCATTTCGCCATAATGGCGGTCATTGTGTTAAGAGTCAGTTCCAGATTATTGGCGTTTCTATAGAAAGAGAGGAGACATGGCGTGTGTGCGTGGGAAGGGGGGGGGGGAGGTAGAGGATGGAGGTTGGTGTGGGGGGGAGGAGGTGGAGGAAGGGGGGGGGGAGTGATGGAGAAAGAGAACGTGACAGAGAAAAAGAAGAGAGGCTGAGTTAGAGAGAGAGATTCACGATTCACGATATTTTATTGTCATTACCATTACGGTCTGATGACAAGGGGGGTAACAATAGGTTCAGAAAGGAAATATTGCTGGCATATGAAATCAATACTAAAAATACAAAAAAAAATCTCAACGAAACTTCAGTCAGTTATGATATAATGATCATTTAGCCACATAAATACATATCCCAAGCAATCACCCACCAGCCCACCCAACACACACACACACACACACACACACACACACACACACACACACACACACACACACACACACACGCCGACACACACACACACACACACACACACACACACACACACACACACACACACACACACACACATTCGCCCAATCACATGCATACACACATATACACACGCAGATAAGCACGCACGCACACGCAGTCAAAAATATATGAAATTCGACCATCCACTTTATCATATGATATATAAACATTCATTTTTATCTTCATCATATTAATGGATTATGCATCATAGTGGGTTAATCTTTTCTTTTCGCAATTTCTGAGCCTCTGCTATAAATTTTGCAACTGATTTGATAATCATTTCGTCATTTGAAAGTAAAACAGATGTAACATTATGAGTCTGAGCTAGATCCGTATGAAAAAAATCACATTTGTTCCGTAATGTTACATATCCTGTACAATGGAATAAGAAATGTTTTTCATCCTCAACATCATAACCACACATAGGGCATGAAGATTCCGAGGAAGCCCCAGGCAAATACCATCTTTTCTTTGTATTAAATCCGAGAGTTCTGAATCGAAATCGAGCAAAATTAATCCTATGCCATTTGTCTGTTATAATATATAGATAATTTTCAGCTTGAAAGACATTTTTAAATGAAGAAAACCAACTGTATTTTTCATTGTTCTCAATAGCCGAATGCCAGTTTTGTTTGTACGAACATATCAGTCTGTCTTTAAACTCTGAAATAAATTGTCTATCATTTCCAACTCCCTGTGACATCCATACAATACCAAAACCATTTACAGACAATACTTTTTTTACTTGATAGGCCCAATTCTCTTTACCAGTCTCGAGTTGAATTACCATCATGTCGTATGCTTGTTTGCACAATCGAGACTGAGGCAGTTTTATAATTTTTAGCCAATATTTTATGCACTTGACAAAAAATCTTATGTATAAAGGATATCGGCCGGTTTCTCCGTATAGCATAGTATTAGAAGCATGTAAAGGTAAATGAAGAAAACGTTTTATAGCATATGTATGCACTCTTTCCATTTTCTGATTAGAGTACAAACCTCATATTTCAGCAGCATAAGTAAGAATAGGTTCTATTTGGGCATCAAATAATTTCCAAAATAGATTTCATTCAATAGTATTTAGCTTTTTTAATGACTTCAAAGTTTCAATTACACCCTTTCTACCCTTTCTGCTTCCCTCTTTCCAAGCAAAATTCAAACTTAATCTTGTTGAAAATATCATTCCTAGGTATTTGTAAGAATTGACAACTTTTATTTCTTCATTTCCATAGAACCATTTTTCATGCACTGAAAGGTGTCCACCATTTCTAAATACAATAATATTAGTTTTATCTAAATTAACAGTTAATCCTAAACGATCTGTTTCTTCTTTTAGTGACTTAAGTTGGTTTTGGAGACCTATAACTGTTTGAGACATTAGAATAACATCGTCAGCAAATAGAAGCAAAAATATCTCAACAGCTCCTGAGATTAATTGAATACCGTGCTTTCCTTTTTTTGATATTTCAATTGCTAACTCATTAATAAAAAAAAGAAAACAATTGTGGGCTCTAAAGGCAGCCTTGTTTTACACCCTTTGAACAGTCAAAATAATTAGAATATTCACTCTTTGCACGCACACATGCCAGCACAGAATTATACATACCACGAATAGCCAAATAAAGTTTTCCATTCACTCCACTTTTACGCAACACGTTCCAAAGAGTATTACGATTCACAGAGTCGAAAGCCTTCCTGAAGTCAACAAAGGCTATATAGAGTTTAGAATTGCTCAATAAATATTTCTGTACAAGTGAATATAGTGTATATATATGGTCAATAGTACTATAATTTGCTCTGAAACCTGCTTGTTCTTCTAATATTTTCCCTTCATTTTCAGCCCATTTTGATAATCTTTTGTTCAAGATATGAGTATACACTTTACTAATGGTGCTAGTGAGTGCTATACCACGATAATTATCTGGATTATTGGAATCACCTTTTTTGTAAATTGGAATAATAATAGATTTAGCCCATTCTAAAGGGAAATTGCCGTGTTCAAAAAGCTCATTAAATAAGCGAACAAGAAAATCAATTATGATAGAATTTGCTTCTTTTAACATTTCTCCAACAATTCTGTCGGGTCCAGCACTTTTCCCTGTCCTTAAATGTCTGATACCATCCATTACTTCTTCTCTAGAAATGGTGTTATTGAACAGCGGCACAGATTCATCCTCATCATCCAGTGAAATGTCTTCTTCCAGAGGTACAGTATTATCTGAGTCATTGAAAACATGAAAAAAGTGATCATACCATTGTTGGATGGAGATTTCATTATAAATTAAGCTTTTCTTATTAACAGATCTTATTACTGACCAAAAAGTTTTAGAATCGTTTATGGATTCTCTTAATTTCTTTAGTCTATTTTCCTCAAATTCTAATTGCTTAGTTTCTCTCAGTTTGATGTATTCTTTTCGTGATACTGCATATTCTACTCTTTTTTCTTTTTTATCACTAGCTGTTTTACATCTCTGAAATCTTTTTAGCAGCCTTTTTACTTCTGCTTTCTTTCTCTCACATTCAGCATCAAACCAGTCATTACTTTTTATTCGACCTTGACCTACCGTGCGGACCATACATGCAGCAGCTCCATATAAAGCATTAACAAAAAGATTTAAACTATCATTTATATCAATATCCATTTGCAGGAGGGCTGACTGTAAACAACTTTGGAACTCATCACTTTCAAGTTCGTCTTTATATTTATGGACATTTTCATTCGACCAAACAATTTTTTCTTCACCTGGTTGTTTAACCTGGTTACTTTCCAAATTCCGGTGAACGTTATTCCATACAACTTCGATTGGTAAATGCCACGAATGAACAGTCACCAACATGCAAATCAAACTTCGGTAATAAATCAACATGAATCAAAAAGTAATCAACCACACTACATCCATTAGGGGATACAAAAGTGTAATTACCCTCTTTATCTCCATCACAAAACCCATTTAAGATATTCATATCAAACAAAAATCCATTAACGTTTTCCCAAAGCTATTTACAACCATATCTTTTGAATGACGTAAAAAAATGTCATCCATTTCATACAAATCAAAATCATAAATAGTCATATCTTCATGCTCAGATTGCATTTGACCTGTTCGAACGTTCATATCACCAGTTACAATAAAGTATACATCATCTTTATCAAACTTTTCCAATAAAGCCTCTTCTAATAACAGTACGCCATCTTTGATAGCCTTATCATTATACAGAGGGCCTCCTTCTGGAACAATATAACAACCAACAAAAATGATATCTTTATTCACACCAAAAACAGTTTTATCTATTCTTAGAACAATTGTATTGTCACAATTTATCTGAATCTCTTTTACATATTTTTCCAAACATTTTCTTACTAAAAGGAGTATACCTCCTGAGTTTCTTCCATGAAATGAAAACTTTCTAGCTGGAACATGAAATTTTATATAATTATTGAAGATGCATTTATAGTCAAAAGACGAATCTAAAAAGGTTTCTGTAAGGCAAACAAAATCAAATTTGTTAACATAATTTACAAAAGAAACATCACGTAGTTTTGGAAACAAATTTTCAACATTATAACTTAAGAAAGTCCATTGTTGTGGATGGTCTAGCCTGTCCTATTTGCTTTTTACAGAGTTTGAACGCAAGGCTCTAGTACCACCCGTACCCCTTTCCCCACATAGAGACTTGCTGGACTGGTTAGACAGGTACGCTCGCATGCCCCTCTGTCTGTCGGGCACAACTCCGCCACGCGCTGTGTGTTCGTCGTTACCGTGACGTCGATCCGTGGAGACACGGGGGGAATCCCCGCTACTGGCCGCTGATCCAATTCGCTGACCTCCGCCTCTGTCACGAGCCGCTCTGCAACCCCCATCCTTACCACCATTACCACTCCGTTGCCGATCGGGTGTAGCACGAACTGGATATGGGGGAGCGGAGGAAGATGTAAACGCACCACCCTCACTGCCATCCCCCCTCAATGCGTTAACATGACGAGATGCCTGTTGTTTGGCTGAAACAGATAGAGACCCACCCTCCCCACTCTCTCCAGATTGAAATTGAGGAGTAGAAGGTGCAACTGTGTGTGTGTTTGTCTTATTATTTTCTCGGCCACCCTCTACTACTTCCGCGTAAGTGCGTGGGTCAGGTAATCGTGGACCAATCACGAGTTGTCCCCTGCGGAAAAATGTTCTTTTCCCTTCTTCACGAGCTCTAACCTTTATTTTCATCTGTTGATTTGTTAGGTCATTAGCCACTCTCACTCCTTGTTGCTGTTATTTCTCTCTGACCTCTCTATCGCCAATTATGCGCATCTTGTTTTTCCATCTGTTAAATTTCACGATCATTGGTCGTGGTTGGTCATCTCGTCTGTATCCTGTTCTGTGTGCACGTCCGATGTCGTTGTCAGTCCATTGTTTTTGTCCGTCAATGCTATTCAACACATCAACTACTGCACGTGCACATGTGTCAAATGATTCGCTGGGGCCCTGTTGGGGAATACCAAAAAATCTTAAGTTGTCTCTTCGAGAGAAACTTTCTAGTTTTTCTGTGTCAGCCTTCAGTTTGTCCAGTTCTTGTCTCATGCTGTCAATTGTTTCAGAACATTGTCGTATTTCTTCCTTTCTTTCACCTGACACAGCAAACAGGTCATGTATGTCATATGTTATGTCTTTCACTGTGTCAGTCAGATGTTTTTGTTCAGTCTCCAGTCTGTCACAGCGTTTGTTTATTTCCTCGCACTGTCGTTTCACTTGGCCCAAGTCCTGTTTTATTTCAGACATATCATTTCTGAGCACTGTGGTTTGTTCACGCAGCTGGTTTTGCATCGCTTACATCATTGCTTCAACAAGCTTGTCTTGTTCTATCAGTGTGTATGTGTTCTTTTCGACTTCATCTTTCATTTGTGTTTTTTCTTCAGTATTGGGGCCAGGGTTGGTCTCAATGTCTCCACTGAGAAGCAGCCTACGCAGCGAGAACACGACACGCATTGCACAGAAAGCAGACAGCAGCACTTGCACGTGCGTGTCAAGTTGACACATGTATGTGTTGACACATTGCCCTTCATCCACACATTCGATTCCAGTCCCCTTTTGAACATTGAAATAATACATCGTACTGCTGAATGACACAGATTCCGTTACATTTTGAATGAAACTGAAAATCACTCCGTACACTATGAAGATCAAACCAAAACCAGCGACGACATCCATGGAAGAAATGTGTGTTTTTGTATCTGTCTCTGAACTCACCTTCACAAAGTCACCTGACCTGTTTTGTTTACATTTTGTTCTCACATTTACTTTACCATAGAAAACGCCGATAACGGCCCTCCAAGTGTTCAAGTCCACCATTTTCTATCACATTTACTGTCACTTGGTACTTACGATGTATACAAACAAGTATAGGTATCAAACAGTCCAGAATTCCAGTTGAACAAAGCAAATATTCCTGCAGCACTCGACACAAACTTCCTGCCAGCCGCCATTACCCGTCGTGACCCCGTTAGAGAGAGAGAGAGAGAGAGAGAGAGAGAGGATGAATCGGGAAGATTCACGCCTTGAATGCGATTCTTTCATCGGTGGCAAGAAGCAGAGGTTCAGACTTAAGATGAAGTGAGAGGGGAACCGAAAATGGCAGGCGAATGCCTCATGCGTGTCTGACCAAAACCACTGTCACAATCGTGTACAAAAGGATTGTTTGCACGAAGCTGACGCCGAACTAACACATGATTCAATTAAGAAATGGTTTTCTCAGGGTTGTTTTTTTTTTCTTCACCAAAATTGACTTGAGCGTGATGAAACAGAAGAAAGAAAGAAAGAAATATATCAAACAGTTTTGTGTCGCTTTTACATAGATCATAAAATGCAGAAACACATACACACGCACGCACACGCACACACACACACACACACACACACACACACACACACACACACACACACACACACACACACACACATCTATTTGAATTTTGATACCTGTTTTCTTGAAATTCCGTCTAGGATCAGTACGGCGAAGTTGACTGATGTTGATCAATCAGAAATGAAGCCCTTTTTATGTTTGATTGCCCTCTTAAGGTTGGGGCGGAGTCACGTGATGAATAGCGACATTATTCATTGGCTCATAAAGCCAGTTCACGAAGCATTTTTTGCAAATCTGGAACAAGTCGTACACACACACACACACACACACACACCACACACACACACACACACACACACACACACACACACGACCACACACATGCACACACACACACCACACACACACACACACACACACACACACACACACACACACACACAACCGAAAAATATACCTGCTTGAATTTTATTACCCGTTTTCTTGAAATTCAGTGTGTGTGTGTGTGTGTGTGTGTGTGTGTGTGTGTGTGTGTGTGTGTGTGTGTGTGTAAGTGTGTGTGTGTAAGTGTGTGTGTGTGTGTGTGTGTGTGTGTGTGTGTGTGTGTGTGTGTGTGTGTGTGTGTGTGTGTGGTGTGTACCTCGGAGTGTTCATAGGCAGGAGGAACATGCATGTGCGTTTTCATAAGATTGTGCCATGACCATACACTTTCAACACAGACCCTGGAGCTGTGTGGTAATTCCCACGCATGTTGGTATGTATAAATACTCATGTGTCTGTGTGTGCACTCGAGCGAGCGCCCGCACGTACATGCATGCCATGCAGAACTGCCTGCGAGCATACCCACACCAGCATTCGGGGCTTTCACACAGCAAGGTAAGACCTCTCCGGCGAGCCGTTTGGTAAACAGGCCCACGAAAACCCCCTGAGACATCGAGAAACCCATCCTGAGAAGGAGACGAACATTCATGAACCACCATTGAGTAGCAGAAGAAACAGGGGTAAGAGGGGAAGGAATCCATGTTGAAAGCAGAAGTAGAGCCGCTACAGTCCCCTTTCAATATTGACACGCGCCGTGCCATCATTTCGGCGTAACGGCCGTCAGTGTGTTTTGAGGCAGTTCCAAATGATTGGCGTGTCTTCAGCGAAGATGGGTGTGAGGAGAGCGGGGAAGAAAGAGAGATGGGGGTCGAAAAGACAACTTGACAGGGAAAAGAAGAGAGGTTGAGGAAGAAAGAAAGAGAAGGAAAAACAACCATGAGACTGATTCAGACATATAGTTAGGTAAACAAACACATAGAGGCTTAAGTTTAGTTTTACAAAAAAAAAGGCGGAGAGAGAGAGAGAGAGAGAGAGAGAGAGAGAGAGAGAGAGAGAGAGAGAGAGAGAGAGAGAGAGAGAGGACAAGAAGAAGAAGAAGAGGAAGAAGAAAATGTGGTCACAACACACACACACACACACACACACACACACACACACACACACACACACACACACACACACACACACACACACACACCACACACAGACGGAGGGGGGGGGGGGGGTGACAGACAGAGACAGACGAAGGCAGACAGAGATTAAACAGGAAAGCGCATACACGGTATATTGTTATTTTACTGATGGCAGGACACACACACAAATCAAGTGTGAGAGATGACCAAAAACGACATGCCAACGTCTCATTAACACATGAACAGAAAATGAGGGAAGGCGTAGCAGAGATATAGATAGTGAGGGAGGGAGTAGCAGGGATACAGAAAGTGAGGGAGGGAGTAGCAGGGATATGGACAGTCAGGGAAGGAGTAGCAGCGATATAGACAATGAGGGAGGGAATAGCAGGGTTACAGGCAGTGAGTGAGGGAGTAGCAGGGATATAGATAGTGGGGAGGGAGTAGCAGCGATATAGACAGTGAGGGAGGGAGTAGCAGGATATAGAGTGAGGGAGGTAGCAGGGATATAGACAGTGAGGGAGGGAGTAGCAGGGATAAGACAGTGAGGGAGGGAGTAGCAGGGATACAGACAGTGAGGGAGGAGTAGCAGGGATATAGACAGTGAGGGAGGGGGTAGCAGGATAAGACAGTGAGGGAGGGAGTAGCAGGGATAAGCAGTGAGGAGGGAGTAGCAGGATATAGACAGTGAGGGAGGGAGTAGCAGGGATATAGACAGTGAGGGAGGGGAGTAGCAGGGATATAGATAGTGAGGGAGGAGTAGCAGGATATAGACAGTGAGGGAGGGAGTAGCAGGGATATAGACAGTGAGGAGGGGTAGCA
>CM065731.1:45451703-45484203 GCA_033310375.1 Conus canariensis | reverse complement strand
TGGAAACTGAATTCGGCTGGTAAAAAAGGCATGAAGGGCCTGGGAACCTTACACTTTTTTCGTTTTTGTTGCTTTTGTTGTAATGATGAGCTCCTAGAAGAATGAACAAAAATTTGAGGAGTTCCGCTTTACTGGAATAACGATTCACGAGGATCAAGCGAGTGTTTGAACAGAGCACCCGTGGCGGATTCTATCTCAGGGTCGGGAGAAACCCTTCACGCCAACGTCTGCTACACCTTGGTGTTCAGACCTTGCCAAACGAATGGAAGTGTTCAAGAATAATTGTCGTCAGCGGAAGAGGCGAGGGGAGGATCTTGTTTAACTCTCAAAGTCTGCAGCATTTCGCGGAAAACAGTCGTCAAGGGGGTGTTTCAGGGAGAGATCCGATACACGGGTCCGACCGTCATACAAGGGACACCTGCAGCCTAAAACCAACTGACAGGGGGACTCAAAGCCGGACACCCAACTGGGCAGTCCCAGTGGGCATTATTTCGGGATTAAAGCCCGGCTCTCGCCCTTTCCACACAACGAATCCAACGGCGAGCAGCGAGGTGCCCGCTTGACGTCATGGCGCGCATCGCTGATGTGTACACACCGAAAGTGTCATCAATCTGAAAGGCGCTTCCTCAGGAAGAAGAGGCGGAAAGGGAACCGGAACGCCAGGGTGGGATCAGCATTATTCGCTTCCGTGGAAGGAGGCGATAGAGAGTCCCTCTACTTCTGTTCAAGGTTTGATGTCGCGTAGAGCTTAAAAGAGAAAGAAGGAGAGAGAGAGAGAGAGAGAGAGAGAGAGAGAGAGAGAGAGAGAGAGAGACAGACAGACAGACAGACAGACAGACAGACAGACAGACAGACAGAGGAAGAGAGACATAGACAGAGACAGAGAGAGATGTATAGTGATACACAGAGAGAGAGACAAAGACAGAGATGGACAGAGAGCAAGAGACAGACAGACAGACAGACAGACAGACAGACAGACAGATAGACAGACAGACAGAGAGGTATAGTACGTTACCATGCAATTATAGAGAGAGGAGGGGAAGATATGATATTCTTCCTTACAATGCGGCTGTCGAAAGAGAAAAAAGTGTGTGGGGGGATGTGGAAGATATGATACGGTACGTTAATATACGATAAGAGAGAGAGAGAGAGAGAGAGAGAGAGAGAGAGAGAGAGAGAGAGAGAGAGAGATGATATGGTATGTTACAATGTGATACTTAAGAGACAGAGAGATGGGGGCATAATGTGATACGATGCAGTGCTGTAGGTGAGAGAGAGAGAGAGAGAGAGAGGGAGAGAGAGAGAGGGACACACATACACACACACACACACACACACACACACACACACACACACACAGAGACAAACAAACAGAGACAGACAGACACACAGACAGACAGACAGATGTTCTCTGCAATACGTTTGATTCAGTTCTAGAATAATTTCACCTAATAAAAGTAACAAAACATGAATCCATAAACAACTTAAGAACTGATTTTTTTTAAACAAAGCAAAAGAAAATCAAGCAAATAAATTTCATCATGCGCTTTTTGCAATGTTTGTTGAATTATGCAAATGGCCAGGTTTTGTTGGGTAGAATTAAGTACGATCCACCTTATAAGAACATACTGTGTAGCTGCATGCGCCCTTGTATTTTTTTAGGTGAATTAATTTCACCCAGAGGTCTCAGAAAACGAACCTACAAAACGTAAAACATCTTCATTGCCTTTACTGCATAAGCGGCATGTTTATCTACGTTCAAATCCACTTTAGGCCCCCTACCTAATATATGAATGACTATTAGAAACACTAAAACACTAAAGTAAACCTTAAGAACAGTTGACTTTTCTGCAGATGTCTGATTTTCATTTAAAATAGAGTTACCATGCGAAATGTTATACTGAGCTTATAAACCACTAGTTTGTATATGAATATGCCAGCCCTACCACCATCAAAAATCAGAACAAGTCCGTTTCAAAGTGGGGTAACTGTGAGCGGAAACTGAAATTTTTTCTTGAAAGAAAAATTATTATTAACCCGTCAGGCAAAAGGGGCAAACAAATTACAAGACAAAACACAACGCGTTTAGAATAAGTCCTTCATCCCCAAAGAGAAATGACGACAGCTTAGTAAATATTACATTCAACTGAACAATAAGTCAAGTACATACAAACAAACAATATGCATATAGAATAAATAAAGCATCCTGCATTTCACCTAACTATCATCGCAAGTTTATCATTAATATCGTCTAATATACCATTTACATTCTTTAGAACAAAATCAACCAATGAATGTATAACGACAACAACAACAACAACAACAACAACTACTACTACTACTACTACAATTACAATAATGATAATCATAATAATAATGATAATGGTTATTATTATTAATATCATCAATATCATCATCATCACCATCACCATATTATTTATACAGGACAATTCTAATGGAAACCTGTTCATTGTGCTCGCATCAATCCTTCTTTCATTCATTCACAAGCAACAATTTAAACATTAGATCACTTGATATGCAAGGCATGTTGGAACAGTATTATCTAAAATGCTTGATTGAAATGGTAAGTTTTAAGGCATGTTGGAACAGTATTATCTAAAATGCTTGATTGAAATGGTAAGTTTTAAGACATGTTGGAACAGTATTATCTAAAATGCTTGATTGAAATGGTAAGTTTTAAGGCATGTTGGAACAGTATTATCTAAAATGCTTGATTGAAATGGTAAGTTTTAAGGCATGTTGGAACAGTATTATCTAAAATGCTTGATTGAAATGGTAAGTTTTAAGGCATGTTGGAACAGTATTATCTAAAATGCTTGATTGAAATGGTAAGTTTTAAGGCATGTTGGAACAGTATTATCTAAAATGCTTGATTGAAACGGCAAGTTTTCAAATGTGTTTTGAAAGCAGGTAAAGTGGGCAGACCAAACGATTTCAGTTTCGAATTGATTACTTCAGGAGTTTCTAAAAAGAGGGGCAGAGAGTACGCGATGACTGGTATGCGCAGAGAGTGGAAGACAGGTAAGGTAGAAGAATGCCATCAAAGAAACAGAAGGCAGGAGTAGCCATCTTGTATTGACGACGAAATGTCGCAGGCAGCCAATGAAGTTCGTTCAGCAGTGTTGTTATGTGATCTTGGTGGTGGTTTTCTTCTTTAAAGGACAAGACGCCTCGCCCGCACATACCCTATGGATATTTTACACACACACACACGCGCGCGCGCGCGCGCGGCACACACACACACACACACACACACACACACACACACACACACGCACGCACGCACGCACGCACGCACGCACGCACACACACACACACACACATCCCACAAATACACTCAGTCATCCCGCCACCCCACCCTCCATATCCCCCTGCTTCCCCCCCCCCCCCCCCCCTCACACACACATTTTTGACAAATATTTCATAATACTGTGGTATGCCTGGCATCCTAGTGTTTCGGAATCCACGATGATATAAATACTGATGCCCAGCAGTGGCCTGTGTGTATTTGCCGTTATTATCGAGATGATAGAACAGCTTATAAAACTTCATACCGCATTTTGCATTCTTTTTAAGTTTAGCAAATGCTTGACTCAGTTTTCATACGAAGTTAAGCAAAGTGGATGCTATCCATGGCGAGGACATTCGGAATTTAAAACAATGTTTTATGGCAAACAAGTATTTTATTGATTCCTGCGCTTTCTGCGAAAAACGCATAATTCTGTCTCATTATGCAATCTTGGTTGAATTTTTAAATCAATTATTGCAAGCAGACATATTTTCTTTATAAACAACAACACAACAACAATAACAACAACACATTTCTGCTTAATACTGCAATATTGTTTGAACTTCTAAATCAGCTAAGATAAAAACAACAGATTACAATGTAGTCTATATACAATACAAAACATAACAGTGGCAGATTTTTTAGCATTTGTTTTGACCAGGTAAACAAAACGAAAACTGAGTCAGCTTGATAAACATTCCATAATATTTATATGTGATAATGACGGTGACTCTTAATGTTCCCATGTGTACACATTTAAATGCATACCAAATACCCAGCTTCACGAAAACAATTTCAACTTTAGCCATATTTACTTTTTCGTGCATTCTACCAGCAGCCATGTATAATGTTCAGCTACTTCTGTACACTAATTGCTCATATGTAAAATAAGACAATGACATCAGTGAGAGGTAGAATAAAGAGTTAGATAAATCACAAATTTATTCCACGTTGAGCATTCTTTGTGACTTTTAAAAATAATTCATTTGTAAAGAATGAAAACAAAGTGGGGTCACAAGTATTTCCATGGTTCATCCTTTCGGTGCGTTTCACAGCCAAAGAAAATTTTTGCTCCATATGTTATCTTGCTCTGATTTCATGGCAAATACTTTTCACACTATACAGCTTATCTTCCTTGATTATGTTTTTTGACCAAATTGGGTTAACAGTTTCCTATAAATAGATTCAAATGCTTTCACAAAGTCCACAAAAAAACGCGAAATACAATTCTCATTGCGTGCAAAATATTTCTGAATTGAACAGCAGCTATAGATAGATAGATATTTGAGTGTGGTGTGTGTGTGTGTGTGTGTGTGTGTGTGTGTGTGTGTGTGTGTGTGTGTGTGTGTGTGTAGACAGGCACAGAGAGAGAGACAGACAAGCAGACAGACAGACAGAGACATGGATAGACAGAGATCAAGAGACAGAGACAGAAATTTATAGAGTAACCTTTATTGTACCCTGCATGATCTTCCCCTGTAAAGTCATTCTGGCAACAGGTAAATTCTTGCAATCTACAATGAAAGATCAAACTCCAGAATGTGCTCATCATATCACATAAAGATCTATAGATATGTGTATTCATGTGATGCAGCTTACCGGTAAATAAAAAAGTACTATCACTGTTTACATTCTAAACATCACCATTTCGATTAACTAGTAGTTTGATTTTGTTCAGTAACATAAACAATCTCCTGTGTCGAAGTACTAGCTAGCACTTTCAGATTTTCATGTAGATCACCTCCTTGCAATAAATTCAGTTAGTGTCATCTGAAAAAGACGTTCCACAAAATATCCCTTTGACGTATGAAATTCGTTGTGCAAACCAGATATAGTAAATTGTGAGCATTTTGAAGAAGAACAAATGTTCAAGTCAGTAAAACCTTCTACCAAACAAAAAGAGACGTCCAACACCAAGGATAACCAATGATGTAAACATAATAAGGATGAGGCACACGCAAAAATGTGATTCATGTTGTATATGGAATAAAATTCAACATAGTCATCTATTAGATCAGTCTTTTCAATCTTACCCAATCTCCGTCTTTGTAAAGGACTTAATGCATATCATATAATAAGTCTCGTTTAAATCTGTCCTCCAAATCGACCCTTTTTCTGTGTGTGCATCCAAAAGAACTTTCACACTTTAATGCAGTATTTTCCTCTCCCAAATCTGGCCCCGAAATGTAAAAACTGGCTCCACAGACAAGCATAACGCCTTTTATTTCTGTCTCAAGCCAAACGCGTCTAGGCCAACTTGTCGGATCGACCACCGTTGTCATCGCACTTTTGTCCATCCAGTCTTGTCCACGCTGTTTTTCTGTGTAATATTTTCACAGCTGATAGTATGTGTTTGCTGCAGACTGTCAGTGAGTGAGTGAGAGAGAGAGAGAGAGAGAGAGAGAGAGAGAGAGAGAGAGAGACAGACAGACAGACAGACAGACAGACAGACAGACAGACAGACAGAGAATTCGGTGATCTTTCATTCAATATGACCATGGCGCCTTTTAACATTTGTCGTTTTTGTTATCATGGCAAAGCCGGCAACACAGCGCCTCTTCAGTGTTGTCAAACTCCTGAAGGAAAAGGCCAACTACACAGAACTCTTTGATTGCTGTCAAATTTGCACAGGAAATAAGGTCACTCCCTTAACAGGTCAGAACATAAAAAAAAGATTACGTCTTAAATGAGAAACAAACAAGAAAACGCAAATAATGACATGATAGCTTTTAACCATTAATATTCTTTTGGCGGGTATAATTAAGCTTCCGCTTCATTCGTCTTCCCAGTTTCAGACTAAATCATACATCTTTGATGAATATATATATATATATATATATATATATATGTGTGTGTGTGTGTGTGTGTGTGTGTGTGTGTGTGAATGTTTTTCATCAAAGGTGTATAACTTAGTTTACAACTGGTAATATATGTACGCAAACTTGCACAATGTATTAACTTTTCACTGCTTAATCGCCACATTACAACACAAAGGTGGCATGTCATGAATTAAAACCGAAAATAAATAAGTGTTGAAGAATTACCAGTATGTAGACAAAAGAGTGGTCCATAAAGCAGAAGAAGAAAAAAAATAACAACAGTAACGAGAGACAAAAATGGTAATGATAAACAGCAGAGTTAAAGAGAGTAAGAGAAAAGAGGGCGTTACCAGCACAGAACTTCCAGAAGGCGGGGGCCTTTGGTACTGAAAAAGCCTCAAGCATATCCAAGAGGGTCTTCATTTGATGGAGGACGTGTGGACAAAGTATAGGCCTATATTCAGAAATATAAGGATACCAATTACTATATCGTTATATCATTTGTATTGTAACAGTGTAATACCATGCATACTCCACTGTGTTACTTAAGAACTAGTGGAAAGAGTTGGGGGGGGGGGGGGGTTGGGGGGGGGGAGAAGACCTGCGCGAGATTGGACCATGGACTCGGGATTCTCTCGCTTCCTAGCAGAGTGCGTTTCCTCCCAAGTCATTTCCATACCCTCGCCTGAACGAAATTGCTTCAAAAGTCATCCTCCACTGCACAGCTGAAGACAAATGTATCACCTGTTTCCCATCTAAAGCGATCAAAGTCATGTCATAAATAGAGATAGTCAATAAATTTCTGTGTCTCGCACAACAAGGAGCTCCCATTCTCAAAGTTCTGAATATATTTACCACCTTTATTCTTCCATAGATAAGGAAAACGATAGATACAGAAACAAGTACTTAGGCTTCACGATTTGATCGTGCTTGCTTTCCGCATCTGATCAGTTAAAACTTACATACCGTAGTATATGACGGAGAAGTCAGTCTGTAATCATCTGTTTGTAACTAGTTTGACCACTTATTTTTTTCGTATAATTGTGCACTGGATATCTTCTACTTCTTTGTTTCTACATGAAAGCGTTTGGAATCTTGTAAAAAGCATGCCCAAACTTTTTAATGGGCATCCAATGTATTATTTCATTTCATGACAACGGTCCAATCCCCGCATCGTGGCTCCATACAGTGCGACTGATTTTGTTCATATACTAAATGATTGAAAATACAAATTCCTAAAGCGTAATTTTCCCAAAGACATTTGCATGCATTAAAAATAGGCGTTTGTATCCTTCAAAGCAATCGACTTTCAGCTACTGTTGAAATTCAACCTTTAACCAAAAGGAACAAATGTACAGTTTCACATGTAAAATGCTACCCCGTGTTCATCATTTTATTTTCAAAGCCAGCTAATTAACGGAAATTAGAAAAACGAGTGCACAGCAAAAGACAAAGTGGCGGAGAAGGCTAGAGAGAAAGACAGACAGACAGATAGACGAGACAAAGACAAACAGACAGTGCGCGCGGTCAGCCATCGCCTTTCCCCTTTCTAACACGGCCAAAAATCACCGAAGTTCAAAGGGGAAAGAGGATGTTTGGGCCGACAACAGTTGACAGTTTGCACGGCAGTATGGACACTGGCCAACACCCTTCCCCTAGCTTTTCACTCCAAACCCCACCCCCCACCCCCCACCCCCCGTCCCATCACTGGCCTCGGACCTCCATATAAAGCAGGGCAGACGGCAGGGAGACAACCACCGCTCTTTGTGGTCAACAGTGAGGCAACAGCTGTGTCTACTGCAGGCCGTCTGATCCCAGGTGGGTTCGTCCTCCGTCCCTTCTGCCTCTTCCTGTCCTGTCCTTCTGCGGTATTTCCTGTAGCCGCAGCGAAGGGGAAAGAAGCCAGCTGTGTTGATGTTGTGTTGATCCACATGCACGTTAGAGGAGGATGTGTGATTATAGGTCTTGTCTTGTAACCTGGAGTCATCTCAGACATGAACTGACGCCCATCAGTCGACTCCAGCCTCCAGACAGACGAGGGATTGAAACCCTCAGTCTGGCTGCTGAGAGAAAACAGCTGGCTTATTTGTGTTTACTTTATGCGTCGCACGAAGCGGAAGCAACTAAGACGTAAGAGTATTGGGACTACTTACCTTGTTTATAAAAAAAAAATATATTACACAGAGTTAAAAAGAAAATAGACTGGCATGTCTAGACTTAAAAACAGGAATAGCAATTCGCACATTATGTATATTATTTTGTTTGCTTGTCTTCATTAGGAATTTAGGTTTTTTTGTTTAGAAAAGCAAACCAAGTCTTGGATTACAGGCGTTCGCGAACAAGGAAACGGCATATTGGGTAACATGCCTATCTTGTTTCTTTTCCCATGACCATTATAGAAAATGTGTTTTGATTGTTCTAGGCTAATGCGGTAGTGTTATTTTGTTGATTTTACTCGATACTGGAATCTGAATGGATCTGATATCCAGCAGTATAGTGATTTCGATTCCATGTCGAAGAAATTTCCGGAAGCGCACCTTCTTGCTGTGTAGGCCTTTTGATAGAGTGGAGGGATTGACAAGGAGAGGGGGTGTTATTAGGTGACCTTAAAACGTATTCGCCTTGTTACAACACGTTTTGCGATGACCTTACGTGCAGATCAAATGAGTTCTTCTTCCTACTTCTTCTT
Source organism: Conus canariensis (assembly GCA_033310375.1). Taxonomy (NCBI): domain Eukaryota; kingdom Metazoa; phylum Mollusca; class Gastropoda; order Neogastropoda; family Conidae; genus Conus; species Conus canariensis. The sequence goes on along the minus strand of CM065731.1, from coordinate 45,475,385 downwards.
CCTAAAATATTGGTTCATTCAAAATTGAGTAGATCACCAGCGCGCATGTTAAAAAAAAAGAAAATGCGACTCAGCCTGTTGGCCCCTGGAGCAAAATTTGGCAACAAGGGGTCGCACATGAAATTTAAAAAGTTAAAAGCAATGGCTAGGTTAAGGCCTAGGTAACCATAAAATATATGGGGAAGTTAAAATAGAAAAGTCAATCAATTTGCAGATCTCAGGATTGTCTTATCAATTTGATTTTTAAAAGAGACTGCATTTGTGGCAATCTTGATGGCACTCGGAAGTGAGTTCCACAGCCTTACAGAACCGGGATAAAATGAATGTAAATGGCTGTCAATATTTGATGCAGGTATGGTATAAGATTGACCGCCACTCCTGGTGTTACTTTTATTAAATACTAGTTGTTCCATTGGGATATCAATTAGTTTAGCTCTGCCTTTGAAGAAGGTATTAAGTTTAATAAAGGCTCTTCTCTCTTCTAAGGGTTTCCATTCTAATTTCCTCATGTTCTTCCTAGTATTCCCTTTCTCTCTGATATGGTTCCCTGTTACAAACCCATGCTGCTCTCATCTGAATCTTTTCGAGGTTATCAATGTCCTTTAGATGTAAGGATCCCAGACTGAGCAACCATATTCCAGTACTGGTCTAACCAGTGTTTTATAGCAGTCGTCCTTAACCTTTTGGGGGCAGTCGTTGATGTTCCTGCATAAGAAAGCTAAGATGTTGTTTGCTTTATTACATACTAAATTGTAATGTTCTTTCCATTTGAGACGACTATCTATAATCACGCCTAATCAAAAGAGCAGTCACTTGTTTTATTTCCTGTGTCAAATAAAGCAACGTTTCAATGCACGGCTTTCCAGTCGCTGAAATATCGGCTGTACTTTGTGAAGAAATTACTGCACCGGTCTAAATTTTTTTAAAAACCACTGTTGACACATAGCTATAATCAGCCCAAACGGCTACCTCAAAATACAATGGTTAAAACCATACTCGGAGACACAACAATTCTGAGCGTGAAAATTTCAGCGTCAGACCAATCATAGACATTCATAGACTACCTTGTAGAAAATGGCGCAATTTTGACCAGAAGTGTGGCTGAGTTAGTATCTCAAGACAATGTTAAACTGAGATAACAGAGTGGACACAATCAAGTACAAAGTTTTGAGTGGCATTGATCCCGTCACTTCATTCATGATTATAAACAGTTTCAGTAGATCTGGTTAAGTATTAGCAAAGATTGATACCAGTCCACTGGATTTGCAGTATCGTTACTGGAGTTAGAGGCTGTATTACATAAAAAAAAACCCACCAGTTCCAGGGTTTGGTTGAAATATATTGTTGAGGTTCTTCAAATCAGAGAGCTGTACCCTGATTCAATTTTTTTTTAGCGATTTGTTTTCCCTGTATACGAAGGTTCTCAGCACAACTCCGTGTGTGTTCAGAACAGAAGTATAGAGAGCCGTCTTTGAAGAGGGACATCGACTGGGCTGGTTCCTACATTTTAGGCCATCATACCTTGTCAAGGGACTTCCTCTGAATTACGTTCATGTTCACCTACGTTTCGTTCGTGAGGCTTCCGTATAGGGCCTCGTTTTTTCAAGTCTTAAGCAGCAGCTAGAAATATTCTCACCTCTCGCCCTTGCATGCAGGAATCAGAGAAGAAAAGGTCGATCAGGTTAGCAATTGTGTGAAGCCAGGTGGTATCCACTTGGCTTGCACCACTAATAACGAACCAATGCCAAGGCAGGCAGCTACCTCTTTAAGAAAAACGCTGGAGTCTGCATCAAATACGACCTCTACTTAGATTTTGTTGTTTTGCCTTCATCCCACCCCGTTCAACTGTCTTCAGTATGAGAATTGTTTTAATACATAAATAATGGCCATCGGGAGGAACATTTTCCGGATTTAAAATTGTCAAAGAATGCCCCATCGGCAGACTTTCTGAGAAAGGCGCCATCCTTTACAAAAATGACAGCCACCCCACAGAGGACAGGCAAAGGCGCCATCCTTTACAAAAATGGCAGTCAACCGCACAGAGGACAGGCAAAGGCGCCATCCTTTACAAAAATGACAGTCAACCGCACAGAGACAGGCAAAGGCGCCATCCTTTACAAAAATGGCAGTCAACCGCACAGAGGACAGGCAAAGGCGCCATCCTTTACAAAAATGCAGTCAACCGCACAGAGGACAGGCAAAGGCGCCATCCTTTACAAAAATGCAGTCAACCGCACAGAGGACAGGCAAAGGCGCCATCCTTTACAAAAATGCAGTCAACCGCACAGAGAACAGGCAAAGGCGCCACCTTTACAAAAATGCAGTCAACCGCACAGAGAACAGGCAAAGGCGCCATCCTTTACAAAAATGGCAGTCAACCGCACAGAGGACAGGCAAAGGCGCCATCCTTTACAAAAATGCAGTCAACCGCACAGAGGACAGGCAAAGGCGCCATCCTTTACAAAAATGGCAGTCAACCGCACAGAGGACAGGCAAAGGCGCCATCCTTTACAAAAATGACAGCCAACCGCACAGAGGACAGGCAAAGGCGCCATCCTTTACAAAAATGACAGTCAACCGCACAGAGGACAGGCAAAGGCGCCATCCTTTACAAAAATGGCAGTCAACCGCACAGAGGACAGGCAAAGGCGCCATCCTTTACAAAAATGACAGTCAACCGCACAGAGGACAGGCAAAGGCGCCATCCTTTACAAAAATGGCAGTCAACCGCACAGAGGACAGGCAAAGACGCCATCCTTTACAAAAATGACAGTCAACCGCACAGAGGACAGGCAAAGACGCCATCCTTTACAAAAATGGCAGTCAACCGCACAGAGGACAGGCAAAGGCGCCATCCTTTACAAAAATGGCAGTCAACCGCACAGAGGACAGGCAAAGACGCCATCCTTTACAAAAATGGCAGTCAACCGCACAGAGGACAGGCAAAGACGCCATCCTTTACAAAAATGACAGTCAACCGCACAGAGGACAGGCAAAGGCGCCATCCTTTACAAAAATGGCAGTCAACCGCACAGAGGACAGGCAAAGGCGCCATCCTTTACAAAAATGACAGTCAGCCGCACAGAGGACAGGCAAAGGCGCCATCCTTTACAAAAATGACAGCCAACCGCACAGAGGACAGGCAAAGGCGCCATCCTTTACAAAAATGACAGTCAACCGCACAGAGGACAGGCAAAGGCGCCATCCTTTACAAAAATGGCAGTCAACCGCACAGAGGACAGGCAAAGGCGCCATCCTTTACAAAAATGGCAGTCAACCGCACAGAGGACAGGCGTTTCGCCATTTTTTGTTTGTTTCTTTCTTATGCAAACATTTTGCAATCAAAACATAAGTTAACACGGAAAAGGATGACAAGTAAGTATTACAATTGACACTACCAAAAATGAATGACAAATTTGGGCTTTTCATTTGTGTGGTTTTTCTTTTTGGGGTGTTTGGGGTTGTTGTTTTTTTACTCAATAAATTTGTGGTCAAGTCACACAGTTTGAGCCTCATTCTACTGACAAGTTGCATCATAAATGAAGTGCTTATCAGCTCTGTTACATTGCAGTACATCAGATCAGAACTTAACACTTCACCTACTGTGATATTACCATGAAAATGTTATTTGTTTCGTTGTTTCAGTTCTTTGCGACGTGTTCGATCATCATTCGCTCAAGTCGGTGTCCTACCTGCAGAGGCGTTTCGTTGTCTGAGCACTTCTGCCAGTGACCACGATCTTCTGTGTCGTCATGGCTTTGGAGCTCTTCACTTTGGTCCTCCTCGCTGGTAGGTGCTTTAAAGTCATGCACTGTGTCAGGATTACTGCATTGTATTGTTTATGGCGCGTTGCGTGGAACTGAATTGTATTGAATCGCATTGTGTAGGATTTGTTTGTGATGAATTGCATTGCAGCACAGTAATTTCATGTTCATACTGAATATGAATGATAAATGCTTGGAAATAGGTTTCGGGGAACCCACTTGGTAAAACTGGATTCAACCTATATTTTCTTCTTCTTTTTTCTTCTTCTTTCTTCTTCTTCTTCTTCTTCTTCTCAGCAGTATCCCTATAATTATTACTCTTATTATTATTTCATCATTATCATTGTTATTGTCGTAATTGTTGTTAACGCTGTTGTCATTATTATCATAATGCGTATGAACATTGACAATAAGGTTTAAGACGTTCGAGTGTCCAGAAATGAAGCTGAATCATTGATAGCGTCATGACGATGATAATGATAACAATAATGATGATGTTGACGACGACGACGACGACGGTGAAGACGATGATGTTTTGAGCAATAACCATAGGAGGGGTCCGGAGGTTCCACTGTGCCAAAGCGAGCATGCAATCTGAGAAAGAATGATAACGGTGACAACAATCACAAAACTGAAAATGACAATAATGTCTCTGGCAGTGGCTTCCACAGTGGTGCCCTGCATTAACAGAACAGTTCTTTGACATGATGACCACAATGACAACAGTGACGTTGACGATTCCCCTGCTGCTGCTGCTGATAATGATGACGGTAATGTCCCTGACAGTGACTACCGCAGAGGCAAAAATTCCATCGCGTCAAAGTATGAAGGCCCTTAGCATGTAGCATCATCACAATGATCGTGACCATGATGACAATGACGACGACGACGAGGAGGACGACGACAACGACGACGACGACTACGATGACAATGATGATGATCATCACGATCATGATCATCAAAGTGGTTACGAAACGGACGAAGAGGGGCAGTAGATCATGATAATGAAGGTGAAGATGTAAACGACCTTGGTAATTATAATAATAATGAGGAGGAGGAGGAGGAGGAAGAGGAGAGGAGGAGGAGGAAGAGGAGAAGGAGGATAATGATGAGGATGAGAGTGATAATGATGATGAGGAAGAGGAGGAGGAGGAGGAGGCTAATGATATGGATGATGATGATGATAATGGTGATGATGATGATGATGATGAACATGATGAAGATGATGATGTACATGATGATGATGTCCCTGACAGTGGTCACCACGGAGGCCCAGGGGTTCAAGTGCCCCACAGTGAGGGTGCAGACCCTGGTAGCAGACCCCGAAGACTGTCGCCGCTACCATCACTGTCTGCCCGATGGCAGGGTCTTCTCCATGCACTGTCCTGGAGGACTCGTCTTCGACCCCGCCGAAACGTCTGTCTGCCAATCTATCTGTCTGTCTGCCTGTCTATCTTTCTGCATATTCATTCATATAGTAGGAAGAAAATCTAGGGAGAACATGACAGCAGAAGGTCTTCAGAGAAGAACCGCCCCCCAACCCCTCAGACAAGGGTTTCGGACCTGAACTCCTCACACTCTAAGAGGGCCGGGCCGCATCCAGGTCATGACTCTGAGATGCCCTTATACTGCCAACTTCCTTTTTCCCGGCGCTGCCGAGATTCGAACCCGCAACTTTTGGATGAGTGGGCGTCTCAAGGCGTGTTTCTGCGCGACACGCATGCACGCACTTAAAGTACCTTCTGTCTGTCGAACATAAAGTCGAAATGTGACCATCAATTGATTTGTCTGACCTACCGATGTGGTAATAAGAATCAATGTCGATTTGGTGTCCGGAGTAGCATTAAAGGGATTGGTCATATTCAGACAAACAGCCACCCCCACCAAATACGACCAGAAAGACAAGGGTATTTAACACAGAAGGCTGGAAATGGGGACGTATCTAACCCAACAGTGACACCACCAGAATGACAATATCATAAGACCGGCATCAAAAATGGCAGTGTTTGTGTGTGGGCGCCAGGGGTTTGTTGCAAACGGCCAGAGTACACCCGCACTGGTTAAAAACACTTGTCAGTGGTTTCAGACATCTGGTGCAAAAGTCATCCATTTCATACACAACCTGGGGCCTGTCTTTCACTGGTTCACTGGATTTTGTTGGTTTTTTTTTGTCTCCAGTAACACCAGTAACACTACCTTCTTTGTGTTTTTGCATTATTTTGATATATTTAGGTGCGTAAATAAGTGTGTCTGTCTGTCTGTGTGTGTGCGTGTGTGTGTGTGTGTGTGTGTGTGTGTGTGTGTGTGTGTGTGTGTGTGTGTGTGTGTGTGTGTGTGTTCGTCCTCTGTGTGTGTGCTCGTCCTCTGGTGTGTGTGTGTGCGTGCGTGCGTGCGTCTGCGCGCATGTATGCGCACGTATGCGCGCGCGCGCGCGCGCGCGAGTGTGTGTGTGTGTAATTGTGTGTGTGTGTGTGTGTGTGTGTGTGTGTGTGTGTGTGTGTGTGTGTGTGTGTTGTGTTCTGAGCGCCTTGCGCAGCGACAGTGACATCTGTGTGAGCAAACCGAGCTTGCATGTGCATGTATGCGCGCGCGGTGTGTGTGTGTGTGTGTGTGTGTGTGTGTGTGTGTGTGTGTGTGTGTGTGTGAGAACCTGTGTCTACGTAAGTGCTTGTGTGTTGATCAATCCTCACTCTTAATTCATAGTAAGAATACCAAGGTGGGAATCACACGGAAGTTGTAGCTACTGATGTCTCTCTACAACAGAAAACATAAAGAACTGATCTCATTTCTAGACACTTGCAAGTGTGTTGTGTATTCACTACAGTGAGTCAAAATAAGCAAAGTGTCTCTCTTGTTTGTCATCGTGACCAAAAGGCACTGAAAGTAAAAGGCAGAGTACTATCAACACCCATTAACGTTCAAATTTTGCTTGTGTGCGTTAAACACTGACATTCTATAGCAGTGTGATTTTGTAATTTTGTCTTTAAAGCATTAAACAATGAATGCAAGCTGTGTCAGTGCATACATTTCCATTGTACACACAGTGTCGATTATAGTTTAATTACTGTTGTTGGCCAACGTCCTGATATTGAAAATTCTCTCTCTCTCTCTCTCTCTCTCTCTCTCTCTCTCTCTCTCTCTCTCTCTCTCTCTCTCTCTCTCTCTCTCTGTTGTGTGTGGTGTGTGTGTGTGCTGTGTGTGTGTGTGTGTGTGTGTGTGTGTGGTGTGCATGTGTGCATGTGTGGGGGTGGGGGAGGTGGGGTAGTGTGCGTGTATTTGTGAAAACAGGCCTCCTACAGCTTCAGCTTACCTAAGGATGTACCATTACCATGCAGTGTTCTGACAACACGTGTGAAAAACTCATCTCCTTTCCCTACTCAGGTGTGCATCTGGGACTCCATTGCCCGATCCTGTGCCCCAGACCATGCCTTGGAACCAACCAAACCCCGGCAATCGGATCACAGCGCCACCAACGTCCAGGGAGACAACCTGAACAGGGGAAGGAACTCTGACCAACCACACAAGACAACAACCCCACCTAACCGGAACCCAAAACAAGGTCATCAACGCAAACCCGTCCCTAACAGACAGTCAGGAGACGACTGGGGACACAGAACTAAGCTTAGTTCCCTGCCAGCCCAGGTGACACTGAAACCTAGGAATCCGCATTCCCCGAGTACCACCATCTCCATGAAGACCACCACATCGATGCCACCCAAAGCTTCTCGTAGGGTGAAGGGGATAATGAGCCAACGGACCAGTTTTGCCGGAGCTGAGAGATCGGCTCCCAGGAAGGAAGAGACTGTCATCCGCAAAGTGAAGACTAATGGTAAACCTTGGGGATTTTTCTCCATAAGAGATGTACTTGTCTTAAATGGTTGTCATTTGGCTGGTTAGTTGATGTGTAGAGGAATTTCTTGTTTGTGTCTATGTTGATTTCAGACATTTCTTGCTTACTCTGAGACCTCTCTTCTTCTTCTTCTTCTTCTTCTCTTCTCTCTCTCTCTCTCTCTCTCTCTCTCTCTCTCTCTCTCTCTCTCTCTCTCTCTCTCTCTCTCTCTCTCTCTCTCTCTCTTGTATTTTTACCTGTGATTGGCAGGTTACATTTTCACTTTCGTGTGTTTGTTCATTCGTTTCTCTGTCAATAGGATTACTCAAATAGCATATGACCGATTTAAAAACCATATGGCAAGATTAAATGTGGATCAAGGACGGAGCTATCAAAATTTGAAGCGAATGCGGGTTATTGCGCAGATCCAGGAATTTTTCAAAATTCGTTTTAACTTCTTTTTTCATGAAAAGGGAGGGGACTGGGATGTTTATTTACTAATTGCACAGTAACAAATTTAGCTAGAGATCTGTTTCCTTAAAATATAACTGAGACAATGATGATTCAGCTAAACACAAACTGTTGCGACGTATCTGTGAAAGCTTTTGGAGATATATACAGACATATTCCATGGGTTTGGTTAGGGTTGGATCGAGGATGAGAGGACTGTGGCTTGGTCTGTGCTCTCCGTGTGGTCTTTCAGTTCGTATTTTACATGATCTGGATAGAAGCACACGATTTTTCTCAAATGCCATTCAATATTCAGTAGAATTGGCTTAACCTTGTGTGCATGCGTGCTTCGTCACTCTTCTGAAACTTGTTTCAAAAAAGGAATCAAACGTTTTGTAATAGAAGGATACTAAACAAACACTGAACATGAGATCGTTTCCTCTGGTATTGTTGTACTTTGTAGTGGTTTTGTATACTGTATATATGTGTACAATTACAGCCGTGTATTTTGTTCGCAAGGGTATACCCATTTGCGGTACATATAACTGTTCCATATTGTAGTAAATCATACGTATCTGCGCTATTTCATTCTAACTCACTGCGATCTGTCCTGGGATGGTGTCCTGTATTATCATTTACTGTACCGTATCATATGGTACTGTACATTATGTATTTTGCTATATTGCACTGCACTATACGTTATTCTCCTCTCCTTTCCTCTATCCTGCTCTACGTCATTGCATTGTACTCGGTCAAAAGCCTACGCGAATGCTTTGGGGGGTGGGGATTATTTCCTATAAACTGTACTTTTGACCTGCAGACATTCTGTGCTAGTAGTTTCCCGTTTTCTGTTACTATCTCTAATTCTGTTCGTTCTATATCTATCTTTGTGTAGGTCAGTCGTAGTCGACGATTTCAATCAAATCTACTAACTCTGACCCTTTCAACCGTCTCTGTTCAATAAAGGTTTCACACTCTTTTGTAAATCCCATTGCAATGTATAACATGCCAGCCTCTGTTAACTGTAATCTGGCGATTAGGTGGCGAAATTGCGTAACGTTGCTCAGAATGGACGTGAGCTGCCTATTCGGCTTCATCTACCCATATGGATTTTTCATGTATATCTGTCACATTTAACATCTTTATTAATCTGGTATTGACAAACGAATCCGATTGGTTAATGCCCTCGGTGCGATCCAGTTTTTTTTTTCAGCCTTAAAGATAGTCAACAATTTAGCTATCATGATGTACATATTCTGTCCATGTACATTGTTGTTTGTTGTTTTGTTTTCAAAGGACAAAACTTTGTGCTTTTATCTGAGTGGTAAAAGTCTAAAACATTAAAACCTTCTCAGGTCCTACGTTGTTCTGTAGTCCTCAGCTGCACCGAGATGTGCGGGTCTTTTTTCAGGGGACAGGACTCCGTGGCCCAGAAGAGCAGACCAGAGCGGCCGGAGGACGTCTAAGATTTACGGATCGAGACTCCGCCGTCACAGGGTCTACAAAAGATCGCCGGAAGACAGTGAGTTACCTAAGTTGCTGAGGCGTGGGTTAGGGGTCGTCAGCTTGTTTGCTTTTGTGTGTTGATGTTACCTTGTGTGTGTGTGTGTGTGTGTGTGTGTGTGTGTGTGTGTGTGTGTGTGTGTGTGTGTGTGGACAGTTAGTTACCTGGCTTTGGGGTTGGACAGTGGAGAGGAAATTCATCTTGTTTGTTTTTGCTTGTTGGATTTGGTTTGTAGTGCGTGCGTGCGTGTGTGTATGAGTCTGTGTGTATGTATGTGAGAGAGAGAGAGAGAGAGAGAGAGAGAGAGAGAGAGAGAGAGAGAAGAGAGAGAGAGAGAGAGACAGAGAGAGATTGAAACAAATCAGAAAATAAGAATGGGAGTGTTTGTTCTTTAAGTATGAAGCCCCCTCCGACGATCAATTGTAAATCGATCGTGTCCATTGACAGCGGTGTACTCTAACATATTTGTGGATGTCTTACACTCCCATCTGTGCTACTCAGCAGTAGTAATCTAAGAGTCTTTCCGAACTTCATCCCGTAGCGGCAGAGTAGAAAGAGCTGGAAGCTAACCAGTGGTTTTGTTTCAGATTTGATCGGGGGCGGTATATACTGTCCGTCGGCCTACGCCTACATCCCGGACCCTTTGAGCTGCTTCGGGTTCTACCAGTGCTACAACTGGCAGCCCATCAAGAAGCAGTGTCCTCCGGGACTCCACTTCGACGTCAAGAGTCACATCTGCAACTGGCAACATCACGTCAACTGCCTGGATGGCGATCGTGGCCTTACGTTCAACTTTAACAGGATGATCACCGTGTATAGGAAGGCGCCCAGAGACAGTACACCCACAAAGACCAAAGCATCGTCTTCAAGAGATGACGAGGAAAGGCCCTTTGGACACAGGGAATAATACTGAAAGACCAGCTGTGACAGTGTCTACAACGCTGGCGTCCAAAACCTCCATGCCCACGACCGGGATGAACTCAACAGGCGCAACGAACATTGCGTCTCCCAGCACGTCCACAGTCAGACCTTCTCCTCAGCAGCTCAAAGAGAACATTGTCTTGTTCAAGTATTCTGACCCTTCGTCTGAATCAAAACCTGCTGATGATGCAGCTCAGAGACTAGCGGTTCCAGAGTCGTCCTCATATATTAAAGACCCGAAGAGCTTCAGTCTTGAAACCAACCAAAATAAGTCAGCCGCAAAGCAAGTCAGCTCCGAAAAAACTGCGGACGAAGAATTGTCGCGTTTCGCAAATGTCTCCGAGAAACCAACAATAAATCGTTCCAGTCTGTCAAACTCATCAGATGGGCAGACAGCTAACAAGACAGTCACCACCAGCCGGCCCCATAGTAACCGTGGAACTTCTGATAGTGTCATCGAAAGAAAGAACAGCCACGAAAACAACAGCGATGACACCACAGTGAACACTGTAACAGAAACGTCCATTGAAATTCCAGAGAACACCAGTTGGGCAAGTATCCAGGGCGACAACTCTTCACCGGCTCCGACAATACTGTCACTTGAATTTCAAAGTACAATCGATGAAGTTGTCCCGGAAGGATCCACCCCCACAACAGTGAAAGATAACGAGACCTCGCATACAAACGCCACAGCAAGTATGGTCCAGGTCGATGAAATTGCCACGACTTTCAATGCGTCCAGTCCATCCCCTATTTTCACACAGCAAAGTACATCAGAAATACCTTCCACAGCAAGAAATAAGACAGCTTCGTCTCTGACCTCTAACTCAACACACGTTCCTATCGAGGCCTTCAAGAACATTCTCCCCGCAGTGTCCCCAATACCCAGAACTATGACAGAAGCAGCGGCACAAACGGCATCATCAGATAAGAATCAAACCACCCCCTTGGTTTCGTCAATGACCAGCGCACCATCCTATGCCACAGGAAACTCTCATACTCGAGCAACCACCTCGATGAGCGAAGAACCAGTGGAGAACAGGCCACCGCAACTGCTGAGAAGTCCTGGCGAGAACACAGCCAGCCAGGCTAATGACACCTACAGCTTTTCCCGCCCCTCCCCGCCCGCCAACCCTCCCATCACCCAGTCCACCGTGGTGTTTCACAAACTCGGCGTTTCCGAACGCAGCGACTCCCCCGCAGGTGTTCAGATCGAGAAATACATGAACAATCCGCTGCAGCCTGTGACATCCAAGCGAGTGGATTCTCTCGCCGGCAGTCAAGACCAGAGAAATGCAGTAAGCAGTGATGAGGACAAGAGAGGACACGTTTCAAATGCCATTACCAACAAGACTGGGAGTAGAGGAGGCAAGAAACAGGAGAATGAACGGAAGCCATCATCACTATTTCAAAATATAAACGTAGAGAAAGATTCCGCCATACTCGAAAGCACCCCAGGTATGAAGATGAATAGAAAAGTCGTCCCTGAAATTATTTCTTCCGTGTCTTTCCCCTCTGGTGTCACCAACAAGAGGCTGTCGAAAGTTCAGGGAACAGCCATTACTGATCCAGCCAGTCCCTCCGTCATACTCACCCAGCCTGAAGACAACGGCCCCGACAACGTGCCCTTCATGAAGATGGACGGTGATGATCAGATCTTGCCCCAAAGAAGCGGAGTAGCTCAGAAGTCTCTGGTTGTCAGAGACAATGCAGCTGACAGTGAGATTGACTATTCTGGAGACGCAGAGGATGACCTGGATCCTGTCACTGTCCTGGCTCGTTCAACTCGCCCCGCTCTGGAGCCGCAGCGGAACGACCCAGCGACAGCCTACTCTCACTTCGGCCCTGACCCGGCATCGGCAAAGAAGCAAAGCGAATGGCAGAAAGAAAACCTGCAACCGTATTTCACCCACGTGCCCATCACCATTGAAGATACAGAAGACAGAAAAGCGGAAAACGTGAACATGGCAGAGGCAGCCACGATCAGCACCATTACTTTCCAGAATGCGACAGCGCTTGGATTGATAAATGATGAGGTAGTAAGACATTCGCAAAACATATCGGCCAACAGGAATGCATCAAAAATGACCAAAACTGTCCCCCCAAAAGTGAGCACTGTGTTAATGAACCGAGACACAGTCAACTGCACCACAGCTGGATGCACTTCAATCCAGTCTCAAGAAAGTGCTGCGACAGTTACTCCAAGTCTTGACCAGTTCTCTACAGAGACGTCACCAAGATCGCCTACCACAGCAACAACAGACGCACTGCCGGTATCAAAGTCGGCAAACATCAAACCATCACTGCCAGAAAAGCAGCCACTAACCTTGTTCATGTCGCCTGTTATCAGAGCGATACAACAGAGAAAAGACCAAACAGAAAGGAAAGATAACAACGGAACTAAGCTTCAAATTAATGTTGATCGTTCCAACCCACAGTCTGATTCTGATGTTTTGGGGAACAGTACATCGAAGACTGAAATGGATAGAAACCACCAAGAACAACGTAGTGCCATTATTCAAAGGGCACAAGGGGAGGATATGACAAAATCCAGCCCGTCCCTTTTCACAGTAGTAAGCTTAATAAAAACAGATAGCAATTCTACTATCGGAAATTCCACAAGATTTCAATCTTTCTCTGAAAATGACACGGTAATACCTCTTTCAGATAATCCAGTGGCGAACAAAAGTAATAATGAATCATCGCACGAACCTGATTCACCTCCAAGCAAAAAATGCACAGTAAATTCGTTGGCGTCATCTCAATCTGTTGATGATCATGCCAAGATCCGAGTTGAAGGAGACCATACAGATGAAAATCAACACTCTAGAGCTCAAGATACAGCAAATCTGACTTCCGTTCGCGATGAAAATTCAACTGACCAGCCTTCCATCTATGAGCGCAGTTCGCCAACTACTAAGAAGAATGTAAGCATTACATCGGCCACTGAATCAGTTCCACAAAGCACAAAGCAAACACAGAACCCGACATCCCCCTTTTCCTTCAACACTACCAGCAGTTCTAGTGCTGAAGCCATCGGAAACCCACCACCATTGGACCCGGAGCTAAGGGAAGAGAAGGAAACACTGACAGCCGCATCAAGTAAAGAGAAAGAAGACCAAGTGAGACAAAAGACTGTTTCAACCCTGGTCGTTTCTGTCGAATTGGAGCACAAACAGAACCTGACCCTTCTCGACGTAAACAATACTTCCACTTTTTCGAAAGTTTTGAACACGACAATGGAAAGCAAACAAGAAATTGCCGATGCACTGAATCCAGTGACATCCACTGTTTCAACTATGGAGAAAGAGAAATCCACTAACACAGCAATATTGAATGGCACTACTGTCGGCAGTACCTTGGTGCCGGGAAAAGCGAAATCTGTAGTCACCGTGGAGTCAAAGCAGATGCCAGAAGCTGCTTATCTCAGACAGAACTCAGAGCTCATTAAAGAGAATGTGACCAATAACAACGCTGCTGATACTATAATGTATGATAACTCTGAAAATTTGAAGAAATCTGAAAGCTCAACCGTTTCAGTCACTGATAATGATCGGTCAAACGCAACTCAGCAAACCAGCAACATCATTCCTGCAAACACAACCAGTCCCTCACGTCACCTGAACCAAACTGGAAATCATATCGTTGCAAATTCTTCAAATGAGGCCATCACAAGGACACCAGTGATAATGCATCTTCTGACAAGTCTGGGATATCCTCTCGGACTGTGGCAGAGACAGGATCAGTCGCTTCAGAAAACACTACCGTCACTACAACATTGATGACAACGTCGACGGCTTTGAACCTGGAGCTGCAGGATGATGAGGATCAGAGCCCGCGTCAGCAGCTCGAAGTCGTCAACGCAGACTCGAACTCCGTAACGAACGCGGGTCAGCGAGATAACGTGCAACCACTGGGCAAGATTCGCCAGTTGAGGCCCCCGTGTACCGGTGGACTGAACAAACTGCTGCCAGCAAGACCACCCACAGCCAAGACGCCAGTCTGAGTGGACACACAGACTCCGCAGACAAACGCTCCAAGGAGAGTCAAACGGACACCAGCACTAAGCCTACGGCTACAAAGGGAGGCAACCGAAGCTATGATTCCAAGCGTTCCTTTGTGTCCCTGAAGGACGTGGTCGTGTGGTTCCTGAACCACTGGAGGGATTACATGGCAGGCACAGGGGGCAGCCATCATCGCTGATGTCAGAGCAAGTGTTAAGCGAAAAAATAAAACCCAGCCGAAGTTGTTTACTGAAATAGTTTCGGCGCTTTAGACAACAACAATGCAAATCTTGGAGGAAAACCCAGGGTAGCTTTGAAAATAGGTCACTAGACAAATACCACATCGTCAAAAGATGAGGAAAACCCAGGTTAGCTTTGGAAATAGGTCACTAGACAAATGCCACATCGACAAAAGCAAGTAGTTGCAAAGCGAGGCGACTGCAAAATCGTCAACAGAGAAGATCACATGTAGACATCCTATATTGTTCTGTTTTGTGAAGATTCCGTTACATCCCTATGGTTTAAAAGCGCTGTTCAAGAATATGCCATCTTTTTGTAAATTGCATCCTCTTTCTCTACCAAATGCAGAAACATATTGCAAATAACATTAATGGAACAATGGCAACGGGACACTAAACAATACTTAATTTGTGCAAATCACAAATGAACGAGTCAAGGCCGTTTGGCAGAAAGCCAGCAGGTCGCAAGGTGCCAACGCGAGGAGCAAACTACAGGAAAAAAAAGTCCTCTTCTTTTGTTGTCCTTTAAGACATGTAAGAAGGGCCCAGAAAGATTTTCCCTCATGGCTGTCTCTTTTCTTGGCATGATTTCGTTGAAAAATAAACAGATCAGCATGATGAGGAAAGCAAAACAAAAATAGGCCGATGAACTGTTTTTCTTGGGGTTTTTTTTCTCGGCCGGTTTCACAGTCAGCACAGAGTGCTGTACGCCATTATCCAGCAGAGTGATAACAGTAGGTTTTTCTCCACTTCACAAAATATCTCTATCAAGCACGTGTGAGCTCCAGTCCAAGACTAAACAGATACAGCTGTTGATTTATTTTCTTCAAGTGGTGACGAAACTCTATTAAGAAGACTCCAAAGGAATGTCCATAAGATATCTCCGTCAAGCAGACTTAAGCTCCAGTACAAGGCTAAAAAGATGCAACTGTTGAAATGTGTTTTGAATTTGTAGTGACAAAATGCTTTTAAGAAGTCTCCTTCGTTTGTCTCGGGAAAATGGAACGCATGGCCATTCTCGGATATTCTTGGTCATTGTGCGGCAACACTGAGGGACTCTAGCACTGGACGGATACATGAAAATGGACTAGAGTTTTCCCAACTTTCACAAGTTCATCTTGGATAGCACGATGTTCACAAACACGATATCCCCCAAAACAACACGCATACAGTCGTCAGACACAACCCCCCCCCCCCCCCCCGCCCTCTTCTCCCCCATCCTTCCACTCTTCCCTCCAAACCCAACCCCCCAACCCCTCTCCTCCTTGTCCCCAATCCATAGGAGGATCAAGTCTTGTGTTTATAAAGCCAAAACAAAAACCTTTCCCGGTGCCAGCATCAGTCGTGATTATCATGTAGTGCTGATGGCGATAGTGCTGAAGATGTAGAGCCGTGAACATTTCAGTCCCTGTTTATTTAACGTGTCTCGTAAAAGCTCAAGAATTTCAAAATCGTTGCAGTCCTCAGTAATGATTCTGCCACGAAAACACTTCATATCATTTGAACAAAAAAAAAATGTTACCTGTTTCCCGGTGAAGATTAATAATAATCGACAATTTATTGATGTTATTCATTGTTATGTATGGATGTGGCAGTCTGGCAATTTCAGTAGATCTCCAGGCTGTTTGGAACATGTTTCTGTTTTATAATTGCTCACCTAACCACGCAGGGTCCCAATATATGCTGAAGATGACTTTTCCGGAACTCACACAATGAACGAAGCAAAAGGAAAAAACAAATGTCAATATCAGACAGGAGGTCAGTGCTTTAGCTGGCAGACAAGTTCTTTTCACAGTCCCTGGACGCTGAATCTTGCCTGGCATTGGCATGATTCCCTGTTCAAAACACACCTTCAAACCTCCAAGGTATCGGTGAATTGGACGTCCCAAAGGCAGGTCAAAGGCATCCTGGGTGGCCAAAGAGCTAAACACCACATCTTCACCGCAGATCGGGAGCATCTGAGAGAGATTCCCAACCAAGTGTCGGTACACTGATCAACTATGTCAAAGTAACAACGTGAACTTCACCTCTCTACACACAATGACCCCTTCTACCTATCCCTTCGTTATTACAGTCACGTGACCGCGCGGACACGCGCAGCGCGCGCGTCTACTTGCACAGACACAAACACAGAGGCGTACACACACACACACACACACACACACACACACACACACACACACGCACGCACACACACACACACACGCACGCACGCACACATTGTAATAATTCTATTTGTGTGTGCGCGTCGTGTTTGCATATGTCATGCACATCATACTTAGCTTTAACCAATGCCGTAGTCTAAGATGTTCCACCTAATGTGATTTTCTTTTAATTACGTGATTCATGTTTTCAGTTCTTAGACCAAGAAAAGCGAAATACAAACGAACACACAAAACGGAGTGTAACGTATCGATTATTTAACATATTACGGAGTGTACCGTATCGATTAATTAACATATTGTACGAAACAGACAAGTGACTTTTTTTTTACGTATATGTGTTCTTCGGACGTCGCTTACAACGATGTAACGATAACCACAACAATATCCCCCAGATCGTGTTTAGCTAGAGAATGGCAATTTATGAAAGAGTATAAACTTGCCGACAAGCATGTCTTTTGTACATTGTCATTCTCATATTGAGTGCCATCTTGGAAGTAGTTTTTTTGTGAATTTTTATGTCTGAAACGTATAAAGGCTGATATGCTTGTAACATCTGAAGAGGATATGTTTAGTTCAAATATGCGTTACTTTACATTATCTTTTCTCTGTCCGTTTTATTTGGCGTTGTTTTCCATAACGCTGCGGACTGATTCTTTTTCCTCCAAAGAAGTTGATTTCACCAGCGTGAGCCGGTGTAAGCGTTTGTCTGTCTGTCTGTCAACAAGACCATGCCAAAACTGCTTTAGTGGTGGAAATATGGCATGCGATGTTGCGCATGTTCAAAGCTATTAATGAAATTTTGGGGCGAATCCTTATCAAGCAGGGGATCCCGAATTCGTCCTCTAGCCAAATTCATGCAAGTTTCCCACAAGAGATGAATGCTGCAGAGTGATTGTTATGAATTAAGAACTATATCTGAAACAATGTCACGGAACATTGAAACTTTTGAGTGATGTAAAGGTTAATGTTTCGAATTATCCATATCCTACTGAAAAACGTGCAGGGGAAGTAATCCTTTCAATGTGTACCCACAGTTACTTTCCATGGCGGAAATGATTTTGTTTCAGTCATCAGCTAACAAAAAGTGCGGAGTTCTGTATTCTAGACAGCTCCATTCTGATCTGAAATTCAATATGCTTGATGACGGGCTCAAGAAAGACTATATCGCCGTTGTGGCAAATTTTGAGAACCAATGAACTGAAGTAACTCTGTGCTATACTTGGTTGCTCTGTCTATGTTGAAGTTATAATGCTGATGTTTTCACGCTGGCGAAGGGGAACCAGACTGCATTTCTCTTTGTGATTTCACAAAGAACCAGGTTAAGTGTTCGTCTTCTCACTTCCAAATTTTGTTTCAGAAATACACACCATTATCCATGTTGACTGTATTCTTCTTCTTCTTCTTCTTCTTCTTCTTCTCTTTCTTCTTCTTCTAAACAACGTGTAAGCCTACTCCCTGTCCTCCCTCCCTTCTCTCTCTCTCTCTCTCTCTCTCTCTCTCTCTCTCTCTCTCTCTCTCTCTCTCTCTCTCTCTCTCTCTCTCTCTCTGTACGCATTGGACATCGGCTAAGTTTACCGCTTGGTATGCTGTATCTGATAAATACTCGCATACTAATATGTTTTGTATATATTTTGTATCTTCTATCAATATTGTGAAATGTATATATGTGTATCCACACCCCCTCACCCCACCCCTCTCTCTCTCTCTCTCTCTCTCTCTCTCTCTCTCTCTCTCTCTCTCTCTCTCTCTCCTCAAGATGCATTCATCTATGAAAAAAGAGATCGATCATTCCAATCTGTCATTTATTTCGTCATCTAAAGATGTTAATTAAGTTTGTCACACATGATGCTTCTGATTTTGTTGCCTTTATTACCCAATATTTTCAGATCGACCTTTATTTTATAGGAGGTAGAGAGTTTCTTCATCGCTGCTTATGAAGGGTGTTTTTACTGCTGGTTTGTACAAAAGAAAAGATTGCATTTTGGATGGCTGTCATTGTTTACTGTTGTTTATGACAACGATCACATTTTGTCTCTTGAGTTGTTCTTGTATTTCTGGATGTTAATAAATCTTTTATCGACAAGTATATGATTTGATTGTTGTTGAGTTTTTGTGTTCAGTGAAGTACAGGGATGGACGAAACACTGTTGCAGATGGTAGATGATCTTGCTACGAAAAATAAAATCAGAACAAAACATTGCTGTACTCACATATTATGACACAACACCCGGCACCAGGTATCTTGTGTCACAAAGAAAGACGAAATCTACAGGTCCACGCGCAGAATGATTTGGTTTTGATAGATACCTATAGATAAGTCTGGAAAACGATCTGATTTTGATTATTGATCTCTGTGCTGCATTTGACCCTATAGATTGTTCCGTACGCTTTACCAGATTTAATACTGACGTCAGTGTCAGCTGCACTGCTCATAAGGTTCATCTCCCATCTGACAGACGTCGGTCCTTCCACATTAAGGAGTATATCTATGCCGAAACCCCTCTCCTCTGTGGTGTTTAGCAAGGATCTGTTCTCGGTCCCCTCCACTTCTTTTTCTTTTTATATTAATCAGCTTCAGAAGATTATCCCATTTTTCTGTCAGCTACCATCTGCTTGCAAATGAAGCTGAACTAAACCCCAGGATCCAATCTTAAATAAATGTTAGCGAACCGCCCAGAGAACGTGGACAAACGAGTCACAAGACGAAACACAACTAGTTTCGACCTCTTAGGTCTTCATCAGGTGAGACATTAACGAATAAAACAATGAAAATTCACTTAGCTTTGATCGCTTCAAGGAACCTTGCGCTGAACCCTACGAAGTGATCTGAAGCGATCAAAGCTAAGTGAATTTTCATTGTTTTGTTCGTTAATGTCTCACCTGATGAAGACCTAAGAGGTCGAAACTAGTTGTGTTTCGTCTTGTGACTCGTTTGTCCACGTTCTCTGGGCGGTTCGCTAACATTTATTTAAGATTTGTTTAGATTTCCGCCTGCAGTCCTCTCGCTTTGCAACTAAACCCCAGGATCCAAGTTAAACTGATACTGCCCTGGCATCAATATTCAACACCAAATGTCGATGATGCTGTTTGTAAGTACAGCAGTTGAAACTAAAGGGACAGAAAGACTTGGCGCTGTTGTATGTGCGGAGAGAGGCTAGTTCTTCTCATCCCCTTCCCGCCAACATTCAGAGTAACTTCTGTCTGTTAGAAATATCTGTTTCAATCTCATTCATGAGGATAACAATGCAATAACTGTCACCCTGGTCTGGACGATTGTGATAGTATGCTGACTGGTGCCCCCACCCGCTTTCCTGTCATATGTTAAAGCCTTCAAGGTGAAAAGAATGCTGAGGCTAGAATCGTAAGGAAACATCATATCTCACACATAAAATCAACTATGTTTTCCACTCAGGAACACTATCCTTTTCACACTAATACTATCCTTCTTTTTTTGTTCCAAACCAACCGACAATTTTTCTATAGCAAAACAGTTTGAAGCTCTAATGCAGTATTTTAGGCAAAGAATTGATTTGAAATTTCCACACTTTGATTTTCCCCAAATGACCAGAGCCCCACCGTTGCTCAGCGCATGGTTTGACCGTCACCAGAAGTCAGCAACTGATCAAGGATCGACCAGTTGATAATTTCCTGAAATGGTCAAATATTTTTCGCAGAAATGAATTCTGCTTCCCTGTGATCATTTTTACGACGACCAAACATTAATTTTTTTTCGAGAGAAAATAAGCTAAGTAACGAGATCGCGAAATTAATGGAAGGAACAAGCAACAGAAGATTTTCAACGAGTTCCCCCCCCCCCCTCCTCCCCCTCCCCTCCCAATACGCGTGCCTGTGGGTTAAGTGCTCCGAATGTCCTGTACATTCCAGAGTTATGTCTATACTGTTTGATATCCTTCACCTTCACCCTTCACCTATCCTGGAGTCTTGAAGACCATTGGGGCGCCACAAAGGACTTCGTAACTAGCTTCCTCCACTCCTCCTGGTTCTCAGACGCTCTTAGACAGTTGCAGAGTGTGAGGCCAGTCCATGCACTGATGTTGTCCTCCCATCTCTTTCTCTGTCTTCCTCTCCTTCTGCCTCCTCGCACTGTTCCTTGTAGAATGGGTTTGGTAAGTCCTAATGATCTTGATGCATGACCTTGCCCTCTCATTTTCCTTCTTTTTACTGTGGACAACAGGTCTTATTATGGTCCAATGGCTTGCCTTACTCTGATCTGGACCTCCAAGCTGGTAATTTGGTCTTTGTATGAGATGGTCTTTGTATGAGATACCAAGGGTCTTGTGGAAACATCTCATCTCTTATGTCGGAATCCTTCTTTCTAGTTCAACTTTCAGAGTTCACGTCTCACAGGCATTGCCAAGACAGTGGACAACACTTGTAACAATATTAGATCGATACAACATTAGAAGTAGGGTGGCCAGTAACAATAACAACATTAGATTGATACAACATTAGAAGTAGGGTGGCAAGTAACAATAACAACATTAGATTGATACAACATTAGAAGTAGGGTGGCAAGTAACAATAACAACATTAGGTTGATACAACATTAGAAGTAGGGTGGCAAGTAACAATAACAACATTAGATTGATACAACATTAGAAGTAAAGTGGCCAGTAACAATAACAACATTAGATTGATACAACATTAGAAGTAGGGTGGCAAGTAACAAGGACACAATAAACAAGGAGGATAACTTTTAACAAGAACGATGGATTGTTGCCCTTTTGCACACCAAAACCTAGTTTCCGCTCCATCGCACACACGAATGTGATAAGACGTCTGGCCTGCTGTATTTTCATCATTAAACACTTTTCACAGCCTATCAGTAAACAACCCCAACCTCTCCGTTTTCTGTTGCGGGGTTCAGCACGCGCTCTGTATCATCGGTGCCGCCACGCCCAGTTAGACCACTTCCTACTTTGCGCTCACCTCAGTTTTGTTTGGATTAGCGTCAGTATGGCGGGAACTGTGTGGAGACTTCAGGTCGATCGAGGTTTGTTTCTCTGATCGTCCGTGACATTGTTGACACTTGCGCATGACAGCTGAAGGTATGCTGAGAGTGCCTGCCCATGGACCTAGAACCGGTTCACAATCACCGCCGCCCGCGTGGGTGTCTTTAGAAGCTTGAGTCGCGGCTAGACACAGTTGGCGTCAGAGCACGATATTTCTGAACGTTTATGCAACACGGATTTTTGTTTTTACTTGTCAGTTCTTTCTTTTCATATTATTTTCCGAGTAAGCAATTCCATAGTCAGGCTTTATGCGTATGTAGTATAGACTATGCTATTGTTTAATAACGCCAAGGCAGCAACATCGCTGGAATGGGTCATTGTTTGGTAGCTTTGTTTTGGACTGTATCTAACCTGCTGCGTTCTGGCAGAACATAAGTACGCACGTACCGGTTCATAGAAAACAGATTTCATTCGTTTCGGTTGGTGGCGGTGTGTACAAGGCGGTGGGTTTACCTCCCCTGTTGACAGGTGATATTGCTTCTTTGCGTATGAACGCTTTATTGATGTTTGGTCATATACGTGGAACAATGTGTTAACCGATTCGATTTATTCACGTGTTAATTCAGTTATTCACATTCCCGTCCATTAGTTTCGTTATTTATCGAGTTTTTTTATATTACTGATTTTTTCTCCTTTTTGTTTTTCTTTTTTTTTTTTTTTTTTTTTTTTTCGGTCGTTCCGACTGTATGTGAACGGGTTTCTCTGTAAGTTGAATGTTGGGCAGCCTGTGCCTTTTTTTAACAACAAAACAAACTGTGCATTATTCCTGTCGCCCTTTCGAAAGAAATAATACAGTTATGACGTTTTATGATGACGATGCATTTTGTTTAATTACATCCGTCTGGAGCGCACGTGTTCAGCTTTAAAAAAAATTCATGTTTAATTGCTGTTCGTTCTTGTTAAACAGTGAAATTGAATTTAAAATTACCCACAATAATAGCGGCACAAAAAATCGATGTGCAAAGCAACGTTACTTAATACACTTTAAAGTCAAACGAATATCTGACGAATAAATTTTCTGCAGACATTTCAAACAATATACAGACCTTTCACATATATGAAAAAAAAATTTAGATAGAAAAAAAAACAGTAGGTCTGCTACTCAAATGGTAATCAGCACGACAAGAATAATTAGCCTACAAGGTTCAATAACAAAATGAAAAAATACTATGCATACATTACTTCGAACAGCAGGACAAGGCCAAAAACATCAAAATACGTTGTGTTCATCTATTACTTAGATCTCTGACCTACAATGCAGAATTTTTAGAATAAAGAAATGAGAAACTTTTGATAAAACACAAGGCATTGATCATTTTCCAGCATGAACAATTAATGTTTTCACAAGAATTGTTTAGAGCTAGCTCAGAGTGTTGCCGAAAGGTTGTGTGGGCATGTCTTCTAAATGTGTGTTATTTGTGGTATTCTACATATGTCCTATTGGGAAAAAAGCAAACTTTCTAGTTGCGGGTCCGATCTCTACATTCGCCAACAAATAAACAAACAAACAAACACACGCACGTACGCACGCACGCACGCACGCACGCACACATAGAACTAATCTAAAAACAAGTTCAGTGTGTGTGTGTGTGTGTGTGTGTGGTGGCGCACATGCGCGCGCGCGTTAAAACCATATTCATGAGAACATACTACGATTATGCACAGAATTCTTTGTTCCTTTAATCCTTATATACAGATGCATTCCTTAAAATGTTAGCAGGGTGTGATTATTCGATAAATTTCAGAGGTATTAGATAGAGGAATGTTGATAAA
>CM065731.1:45446703-45449203 GCA_033310375.1 Conus canariensis | reverse complement strand
CTCTCCGCCAGGATGTAGTAAGGATACCTCTGGCCACGTGGGGGTGCCTGCGATTCGCTTGATCGATACAGAATGCGGCGGGCCGGAAAATTCTAAAAAATGTTTCTCCTTTTGGGGGGCGACTAGGGGGTAGGGGGGAGTTAGGGAGGGGGGGGGGTGCATTATATTTTTAGTCCTTATTCCGGACCAGGTTCTGGCGCTTAACAGCTGTACTGCTGAGGTGACCTGAAATTCAGACAGGTGTAGGCACCCTTGGCTTGGAGACCATGTCCCGATCCACCGGGATGTTGACGTCCAGTTCTGCTGCAGGGTCAGGTAAGTCTTGCTTATAACAATATTCCCCAGTTCTCCGACTCCAAAAGTGTACAAAGTGTGGTGTTTCTTTGGTGATGAAAACCGTGTCCAAACTAACTCAAAATTGTTGAGAAAATTGAAGATGTAAAAATTTACGATCCGTCCGTGACTCTCTCGCTAGAAAATTTTTTTCTTTTAATTAAGAAAAAAAATCTTCAGAGTTAATTCTAAGATATCCAGGCAGACTACGTTTGTTCCAGAGTTGTTGTTCCTCTCCTCAAGGGTCTGAAGTGTCCACATTGAGGACTGCTTCCAGGTAGTTCTTCGGAACTCTTAATCTTGGGGTTGTGGGTTCGAATATCTACCGGAATGTTTCGGTACAAGATTTTTATCCCTCGGAATTAACACTGGTTCTGACTCCACTTAAAAAAATCCTTCGAATGAGACCATCAAACTGAGGTTAAGAGTCTGAACGGCACACATAACATCTTGCACTTACGTAAAATCTCGTCAACCTTCGGAAGAGAACGTCAGTTCGGCCGTTTGTTCGGATGATACATGTACGCATAGAATGCACCGAAAGAATGAAACTATCAATGAGAAACTGACTGAATGACAGAGTGGATGACGCGGAAAACGACTGATTGTGACGCCAGCAGGCAACTCTTCCCTCGGCTCTACCCAGGTAGGCAGCCCGTTGTAGAAAAGAGTGTGAGTGGTAAAGCGCTTAGAGCTTTGTCTCAAACCAAGGATAGACACTTTATGTGTACTGTTAATAAAAATAATAATGATAGTAATGATAATAATGATGATAATAATAACACCAATAACAATGATCATAATTTGAACGGCGCCCCATAGAGAGAAGCATATACACACACACACACACACACACACACACACACACACACACACACAGAGAGAGAGAGAGAGAGAGAGAGAGAGAGAGAGAGAGAGTTCCGAGCTAATGAAGTCGCCAAATATTTCATCTGCGACGGTAGCAAGCCACGTGGAGAACTTGCTGTCTTCAATGAGTGGAAAAAAAATGTCTTATACTACAATCTTTATGTATGTATCTCGCGCTATAACATCTTGTAAATGAAACAGTGCCGCCAGCGAAAATGTCTTCTCTAAAGAATTTTTCTTGGAAGACTACCAATTGAACCTTGTGGAGGCGCATGCGACTCAAGGATTTTGAAACACTGTTCATATTTTGTTTTGTGGGGAAAAAAGGATTGTCGGTGCAAACAGCATGAGAACATCAGTATTGCGTTACAGTGATTGTGTACGGGTGTTTTTTTTTTTTTTTTTTTTTTTTTTTTTTTTTTTTTTTTTGCTTGTTTTGTTTTTTGGCCCATAAAGTAATATTACTTTAGTTACTTTAGATGAGGTCGCGCCAAACTACGCATTGTAGCGCTCATTGGAATGACACATTAGTTTTCCCCTTGGATCGCTGAGAGCCTACGTTTGATCTCGGTTCTAATCTTTACACAGGCATCTGCATACTGTCTGCGGGACTGCTTGTGTAGAAACAGTTGCCCTGTTGAAAGATTGCCAACCGGTTGGGCCCTATGTGGCTGTTGTGAAAACTTAAGACTCTCAAAAAGAAAATAGTTTCTTAGTCGTTTTTTTTTGTATCCCCTAGAAGGTTTTTTTCTTCATTTTTTTTCTTATGTAGAGCGCAAAAGTAGAACATTTAGTTGGCCCGTGTTAGTTTCCAATTGTTTTGGTCAGGGGAAATAATTGTTTTCCAGTTGCTTCCCATTGTCACGCACGTATATTTCGGTGTGAATGCGTTTGCAGTACACAGAGAGTGGAATTGTAACACATATTTAGTTGAATTAATGCGTTCTCTGTGTGCTGCAAACTTTTGTTTGCGTCGTATGTTTGGGTGTGGGGGATTTGGATTATCTTTCTCCCTATCTTTGAACATTTTTTTTTATTAAGGCAGATACGCCACACAGATAAGCTCCACAACACTGCATGTGGCATAGTATGACATAGTAATTTGTGGGATGATCTAGAGTCCCATTCCTTCCCTCTTTCCATTCTTCCGTTGCCCTTCCCCCATTTCCCTCCCCTCCCCTTCCCTTTAACTCTCTCTCTCTCTCTCTCTCTCTCTCTCTCTCTCTCTCTCTCTCTCTCTCTCAGCATCAATGTATATTCTTGTCTAATATCACGGTTTCAGTCACCACGAATGATAACT
>CM065731.1:45436703-45441703 GCA_033310375.1 Conus canariensis | reverse complement strand
AGAATGGTGGACTAACACTCATGAATGACTCGAGAGTCTTTGTCAACTACAAATATACAGAAACACGCACGCACGCGTGTACACACATAAGTATAGTAGCGGTGCAAGCCATTGTAGCCAAGCATTCAAGGCCTGACCCTGCGCGCTTGTCCAATATCTGTAAGCCTCGTTCATGAGACCCTCTTCCCAATTCCCTTGAAGTATTTATTCATTTCTTTATTGATCTAGTTTTCTAGTCCAATTGCCTAGCATATGTGAGTGATGCGTATGTGGATTAGTCCACACACAGTGACACTTTTTTTGTTGTAAGTAAAATTGAAACTTTAAAGACGCTAGATCTCCACCTGTCCTTCATTCTGCTGATCCATCTGAGCTTTCTAACTATAGACCCACATCTTTGATATCCACCTTCTCCGAGCCCCTTGACAAGCATATCAAATGTAATCTAATAAAATATTAATCTTTCACCCTGATCAAACTGAGTTTAGAAAGGACCATTCTTGTTATACTGAATGACTGATCTTAAATACAGCTGGTATTTAAACTTCAACAACGGTGTATGAACTGGAACAGTTCTTGCCGATTTTGCAAAAGCGTTTGACACTCTTGATAATACATTTCTCTCTAGAATGTTAATTACATGCGATTTCGTTTCTGACTCTTACAAAACTCACGTCACATTTTCTTTTATAATAGAAGGTAGACAGTCTTTAAAGATTCTTCATTATTGTTTCTTCTGCCAGTCAAATATGGAGTTTCTCAGTGGCTGACTTTAGGTACTATGTTGTTATCAATTCGTGTAGAAGAACTTTCACATCATGTGACATTCTCATGTGAAATTTTGCTAACATATTTGTTTCTTCTGCCAGTCAAATGTGGAGTTTCTCAGTGGCTGACTTTGTTATCTATTCATGCAGATGAACTTTCACGTCATGTGACATTCTCATGTGAAATATTGCTAACAATGTTAAGATTTACGATGAAAAAGACGCAGGACTGTGCATTTTCTCGATGTGACGACACTGATAAACTTGTCTTCTGAATGGGCAGCGTTCAACAATACCAGTGCTCTCACACGTCAGTTTGGCATATCTTTGTTTCAGTCCGCCAACTTCCAGTTCACCCTGTCTGCCTACGGCACTTTTCGTCGTTTGGTGACGTCATCCTACCGCGAAATGTCGTTCTCCGTGTTCCCGCTGGCGCAAGGGTTCCACGTGTTCGCCAAATGGGGAATAGCCATAGCCAACACTGACGCCATTTCGGTCTTCACTGACGACATGTTAGGCACTGATTACGTCATCAGCACGTGGGCGGACTGCTGCGGCGTCACCACTTTTATTTGTAAGGAAGTGTGTGTGTGTGTGTGTGTGTGTGTGTGTGTGTGTGTGTGTGTGTGTGTGTGTGTGTGTGTGCATAAAAAAACGCAGGGCAGGTATGCACGCGTGTGCATAAATATGTGTGTGTGTGTGCGCGCGCGCGCGCGTGTGTGTGTGTGTGTGTGTGTGCGTGTGCGTGTGTGTGTGTGTGTGTGTGTGTGTGTGCGTAAAATGAGGAGACTATTTTTTGTCTGTTCTGCTTAAAAAAAATAATGTCTTCCTCTTCTTCTTCTTCTTCTTCTTCTTCTTCTTCTTCTTCTTCTCTTCGTCTTCTTCTTCTTCTTCTTCTTCTTGTCATTACATCAGCAGCAGCAGCAACAGCAGCAGCAACAGCAGCAGCAGCAGCAGCAGCATTAACGTTCTATAGAAAACCTTATTTCACCTCGTCTCTGCTACCACTGCTCCTGCTGTCAGTACTACTACTGTTGCTGCTGCTACTGCTACTGCTGGTGTTGTTACTACTTCTACTACTATTACTACTACTACTACTAGTACCACCACCACCACCACCACCACCACCACTACTGCTACTACTACTACTACTACTACTATTTCTGCTGCTGCGCTGCTGCTACTACTACTACTGCTGCTGCTGCTGTTGTTTTGCTTCTGCTAGGGCATCTGCAACTGCTTCTGCTGCTGTTACTGCTGCTGCTGCCGCTGCCACTGCCGCTGCTGCTGCTACTGCTACTACTACAGCTAAAACTGCTACTACTACTACTGCTACTGCTACTACCACTATTACTACTACTACTACTTCTTCCTCTGCTACTACCAACGCTACTACTACTTCTTTTCTTTTCCTTTTCTCCTTTTCTTTTTCTCCTCCTGCAATAAACTGATAACAGTTTTATCATAATGAAAACCAATGAAATGACGGAATGACACAGACGGTCTTAGTAAGACAGACAACAATGAAATGATATACACCTACACGCGCGTCTGTGGAAGAAAATTCTCCACTGAGTGTGACACAAAGAGTCCCTGAGAGAAGAAGGGCTGCATGAAGACTCGAATGAATCAGTAGCATCGCACTGTGCTAACAAATTAAACGTCACGAGAAAGACTAGGATTCAAACAAACGAACCAAGGACATCCACACTAACAGTCGGACAAGGAAATTTGTACAGGTCTCAATGAAAAACACCAGAACTCAGCTTGCCACCCGCACGTGCAAAAGAGGGATGGGTGAAATTAGACTGAAAAAATAATCCTCAAACTGGGTCTGCTGAGAGAAAACAGCAAACTGGCGCACAAACTGGCCACAGTTGGAGGCATTGTATGCGGAACCTTCAGGGACACCTACGGAGTGCAACAACCAAACGTAAAGACATCTCAGAAAATCTTGACGCCTGAAAGAGATAGTAAGAGAGGGATAACACTAGGAAGTGAAAGAATAATCTTAACAAACAGATGAAGGCTGTCTCAGACGTTGAGAAGAAAGGGCTGGATGAACAATGAAAGACACGAAAGCCTAACATAGTGCCCTCAGCAAAGCAAAGTCAACAAAAAAGAGCAAAGCAATGTTAAGAAAATCCAAGAGGCTTCTTCAGAAAACCGCATCCAGTTCGCCAGAAAAGTGTTCGAGTGGCCAAAATCATGGACACTACAGTGGACATTGAAAAGGTGTTGAGCAGCATCTCAGAAAAATAATTTTCGACCTCCAGAGTGAAGCATCTTTTGAAATCCAGGGCTTGGTGCAGCCTGCAGTGCTAAAAAGGAACATTCAGTGACAAACCACACACACTGGATTAAGTAAGGAAAGTGGTTAAGAAAGCCAGAGCCAAATCTTCGTCTGGATTTCATGCAATACCTCTTATTCTACATAAGAAATGCAATGTCGGAGAGTCGCGTCACAATCTGATAAGATCAGCATGGTGCGACTCTTGATCAGCGATTAATGATTGATAGCTGATGGGGTTACATTCCCAAAATGCAGGAATCAACCCATCATCATCAAGCAGTTCAGACCAATATCACTTCTGAATACTGAAGGGAACATCTTTTCTGGCATGGCAGTGAGGTTATGCATCTCACAGAGAATGAGTACTTGAATGTGTCAGTCCAGAAAAGAGGATCCCGCTAGTGTCTGGTTATGTAGAACATGCCACTTCGATGTGAAGCAATCCAAATAGACAAAGCAGGAAGAGGGGACCTCGGCGTGATGTAGCTCAACCTGGCAAATGCAAGTGAGTCAGTTCTACACAGGGTAATTCAACAGGCCCTCGAAAAGTATTAAATGTGCAAAAAATGGACAGGTAAATGAATCACATATCATTGCTGCCAGCCAGTCCTTTCCAACCGGGACAAAAGACCCAAACAAGGAATTTTATATAATGCCTTCTTAAAAGCACAGATGGGGAATAGGAAACCAGGCAAAGGGCAGAAGAAAGCTTGCAGATAATGAACTAGTTTGGTGTCTGCAGTTCATGCTGATCCAGAAGCTCCTCTGGCTTCTAATGAAATGCACCCTCAGCGCTATCGCAGTGGAATCAAGGGAAGCCAAAATCAGCAAATACACAGGAAAGTGGCTTGGTGTCCCGTCTGGTCTTACTAATTGATCTACTGTCGCCAAGCAAAGTTGACGCTACCTCTGAAATCCCGAAAGAAATCGGATGGAATGGATAGAAAGTGTTACATAAGCATATATACTCTCACACCCGCATTCGCACCCACACACACACACACATTAGAATTACACATGCACACATGTATGTAAGCACACAGAGTTAGTCAATCAATGGTTTGTATGTGAAATAGGCTTGGGTCTCTGCAAAGACCAGGGTCTTGGCCCACAACTGGCAAATATGGAGATACCTGTCAGAACGTTTCGCCATTGTAGCGCTCTCAGTGATTCTTCTTCTTCAAGAAGAAGAAGAAGAAGAAGAAGAAGAAGAAGAAGAGAAGAAAGGGAAGGAGGAGAAAGAGGAGGAGGAGGAGAAGTCAGAAGACAAACTAGAAAAGGAACTCCGAAAACCATCATCTCTTCACAGACACAATTTTCATTAAGAACTATTTTTCTGGTATTAAAGAAATTCATGAAATTTGATAGCGTTTAGATGTCTGAACGGTATCATAATTCAAAGACACCAGCCCGCTCAGTCACCCTTTACTGTTGCCATCTTGTGTGTGTTGCAGTGGTGTCGGCCTTGGACAGGACCAGCACCACAGTGAACATCACTCTGCCAGACTCCTTCTCCTCCACAGTGACTGCAGCAGGACAGACCTACACCTCTCACTTCTCCCTGCAGGTATTGCGACCATGATTCTAACTTTTCCTTATTTTGAAGGATTCCATGTTTGCAAAAATGATTCTCTTTGTTGTTGTTGTTGTTGTTGTTGTTGTTCTTCTTCTTCTTCTTCTACTACTACTACTACTACTACTACTACTACTATCACTACTACTTCTTCTTCTTCTTTTTCTTCTCCTTCTTCTTCTTCTTCTTCTTCTTGCTGTTCTTGTTCTTTTTGTTCTTCTTTTCTATTTTTTTCTCTTTTTTTTCTTTTTCTCGTTCTTTTTCTTGTTCTTGTTCTTCTTCTTGTCCTCCTCTTTCTCCTCCTCTTCCTTCTCCTCCTGCTCCTCTTATTCTTCTTCTTCTTCTCCTTCTCCTCCTATTCGTCGTC
>CM065731.1:45401703-45426703 GCA_033310375.1 Conus canariensis | reverse complement strand
CAAGCCCTCCCACATCAAATTCTGCCTTTTCCTCATCCTCTCCAGGCGTCTCCACTACCGATGCCGTCACAACTACAACCTCGGCAGTGACATCCACAATCCCAGCGACGACGGGCATGAACACAACCTCAGCAGCCACATACACAAACACATCTACTGACGCTACATCCACAGATACCACCATCACCTCAGCAACTACATCTATAGGCACGAGTACCACCATAGCAGCAACATCTACGGTCACGAATTCTACCTTAGCAGCGACATCTACGGTCACGAATACTACCTTAGCAGCGACATCTATGGTCACAAACACTACCTCAGCAGCGACGTCTACAAACATGAATGTCACCTCAACGGCAGCATCCACAGGAATGACTATCACGTCAGCACCAACATCTTCAACCATGACTACAACATCAGCAACAACATCCATGGGCACGACTTCCACCTCAACACCAACATCCACCGGCACGAATACCATCTCAGCAGCAACATCCACAACCTACACTACCACCTCAGCACCAACATCCACAACCACGACTACCACCTCAGCACCAACATCCACTGGGATAACCGCCACCACAGCATCATCATCCATTGGCACAACTACCACCTCTGCAGCATCACCCATGGGCACTACCTCACCACCAGCATCTATGGGTACTAGTACTTCCTCAATCCCAACATCCGCTAGCACAACGACCACTTCAGCGGTATCCTCCATGGACACAACTACTTCCTCATTACCAACATCCACGGACACGACTATCATTTCAGCAGCATCACCCATGGGAACGACTACCACCTCGGCACTGACATCCACAGGTATGACCAGCACCTCAGCACCAACACTAACAGGCATGACTTCCCTCACAGCAGCATCATTTATGGGCACGTCTTCCACGATAGCACCAACATCCACAGGCACGACTACCACCTCAGCACCAACACTAATAGGCATGATTTCCATCACAACAGCACCATCTATGGGCACGTCTTCCACGACAGCACCAACATCCACAGGCACGACAACCACCACAGGAGCAACCCCCAAGGGCACGACAACCACCACAGGAGCAGCACCCAAGGGCACGACAACCACCACAGGAGCAACATCCACGGGCACGACCACCACCACAGGAGCAATATCCATAGACACGATTACTTCCTCAGTACCAACATCAAGTGCCACGACTACCACCTCAGCACCAACATCCAATAGCACGACTTCCATCTCATCAGCAACACCCAAGGGCACGACCATCACCACAGCAGCAACATCCACGGACACGACCACCACCACAGGAGCAATATCCATGGGCACGATTACTTCCTCAGTACCAACATCAAGTGCCACAACTACCATCTCAGCACCAACATCCAATAGCACGACTACCACCTCATCGGCAACACCCAAGGGCACGACTACCACGACAGCACCAACATCCACAGACACGACTACCACCTCAGAAACAACATCCATGGGCATGACTAGCACGACTGCAGCAACATCCACAGAAACAACTTCCACCTCAGCAGCAACATCTATGGGCACAGCTTCCATCTCAGCAGCAACATCCTCAGGAACGACTACTACCACAGCAGCAACATTTATGGGCACGACCACCACATCAGCATCAACATCCACAGGCACGACTACCACCACAAAAGCACCATCTGTGGGCACGAGTTCCACCACCACAGCACCAACATCTACAGGAACATCCATAAAAACGACCACCACCTCAGTACCAACCTCCACAGGCACGTCAACCACCTTAGCAGCAACATCCACAGGAACAACTATCACCTCAGCAGCAACATCTATGGGCGCGACTACCACCACCTCAGCACCAACATCCACAGGAACGACTTCTACCTTAGCACCAACATCCACAGGCACGACTTCCCACTTCAGCAACAACATCTATGGGGATGACTACCACCTCAGCACCAGCATCCACAGGAACGGCTATTTTTTCAACAGCAACCTCTATGGGCACGACGACGAACTCAGCAGCAACTTCCACAGGCACGACTACCACCGCTGCAGCAACATCTATGGGTACGACTACCACCTCAGCACCAACATCCACAGGAACGACAACCACTACAGGAGCAATATTTGTGAGCACGACTTTTACCTCAACGCCAACATCCATGGGTACAAATACCACCCCAACAACAACATCCCCAGGAATGACTACCACAACAACACCAACATCCATCGGCACGACTACCACCTCAACGCTAACATCCATGGGCACGACTACCACCTCAGCACCAACATCTATCGGCATGAATACCACCTCAGCACCAACATCTACAGTCATGACTATCACCTCATCAGCAACATCCACAGGCACGACTACCACCACAGGAGCAACACCCAAGGGCACGATTATTTCCTCAGTTCCAACATTAAGTGGCACAACTACCACCTCAGTACCAACATCCAACGGCACGACTACCACCTCATCAGCAACACCCAAGGGCACGACTACCACCACATCACCAACATCCACAGACACGACTACCACCTCAGAAACAACATCCACAGGCACGACTACCACCACAGCACCAACATCCACAGACACGACTACCACCTCAGAAACAACATCCACAGGCATGACTACCACCTCAGAAACAACATCCACAGGCATGACTACCACCTCAGGAGCAACATCTTCGAGCACGACTACCACCACTACAGCACCATCCTTGGGCACAATGACCACCACAACATCACCATCTGTGGGAACGACCACCATCACAGCAGCAACATACACAGGAACGACTACCACCTCACCACCAACATCTATGGGCACGACTATCACCTCAGCACCAACATCCACAGGAACGACAACAACCTCAGCACCAACCTCAGGAGCAATATCTACGGGTACGCCTACCACCTCTACAGTACTGTCTGTGGGAACGACTACTACGACAACAATACCAACTGTGGGCACGACTACACCGTCAGCACCAACATCCATGGGTATGACTACCACTTTACCAGCAACATCTATGGGCACGATCACCCCCTCAGCAGCAACATCCACAGGAACACCTTCCATCTCAATAGCAGCATCTATGGGCACTACTACCACCTCGGCTTCAATATCCACAGGCATCACTACCACCTCAGGGGCAGCATCTATGGGCACGACTAACACCACAACAGCACCATCCACAGGGATGACTACCACTTCAACATCTATGGGCACGACAACGAACTCATTTGCCACATCCCCCGGCACGACTACCACCTCTGCAGCAACATCTATGGGCACTACCACCACCTCGGCTCCAATATTTACAAACATCACTAACACCTCAGGATCAACATCTATGGGCACGACTACCACCACAAAGGCACCATCTGTGAGCACGACTACCTCCACAACAACACAAACTGTGGGCACGACTGCCACCGCAGCAGTAACATCTATGGGCCCGACGACCTCCTCAGCACCAACATCCACAGGAATGACTAGTACTACAGCAGCGATATCTATGGGCACGACTACCACCTCAGCAGCAACATCCACAGGCACGACTGCCACCACAGCGGCAGTATCTATGGGCACGACTACTACCACAGAAGGAACATCCACAGGAACGACTACTACGTCAGAGGCAACACCTACGGGTTCGACTTCCACCTCAGCACCAACATCCACAGGCACGACTACAACTGCAGCACCAACATCCACAGGAACGACCACCATTTCAGCAGCAACCTCTCTGGGCACAACGACGACCTCAGCAGCAACATCTACAGGTACGACTACCTTTTCAGCTTCCTCACCCACAGTAATGACTACCAACTCAACACCAACATCCACAGGCACGACTTCCACCTCAGCAGGAACATCTATAGGCACAAGTACCACCTCAGCAGCAACATCAAAAGGCACGACTGCCACCTTAGCAACAACATCCACAGGACCGACTTCCACCTCAGCAGCAACATCTATGGGCGCGACTACTGTCACCTCAGCACCAACATCCACAGGAACGACTTCCATCTTAGCACCGACATCCACAGGAACGACTTCCACCTCAGCACCAACCTACACAGGCATGACTACCACCTCAGGAGCAACATCTCTGGGCACGACTACCACAGCCTCAGCATCAACATCCACAGGCATGACTACCACCTCAGGAGCAACATCTTCGGTCACGACTACTACCACTACAGCGCCATCGTTGGGCACAATGACCACCTCATCAGCACCATCTGTGGGAACGACCACCACCGCGGCAGCAACATCCACAGGAACGACTACAACCTCAGCACCAACATCCACAGGAACGACCACCACTTCACCTCCAACCTCAGGTACAATATCTACGGGTACGGCTACCACCTCTACAGTACTATCTGTGGGCATGACAACTACTACTACAACACCAACTGTGGACACGACTACACCCTCAGCACCAACATCCATGGGCCCGACTACCACTTTACCAGCAACATCTATCTCCACGACCACCCCCTCAGCAGCAACATCCACAGGAACACCTTCCTACTCAGCAGCAGTATCTATGGGCACCACTACCACCCCAGCTTCAACGTCCACTGACATCACTACCACCTCAGCTTCAACATCCACAGACATCACTACCACCTCAGCTACAACATCCACAGGCATGCCTACCACCACAGCTGCAATATCTATGGGCACGACTGCTACCACAGCAGAAACATCTACAGGAACGACTACTACGTCAGCGGCAACACCTCCGGGCACGACTACCACCTTAGCTCCAACATCCTCAGGAACGACAACCACCTCAGCTCCATCATCCACAGGAACGACCACCACCTCAGCCACAACATCTATGGGCACAACTACCACATCAGCACCAACGTCAACAGGAACTACTACTACCACAGTTGCAACATCTATGGGCACCACTGCCTCCTTAGCATCATCATCCACAGGAACGACCACCACCTCAGCAGCAAGCTCTATGGGCACGACTACCACCTCAGCAGCAACATCTACAGGTACGACCACCTCTTCAGCTCCCTCATTCACAGGAATGACTACCACCCCAGCACCAACATCCACAGGAACGGCTACCATCTCAGCAGCAACATCTATGGGAACTACTTCCATCTCAGCAGCAGCATCTATGGACACTACTATCACCTTGGCTTCAACATCCACAAACATCACTACCAACTCAGGAGCAACATATATGGGCACGACTACTACCACAACAGCACCATCCTTGAGCACAACCACCACAACAGCACCATTCACAGGGATGACTACCACTTCAGCAGCAACATCTATGGGCACGACAACGAACTCATTGGCCACATCCCCAAACACGACTACCACCTCTGCAGCAACATCTATGGGCACTACTACCACCTCGGCTCCAACATCCACAGACATCACTACCACCTCAGGAGCAACATCTAAGGGCACGACTAACACCATAAAGGCACCATCTGTGAGCACGACTACCTCCACAACAGCACAATCTGTGGGCACGACTACCACCGCAGCAGTAACATCTATGGGCCCGACGACCTCTTCAGCACCAACATCCACAGGAATGACTAGTACTACAGCCGCGATATCTATGGACACGACTACCACCTCTGCAGCAACATCAATGGGCACGACCACCACTGCAGCACAAACATCCACAGGCATGCCTACCACCACAACAGCATCGTCTGTGGGCACAACTACCACATCAGCAGCACTATCTACAGGAACGACTGCCACCACAGCACCAACATCTATGGGCACAACTGCCACATCAGCAGCAACATCCGCAGCCACGACTACCGCCTCAGTAGCAACAACCACAGGCATGACTGCCACCTCAGCTGCAGTATCTATGGGCACGACTACTACCACAGGAGGAACATCCACAGGAACAACTACTACGTCAGCGGCAGCACCTACGGGCACGACTTCCAGCTCAGCACCAACATCCACAGGAACGACCACCACCTCAGCAGCCACCTCAATGGGCACGACTATCACCTCATCACCAACATTCTCAGGCACGACTGCCACCTCAGCAGCAGCATCAACAGGCACGACTGCCACCTCAGCAGCAACATCCACAGGCACGACTGCCACCACAGCTGCACTATCTATGGGCACGACTACTACCACAGCAGGGACATCCACAGGAACGACTACTACGTCAGCAGCAACACCTCCGGGCACGACTACCACCTCAGCACCAACATCCACAGGAACGACTTCCACCTCAGCATCAACATCCACAGGAACGACTACCACTTCAGCTCCAACATCCACAGGCACAACTACCACTTCGGCTTCAACATCCACAGGCATGCCTACCACCACAACAGCACCGTCTGTGGGCACGACTACCACCTCAGCAGCACTGTCCACGGGAACGACTGCCCCCACAGTACCAACATCTATGGGTACGACTACCACCTCAGCAGCAACACCCCCAGCCACGACTACCACCACAGCAGCACTATCCACAGGAACGCCTACCACCATATCACCAATTTCTGTGGAAACGACTACCACTTCAGCAGTAACATCCACAGGCACGACTGCCAGCACAGCAGCAACATCCACAGGCCCGACTGCCACCACAGCTGCAATATCTGTGGCCACGACTACTACCACAGCAGGAACATCCACAGGAACGACTACTACGTCAGCGGCAACACCTCCGGGCACGACTACCACCTCAGCACCAACATCCACAGGAACGACTACCACCTCAGCTCCAACATCCACAGGTACGACTACCACCTCAACTCCAACATCCACAGGAACTACTACCACCTTATCATCAACATCTATGGGCTCGACTACTACCACAACGGCACCATCCGAGAGCACAACAACCACCACAACAGCACCATTCACAGGGATGACTACCACTTCAGCAGCAACATCTATGGGCACGACAACGAACTCATTGGCCACATCCCCAAACACGACTACCACCTCTGCAGCAACATCTATGGGCACTACTACCACCTCGGCTCCAACATCCACAGACATCACTACCACCTCAGGAGCAACATCTAAGGGCACGACTAACACCACAACAGCACCATCGGTGAGCACGACTACCTCCACAACAGCACAATCTGTGGGCACGACTACCACCGCAGCAGTAACATCTATGGGCCCGACGACCTCTTCAGCACCAACATCCACAGGAACAACTACCACTACAGCCGCGATATCTATGGACACGACTACCACCTCTGCAGCAACGTCAATGGGCACGGCCACCATTGCAGCATCAACATCCACAGGCATGCCTACCACCACAACAGCACCGTCTGTGGGGACGATTACTACCTCAGCAGCACTATCCACAGGAACAACTGCCACCACAGCACCAACATCTATGGGCACGACCACCACTTCAGCAGCAACATCCGCAGCCATGACTACCTCCTCAGCAGCAACATCCACAGGCACAACTGCCACCACAGCAGCAACATCCGCAGCCATGACTACCACCTCAGCAGCATCAACAGGCACGACTGCTACCACAGCAGCAGCATCAACAGGCACGACTGCCACCTCAGCAGCAACATCCAAAGGCACGACTGCCACCACAGCTGCAGTATCTATGGGCACGACTACTACCACAGCAGGAACATCTACAGGGACGATTACTACGTCAGCGGCAACATCTACGGGCACGACTACCACCTCAACACCAACAACCACAGGAACGACTGCCACCTTATCTCCAACATTCACAGGAACGATTACCACCTCAGCCTTAACATCTGTGGGCGCAGCTACCACATCAGCACCAACATCCACAGGAACAACCAATACCACAGTTGCAACATCTTTGGGCACGACTGCCTCCTCAGCATCATCATCCACAGGAACGACTACCACCTCAGCACCAACATCCACAGGCATGCTTACCACCACAACAACACCGTCTGTGGTCACCACTACCACCTCAGCATCAACATCCTCTGGAACCACCACCATTCCAGCAGCAACATCTATGGGGACAACCTTCACGCCAGCATTAACATCTGCAGGCACGACTGCCACCACAGCTGCAACATCTATGGGGACAACCTCCACGCCAGCATTAACATCTGCAGGCACGACTGCCACCACTGCTGCAACATCTCTGGGCACAACCTCCACGCCAGCATTAACATCTGCAGGCACGACTGCCACCACAGCTGCAACATCTATGGGGACAACCTCCACGCCAGCATTAACATCTGCAGGCACGACTGCCACCACAGCTGCAACATCTATGGGGACAACCTCCACGCCAGCATTAACATCTGCAGGCACGACTGCCACCACAGCTGCAACATCTATGGGGACAACCTCCACGCCAGCATTAACATCTGCAGGCACGACTGCCACCACAGCTGCAACATCTATGGGGACAACCTCCACGCCAGCATTAACATCTGCAGGCACGACTGCCACCACAGCTGCAACATCTATGGGGACAACCTCCACGCCAGCATTAACATCTGCAGGCACGACTGCCAACACAGCTGCAACATCTATGGGGACAACCTCCACGCCAGCATTAACATCTGCAGGCACGACTGCCACCACAGCTGCAACATCTCTGGGCACGACTACAACCACAGCATTTACATCCACAGGAACGACTACTACGTCAGCGGCAACGTCTATGGACACGAGTACCACCTCAGCGCCAACATCCACAGGAACGATTACCACCTCAGCAGCAACATCTATGGGCACAACAAGCACCTCAGCAGGAATATCCATAGGCATGACCACCACCACAACAGAGCCATCTGTAGACACGACTACCACCACAACGGCAACATCCACAGGGACGTCTAACACCTCAGCACCAACATCCACAGGCATGACTACCACCTCAGGAGTAACATCTATGGGCACCACTACCACCACAACAGCACCATCTGTGGGTACGACTACCACCACAGCAGCAACATCTCTTGGCACGACTATCACCCCTGGAGCAAAATTTACGGGCACGACTACCTCCTCAGCACCAACATCCACAGGCATGACTACCACATCAGGAGTAACATCTATGGGCACGACTACCACAACAACAGCACCATTTGCGGGATCGACGACCACCTCTGGAGCAACGTCTTTGGGCACGATCACTACCTCAGTACCAACATACACAGGAACAACTATCACCACAACAGCACCATCTGCGGTTACGACTACCACCACAGCAGCAACATCTATGGGCACCACTACCACCTCTGGAACAACGTCTATGGGCACGACCACTCCCTCAGCACCAACATCCACAGGAACGACTACTACCACAACAGCACTCTCAGTGGGAACAACTACCACCTCAACAGCACCATCTGTGGGCACTACTGCCACCTCAGCAGCAACATCAATACCAACATCCACAGGAACCACTACTACCTCAGCAGGAACACCCACAGGCACGTCTACCACATCAACACCAACATCTACAGGCATAACTGCTACTACAACTGCAACATCCACAGGAACGACTGCCACCTCAGCTTCAATGTCCACAGAGACAACAAGCACCCCAGCAGGAACATCCATGGGCACGGCCACCACCACAACAGCACCGTCTGTGGGTACGACCACCACCACAGCACCAACATCCACAGGAACGACTACCACCACAACAGCAGCATCCACAGGAATGACTACCACCTCAGGAGTAACATCTATGGGCACGACTAGCACCTCTGGAGCAACATCTATGGGCACGACCACTACTTCAGCACCAACATCCTCAGGAACGACTACCACTTCAGCACCAACATCCACAGGAACGACTACTACCTCAGCACCAACATCCACAGAAACGACTACCACCTCAGCGGCAACATCCACAGGAACGACTACTACATCAGGACTAACATCCACAGAAACAGCTACCACCTCAGCGCCATCATCCACAGAAACGACTACCACCACAGGAACAACATCAATGGGAACGACTACCACCACAACAGCACCATCTGTAGGCATGACTACCACCTCAGCACCAACATCCACAGGAACGACCACCACCTCAGCAGCATCCTCTATGGGCACGACTACCACTTCAGCACCAACATCCATGGGCACGACTACCACCTCAGCAGCATCCTCTATGGGCATGACTACCACTTCAGCACCAACATCCATGGGCACAACTACCACCTCAGCACCAACATTCATGGGCGCGACTACCACTTCAGCACCAACATCCATGGGCATGACTACCACCTCAGCAGCAACATCTATGGGCACGACTACCACCTCAGCAGCAACATCTATGGGCACGACTACCACCTCAGCAGCAACATCTATGGGCACGACTACCACCTCAGCACCAACATCTATGGGCACGACAACCACCTCAGCAGCAACATCCTCAGACACGACAACCATCTCAGCAGCAACATCCTCAGGAACAACTACCACCACAACAGCACCATCTGTGGGTACGACTGCCACCTTAGCAGTAACATCCACAGGAACGACTTCTACAACAGCTGCAACATCCACAGGAGCGACTACCACCTCAACATCAACATCCACAGGGACAACAGGCACCTCAGCATCAACGTCCACAGAGACAACATCTATGGGCACGACTACCACCACAGCAGGAACATTCATGGGTACGACCACTACCACAACAGCACCGTCTATGGGCACGACTACCACCACAGCAGCAACATCCACAGGAATGACTACCACCTCAGGAATAACATCTATGGGCACGACTACCACCACAACAGCACTATCTGTGGGTACGACTACCACCACAGCAACAACATCTATGGGTACGACTACCACCTCTGGAGCAACATCTATGGGCACGACCACTACCTCAGCACCAACATCCACAGGAACAACTGTCACCGCAACAGCACCATCCGCGGTTACGACTACCACCACACCAACAACATCTATGGGCACGACTTCCACCTCTGGAGCAGCATCTATGGGCACGACCACTCCCTCAGCACCAACATCCACAGGAACGACTACCACAGCAACATCATCATCTGTAGGAACAACCGCTACCACAACAGCATCATCTGTGGGCACAACTACCACCTCAGCACCAACATCTATGGGCACGACTGCCATCTCAGCACCAACATCTATGGGCACGACTACCACCTCATCACCAACATCTATGGGCACTACTACCACCTCATCAGCAACATCCCCAGGCACGACTACCATCTCAGCACCAACATCTTTGGGCACAACTACCACCTCAGCAGCAACATCTATGGGCACGCCTACCAT
This sequence comes from Conus canariensis, assembly GCA_033310375.1. Classification (NCBI taxonomy): domain Eukaryota; kingdom Metazoa; phylum Mollusca; class Gastropoda; order Neogastropoda; family Conidae; genus Conus; species Conus canariensis. Next base: position 45,415,403 of record CM065731.1, on the reverse strand, counting down.
CTCAGCACCAACATCTATGGGCACGACTTCCACTTCAACAGCAGCGTCTATGGGCACAACCACCGCCTCAATACCAACATCCACAGGAACCACGACTTCCTCTGCAGGAACATCCACAGGCACGACTACCACCTCAACACCAACATCCACAGGAACAACTTCCACCTTAGGACCAATATATACAGTTATAACTACTACTATACCTGCAACATCCATAGGTCCGACTACCACCCCAGCATCAACATCCATCGGAACGACTACCACCACAGCATCAACGTCCACAGGGACAACAAGCACATCAGCAGGAACATCCACGGGCACGACTACTACCAACATAACACTGTCTGTGGGCACGTCTACTACCTCAGCACCAACATCCACAGGAACGACTACCACCTCAGCAGCAACATCCACAGGAACGATTACCACCTCAGCAACAACATCCACAGGAACGACTACCCCCTCAGCACCAACATCACCAGGAACGACTACTACCTCAGCAGCAACATCTATAGGCACGACTACTACCTCAGCACCAACATCTATGGGCACGACTACCACCTCAGCAGTAACATCAATGGACACGACTACCACCTCAGCAACAACATCCACAGAAACAACTTCTACAACAGCTGCAACATCCACAGGAACGACTGCCACCCCAACGTCAACATCCATAGGAACGACTACCACCTCAGCATCAACGTCCACAGGGACAACGTCTATGGGCACGACTGCCACCTCAGTAGGAACATCCATGGGCACGACCACTACCACAACAGCACCGTCTGTGGGCACGACTACCACCACAGCAGCAACATCCACAGGAATGACTACCACCTCAGGAGTAACATCTATGGGCACGTCAACCACAACAACAGTACTATCTGTGGGTACGACTACCGCCACAGCAGCAACATCTATGGGCACGACTACCACTTCTGGAGCAACATCTATGGGCACGACCACTACCTCAGCACCAACATCCACAGGAACAACTGTCACCGCAACAGCACCATCCGCGGTTACGACTACCACCACACCAACAACATCTATGGGCCCGACTACCACCTCTGGAGCAGCATCTATTGGCACGACCACTCCCTCAGCACCAATATCCACAGGAACGACTACCATAACAACAGCATCATCTGTGGGAACAACTGCTACCGCAACAGCACCATCTGTGAGCACGACTACCACCTCAGCACCAACATCAATGGGCACGACTGCCATCTCAGAAGCAACATCTATGGGCACGACCACCACCTCAATACCAACATCCACAGGAACCACGACTTCCTCTGCAGGAACATCCACAGGCACGACTACCACCTCAACACCAACATCCACAGGAACAACTTCCACCTCAGCACCAATATCTTCTGGCATAATTACTACTACAACTGCAACATCCATAGGTCAAAATACCACGCCTGCATCAACATCCATAGGAACGACTACTACCTCAGCATCAACGTCCACAGGGACAACAAACACATCAGCAGGAACATCCACGGGCACGACTACTACCAACATAGCACTGTCTGTGGGCACGTCTACTACCTCAGCACCAACATCCACAGGAACGACTACCACCTCAGCAGCAACATCCACAGGAACGATTACCACCTCAGCAACAACATCCACAGGAACGACTACCACCTCAGCACCAACATCCACAGGAACGACTACCACCACAACAGCACTGTCTGTGGGCACGACCACTACCTCAGCAGCAACATCCACAGGAACGATTACCACCTCAGCACCAACATCCACAGGAACGACTACCACCACAGCAGCACCATCTGTGGGTACGACTACCACCTCAGCACCAACATCCACAGGAACGACAACCACCTCAGCAGCAGCGTCTATGGGCACGACTTCCACCTCAGCAGCAACATCTATGGGCACGACTATCACCTCAGCAACAACATCTATGGGCACAACTACAACCTCAGCAATATCTATGAACACGACCACCACCTCAGCAGCAACATCCCCAGGCACGACTACCACCTCAGCAACAATATCCACAGGAACGGCTACCACCTCAGCAACAACACCCACAGGAACGATTACCACCACAGCAGCACCATTTTTGGGCACGACTACCACCTCAGAACCAACATCCACAGGAACGACAACCACCTCAGCAGCAGCGTCTATGGGCACGATTTCCACCTCAGAAACAACATCTATGGGCACGACTACCACCTCAGCACCAACATCTATGGGCACGACTACCACCTCAGCAATATCTATTGGCACGACTACAACCTCAGCAGTAACATCCCCAGGCACGACTACCACCTCAACACCAACATCCACAGGCACGACTACCACCTCAGCAGCAACATCCACAGCGACAACGTCTATGGGCACGACTACCAACTCAGCAGGAACATCCATGGGTACGACCACTACCACAACAGCACCGTCTGTGGGCACGACAACCACCTCAGCAACATCTATGGGCACGACCACCATCTCAGCAGCAACATCCCCAGGCACGACTACTACCACAGCAGCAACAACATCCACAGGAACGATTACCACCTCAGCACCAACATCCACAGGAACGACTACCACCACACAGCCGCACCATCTGTGGGCACGACTACCACCTCAGCACCAGCATACACAGAAACGACAACCACCCCAGCAGCAGCGTCTATGGGCACGACTTCCACCTCAGCAACAACATCTATGGGCACGACTACCACCTCAGCAGCAACATCCCAGCCACGACTACCACGTCAGCAGCAACATCCCCAGGCACGACTACCACATCAGCAACAACACCCACAGGAACGATTACCACCTCAGCACCAACATCCACAGGAACGACTACCACCTCAGCAGCAACATCCATGGGCACCACTACCATCTCAGCAGCAACATCTATGGGCACGACTACCACCTCAGCAGCAACATCTATGGGCACGACTACCACCTCAGCAGCAACGTCCTCAGGCACAACTACCACCTCAGCAGCAACATCCACAGGAACAACTACCACCTCAACAGCAGCGTCTATGGGCACGACTACCACCTCAGCACCAACATCTATGGGCACGACTACCACCTCAGCACGAACATCCCCAGGCACGACTACGACCTCAGCAGCAACACCTATAGGCACGACTACCACCTCAGCAGCAACATCCCCAGCCACGACTACCACGTCAGCAACAACACCCACAGGAACGATTACCACCTCAGCACCAACATCCACAGGAACGACTACCACCTTAGCAACAACATCCACAGGAACGATTACCACCTCAGCACCAACATCCACAGGAACGACTACCACCACAGCAGCACCATCTGTGGGCACAAATACCACCTCAGCACCAACATTCACAGGAACGACAACCACCTCAGGAGCAACGACTATGGGCACGACTTCCACCTCAGCAGCAACATCTATGGGCACGACTACCACCTCAGCACCAACTATGGGCACGAATACCACCTCAGCAACATCTATGGGCACGACTACCAACTCAGCAGCAGCATCCCCAAGCACGAGTAACATATCAGCACTAACATCCACAGGAACGACTACCACCTCAGCAACAACATCCACAGGAACGAAGACCACCACAGCAGCACCATCTGTGGGCACGACTACCACCTCAGCACCAACATCCACAGGAACAACCACCTCAGCACCAGCGTCTATGGGCACGACTTCCACCTCAGAACCAACGTCTATGGGCACGACTACCACCTTAGCAACAACATCCACAGAAACAACTTCTACAACAGCTACAACATCCACAGGAACGACTGCCACCTCAACATCAACATCCATAGGAACGACTACCACCTCAGCATCAACGTCCACAGGGACAACGTCTATGGGCACGACTGCCACCTCAGCAGGAACATCCATGGGCACGATCACTACCACAACAGCGCCGTCTATGGGCACGACTACCACCACAGCAGCAACATCCACAGGAATGACTACCACCTCAGGAGTAACATCTATGGGCACGACAACCACAACAACAGCACCATCTGTGGGTACGACTTCCACCACAGCAGCAACATTTATGGGTACGACTACCACTTCTGGAGCAACATCTATGGGCACGACCACTACCTCAGCACCAACATCCACAGGAACAACTGTCACCGCAACAGCACCATCCGCTGTTACGACTACCACCACACCAACAACATCTATGGGCACGACTACCACCTCTGGAGCAGCATCTATGGGCACGACCACTCCCTCAGCACCAACATCCACAGGAACGACTACCACAACAACATCATCATCTGTGGGAACAACTACTACCGCAACAACACCATCTGTGAGCATGACTACCACTTCAGCACCAACAACTATGGGCACGACTACCTATCTCAGCAGTAACATCCACAGGAACCACTACTTCCTCTGCAGGAACATCCACAGGCACGACTACCACCTTATCACCAATATCTACAGACATAATTACTACTACACCTGCAATATCTACAGGTCCGACTACTACTCCAGCATCAACATCCATAGGAACGACTACCACCACCACAGCACTGTCTGTGGGCACGACCATAACCTCAGCAGCAACATCCACAGGAACGACTACCACCTCAGCACCAACATCCACAGGAACGACTAGCACCTCAGCAACAACATCCACAGGAACGACTACCACCTCAGCAACAACATCCAAAGGAACGACTACCACCACAGCAGCACCATCTATGGGCACGACTACCACCTCAGTACCAACATCCACAGGAACGACTACCACCTCAACAGCAGCGTCTATGGGCACGACTACCACCTCCTCACCAACATCGATGGGCACGACTACCAAATCAGCAGCAGCATCTATGGGCACGACTACCACCTCAGCACCAACATCTATGGACACGACTACCACCTCAGCAGCAACATCTATGGGCACGACTACCACCTTAGCACCAACATCTATGGGCACGACAACCACCTCAGCAGCAACATCCCCAGGCACGACTACAACCTCATCAGCAACATCTATGGGCACGACTACCACCTCATCAGCAACATCCCCAGGAACGACTATCATCTCAGCAGCAACATCTATGGGCACGACTACCATCTCAGCACCAACATCTATGGGCACAACTGCCATCTCAGCACCAACATCTATGGGCACGACTACCATCTCAGCACCAACATCTATGGGCTCAACTACCATCTCAGCACCAAAATCTATGGGCACAACTACCACCTCAACACCAACATCTATGGGCACGACTACCACCTCATCAGCAACATCCCAGGTACAACTACCACCTCATCAGCAACATCTATGGGCACGACTACCACCTTAGCACCAACATCTATGGGCACGACTATCACCTCATCAGCAACATCTATGGGCACGACTACCACCTCAGCACCAACATCTATGGGCACGACTACCACCTCAGCAGCAACATCTATGGGCACGACTACCACCTCAGCACCAACATCTATGGGCACGACTACCACCTCATCACCAACATCTATGGGCACTACTACCACCTCATCAGCAACATCCCCAGGCACGACTACCATCTCAGCACCAACATCTTTGGGCACAACTACCACCTCAGCAGCAACATCTATGGGCACGCCTACCATCTCAGCACCAACATCTATGGGCACGGCTTCCACTTCAACAGCAGCGTCTATGGGCACGACTTCCACCTCAGCAGCAACATCTATGGGCACGACTACCACCTCAGCAGCAACATCTATGGGCACGACTACCACCTCAGCAGCAACATCTGTGGGCACGACTACCACCTCAGCAGCAACATCTGTGGGCACGACTACCACCTCAGCACCAACATCTATAGGCACGACTACCGCCTCAGCAACAACATCCCCAGGCACGACTACCACCTCATCAGCAACATCTATGGGCACGACTACCACCCCAGATGCAACATCTATGGCCAAAACTACCATCTCAGCAGCAACATTTATGGGCACGACTACCACCTCAGCAACAACATTCCCAGGCACGACTACCACCTCAGCAGCAACATCTATGGGCACGACGCCCACCTCATCACCAACAACCACAGGAACGACTACCACCACAGCACCAACATCCACAGGAACGACCTCCACCTCAGCAGCAGCTTCTATGGGCACGACTACCACCTCAGCACCAACATCTATGGGCACAACTACCACCTCAGCACCAACATCTACGGGCACGGCTATCACCTCAGCAGAAAAATCCTCAGGCACGACTACCACCACAACAGCATCATCTGTGGGCACGACTACCACCCCAGCACCAACATCCACAGGAACGACCACCACCTCAACAGCAGCGTCTATGGGCACGACTGCCACCTCAGCACCAACATTTATGGGAACGACTACCACCTCAGCAGCAACATCTGTGGGAACGACAACCACCTCATCACCAACATCCACAGGAACGACTACCACCACAGCACCAACATCCACAGAAACGACTACCACCTCAGCAGCAGCGTCTATGGGCACGACTACCACCTCAGCACCAACATCCACAGGAGCGGCTACCACCTCAGCAGCAGCGTCTATTGGCACGATCACTACCTCAGCACCAACATCTATGGGCACGACTACCACCTCAGCAGCAACATCCGTGAACATAACTACCACCTCAGCACCAGCATCTATGGGCACGACTACTACCTCAGCAGCAACATCTATGAGCACAACTACCACCTCAGAAGCAACATCTATGAGCACGACTACTACCAAAGCAGCAACATCTATGAGCACGATTACCACCTCAGCACCATCATCTATGGGCACGACTACCACGTCAGCAGCAACATCTGTGGGCACGAATACTACCTCAGCAGCAACATCTTTGGGCACGACTACCACCTCAGCACCAACATCTTTGGGCACGACTACCACCTCAGCACCAACATCCCCAGGCACGACTACCACCTCAGCAACAACATCCACAGGTACGACTACCACCTCAGCACCAACATCCACAGGCACGACTACCATCACAACAGCACAATCTATGGGCACGACTACCACCTCAGCACCAACATCTATGAGCACGACTACCACCTCAGCACCAACATCCACAGGAACGACAACCACCTCAGCAGCAACATCTATGGGCTCGACTTCCACCACAGCAGCAACATCCACAGGAACGACCACCACGACAACACCAACATATATGGGCACGACTACCACAACAGCAGCAACATCTATGGGCACGACTACCACCTCAGCACCAACATCTATTGACACGACTACCACCTCAGCAGCCACATCTATGGGCACGACTACCACCACAGCAGCAACATCTATGGGCACGACTACCACCGAAGCAGCAACGTCTATAGGCACGACTACCACCTCAGCACCAACATCCACAGGTACGACTACCACCACAACAGCACCATCTATGGGCACAACTACCACCTCAGCACCAACATCTATGGGCACGACTACCACCTCAGCACCAACATCGACAGGAACGACAACCACCTCAGCAGTATCATCTATGGGCACGACTTTCACCACAGCTGCAACATCCACAGGAACGACCACCACGACAACACCAACATCTATGGGCACGACTACCACAACAGCAGCAACATCTATGGGCACGACTACCACCTCAGCACCAACATCTATGGGCTCGACTACCACGACAGCAGCAACATCTATGGGCACGACTTCCACCACAGCAGCAACATCCACAGGAACGACTACCAAGACAGCAGCAACATCTATGGGCACGACTAACCCGACAGCAGCAACATCTATGGGTACGACTACCACCTCAGCAGCAACATCAATGGGCACGACTACCACGACAGCAGCAACATCTATGGGCACGACTACCACCTCAGCACCAACATCTATGGGCATGACTACCACCTCAGCACCAACATCTATGGGCACGACTACCACGACAGCAGCAACATCTATGGGCACGACTACCACCTCAGCAGCAACATCTATGGGCACGACCGCCACCTCAGCAGCAACATCTATGGGCACGACTAGCACGACAGCAGCAATATCTATGGGTACGACTACCACCTCAGCAGCAACATCCTCAGGCAAGACACCAACCTCAGCAACAACTTCTGCGGGCATGACCATCACCTCAGCACCAGCATCCACAGGAACGACCACCACGACAACACCAACATCTATGGGCACGGCTACCACAACAGCAGCAACATCTATGGGCACGACTACCACCTCAGCACCAACATCTATGGGCACAACTACCACCTCAGCACCAACATCCACAGGAACGACAACCACCTCAGCAGCAGCATCTATGGGCTCGACTTCCACCACAGCAGCAACATCCACAGGGACGACCACCACGACAACACCAACATCTATGAGTACGACTACCACAACAGCAGCAACATCTATGGGCACGACTACCACCTCAGCACCAACATCTATGGGCTCGACTACCACGACAGCAGCAACATATATGGGCACGACTTCCACCACAGCAGCAACATCCACAGAAACGACCACCACGACAGCAGCAACATCTATGGGCACGACTACCACGACAGCAGGAACATCTATGGGCACGACTACCACCTCAGCACCAACATCAATGGGCACGACTACCACGACAGCAGCAACATCTATGGGCACCACTACCACCTCAGCACCAACATCTATGGGCACGACTACCACCTCCGCACCAACATCTATGGGCACGACTACCACGACAGCAGCAACATCTATGGGCACGACTACCACCTCAGCACCAACATCTATGGGCACGACTACCACCTTAGCAACAACATCTATGGGCACGACTAGCACGACAACAGCAGTATCTATGGGTACGACTACCACCTCAGCAGCAACATCCTCAGGCACGACACCCACCTCAGCAACAACATCTGCGGGCATGACTATCACCTCAGCACCAACATCCACAGGAACGACCACCACGACAACACCAACATCTATGGGCACGGCTACCACCTCAGCACCAACATCCACAGGAACGACCACAACGACAACACCAACATCTATGGGCACGGCTACCACAACAGCAGCAACATCTATGGGCACGACTACCACCTCAGCACCAACATCTATGGGCACGACTACCACCTCAGCACCAACATCCACAGGAACGACAACCACCTCAGCAGCAACATCTATGGGCTCGACTTCCACCACAGCAGCAACATCCACAGGCACGACCACCACGACAACACCAACATCTATGGGCACGACTACCACCACAGCAGCAACATCTATGGGCACGTCTACCACCGCAGCAGCAACGTCTATAGGCACGACTACCACCTCAGCACCAACATCCACAGGCACGACTACCACCACAACAGCACCATCTATGGGCACGACTACTACCTCAGCACCAACATCTATGGGCACGACTACCACCTCAGCACCAACATCCACAGGAACGACAACCACCTCAGCAGCAACATCTATGGGCTCGACTTCCACCACAGCAGCAACATCCACAGGCACGACCACCACGACAACACCAACATCTATGGGCACGACTACCACGACAGCAGCAACATCTATGGGCACGACGACCACCTCAGCACCAACATCTATTGACACGACTACCACCTCAACAGCCACATCTATGGGCACGACTACCACCACAGCAGCAACATCTATCGGCACGTCTACCACCGCAACAGCAACGTCTATAGGCACGACTACCACCTCAGCACCAACATCCACAGGCACGACTACCACCACAACAGCACCATCTATGGGCACGACTACCACCTCAGCACCAACATCTATGGGCACGACTACCACCTCAGCACCAACATCCACAGGAACGACAACCACCTCAGCAGCAACATCTATGGGCTCGACTTCCACCACAGCAGCAACATCCACAGGGACGACCACCACGACAACACCAACATCTATGGGCACGACTACCACGATAGCAGCAACTAGCTATGGGCACGACGACCACATCAGCACCAACACACTGTTGACACGACAACCACGCTCAGCAGCCACATCTATGGGCACGACTACCACCACAGCAGCAACATCTATGGGCACGACTACCACCCCAGCAGCAACGTCTATAGACACGACTACCACCTCAGCACCAACATCCACAGGAACGACAACCACCTCAGCAGCAGCTCTATGGGCTACGACTTCCACCACAGCAGCAACATCCACAGGAACGACCACCACGACAACACCAACATCTATGGGCACGACTACCACAACAGCAGCAACATCTATGGGCACGACTACCACCTCAGCACCAACATCTATGGGCTCGATTACCACGACAGCAGCAACATTATGGGCACGACTTCAACCACAGCAGCAGCATCCACAGGAACGACCACCACGACAGCAGCAACATCTATGGGCACGACTACCACGACAGCAGCAAACATCTATGGGCACAACTTCAACCACCCAGCACACATCCACAGGACGACCACCACGACAGCAGCAACATCTATGGGCACGACTACCACTCAGCAGCAACATCTATGGGTCACGGCTACCACCTCAGCACCAACATCTATGAGCATGACTACCACGACAGCAGCAACATCTATGGGCACGACTACCACCTCAGCACCAACATCTATTGGCACGACTACCACCTAGCACCAACATCTATGGGCACGACTACCACGACAGCAGTAATCTATGGGACGACTACCACCTCAGCAGCAACATCTATGGGCACGACGTCACCTCAGCACCCAACATCTATGGGCACGACTACCACCTCAGCACCAACATCCACAGGAACGAACCACCTCAGCAGCAACATCTATGGGCACGACTTCCACCCAGCAAAACATCCACAGGGACGACCACACGACAACACCTACATATATGGGCACGACTACCACGACAGCAGCAACATCTATGGGCACGACTACCACCTCAGCACCAACATCTATGGATACGACTACCACCTCAGCAGCCACATCTATGGGCACGACTACCACCACAGCAACAACATCTATGGGCACGACTACCACCGCAGCAGCAACGTCTATAGGCACGACTACCACCTCAGCACCAACATCCACAGGGACGACTACCACCACAACAGCACCATCGATGGGCACGACTACCACCTCAGCACCAACATCTATGGGCACGACTACCACCTCAGCACCAACATCCACAGGAACGACAACCACCTCAGCTGCAACATCTATGGGCACGACTACCACCACAGCAGCAACGTCTATAGGCACGACTACCACCTCAGCACCAACATCCACAGGAACGACAACCACCTCAGCAGCAGCTTTTATGGGCACGACTTCCACCACAGCAGCAACATCCACAGGAACGACCACCACGACAACACCAACATCTATGGGCACGACTACCACAACAGCAGCAACATCTATGGGCACGACTACCACCTCAGCACCAACATCTATGGGCTCGACTACCACGACAGCAGCAACATCTATGGGCACAACTTCAACCACAGCAGCAGCATCCACAGGAACGACCACCACGACAGCAGCAACATCTATGGGCACGACTACCACGACAGCAGCAACATCTATGGGTACGGCTACCACCTCAGCACCAACATCAATGAGCACGACTACCACGACAGCAGCAACATCTATGGGCACGACTACCACCTCAGCACCAACATCTATTGGCACGACTACCACCTCAGCACCAACATCTATGGGCACGACTACCACGACAGCAGTAACATCTATGGGCACGACTACCACCTCAGCAGCAACATCTATGGGCACGACTGTCACCTCAGCACCAACATCTATGGGCACGACTACCACCTCAGCACCAACATCCACAGGAACGACAACCACCTCAGCAGCAACATCTATGGGCACGACTTCCACCACAGCAGAAACATCCACAGGGACGACCACCACGACAACACCTACATATATGGGCACGACTACCACGACAGCAGCAACATCTATGGGCACGACTACCACCTCAGCACCAACATCTATTGACACGACTACCACCTCAGCAGCCACATCTATGGGCACGACTACCACCACAGCAACAACATCTATGGGCACGACTACCACCGCAGCAGCAACGTCTATAGGCACGACTACCACCTCAGCACCAACATCCACAGGGACGACTACCACCACAACAGCACCATCGATGGGCACGACTACCACCTCAGCACCAACATCTATGGGCACGACTACCACCTCAGCACCAACATCCACAGGAACGACAACCACCTCAGCAGCAGCATCTATGGGCACGACTTCCATCACAGCAGCAACATCCACAGGAACGACCACCACGACAACACCAACATCTATGGGCACGACTACCACAACAGCAGCAACATCTATGGGCACGACTACCACCTCAGCACCAACATCTATGGGCTCGACTACCACGACAGCAGCAACATCTATGGGCACAACTTCTACCACAGCAGCAACATCCACAGGAACGACCACCACGACAGCAGCAACATCTATGGGCACGACTACCACGACAGCAGCAACATCTATGGGTACGGCTACCACCTCAGCACCAACATCAATGGGCACGACTACCACAACAGCAGCAACATCTATGGGCACGACTACCACCTCAGCAGCAATATCTATGGGCACGACTACCACCTCAGCACCAACATCTATGGGCACGACTACCACGACAGCAGCAACATCTTTGGGCACGACTACCACCTCAGCACCAACATCTATGGGCACGACTACCACCTCAGCACCAACATCTATGGGCACGACTAGCACGACAACAGCAGTATCTATGGGTACGACTACCACCTCAGCAGCAACATCCTCAGGCACGACACCCACCTCAGCAACAACATCTGCGGGCATGACTATCACCTCAGCACCAACATCCACAGGAACGACCACCACGACAACACCAACATCTATGGGCACGGCTACCACCTCAGCACCAACATCTATGGGCACGACTACCACCTCAGCACCAACATCTATGGGCTCGACTACCACGACAGCAGCAACATCTATGGGCACAACTTCCACCACAGCAGCAACATCTATGGGCACGACTACCACGACAGCAGCAACATCTATGGGTACTACTACCACCTCAGCACCAACATCTATGGGCACGACTACCACGACAGCAGCAACATCTATGGGCACGACTACCACGACAGCAGCAACATCTATGGGCACGACTACCACCTCAGCACCAACATCTATGGGCACGACTACCACGACAGCAGCAACATCTATGGGCACGACTACCACCTCAGCAGCAACATCTATGGGCACGACTGCCACCTCAGCTCCAATATCTATGGGCACGACTAGCACGACAGCAGCAATATCTATGGGTACGACTACCACCTCAGCAACAACATCCTCAGGCACGACTCCAACCTCAGCAACACCATCTGCGGGCATGACTATCACCTCAGCACCAACATCCACAGGAACGACCACCACGACAACACCAACATCTATGGGCACGGCTTCCACCTCAGCACCAACATCTATGGGCACGACTACCACCTCAGCACCAACATTCACAGGAACGATCACCACGACAACACCAACATCTATGGGCACGACTACCACCTCAGCACCAACATCTATGGGCACGACTACCACCTCAGCACCAACATCTATGGACACAACTACCACCTCAGCACCAACAT
>CM065731.1:45386703-45391703 GCA_033310375.1 Conus canariensis | reverse complement strand
TGTGTGTGGTTCTGTGTGTGTGTGTGTGTGTGTGTGCGTGTGTGTGTGTGCGTATGTGTGTGTGTGTGTGTGTGTGTGTATGTATGTATATTTACAAATGCGCGCACACACGCTGGCGCGTTTTTATATTTTTTCTTTTATGAGTTTAACACCGATCAAGTTAAAAAAAAAAAAAGCAAAGTCCTAACAAATTCTCACCTATAATGCTGATACATTTCATCTGCTCGTTCTTTTCCTTTCTGTAATTATTTTCGCTCTGAAGTTGTTGGTTTGTCTCTTTTGCAAACCATCTGCGAATGCCATTAATGAAGTAAAATAAGAACACACCACCCAACCATCAAGACACAGGACAATTCACCCACTAGAAATGATGCGACATCAAATTTAATTAGGTGAACAATAAACAAGCAGTTCGGAGAGCCAGGAGAGAGAGGTATGCCACTGCCCTCTAGTGCACTAAAAACCTAATTACTACCACTATCGCACTCGCGAGTGAGATGAAGACATCCTACAAACTGTTTCTGTATCATAGCCAGTTAGCAAACAACCTCTTCTCATCTACAGCCGCAAGATTCGATAATCGCTCTGTCTGGCATCGTTGCTGCTGCAGTGTCCATCGGACCCCTTCCCTACCGAGTACCCCGCCCTCCCCCCTCCTGCGTAGGGACGTCAGTGCGAACTAGCTTTGTTTCTGTCATCGTCCGTGAAATTTGTTGACACTTGGGCATGACAGCTCGATGTACGCGGAGAGTGCCCGCCCGTGGACCAGAAAATGTTTCACAACCACTGCCCGTGGACCAGAAAATGTTTCACAACCACTGCCGCCCGCCTGGCTGTTGTTAGAAGCTTGGGTTGCAGTTGGAAACAACCGAAGCCAGAATACGATACCTTTGAACGTTTCATGCGACACAAATTCCGTTTCTCCCTCTCAGTTCTTTCTCTGTAAATAATTTACTTAGTAGATACTTCCATTGCCTGTTTTGTGTGTGTGTGTGGAGACAGTAAAGACCACGCTGGCTTTGAGTACTGAAGTACTATAATCGCCAGTATAAATCTTCTATATTTTTGTCTTGGACCGTTCCTAACCTGCTGCATGCCTGCAGACACAAAAAGGTAGCAGATCTCTTTCGTTCCGAGTGGTGGCGGCGTCATAGTCATTGACGTTCACAAAGCTGTGGATTTATATCCCTTTTCGACAGGTAATGTCGTCTGTGCATGAACTTCTGTTTAACGGTGTTCGGTTAAATGCGTGGTAAACGTGCTCACTGATTCGATTATTCACTTATTCATTTAGTTATGCATTTTTCGTATTTGTTATGGAATTTTTATGCTAATCGTTTTCCCCCTTTTCTAAGGCGCTACCGAGTACTGTCGAATTCACTTTCATTCGCTCAGACATAAGTATTATGTCTCACCACCCAAGCAAACAAAGAGCTTATGTTTTGTGTGTACGCACTGAATTTATAAAATTCTTGTTTGTTTTTTTTTCCTCTTCGCTGTCAGTCCTTGACTAGAACAACTAGATTCACCCATGGTAAGTTTTTTGCACACATCACCGTTATTCTTAATCCCGTTATAATTTTTTTCAATCCCGCCTTTAGAACTTTTTGCATTCCGCCCTTGGTGATGACGTTTAAATATGAAACCAGTGTTATGGTGTTGTCGCGGTTACATGATTCACCACGCTAATAACGATGACTGTTCTACTGTGGACGATGAAATGGAATGTCACCAACGAGTTTTGTTGTCGTGCATGCGTTCATACACTGCACCTCGTTTAAAAATGTCCTCCGAGGGACCTGGACAAGGTCATTGTCTGCAAGGAGGATAAGCAATGTGTCGGTAGAATGAACATATGCGCGTGTGCGTGCGCGCTCACACGTACATGTGCGTGCGCGCGCGCGCGCACACACACACACACACACACACACACACACACACACGCACGCACGCACGCACGCACGCTCGCATGCACGCACGCACGTATGCACGCACACATGCATGCACGCGCTTACGCACGCACACACAAACACATACGCATTTATGCCGACATATAGGCACACAGAGACAGCGAAACAAACAAAGAGACAGCTGGAGAGACGAAGTCAGAGAAAACAAGAAAGGGGATTCTCAGCAAGACTTACAGAGACTGGAATAGAAAACTTAAAGAGCGCGTGCGTGGTGTATGTGTGCGTGCGTGCGTGCGTGCGCGCGCGCGCGCACGTGTGTGTGTGTGTGTGTGTGTGTGTGCGTGCGCGCGCGCGCGCGCGCGCGTGTGTGTTGTTGTTGTTGCTGCTGCTGCTGTTTAGTTGGTCTTTTCAACAACCAATACATAAACTGAATAGCTTTTAACATAAACTCTATTGTGCTCTTGACATTTCATGAACTATATACTTATATCAAAAATGGTACAGTATCATTTTTACTTGGTTCGCCCTCCTCTTCCAACCCCCCTCCCCCCCCCCCCCCCCACCTCCCCGTCCCCTTCTTCTTTCACATCACCCCGGCTTTCCATCCCCCCTCGATCCCTTTATCATGTAAGGCAACAAGAATACTTATCAAGTAGACTGCAATATCACAAATTAAATATGTAAAAAAATTACAATATTGCCAGCCCAAGGAGTTTCTGACAAAAGCAATGAAAAATACATCTTATTCCATGATATTTTTTTTCTTTTATAAGGAAATTGATACTTTCTTTTTCATGAAAATAAACGTTGAAATATTGAGCCATCAAATACACATTACAAATACATAGCTTCAAGCTAGAGGAATCTGTTTCAGAGGGAACATAAACAAACAGACAAACAATGAAATCGAATAAATTAAAGCGAAAACAATATTCGGATAAACTCATCGTCAGTCACTTATGAAAATGGCGTAGGAGAAATTTCAAAAGGAGGGAGTTGCCAGAATAGGAATAAAGAGGAGAGACGGAATGACAAAAAGGACCTTAAGATGTTAATATTTAACCTTTCACTTGCAGGACTGGCAATCTTTGAACACAGTATTGTGAACAGATCTTATTGTTTCTACCAATCTAGATTCGACCTAGTATTTCAACATTGATTTTTATTTCATATTTTACCTTCTGCCTGCAATTATGATACGAAAAAAAAAAGTATATATTTGAATTAAACTGACTAAAGCGTGGATACAGTACAATCTGTATTTCGATCGATCTGTTAGTTCTGGGATTCGACTTGGTCTATGTTTTTCATCTCGGAATCTAATCGCCTCCGCCTTAGAGATTCTGTTTTCTCCTGCTTCTGTTGTTGAGTTGTCTGTCTGTCTGTCGTCAGGATTACACAAAACTAATGAAATAGTTGTAATGAACCTTGGTGCAATGATAGATTGTGCTTCAAGAAAGATTTCATTATTTTTTGGTGACGATCTCTTGGCGCGTATCCCGTGGTGCGGATCTGAATCCGAGGGCGGATCCGGGATCCGTTCGACCGTGATGGAGGGCCGCGCTCTCCCGGAGGTCCCGAAGATGCATCTTCCCGAGTTTAACTTCTTCCCGTGTGACTTCGATGGACACTGGGCTCTAAATGACGTGATTTCATTTCATACGTTTGATAGCTGTGTATTTTGATATCCTGACATATATTGTTCCAAACGATAGTCTTTCACTGTCTTATTCCCTTTCTCCTCGCTTTCTTCTTCTGTCTCATGCCCTTCTTCCTTGCTTTCTCCTTCTTCTCATCCTCTTTGTTTTTCTTCTTCTTCTTCAGTTTGTTGGGATTCTTCTTCTTTGCAGTCTTCTTCTTCTTCTTCTTCTTCTTCTCCTCCTCCTCCTCCTCTTCATTCTTCTCCTGATCCTTCTTCTCTTCATCCTTTTTTGCCCTCGTTGCTGGCGTGGACTTCTTTATTTCTCTTTTATTCTTTCTTCTCTTGTTACTCCGCTTCCTCTTTGTCTCCTCATTTTCAGTCTTCTTCATTTTCTTCTATCTTTTTCACATGTTTTAACGTCATTCATCGATTCACTCGTTCAGATTGTTTCGACAATTAGGTATGAAATCAAGGTTTTCCTTCCTGCAATTGGATCTTGGGGTTGTTGTTGTTGTTGTTGTTGTTGCTGTTGTTGTTCTTGTCGTTGTTGTTGTTGTTGTTCTTGTCGTTGTTGTTGTTGTTGTTGTTGTATATGTTGTTTTCCAGCGTTGAATAAACTTTGTTAAAATTGAAAAGATAGCAAAGAAGTAGACGCTGCGGTTGAGAAAGGGAAATAATTCATCAGAAAGATGCAATACAGTACATAGTATCAAAGGACACTGACGTATAAAGATGCAATACAGTACATAGTATCAAAGGACACTGACGTATAAAGATGCAATACAGTGCATAGTATCAAAGGACACTGACGTATAAAGACGCAATACAGTACATAGTATCAAAGGACACTGACGTATAAAGATGCAATACAGTACATAGTATCAAAGGACACTGACGTATAAAGATGCAATACAGTACATAGTGTCAAAGGACACTGACGTGTAAAGATGCAATACAGTACATAGTGTCAAAGGACACTGACGTATAAAGATGCAATACAGTACATAGTATCAAAGGACACTGACGTATAAAGATGCAATACAGTACATAGTATCAAAGGACACTGACGTATAAAGATGCAATACAGTACATAGTATCAAAGGACACTGACGTGTAAAGATGCAATACAGTACATAGTATCAAAGGACACTGACGTATAAAGATGCAATACAGTACATAGTATCAAAGGACACTGACGTATAAATATGCAATACAGTACATACTATCAAAGGACACTGACGTGTAAAGATGCAATACAGTACATAGTATCAAAGGACACTGACGTGTAAAGATGCAATACAGTACATAGTATCAAAGGACACTGACGTGTAAAGATGCAATACAGTACATAGTATCAAAGGACACTTGACGTGTAAAGATGCAATACAGTACATAGTATCAAAGGACACTGACGTGTAAAGATGCAATACAGTACATAGTATCAAAGG
>CM065731.1:45376703-45381703 GCA_033310375.1 Conus canariensis | reverse complement strand
GAGAGAGAGAGAGAGAGAGAGAGAGAGAGAGAGAGCGACAGACCGATAGACAGAGAGAGAGAGAGAGAGAGAGAGAGATACATAGATAGACAGACGGACAGACAGAGACAGGCAGATTGATGGATGGATGGGTGGACGGACGGACGGACGGATGGACAGACGGACGGATGACAGACAGACAGACAGACAGACAGATAGACATATGATTCTTATCTATCTGTGTATGGAAAGCACTGGTTTTTAGTGATTTGGTGTTTGCTGTCAATTTTCGCGTCATAAATCAAGTTGCACCTGCTTCTCAACTTTTTTGAAGACATAATTTGTTCTTATGTCTCGTCCCGGCACTTGGTTCTTATGTCTCGTCCCGTCATTGTCAGACAGCAGATCATCTGAAAATAATTTCAAAGTCGCTATTGCTGAAAGCTCATTTCTTTTCCTTGGAGCAATTCGGGATATTGCTGTAGATGCTGCTTACAGTTCGTAATGGGACGTATAGGAATAAGGTAAGGTAAGATAAGGTAATGTTGCTTATAGCCCATATCAATTACAATAATAAAGAAAAAAGAAACACGAAGCTATGCATACATAAAAATCCAAAAATTATATACGCGTGTGCGTGTTGCTGTTGTTGTTGTTGTTGTTGTTGTTGTTGTTGTTGTTGTTGTTTTCATGTGGTTTTTTTTCATTTCTTTGTGATAGAAAGTATAGGAAGTGCAAAATGAGAAAGATGATAAGAATTTTTTTTTCCTGTACACAAGTCTATTTGTTGTTTGTTTTGTTTTTGTTTTCGTTTTTGTTTTGTTTTGCTTTGTTTGATTTTGTTTTGTCTCTTCTATTATACTGTCAACCATTGTATCATCGGTACTAGACAATTCGGATGAAAAGATGCTAAGAAGCTAGGTAAGGCAAATAACATATTATGTAATCGGTTTTACATGACAAACAGCTGGTTTCAGAGGCCGCGTGGTCTGGAGCGCAGTACAGTGAGACAATGACAAGGTGCCCTCAGCCCACCGCCAGGTGCTGTCTCTGTCTGGCTTTCTTCTTGCTCCTTGGTAAGTACCTTCTTCACCACAAGTGTGTGTGTGTGTGTGTGTGTGTGTGTGTGTGTGTGTGTGTGTGTGTGTGTGTGTGTGTGTGTGTGTGAGTGTGTGTGTGTGTGTGTGTGATGTGTGTGTGTGTGTGTGTGTGTGTGTGTGTGTGTGTGTGTGTGTGTGTGTGTGTGTGTGTGTGTGTGTGTGTGTGTGTTGTGTGTGTGTGTGTGTGTGTGTGTGTGTGTGTGGGCGCGAATGCGCGTGCGTACCTACGTGTGTGTGTGTGTGTGTGTGTGTGTGTGTGTGTGTGTGTGTGTGTGTGTGTGTGTGTGTGGGCGCGAATGCGCGTGCGTACCTACGTGTGTGTGTGTGTGTGTGTGTGTGTGTGTGTGTGTGTGTGTGTGGTGTGTGTGTGTGTGTGTGTGTGTGTGTGTGCGCGTGCGTGCGCGCGCACGCGCGCGAGGTGTCTGTCTGTGTATGTATGTATGTGTGTATGTGTGTGTGTGTGTGTGTGTGTGTGTGTGTGTGTGTGTGTGTGTGTGTGTGTGTGTGAGAGAGAGAGAGAGAACATGCGCAAGAATGATGCGGCCTTAATGATGTAGGTGTGTCGTCACACGGGTGTATGTGTGTGTATGTGAGTGTGTGTGTGTGTGTGTGTGTGGGGGGGGGGGGGTGTTGGTGTGTGTGTGTGTGTGTGTGTGTGTGTGGTGTGTGTGTGTGTGTGTGTGTGTGTGTGTGTGTGTGTGTGCGAATGCACGGGAATGGCATAGCCTTGCAAGTACATGAGATTCATACTATATAAGTATAATAAAATCAATCAAAACCGCCACCTCAACAGCGACATCCACGGGAACAGCGCACACGGGAACGACCATCACCTCACCAGTAACATCAATGGGTACGACCACCACCTCCGGACCAACATCTATTGGCACGACTACGACCTCAGCAGCAACATCAACGGGCATGACTACCACCTCAGCAGCAACAACAACGGGCATGACTACCACCTCAGCAGCAGCAACAACGGGCATGACTACCACCTCAGCAGCAACATCAACGGGCATGACTACCACCTCAGCAGCAGCAACAACGGGCATGACTACCACCTCAGCAGCAACATCAACGGGCACGACTACAACCTCAGCAGCAACATCTATGGGCACGACTATGACCTCAGCAGCAACGTCAACGGGCATGACTACAACCTCAGCACCAACATCTATTGGCACGACAACCACTTCAGCACAAACATCTATGGGCACGATTTCTACCTCAGCAGCAACATCAACGGGCATGACTAACACGTCACCAGGAACATCTATGGGCACGACTACCACCTCAGCGCCAACATCTACGGGCACAACAACTACCACCACAGCATCAACATCTATGGGCACGACTACCACCACAGCAGCAACATCTATGGGCACGACTACGACCTCAGCGCCAACATCTATGGGCACGACTGCGACCTCAGCAGCAACATCAACAAGCATGACTACCACCTCAGCAGCAACAACAACGGGCATGACTTCCACCTTAGCAGCAGCAACAACGGGCATGACTACCACCTCAGCAGCAGCAACAACGGGCATGAGTACCACCTCAGCAGCAACATCAACAGGCACGACTACCACCACAGCAGCATCATCTATGGGCACGACTACCACCACAGCAGCATCATCTATGGGCACGACTACCACCTCAGCAGCAACATCCCCAGGCACGACGACCACCTCAGCACCAACATCTACGGGCACGGCTATCACCTCAGCAGTAACAACAACGGGCACGACTACCAACTCAGCAGCAACAACAACGGGCACAACTACCACCTCAGCAGCAACATCAACGGGCCCGACAACCAACTCAGCAGCAACATCAACGGGCACGACTACCACCACAGCAGCAACATCAATGGGCACGACTATCACCTCAGCACCAACATCAACGGGCACGACTACCACAACAGCAGCAGCATCAACGGGCACGACTACCACCTCAGCACCAACATCAACGGGCACGACTACCACCACAGCACCAACATCTGTGGGCACGACTACCACCTCAGCAGCAACATCTATGGGCACGACTACGACCTCAGCAGCGACATCAACGGCATGACTACCACCTCAGCAGCAACAACAATGGGCATGACTTCCACCTCAGCAGCAACATCAACGGGCATGACTACCACCTCAGCAGCAACATCAACGGGCACGACTACCACCTCAGCAGCAACATCAATGGGCACGACTACCACCTCAGCACCAACATTTACGGGCTCGACTATCACCTCAGCACCAACATCTACGAGCACGACTACCACCTCAGCAGCAACATCAACCGGCATGACTACCACCTCAGCAGCAACAACAACGGGCACGACTACGACCTCAGCAGGAACGTCAACGGGCATGACTACAACCTCAGCAGCAACATTAACGGGCACGACCACCACCTCAGCACCAACATCAACGGGCACGACTTCCACCACAGCAGCAACATCTATGGGCATGACTACCACCTCAGCACCAACATCTATGGGTACGACTACCACCACAGCAGCAACATCAACGGGCACGACTACCACCACAGCAGCAACATCTATGGGCACGACTACCACCTCAGCACCAACATTTACGGGCACGACTATCACCTCAGCACCAACATCTACGGGCACGACTACCACCTCAGCAGCAACATCAACTGGCATTACTACCACCTCAGCAGCAACAACAACGGGAACGACTACGACCTCAACAGCAACGTCAACGGGCATGACTACAACCTCAGCAGCAACATCAACGGGCACGACTACCACCTCAGCACCAACATCTATGGGCACGACTACGACCTCAGCAGCGACATCAACGGGCATGACTACCACCTCAGCAGCAACAACAACGGGCATGACTTCCACCTCAGCAGCAGCAACAATGGGCATGACTACAACCTCAGCAGCAACATCAACGGGCATGTCTACCACCTCAGCACCAACATCAACGGGCACTACTACTACCACAGCAGCAACATCAACGGGCACAACTACCACTACAGCAGCAACATCTATGGGCACGACTACCACCTCAGCACCAACATTTACGGGCACGACTATCACCTCAGCACCAACATCTACGGGCACGACTACCACCTCAGCACCAACATCAACCGGCATTACTACCACCTCAGCAGCAACAACAACGGGCACGACCACCACCTCAGCAGGAACGTCAACGGGCATGACTACAACCTCAGCAGCAACATCAACGGGCACGACTACCACCCCAGCAGCAACACCAACGGGCACGACTACCACCACAGCAGCAACATCCACAGGCACGACCACCACCACAGCAGCAACATCAACGGGCACGACTACCACCACAGCAGCAACATCAACGGGCACGACTACCACCCCAGCAGCAACATCAACGGGCACGACTACCACCACAGCAGCAACATCCACAGGCACGACCACCACCACAGCAGCAACATCAACGGGCACGACTACCACCACAGCAGGAACATCTATGGGCACGACTTCCACCACAGCAGCAACGTCCGCAGGAACGACCACGACCTCAGGAATGACATCCACAATCCCAGCCACGACCAGCACGGCCACCTCGACCGGCGCCGGTACCTCAACATCCTCCTCCACAACAACGGGCGGAGCAACAACATCAGCAACGACGTCCGGGAATGTGACAGACTCTTCCTCCTCCTCCTCCTGGATGGACCAGCCCACCAATCAGATCATTGTGGGGGTCGCCGCCTCCGTCGCTGGGGTCACTGGCGTCGCCGTCGTCTCCTTCATCGTCTGGCGCGCCGTTGCCACACCGGCTCAAGCCGCCACCTCGGCGTTGACGTCGGTGACCACGAATGGCGTCACTTCCTCTTCCGCCCCGACCGCAACTGACCAGTTTCGTCCGCGACCTCCGCCCATGGGCTTGACCCCAG
>CM065731.1:45361703-45371703 GCA_033310375.1 Conus canariensis | reverse complement strand
AACGGCCCCCGCTAAAATGATCGTCCAGGAAAGTGTTGAAGGAGCGAGACCAATGAGAAGACTGAAAAAATGGACTGACAACATCACAGAATGGACAGGGAAACCGTCTGTAGAGCCCAAGGCCTCGGTACACAACCGACAGAACTGGAGGAATCTGGTGAACAGTTCTTCAGTGCAATGCCCCATTGACTTCACACGGACCTAGGAAAAAAGTTGATATTACAAATACCAATACAAAATTATTCTTGCATTTTAAAATGATCTTGTTAAATCCAGAACGTGTGCGTGATTCTAGGATATAGTCATCTATTGACATTTTGTAGTAACTTGGATACACGGCTTTAATATGGTCTTGAGTCTCAGAAAATATAATGTTTACGTTATGATCTTTCTCAGATGAGAAAATGTTAATGTTTTCACCTGTCGTCAGTGCAATATATTCGTTATCAAATTTGAATTCTCGGCTCTCTTATTAGTGAGACATGACAGACACTGTTGGGCCTGATGAAACAGATGAAAGAACAAAATTGCATCTTTTTTTTGTAAACTTTATTTGTATATCTAGTTGCAAAGCCAGAGGACTGCAGGCGGAAATCTAAACAAATCTTAAATAAATGTTAGCGAACCGCCCAGAGAACGTGGACAAACGAGTCACAAGACGAAACACAACTAGTTTCGACCTCTTAGGTCTTCATCAGGTGAGACATTAACGAATAAAACAATGAAAATTCACTTAGCTTTGATCGCTTCAGATCACTTGGTAGGGTTCAGCGCAAGCCTTCTTCCTTGCGCTGAACCCTACAAGTGATCTGAAGCGATCAAAGCTAAGTGAATTTTCATTGTTTTATTCGTTAATGTCTCACCTGATGAAGACCTAAGAGGTCGAAACTAGTTGTGTTTCGTCTTGTGACTCGTTTGTCCACGTTCTCTGGGCGGTTCGCTAACATTTATTTAAGATTTATTTGTATAATTTCCACCTGGATGCAGAGAGACGGCATGTGTCTGGCTATTTTCAGATGCTCGTTGCCAGAGTCTAAGGATACTTTGTTTGTTCTGAATTCAAGAAAAAAAGACTTGGAATAAAACGATTAGCTTCTGACAACCTCTCTCATTCTGAAAGAGACAGTAAGTCGGCTTCATGGTATGAATTCAATATATTTGCATGTACGGCACTGCCTAGAGCTGATTCAATGGCTCTACTGTCTGTGGATTGTATGTCAATCAACAAGCTGAGCAGCTTTGATAAATAAACTTCTTATTCATAAATCCATTTTGATCGGACGAGGCTGGTGACTGTGGTAACGGGGGTTTATTGTTGTTGCCTCTATCTTGATCCCTTGGTTAAACATCAATGGCTGCCAAAAACGTTGACCCTTTCCGTGCTGTCACTGTCAAATTCTCTGTATGAAATTGCTCATGAAATAACTCGTCAAGTGAGTATCCAAAAACTTCGTCTTGTGAATGTTGTAAAAGTTTTGTCATCTAATGCTTGATGTTGTATCAAAGATCTCAGATTCTCCCCGTAAAAAATCGTTATTAGAGTTTTCTCTCCGGAACATGCAAGCCCATTTCATCATGATCCATGTACATGTTTGATGTCTCTATCTCCATGTACATGTTTGATGTCTCTATCTCTATGTACATGTTTGATGTCTCTATCTCCATGTACATGTTTGATGTCTCTATCTCCATGTACATGTTTGATGTCTCTATCTCCAGTTGATGAGTATTTTGTGCATGATTTATTACCATAATCTTATTAGATTTGCAATTGTCTAGATAGAAATATCGTCTGAATAATTATTTTACCACATGCGTGTCTTTTGATGGTACCTTTCGTAGGTCATAAGTAGGAGTAGCACACACAAAGGAAGTGATGATGACACATTGAAGGGTATGGGCATTCTGAAAAGATGCACGCACGAACGCACGCACGCGCCTGCACACACACACACGCGCGCGCCCCGCGCGCGCGCACAACACACACACACACACACACACACACACACACACGAATAATAACCTTCCCACTGGGATAGTTGTCAATCACTGTGAACACAGGCGTGAGCCAAAACCAAGCGATATCCACATTGACCCTTGCCCTTCTGCTTGGAGGCACAGAGCAGCCGCTTTCTCCAGTGAGTAGAACTATCTATGCAACTTTCAGAAAGTTCACATCCCCAATGTGCGCAGAAAGGCTGTACATACTCCGGGATTAAGACGCGTGCAGCACGAACACAAAAAACTCGTGACTTGCACCGAACTCTGAATGTCGCTCACAAAGAGGCTAAGAAAGACCAATTGCAAATGCGCTGCCTTGTCGTTGATTCAGAAGCACAAGAGAGAGAGAGAGAGAGAGAGAGAGAGAGAGAGAGTGTGTGTGTGTGTGTGTGTGTGTGTGTGTGTGTGTGTGTGTGTGTGTGTGTGTGTGCACTCTATGCAGATAAAGCATCTTTAACGCACACGGACACACACGCTGGCGTGCTTCTCCAGTATGTTTTCAAAGGGAGAAACAACTTAAAGCTGGGCAGAGCACAAATGACTGACAAAAACATAAGTGTAACCACACTATATTCTGCCCTCCCACCCACACCCCCAATATCTGAAGCCAAAAATCTGTCTAAAAAAAAAAACATTTCATGGTAAAAAAAAAAAAAGAGTCCCTAACTCCCCCATCCCGCTTTTACAAGAATCTGGATACCTTCCCCTCCTCTCCCCTCCCCTACTTTCCCGCTTTAATGACAATTTAGATGAGGTCCTCTTCATCCCTCATCCCCACTGGCTTTCATGAAAATTTAGAAGATGAATCCCTCTTCGACATCTCCCACCCCCCTCCCCTCCTCCATGTTTTTATGGCACTTCAGAAGTTGAGTCCCTCTTCATACCCACCCCCCCCCCCACCCCCCACCCCCGCTCCCACTTCCCTAGCTTTTCTATGAAAATTAGGAATGTCCCTCTTCCTCCCACTTCCCTTTACCCCGAGTTTTTCAAATTTTTTGGAAGATGAACCACATCTCCCCCTCCTTCCGCTTTTCTTCAAACTTGGGAGACTCCCGTAATGTTTTTGTCGGTTTTTAGTATTTTCACAGCTTGCCATGACTCCAAGTCTATTTTTTTTTTTTTTTTGTAGGTCGCCAGATTGGAAAATGTCCTGTTCCTCTGGTTCCCACTGGATATCTTTTGTTTGCCGTTTTAGCACATCATCTGTGCAGTACTTCATGTACACCTTTTGGTTGATTTTATGTGTCATCTTCTTCCTAATGTGCGTGACTGTATGATTTTTAATGGTAGCCACAGGCACACCCCGGGCAGTGGTGGTGGTGGTGGTGGTGGTGCTGGTGCTGGCGGTGGTGGTGATGATGATGATGATGATGATGATGATGATGACGATGATGATGACGATGATGATGATGATGATTTAACAGTCAGCTGCATTTACGTTCAAACTGTTCCGAGAAATGTCATCACATTATCTCCATACTGAATTCGTAAGAGGTCAGACAGGGGTTACGGCTTTGACAACCGAGTGGTTAGATCACTGCAGTATAGATCTAAGAATTTCAGGTTCGGTCCCCGCAGTAGGTGGAAAGTGGGATCAGATCTTCTTGACCCCCTAAGTCAACATTTACGCAGACCTAACGGAACTCCCTCCACATGATAAAGCATACAAAACACCAAACATGCTCATTAGAAGCCCATAATACTTGAGTTATGGAAACACGTGGATACTTAGCACGCATCAGGGTTCTTGGAGAGGCGGTGGGCACCTCTTCGCATTTTCAGCTGCCCACAGAAATGTCGTGATAAATACCCAGGACAGCACCAATAATTCGTAGGAATGAGGACTTTGTCGAGGCAGCTCTACTACAACTGATGGTGGGAAGATGAAAAAAAAACCGGCACTTCTTAACCTGATGCACATGCGACCGTGAGCATCTCATCTCGTAAAAACATTTATTTGTTCACCATGCATGTACAGTATTCAGGGAAATATTTAACCCACAGTGTCATGCTTAACAACATTTACATATTTCTGTTACTCCCTTTCTGTCACTTTTCACTTCATATGTAGTCCTACATAAATCCATCTTATAAACGGATACATTTGAAAATATGTCCATAATTTTGGCCTTACTACAAGGCCTGTTGCACTGTAGTAATACTAATAATGATGATGATAACAGTAGTTGTAGCAGTAGTAGCTGTAGCAGCAGCAGCAGCAGCAGTAGTAGTAGTAGTAGTCGTAGTAGTAGTAGTAGTAGTAAAGAAGACAATGATGATCATGCTAATGGTAATGTTTACATTCGAGAAGAGCCAGTAAATGACACCAATCCACCCACTCCCCCACGCCAATACCCTTACACACATCGACACTCCCCCACGCCAATACCCTTACACACATCGACACTCCCCCACGCCAATACCCTTACGTACATCGACACACCCCCACGCCAATACCCTTACACACATCGGCACTCCCCCACGCCAATACCCTTACACACATCGACACCCCCCACGCCAATACCCTTACACACATCGACACACCCCACGCCAATACCCTTACACACATCGACACTCCCCCACGCCTATACCCTTATACACATCGACATTATCTGGCATTTGCTGGACTTCCTCGGAAATAAGCATGTCTCTAAGAAAAGTCCAAAGCGCACCAATATCAAAATATTTGCCTTCATCCACATGAAAATAAACACTTTTCCTACATTAAAACGGCCACTTTTCCCACATCAAAAACCCCATCCTGTTCTACAACAAAACAAACATCTTTTTCCACACCAAAACAATCACCATTTGAACATTCAATAAACGTGTATTTTTCACAATCAAACAGACATCTTTTCTAACATCAAGCAGACACTTTTTCCATATGAATCATGTTTTTTCCACATCACATTTCTGCCATTTAACATCAAACAACTATCTGTATCCATTTTGAAAACAAACACCTTTTCCCACACGATACACAACCACTTTCTTCACACCAAACACAGCCACATTTATCAACGCCAAACACAGCCAATTTTTCCACAACAACCACAACTACCTTTTTCAAAATCAGGTACAACCACCTTTTTCAATATCACCTTTTCTCTCGCAAAGAACAAGCTTTGTCCACATCAAACACAACCACTTCCTTCATACCAAATACAGCCAACGTTTTCCACACCAAGCACAAGCACTTTCCAATACATCAAATACAACCACCTTCTTCCACATAAAAGACAGCCTCCTTTTTTTCCACACCAAACGCACCCACCTTCTTCCGCACAAATACAACCACCTTTTCTAACATCAGACAGAAAAACACCTTACCAACGTGCCCACCTTTTTATACGTCAAAACCGCCACCTTTGTCCACATGAAATGAAATCACCTTTTCCCGAGGCAACACCTTTTTCCACATCAAATCACACGTCTTTTTTCCACACCAACATAACCATCTTATTTTGCGACTAAACTATCTGTATTTTCTGCAAAAACACACACACGCGCGCACCGATGGAGTGAGAGAGGATCCGTGTGTGTGCGTGCGTGTGTGCGTGCGTGCGTGCGTGCGTGCGCCTGCGTGCGTGCGTGTGTGTGTGTCTGTCTGTCTGTCTGTCTGTCTGTCTGTCTGTCTGTCTGTGTCAGTGGGTATGTCTGTGTCTGTCTATCTGTCAGTCTGTCTGTCTGTCTGTCTGTAGACCTTTGCGTCTCCGTCCATATGTGAGTTATTTTCTGCTCTGAACATAGACGGGTTCCTATGATTGCTTGTGTCAGTGCTAATCCTCTAACACATACACGAGTGGCGAGTTGATGGCGTGTACCACTGCCTCTGTGGCATGCTAGAAGAAGGCTGATTCTTTGCACGGGCTTAAGTATCATGGCTTTGAATACAGTATGCAAATACCCAAACTCTCTCTCTTTCTCTCTCTCTCTCTCTCTCTCTCTCTCTCTCTCTCTCTGTATGTGTGTGTGTGTGTGTGTGTGTGTGTGTGTGCGTGCGTACGTGCATGCGTGTGTGTGTGCGTGCGTGCGTGCGTGTGTGTGTGGTGTGTGTGTGTGTGTGTGTGCGTGCGTGAGTGTGTGTGTGTGTGTGTGTGTGTGTGTGTGTGTGTGTGTGTGTGTGTGTGTGTGTGTGCCATGGACTTTTTTTTTACTCACAAAATTAATGTACCATGTTTGCAGTCGTTAAATAACCAGCTTAAAGGCGTTCACAAGCACCCAATATTATTCTGTCAGAGGGGATTCGACGTCTAACACTAAAATCATTTCCTTGTTTGCGAGTCTGTGCAGTGCAGACACGTGTCACACTGTTCTTGGACTATACAGCATGCAGTAGAGTAAGCTTACGCAAATAGCAGTGAATTCCGTTGCAATAAAGAAAATATGCGCGCGCACGCGCTCGAGCACGCATGCATGCGCGCGCGTGTGCACACACACACACACACACACACACACACACACACACACACACACACAGGCGCGCGCGCGATTGCTAACTCTCTCTCTCTCTCTCTCTCTCTCTCTCTCTCTCTCTCTCTCTCTCTCTCCACACACACACAACACACACACACACACACACTCAGAGAGAGAGAGAGAGAGAGAGAGAGAGAGAGAGGTGCACCAAAGCGGGGCACTCACACATACAAGAGAGAGAGACACACACACTTTTGACACTTGACACTTTGACATTTTGTTGTCATTACCAAAGAGGTCTTTTGACAACGGGGGACGGGGTTACAGAATAATAACATTTACATCTTCCTTTCCTTGCAAACAAATAATACACATTCATTCCCAGTGTGTATCAAGTCAAAGGTTTACAAAAAAAATAAGATCGTAACATTTCCTTATGTCCTCACACACAGGAGTAATATAGTAAGGTTTGTTTTTTTTTAATCGTAAGACAGATTCGACCATCCACTAAATCAAATGATGACATTGTATCTTATTGATCTCTTCCACATGCGATGAACGATATTATTCATTCATATATCTCTTATGATGCATTATCTTAAATTTGACTATCCTTCATTTGTCTAGTTTTCAATGCTCCCGCGATGAATTTCGAGACTGATTTAATTAAAAGTTCATCATCTGATGATGACACGACAGCGACATCTTGTCTTTTCGCTATATTTAACTGGAAAAATGAGCAATTTGTCCGCACTTCATTATAAGCAGTACAGTGGAACGGAAAGTGTTCTTCGTCATCAATAATGTGTTGAGAGAGAGAGAGAGAGAGAGAGAGAGAGAGAGAGAGAGAGAGAGAGAGAGAGAGAGAGAGAGAATTTTATTCGTAAAGGCCATAGCTCCTTAGAATGGGGGTGTACATGCAAAAGACATACAATCCCATAAATAAGTACATAATTAAGATGCATACAGACTTCTTCTGTTAAATGCTTTGTTCAAATATAACACTCGAGAGAGAGAGAGAGAGAGAGAGAGAGAGAGAGAGAGAGAGAGAGAGAGATAGAGAGAGAGAGAGAGAAACAGAACACGCTCCTCTCTCTCTCTCTCTCTCTCTCTCTCTCTCTCTCTTTAGACAATTACTTTCACATGTTTGAATCTACGTCTTGAAATTAGAGAAGCAAAATCTCAATACGACTCTCTCTCTCTCTCTCTCTCTCTCTCTCTCTCTCTCTCTCTTATAGCTTTAGACCAATTACTTTTACGTGTTTGAATCTACTTCTTGAAATTAGAGAAGTAACTCGGCAATAACACACACACACACACACACACACACACACACACACACACACGTTTTGTTTTTATTTAGGATTTTTTTTTTCAGTTTAAGTCCAGCCAATTAAAAAAAAATCAAAGTTCTAACAAATTCTTACCATAACGCAAACATTGAATTTTTGTTTCTGTCTCACCGTATTCTTTTTACATTTTTTTTCTACACCATCTACGATAGTCCTTCAAGTTATTAAAACAAAGTCACCGCCCTGTCACCACGACAGTGGACAGCAGTTCTGACAGGCGAACATCCAACTTCACAAGTGAAACGGTAAAGGCGTACACAAGTAACACGGGCGGTAATTTTTTTTTAAGAAAAGCACAGGGTTACTGCCCTTTTCGCATCAGAAAACCCCTGCTCTTCGCTCCAGCGCTCGCTACAGGCAGCTTGACGAGTGGTATTTAAGAGTATACGACGTCCGGCCAGCTGTGTTTGCATCATTACCCTCTGTTGATAGCCAATCAGCAAACAAGCCCTCCACTTACTGTCGCAAAGTTCAACACTGGCTGTATTTGGTGTCATTAGTGCCGCCATGACCAGGTGGACCACTTCCCCGTGGAGTACTCTCCGCAGTTTGGTAGGGATTAGCGTCAGAATGGCGGAAACTGCGCGGAGACTTAAGTTCCATCGAGCTTTGTTTCTTCCGTTGTCCGTGATTTTGTTGACTCTTTCTACCGAGCCAAGCGAGCGTCATTAAAATATTGTTTCTCTTCCGCGTGACAGCTCAATGCACGGTCTGAGTATCTGCCCCTGAATCGGGGCCCGTTTCACAGCCCACAGCCGCCCGCCTGGGTCATGTTGATGTTTGAGTTGTGTGGTAAAACTGACTCGAGGTCAGAATGCGACAGTTCTGAACGTGTACCGACATGAATTCCGTTTTTCCCTCTCAGTTCTTACTTGCATATAATTTACTAACTAAATAATTCCACAGTCCGGTTTTTATGTATATATAGTTCAGACAGTGCTGGTTTTGAACACTAAGGCACCGACAGCGCTGGAATGAGTCATTGTAAGTTTTGTCTTGCACAGTTTGAGTTCCTAACCTCCTGCATATCTGTGGATACATAACAAAGACGTGTGTATTGGTTCTTACAAAACAAGATTTCATTCGTTTCGGTTGGTAGCAGCGTCATCTTCAATGGCGCATACAAGGCAGTGGATTTATGCCCCTTTTGACAGGTGATATTGTTTGTTTGTGTTTATTTGTTCTTCTTTTTATCAATGTTCAGTTCATGCACGTGATAATCGCTAGTTGATTCGAGTTAGTTGTTTATTCCTTAAATTGTTTCTTTTCGTTTCATGGCTTATTTGTTTGTTGAGGGTTTTTTCATGTTACTGATTCTAGGTTTGTTTGGGTTTTGTTTTTGTTCTTGGGTGGATTTTTTTTTGTCTCCCGAGTATCGTTCAGATCATTTTCTTTATGCAAGAACACTTTTGTTTTCCTTTTCATGAATCTGTAACCTCACCCAACTTTGGTTTTTCTGTGTCTACATACAAACATTTCATGCTTTCTGTATAATAAAATTGGAAAATTCTCGTATTTCTTCTTCATTTTCATTGTCAACTAGAAACTACAGAGCTAACTACTGTTAAGATGTTGCTGCATATGTGACCATTTGTGATTCTACCATTCAAGTTTCTACATTCGACTTTCAAGGATAATGTCTGGTGCCCTTATGTGATGCTTTTTTTCGTTGTTTGTTTTACTGCTCATGTTGCTGTTGTGGTGTTGCTGTTTGTTTTAAATTGTGTGATTTATCTGGTCAACAAGCAATGGCATGCTCACCTAGAGACAAATGAATGAGAAACAACCATCCATCCATTCTGCACTCAAATACTGTACCTCGGTTTTAAGTGTCATCTAAGGGGCGCAGGGATGGTAGGGAGAGGAGAGGCGCGCGCGCGCGCATACACACACACACACACACACACACACACACACAAATTGCGCACGCAGACGTATGTACAGACAGAGAGACAAAGTCAAAGACAAGAAATTCAGGCAGACAAACAGACAGAGAAGAGCGGAGAGGACTCTGTGTGTGTGTGTGTGTTTCCATTTTTCCTTTTAACATCCGCATAAACCATCGTGTGCTCTGGAAATTTCATCAGTCATACCAATTCTGAGAAATCATGGCAACAATGACATGTTTGCTGGGACCCCATCCCTTCCCCTACACCTCCCTTTCCCCATCACATTTGTCCAGTACATACCCTTCTCCTCCTTCACCGTCTCCATCCCCTTGCCCCTTC
>CM065731.1:45354203-45356703 GCA_033310375.1 Conus canariensis | reverse complement strand
TTCTTTGTTTCTGTTTTCTGATTTAATGTATGTTTGTATGCATTCGGTGAGTGCGCGCGCGCGCGCGCGCGCGCGTGTGTGTGTGTGTGTGTGTGGTGTATGTGTGCGCGTGTGCCTGTGTGTATGTGTGCGCGCGCGCGTGAGTGTGTTGTGTCTTTATGTTGTGTGTGTGTGTGTGTGTGTGTGTGTGTGTGTGTGTGTGTGTGTGGATCTTTGTGTGTGTCTTTAAGTGTGTGTGGGGGGGGGGGGGGGGGTCTTGTGTGTGTCTGTGTGGGGGGTGGAGGGTCTGTGTGTGTGTCTTTGTGTGTGGAGGGGGGTGTCTGGCTGTGTGTGTCTTTATGTGTGCCTGTGTCTGTGTGTGTCTTTATGTGTGTGTGTGGGGGGGGGGGGATCTATGTGTGTGCCTGTGTGTCAGTGTGTGTGTCTTTATGTGCGTGTGTGGGGTGGGGGGGGGGGGATCTATGTGTGTGCCTGTGTGTCAGTGTGTGTGTCTTTATGTGTGTGTGTGGTGGGGGGGGGGGGGGTCTGTGTGTCTGTTGTGTCTGTGTGTGTCTTTATGTGTGTGTGGGGGGGGGGGTAGGGGGTCTTGTGTTGTGTGTTCTATGTGTGTGTGTCTTGTTTTGGTGGGGGGGGGGGGTGGGGGTGTGTGGTCTTGTGTGTGTCGTGTGTGTGTGGTGTGGTGTGTGTTTGGGGGTGGGGGGGGGGGGTGGGGGTCTGTGTGTGTGTGTGGCGGGCGGGTGTGTGTGTGTGTGTGTGTGTGTGTGCTGTGTGTGTGGGGGGGGGGGGAGTGGTGTGTGGGTGTGTGTGTGGTGGTGTGGGTGTGTGTGTGTGTGTGTTGTATTCACATCACTTGAACGTAGCGGAAAGCTGGAAATGCGCCCTTCACTTGACGTATTTCACCATAACAGTACACCATTT
This sequence comes from Conus canariensis, assembly GCA_033310375.1. Lineage (NCBI taxonomy): Eukaryota > Metazoa > Mollusca > Gastropoda > Neogastropoda > Conidae > Conus > Conus canariensis. The sequence goes on along the minus strand of CM065731.1, from coordinate 45,355,785 downwards.
GGACAAAGGATCACATCATTTCATCATTGTATTACACCACTTCAACATAATGTTACACCATTTCACCATAATGTTATACTATATCACCATACTGTTACACTATTTCACCATACTATTACACCTCTTCACCATAATATCACACCATTCCACCATAGTATTACACCATTTCACCACAATATTACACCATTTCACCTTAATATCACACAATTTCACCGTAATGTTACACTATTTCACCGTAATGTTACACCATTTCACCATAATGTTACACCATTTCACCATAATGTTACACCATTTCACCGTATTATTACACAATTTCACCGGAATATTACACCATTTCACCATAACGTTACACAATTTCACCTTAATATGACACCATTTCTCCATTATATTACACCATTTCACCATAATATTACACTTTTTAACCTTAACATTACACCATTTCTCCATAACATTACACCATTTCACCATAACGTTACACTATTTCACCTTAACATTACACCATTTCTCCATAATATTACACCCTTTCTTTATAACATTACACCATTTCATCATAACGTTACACCATTTCACCTTAACATTACACCATTTCTCCATAATGTTACACCTTTTCATCATAACGTTACACCATTTCACCTTAATATTACACCATTTCTCCATAATATTACACCATTTCACCATAACGTTACACCATTTCTCCATAATATTGCACCATTTCACCATAATGTTGCACCATTTCACCATAATGTAACACCATTTCACCATGATATCGCAGCCTACCATTGTCAGTACCCTCACGCTCACTCTTCAAACCTTTTCACAGCCCTTTCCACCCCGTTTAGCTCCCACCCTCTAACTAAACTCCCCCACCCCCACCCCACCCCCTCCTACATGCTCGTGGCGATCTGATGACCCATAAAAAGCGAATGCGTGTTGAACAACCCACAGATCTGTATTGTATGACTGCGAGAACTCCGAGGTATTAGAGTATGGGATTTTGTTGACACAAGGGCTGTGTTATTGTTTGGGCTGTCTCCCCACAAGAATGTGGAAACACCCGCCACGTGGGGTAGGTAGGATTCGCTCGATCGATTTGGTACCATACGGTATTCTGTGAGACGACCCCTTCCCCTCCCTGCTCCCCCACCTCTCCTCTCTCTCTCTCTCTCTCTCTCTCTCTCTCTCTCTCTCTCTCTCTCTCTGCCTGACTTTCTATGTGTGTCTGTCTGTGTGTCTGTCTGTCTCTCTGTCTGTTTGTCTGTCTGTCTGTCTGCTCTCTCTCTCTTCTCTCTCTCTCTCTCTCTCTTCTCTCTCTCTGTCTGCCTCTCTCTCTATCTCTTATTTGCTGTTGTTGTTCTTTGTTTCTTAACTTTAATGTGAATGATCGTGCTTGCTCCCCATACAATGAGCCAACGGCTTAAGTGAATAAAAATCTGAAGTCTGTAGTCTCGTTCTCTGGGACAGATTGGAAGAATAAGCTGTGTCTATAATGTCAGTATTAGACTGAATGACGTTCTCTCTCTCTCTCTCTCTCTCTCTCTCTCTCTCTCTCTCTCTCTCTCTCTCTCTCTCTCTCTCTCTCTCT
>CM065731.1:45346703-45349203 GCA_033310375.1 Conus canariensis | reverse complement strand
TTCCAGTTCACACTATCCGCCTACGGCACTTTTCGTCGTTTGATGACGAAGTCCTATCGCGAAATGTCGTTCTCAGTGTTCCCGTTGACCCAAGGGTTCCATGTCTTCGCCAAATGGGGGGTAGCCACAGCCAACACTGACGCCATTTCTGTTTTCACTGACGACATGTTAGGCACTGATTACGTCATCAGCACCTGGGCGGACTGCTGCAACGCCACCACTTTTATCTGTAAGGAATTTGTGTCTGTTTTGTCTGTGGTAATCTGTATGTTGGGCAAGGAAGATAGGGGGTGCCTTCCCTTTCTTCTTGAAAAAGTCTCTTCTTCTTCATCATCATCATTGTCGTCGTCGTCGTAGTCGTCGTCATCGTCGTCCTCGTCGTAGTCGTTGTCATCGTCGTCGCCATTCTCATCATAATCAACATCGTCGTCATAATCATTATTATTATCACTGCCATCGCAACAATCGTCCCAACCATTCCACTTTTCCGATTTAGTTGTTTTGTTAAATGGTTTCCTAGTCTTTCAATAGAATTAAAAACAAAATTTCATTTGGCTTCGTTTACTGTTAGTACCACTACTATTACTACTACCACACTACTTCAAGCACCACCACCACTACCACCACCACTACTACTACTCCTGCTACTACTATTACTACTACTACTACTACTACTACTACTACTACTACTACTATACTACTACGTCGTTGTCGTCGTCGTTTTCTTCTTCTTCTTCTTTCCAGTAAACCTATATCCAATGAAAATGAGTTTATACAAACAGACTGACGCAGAATGTGTCATTTTTGTAAAATAAATAAATAAATAAATAAAATGATACAAACTTCTCTCTCTCTTCTCTCTCTCTCTCTCTCTCTCTCTCTCTCTCTCTCTCTCTCTCTCCTCTCTCTCTCTCTCTCAAAAATTTTGAACAGTAGTATTTTGAACTGACCACCCCTGGTTGAAGGAATGGAAGGCTGGGCGAGAGTCTCAAAACAGACGTGGAAGGTAAAATGTTTCACTTTTGTCAAAGGTAAGATAAACTAAATGCAACCACAACTGCATGCAGAATCCGACGCTTGCCTACACATACATGAATAACACATTTTTTTTATTCCATTACAGATGTACAGATACTTGTGGAAAAGAAAAGTTAACAGCCTAAAAAAAAAAAGAAGAAAAAACAAAAACAAAAAAACAACGACGGAATTACTATGACGTGCATAAAGCATAGATACACCCACATCTACATTGGCATCCATGTAAACTTGGAGCCCACACATGTACACACATGTATACACTCATATACACAGACATAGTAAATGACAGGCAGATAACACAAACAGCTAGCGATTCTTTTTTTTTAACCGACTCTTTTTTAACAACCATACACTTTTCCGTTAAGAAAACCTCGTTTCTTTTAGTTGTTAAGTGAACTATGAAGTTTTATAGCATTCGAATGTTTAGACGGGTTTCTGAATAATTGAAAGCCACCAACCCATCACCCTCAGTTATCTCCTACACATGTTGCAGTGGTGTCGGCGTTGGACAGGACCAGCACCACTGTGAGCATCACGCTGCCAGACTCCTTCTCCTCCACAGTGACTGCAGCAGGACAGACCTACACCTCTCACTTCTCCCTGCAGGTAAGGCAAATAGAGTCCTTTTTATTTGGAAAAATACAGTTGTTTTGAAATGTTCTTGTTCTTCTTGTTCTTGATCTTGCTCTCCTCTTCTTCCTCCGACTCCTTATCTTCTTCTTCCTCCTCTTCCTCCTCCTCCTTCTCCTATTCTTTTTCTTCTTCTTCTTTTCCTTCTTCTTCTTCTTCTTCTTCTCATTCTTCTTCTTCCTCTTCTTCTTCTTCTTCTCATTCTTCTTCTTCCTCTTCTTCTTCTTCTTCTTCTCCACCTTTTCCTCCTCCTCTTCTTTCGTCCTCCCTCCTCCTCACCCTCCTCTTCCTCCTCCTCCTCTTCTTCTTCTTCTTTTTCACGCTTCTCTTCCTTCTCCTCTTTTTCCACCTCCTTCATATTCTCTTCTTCCCTCCTCCCTCCTCCTTCTTCTTCGCCTCTTTGTTCTTTCTTGCTTTCTTTCTCTCTTCTTCTTTTTCGTCTTACGCCTCTCTCTCACTCCTCCTCTTTTCCCACATTCTTTTCCTCCTGTTCCTCCCTCCTTCTCCTCCTCCTCCTTCTCCTCCTCCTCCTCCTCTTCAACTTCTTCTTCTGCTTTTATCTTGTGCAGTTAGATTTACCAATGGATATGATTTTTTGCATCTATGTCCATTTGGATTCCTACCATTAGTAACCATGTTTAGAAACTGTTCAGTAAGAAATTTCTTGTTGACCCTGTTATTTTAATCATCACCACTATCCGCAGCAGCAGCAGTAATCATAATAATGGTAGTTGTAGTAGCAGCAGCAGTAGCAGCAGCAGTAACATTAGCAACAGTAGCAGCAGGAATTGTATGGTATTTGTGTTCCAGCAGCCCCAGTAGTAGTAGTAGT
>CM065731.1:45331703-45336703 GCA_033310375.1 Conus canariensis | reverse complement strand
GTATGGAAGGAATAGTGCTAAAACATTCTTGGGGTAAAACAAGAAAAAAAGAAAGAAGGTGATTGTTTTCTGGCATTCTAGAGGTCGAGAAATAAGCCTGAATGCTCAGTAACTGAAATTGTATGGAAGGAATAGTGCTAAACATTACTGGGGTTAAAACAAATTATGGTGGCTGTCTCCTAGCATTCTAGAGGAAGAGAAGTAAGTCTGAAAGGTGTACAGAATTCCAGAGTTGAAGAATGAAACGGATGTGCTGCAGACAAAGAAGAAATTTGGCTAACTGTTCCAGAGTTAATGCAGAACCAGTGCTCATCACTTATAGGGATAAATAAGCTTGCAGAAAGATGGGTATACCAGCACAGTACGTTGTTGTCAGATCCATCGTTGCTTAGTTCAGATCTCATGAGTAAAGCTGCATGTTATCTGTAAGCACCTACTGACATGCACTTTCATTTGCACATGATGCGTCAGCATCCCACACCCCCTCCACTCACACACGCCTCCCTTTCTCATCCCTACCATCCCCCCCCCCCCCCCAAAAAAAAAAAAGAAAAGAAACCCTCGCCCTCTCCCACCGATAGTCACCCTTTCTCTTTAAAAAAAATGTGTGCGCGTGCACACACACACACACACACACACACACACACACACACACACACACACACACACACACACACACACAGGCGTATTCCCATGCACCCACTCTAATATCGGTGGGCAAGGGGGAGGGGCGTGTCTGTTTTTCTCTTTCGTCTGTACTTCCTTTCATTCTATTGCATTCTATGTCTGTCTGTCTGTCTGTCACACTTTCTCTGTAGTCCGAGCTTTTGAATACATTTAGACTTTAAAGGCTTATGTGTTTTCATGTATGCCTATAGAATTGTGTTAGTATGACTTCCTTCATTCCTCTCTCTCTCTCTCTCTCTCTCTCTCTCTCTCTCTCTCTCTCTCTCTCTCTCTGTGTGTGTGTGTGTGTGTGAGCAAATGTCTGTATGAGTGTATGTGCGTGTATAAGTGTGTATGAGGAGTAGTCGTAGTAGTTGTTGTAGCAGCAGCAGCAGCAGCAGCAGCAGTAGTAGTAGTAGTAGTAGTAGTAGTTGTTGTTGTTGTTGTTGTTGTTGCTGTTGTTATTGTTGTTGTTGTTGTTGTACCTATGAGCAGATGAAAACAGAAACCTTCAAACATACTGAGCGCTTCGAAGAGTTTTCTGACGTTGGAAGGTGAGCAGTGGGGATGAACCAGGAGCCAGTCGGCCATCTTGGCTCCAAACACTGCCACTGGGATGGACAGCAGAAGACCCACACTGGTCAACAGGTCCACCTGAAACAGAGCAACAACCCTGTGGTAACTGATAGGTCTGCGCGAAACAGACTCAAATACCCTGAACAAGTCAACAGACTGCGAGAAACAGGGCAAAAGACCTGCACAGGTCATTACGTGAAACTGGTCACACACACACACACACACACACACACACACACACACACACACACACACACACACACACACCACCGCGTAGATCACAATGTATTCCTGGAACAGACCAAAAACCTGCACCTGTCAACAGGTCTGCCTTGAACAGAGTACAAAAAAAAAAAAAAAAAAAACAAATAAAATAAAATAAACTGCATCAGTCAAATTAATACGTCTACCTGAAATGAATTTTTGCATTGGTGAACAGGTCTCTCTAAAATGGAGGCAAAACAGAATGCCTTAGTCAACAAGTCTGCGCGAAACAGAGCAAAAACTCTGCATTAGTCTACAGCTGTACCTGAAACAATAAAAAAAAATAAAATAAAATAAAAACTTCGCTGGTTAATAGAAATAATAAAAACAACCGGGCTCAACTAACATTTTAATTCAAATTTCACAAAAGTTCCAGCTAAACGCCGCCACCATCTCAGCATCATCAGAGTTAGGTCTACTTCCTGAAAGAGACGCAGCTGAGGATAAAGGTCTCAGCAACTTTTTTTTTTGTCTGCCACAACTCATTCGACTCTGTTTTTGCTTGTAGAGGCAACATTTTAACACAAGAGCGTGTGCGTGTGTATGAGTAGGAAAGGGAAAGAACTCTCTCTCTCTCTCTCTCTCTCTCTCTCTCTCTCTCTCTCTCTCTCTCTCTCTCTTCGTGTTTACGCTATGACTCTTGCGAACTCATACGCCTTTTTAATTGCCTCGGATTTTTATCACTGAAACAAAATACCGATGCTTCTCTCTGCCCATCTGGTTCATCATTCCCATCGCCTTTTGTCGGCCATTCCCATCGCCTTTTGTCGGCCTTTCCCATCGCCTTTTGTCGGCCTTTCCCATTACTCATGTAGTGTATTCTGTCATATACGCCGACAGGTCGGCAAAAAAAAAAAAAAAAAAAAAGCAAATGACTTCTCGTAATTTGGTACTATAGAGTAATTATGTAGAACAGCTGTGCTGTTTTACTTACAGGTACATATATAAGTGAGTGGAGATGATGTGACATACAAGGCTTTTGTTCTTTAGTTTTGTCGTGAGTTACAGACAAAAGCACACAATCAGAGCGAAGTTTTTCGTTTGTTTGTTGTTGTTGTTGTTTCTTAAAATTCTGCACTAGTCCAGGAGTTTTGTTCTGTTTCAGGTAGCTCTGTTAGGTAGACGAGTCAACCAGCACAGAGTTACTGTACTGTTCCATGACGGCGTGTTGACTGAAACAGGATTTTTGTTCTATGATCAGGGAGACCTGTTGACCCGCGCAGAGCATTAGGTTCGTTCTGGGTAGACCTGCCAACTAATGCAGGGATTTTATTCTGTTATATGCCGCACCTTTTACCAGTACAGTTTTTTTTGTTTGTTTTTTTTAATGATTTCTTTCAAATAGGCATTTTGATCACCGCAAGGTCTTTACTCTGTTTTGGGTAGTCGTGCTGACCAACGTAGGGGCCTTGCTATTTCAGATGAATCTTATGACCAGTACAAGGGGCTTTTTTTTTTGTTTTTGTTTTGTTTTGGTTTGGTTTGGTTTGGTTTTGGTTTGGTTTGGTTTGGTTTGGTTTGGTTTGGTTTGGTTTTTGTCTTTTTCTCGGCCAGTGGGAAAAGCTTGAAGGCTGATGAAATAACAGGTTATTCGTCACACGTGTAAGTGTAAACTTGTTTCAAAGGATCCTTGGCGACTTACGCCGAAGTCACGTAGGTGCATGTTTTGGTCTGTTTTTTTTTTTTGTTTGTTTGTTTGTTTTATGAAGTTGACCTTGCATCAGTTTCGGATTTTTGTGCCTTTATTCCACGCGTGAGTCGAAAACCATAAAGACTTTGTAATCATAGACAATGCAGTGTCCTAACACAGAGCAAAAATCTGAGCTGTCAGCAATTGTACTGCTACATAGAACAACACAACTTTGCTTTGCAACAGCTTTTCACATAGAGTACTTTTTTTTTTAATAAATCGGAAGAATCGAGTAAGCTTCTTCTCCTTTCCCTAACTTAATCAAGGCAAGCAACGTTTGCAGTACCCAGGGGGTGAAATCTCATGTAAAGAGTTGTATGGTTTTTGTTGTTGTTGTTGGGTTGTTTTTTTTCCAATTCACTCTACTTTGAGAACAATTATTACACCCATATATGTGAATTGTCCGTATACTTTCTGCCACGAGGAGTCGGTTAATTAAATCCTAGATTCATGGCGTAAACCTTTGGCATTGCTTTTTCGCTCAAACTTTGCACTGTTTCTGGCTTAAACTTTTTTTTGTTTGTTTTGTTTTGTTTTGTTTTTTTTGCTGTCCCAACCTCTGCGCTACCTCAGAGGCAGTACACCCACGCCGCTTATTCCGACACCCCGTCCACAGCCACAGCCCGGTCGGCCCCGCCGCAGACCCGGCACCGGCAATCCACAGGGAGCAGTCAATGTCAAGTCAAGAGGCAACCCACCGGAGGAGACACTGCACTGCTGCCGAGTCACTTCAGTGGCGTTCAGTGGCGCCTGTTCTGATCTAACATACGCAGGACACCACCTACTAAGCCCCTACTGACGACAATAATTGCTTAGTCGCGGAGCCGGCGTGAGTGAGCTCTCCCTCCGGAGGGCGCCACCACGTCCGTCCAACGACAGTCCCCATGGACTCGCCGATACCGGTGACCCCGACGGAACCAAACCAAGGCACAGACGTGGAGAGGACATCGAAATTGAGGTCACCATGAGAGCAGGGCATGATAAACTTTATTATACTCCATTTCCGCTTCTTCTAAAACATGTTAACTTACACGTTATGCAATCTGCTTTAAGGAGAAAAAAAAAAAAAACGTGAATGATCATTGTGACATCACTTCCAACATCGCCGTTGTTTCTATTGTGTTTGATTGTATTTGGCAGATTATCGCCCCTGACGCTCTCCTTATTTATCGGTGCTAATTGTTGATCCCAACCAGTGCTAACTGATTTTTGATCCCTGTAATGTGCACATCACAAGTAGGCGCAAGCGACTCTGTGTGTGTGTGCGCGCGCGCGCGCGCGCGCGCGCGCGCGTGTGTGTGTGTGTAGTGTATGTGTGTGTGTGAATATGTGTGTGTGTGTGTGTGTGTGTGTGTGTGTGTGTGTGTGTGTGTGTGGAGGAGATAAGCAATCATGCTGGAGGTATGTTAAGTAACTTTTTACTACATGCATTACCCATGATGGATATTCTGTCGGGGGTCCAAATATTCCAAATCACCGAAGTGGAAATGGCGGCTTCGACCAGCAGTTCTGGTTTTCGTGATTCGAAAAGCTGTTTCACCATGCAGACGACATAACATGTGAGTCACCATGTCTTTGAATAAATGAAAGTGAACTACAGTAAAGTTGACGTCGAAAACAATGCAAAACTTTGGATGAAAAACCACTTCAGAAGTTTACGCCACGCCTAATTTAGATTGGCTATCATTTTAGCTGTTTCGGCATTTCAATGCCCTAATCCATAAATGCATATTGACATAGGATTTTTGTCAATCACCCAGTCCAGTCAACTAGCATCCTAACCCAAATGTGGTCGAAGGAATAG
>CM065731.1:45291703-45329203 GCA_033310375.1 Conus canariensis | reverse complement strand
CCAGAGGTCAAAACCAAACAAAAAATCTCTGATCTGATCGTCAAAAGCAAGAATTGAACTCCTGGATCAAGGGAACGATGACCCACTAGGCCACCAGGTCCATACTGAGAACTGGCCAGAATGCTTTCTCATAAGAACTACTCGCTGTACACGGGCATTTTTCACCCTCTCAAAAATGATTCCCTGTCCATGATCATACTACCTGGTAGAGCAGAGGCCGAATGACCTAGATGCAGATAAAAAATTTAAAAAAAAAAAACCTTGCAAGGAAATGTGAAAGAGTAAACTGATCAAATCGTCCTCTGCATTGTTGCATATAGCACGTCCAGTGGTCATTGCATAAGGGCATCTGCCAGGGAGCTAGTATGTCCCTCGTCTTAATGGAATGTCCTGTGCGTGCCTGCACCCTGTGTGAACGCAGCGCAGGCTTCCAAGGGTGGTGCAGGATTGCTCCCAGCTGGTTGGCTCGGCAGTTGAAGACAGTTGAAGACAGTTGAAGGCAGTTGAAGACAGTACTTCTCTGGGTCCCCCGCCTACACCTTGGGGTGTCTTTTTATCTCAACTCCTCTGCACTGCTGCACATGACTGAGGACAAGGCAGCTGCTGAAGTTCATTGGTCTCCCATGGATACTCTGGCCATCCATAGGCATGAGAAGATCACACGAACAGAGAAAAACACAAGCATGATGTCGACGCAAGCTGTCTTCTTTTCGGGTAACCCCCTAGAGGTGTTTCCCCGCGTCTATTTTAAGATTCAGTTTTAGGTGTTTTTCCTGGGTCTATTTTAAAAGAAAATCCTAAAACGCCAAGATGACTTTTTGACAATATGGCGGTGTTTATGAATGATGATGATGATGATGATGATGATGATGATGATGATGATCATCATCATCATCATCATCATCGTCATCATTGTTACTGTTGTTATTGTTATTATTATTATTATTATTGTGGTTATTATCATCATAATCATTACTATTATTATTGTTATTATCATTATTATTACAAGAAGAAGAAAAATGAGGAGGAGGAGCAGGAGGAGGACGAGGAGGAGAACAAGAACAAGAACAAGAACAAAAGGAACAGTATAGTTTACCTTGCAGGTAAAACACCCTCGCCCAGCCCTCTCCGTCACGGCAGAAGCAGGCAGCAGCCAGGTAGGAAACGGCGTGACCCACCTGAAAGCCGCTCTCCACGATGGCGCTCACCAGACTGGTCTCTGTCCGGCCGCTCCACACTGAGGCTATAGTCATCACCGTGGGGTACAGCGCCCCCTGGATGGTTAAGAAAGCATCTACGGCTTTGAGAGCTTACAGAGTAGAAAAAAAGAAGGAGAGGAGAGGACGGCAGAAACACGGTCGTGTAGACTACGGTACAATATAGTGCAGTGTGATATGGTATGATAGGAAAAGCACTGCCGGACCTGTACGGTGGAGTGGAGTGGAGTGCAGTAGAGTTGAGGAGAGCAGAGAAGAGTGGAGGACAGGAGAGGACAAGAGAGTAGAGCACAGTGTAGTATAGGGTAGTATAGTACAGTACAGAATAGTTGCACAGCCCTTAAGGTCGTACATGGCACAGTACGGTACAATACAGTGCAATGCAGTCTCGTCTATACTTGTCTGATCTAGTCAAGAGGCACGGCCTAGAGTCATGATACGGCTTCGTTGGTCGACTATGCTTTAAGCATCATGAACTGAACTGAATCGAGGTCTTAAAGAGAAGAGTAGAATGGGGCAGAGTGAATTGAAGTGTAGTAGAGTGTAGCATATAGTACATCGACTGCATAGTGGTACTTTATTGTGTGATGATCGATCGTATCGTATATCTTGTCATCATCAAGGCTTACAAGGCTCATAAGAGCGGTAAAGCCATAAGACGTACAGGCCTTTACTGGGTTGGACTGATATCGTATCGTATCGTATCGTATTTGCATTCGACCGTGTTGTGTCGCATGGTATCGTGTCGTATTGTGTGGCTTTTTATTGTATCGTATTATAGTGTATCGCATTGCATGGCTCTGCATGGCATTGCATGGCATGGCATGGCATCGCACTGCATCATATCGTATCGCTTGTCAGTGTGTGTGTGTGTGTGTGTGTGTGTGTGTGTGTCTGTGTCTGTGTCTGTGTCTGTGTCAATGTCTGTCTGTATGTGTGTGTTTGTGTGTGTGTGTGTGTGTGTGTGTGTGTGTGTGTGTGTGTGTGTGTGTGCGCGCGCGCGCGCGCGCGGTATACACATAGAAACCTGATCAGACTTACAGAACTGGCTCCTTTCAAGAAACACAGAGCGGCAGTCGCCACGGGACCCCAGGACATGGCCGGCACAGACAGCAGTGACGTCACCACGCACACGCACGTGGTTCCCAGCCCTATTGGTCGAGCCCCCACGTGCACGGAAATGACAGCGACCGGAAGCTGAATGATAAAATATCCTACCGACATGGCGGCCAAGATCCAGCTTTCCGATTCTTTCGTCCAGACTGGCAGCTGAACAAAGGAATATTGTGGATGAAGAAAAAACTGTTTGGGATTCTTTTAGCTAAATGACGAGAGAAAGAAAACATTATAAACAAGAAAGACTTGCAGGCATGTACACACAGACTCACGTATTCAATACATGATAATATTGATGCACTTACACCCATGCACGCGCGCTCATTCACCATTGATGGATAGAAATAGAATGGATGCCAACCGAATTGCTTGGCATGCTTCTCTGTTCCAACATATTGGTTCACAACCTTGCTCAGGGGCAAGGGAGATTATATCTAAAGCAGACAATTAAAGAGAAAATGTCATTATCTTACTACTACGTTTTAAGATATTCCTTTTAGTTTTTTTTCAGCGGAACGTAAGGATCAGTCTGTGTTTACTCAAGGTATATGTTCTCCTGAAAAAAAAACAGTCTGCAAGCTGTAAACATGGCTTTAGTTCTCTTTTCTCCAACATTGTTTAAAGCGTGTTTGGACACTAACAGAACGGGGTCTTGCGACGATTGGGCGGGCTGAACTGGAGATTCAAGTTTTAAGATAAACAGATACACTGTTAGGTAGATAGATAGATTGATAGTTAGATAAATATACAAAGTGATAGACAGGCAGGAAAGCAAGTGGATGGATGGATGGATGGATGGACAGGCAGATAAAATACGAATATGAGGGCAGATAAATAGGTGGGTAGGTCGTTGGATTGACAGATAAATAGGCAGATAGATAGGCTGGTAGGTAGATAGATTGACAGATAAATAGACAGTGAAAGAATTACATACAAGACCGACAGACAGACAGACGAATAGATAGGCACACAGACAGACCGTCAGACAGATGAACAAATGAACAGATAGATAGACACATAGACAGACAGACAAATAGACAGATATCAGATAGATAGATAGATGGACAGACGGACAAACAGACACATACATACATACATACATAACATACATACATACATACTACATACATACATACATGGGTAGATCGATCGACAGACAAAACAACACATGCATGTGGGTAGATAGACAAACAATACAGGCACGTTTAAATCCCAAATAAGTTTGAGAAACGACACAGAATTTTTTAAAAAAATCTCTAATTATGATTCTCTTTCCCAGAAATGTCCTTTACGGTGTCGGACGGTGTCGAGTCCCTCGCTGAGGTAGTATTGATTGGAAACACAGTCACGATGCCCACAGTCAGGCCATTTCTGGCACTGTCACCACTGCCGTTCACCATCATCACTTCAGTGGCATTCCACTCTTTGTAGCTGTAAAAAAAAAAAAAAATAGACGAACAAACAAAACTTAACATCCAAAAACCTAAATCATACTGAAACATTTACTTTCAGTGAGGAACGAGGTCTTTAAAACTCCACAGCAAATTTCACAAGAATTAAACCTAAACCATTCTGCAACATTTACTTTCAGTGAGGAAAGAGGTGTCTAAAAATCCACAACAAATTTCAAAAGACTCCGCAGTTCTTGAAGCAAAGACGATGTACTCTCTTTCAGTGCAGTTTGTTGTATGCATGAGTATTTTGCCTGTACAAGGCGTGTGTAGGCCAAGACGCATCACACCGTCTTCCTGACACCAATGTGGATCAATGATCTGTTTTACAAACTGTTTTTCTTTTAATAGAGGCATAAAGTTTCAGAATTTCACAGCAAACTTTACGGGTGCTTAGGAGACCCGGGATTTGATTCAGAATGCTACCTTTCAGAGTAAATGTGTGTCCTTATACGTATTCGTCTTGATTATGTTAGCCCAAACGGTCAAAATGTGATTTACGTCTACGCGTTCTGTAATTAGCGAGCTCAATATTGCTATTCCTCAGCGCGAGTTACAGCTTACAGAGTAGAAACTGATTTTCCGTTGTCGTTCTTGTTGTTGTCGTTGTTGTTGTTGCTGTTGTTTTTTGTCCTTGTTTTCTGTGTGCACCTATGTATCTATCTGTCAGTGCGTCTGTCAGCAACATGACAACATAGGGACGGGTCTTCATTACACTTTAGAACATTACATAGCAGGCGTTGCCCTAGTCTCGGTGTTCTTGAAGAAAAAGGAACACCCGAAGGTGCTGGGGAGGACCCAGAGAAGCACTGTCTTCACCTGCCTTTAGAGCAGTCCTGCACCACCCTTGGAGGCCCGCGCTGTGTTGACGATGGGTACAGGCACGCGCAGGACACTCCATTAAGATATCAAGGGACATAACTGCTCCTGAACAGAGGTAAATCAGACTACAGGATGCAGCTCTTAACAGCCTTAAAGTAGCATCCCCATGGGTGTACCAGCCCGTATTTCATGACTGCAGAGCCCACCGGCGAAAAACCCTCCAGCTGCCGAGCACACCCCACAGACCCAACCACCCCTGCCCACGGACAGATGAAGACAGTGCCACTCCAGACACAGCCAAGCTTTCGCCATACGGTCTTATGTGCCCTCAAGAGAGAATCCAAAGTTGTAGTCTTTCCCACTGTCAACAGGACTTTCCCTGGGGTCAGTGGGTCTTTCCTCACCGTCACTGGACCTTTCTCCAGGGTCAGCCTAGTTTAGGCAAAGAAGAAAAAGAAACACCCGAAGGTGCTGGGGAGGACCCAGAGAAGCACTGTCTTCACCTGCCTTTAGAGCAGTCCTGCACCACCCTTGGAGGCCCGCGCTGTGTTGACGATGGGTACAGGCACGCGCAGGACACTCCATTAAGATATCAAGGGACATAACTGCTCCTGAACAGAGGTAAATCAGACTACAGGATGCAGCTCTTAACAGCCTTAAAGTAGCATCCCCATGGGTGTACCAGCCCGTATTTCATGACTGCAGAGCCCACCGGCGAAAAACCCTCCAGCTGCCGAGCACACCCCACAGACCCAACCACCCCTGCCCACGGACAGATGAAGACAGTGCCACTCCAGACACAGCCAAGCTTTCGCCATACGGTCTTATGTGCCCTCAAGAGAGAATCCAAAGTTGTAGTCTTTCCCACTGTCAACAGGACTTTCCCTGGGGTCAGTGGGTCTTTCCTCACCGTCACTGGACCTTTCTCCAGGGTCAGCCTAGTTTAGGCACAGTCTACAGTCTGTTAGGTCAGTCTACAGTCTGTTCTGCCTAGTTTAGGCACAGTCTACAGTCTGTTCTGTCTTTCGGCAAATGTCGTGTTTAGGCACAGTCTACAGTCTGTTAGGTCAGTCTACAGTCTGTTCTGCCTAGTTTAGGCACAGTCTACAGTCTGTTCTGCCTAGTTTAGGCACAGTCTACAGTCTGCCTAGTTTAGGCACAGTCTACAGTCTGCCTAGTTTAGCTACAGTCTACAGTCTACAGCCTAGTTTAGCTACAGTCTACAGTCTACAGCCTACAGTCTACAGTCTACAGCCTAGTTTAGGCACAGTCTACAGTCTACAGTCTGTTCTGCCTAGTCTACAGTCTGTTCTGCCTAGCCACAGTCTACAGTCTGTTCTGCCTAGTTTAGGCACAGTCTACAGTCTGTTCTGTCTTTCGGCAAATGTCGTGACACATCGGATGAGCATTTGAATATCATGGCGACTTTTTTTTCTCAATTCAGAGGTTAAACAAAACTTTCTTAATTAATTTTACAGAGACTCCATGGGGGCGGGGATCGTCGTGCTGATCCAGATTAAACGCCGGATCCAGGATCGTTCTTTCATTCGTAGACACCTTTTTAAACTTGCCTCACAAGAGTAATATAAAAAAATTCATACAGATACAATGCAACCAATGATATGAAATAGCTGACGTCGTTTTATAATGTAATCACTGCTCATATGGTACTTAAGGTTAATTAAGTCGAATCTTTGTTCTTACCACGTTTTCGTCTGCAAAGCATAATAGAAATCACTTGCGATGGATCTGGACTTTCTCAATACTTTCGCCAGTGTTCTGTTTTCATCTACGTCTGCTGGTTTGTCTATTTGTTAGCAAGATTACGCAAAACCTATTCAACCCGTTGTAGCGAAATTTGGCAACAAGATGAAATTTGGATCAAGATCGAACCTAATAAGTTTTGGTACGGATCTGTGGGCGTGCATATCCAGATAGATGGCAGATCTGACATCGGGTCACATTTACTGATTGGACGATTCCCAACTTTCCACCGTTGCATAAACACTATGAAGGACGGATCCAGGATTCGCTTGACTTGGACGGAGGTCTGCGCTCTCCCGAGTGCATTCTAGTTCCGAGTTTGAATGGTATGTGTGTGCCAAATAAAAAGAATGGTGACATTGTTTGGAGAGTCAAAATCTACAATTGATCAACAGACTTTGCATCTGCACATGACGAAATACCGACAGAAAGCTATAATTATTACACTCGCTGGCAAAACAAAACAAAATGACAAAGAAAAGGCGTTTTGGGGAGCACAGATTTCCGCCAAGGTCGAACAGATCTTTCATCCGCCCTTTGAGTCACCGCACGAGTGAAAACAACATTATTTTCCCGCCAGTGGAGATAAGGAAGTAGATGAAACTCGGCTGTGTGATCCCAGTCTTCCCAGTTGAGCCCATAGCAGACTCAGTTCTGGCTAAATTCCGGTCTAGGCCGAACACCTCGAAAGATTTCTGTTTAAGTCGCTATTGACCTTTTATCCTAACTTTCCCAACCCAATCCCATCAATTTTTCTACTTATGTAGTTACTGACTTGTTTTGAATTACCAACTTTCTTCACAACTTTTTCTGTTCATGTCGAGATTGACCCTCTATTTCGACTTACTCCACTCTCCTCTAAAGGTTTTTCTGTCCGGAAGTACCCCCACCCTACAGATTTATGTCCGTGTCATAATTGACTGACAGGTCTAGACATATCCCATTCTGTTCCATGAACTTTTCTTCATGTCGTAACTAATCTTCCTTCGGGACTCCTTTACCCTACAGATTTCTGTTTATGTCACAAATGATCCCCTGTTCAGAATTACCCTCACTCGACAGATTTGTGCTCATGTCATGACGTAGGCCTATCCCACTCAGCTCTATGACTTTCTGTTCATGTCGTAATTTACCTTCCGTCGGGACTCATTAACACTACAGGTATCTGGAAATGTAAGTGTCCCTCTCTCCCGACTCACAGCACTCCTCTCTACAGACTTTTGTTTTTGAATTTTTCAAAAATCTGACTCAAGGACTGACCTGTTTGTGGAATATACTGTTTGCCGTCGCTTCTCCTGTGTCTTCGGGGTGCTGACCGGTTCCCACGAAGCATTCAGCGCCTCACTAACGGGCCAGTCGGGGAGTCTGGTCCCAGTAGCGATCGATTCCTCAGCGGCGAGTCGGCGACAGGTGAATACGGCGGCTTGACTGCTGAGGCCGTGGAAGGAGAGAGAGGAACCCAGCCCCAGTATCAACCACACCGTTAGACGGTATGACATGCAAATTCCCGCTGCACGATATATACATGCTCTGTACGTACATTATGCTAGTAAGTATGCATGTTAAACGTTCGAAGCTTGGTTTGGGTACATATGTTATACCTGAAGTATACGAAGTTGCATAAGAAAATGGATAACGACACAGGATTGAGATATCCTGGTGGGTATTGGTAGGTTCACTGTTCATCCAGAGGATTATCAGTGTGCATGGCATCTGCTAGCGACAGCTGTTTCGCTCTGTGAAGAGCTCATCAGTCTGTTTCTTTGTTGTTGTTTTTTTAAATGGTTTCACCTGAAACATTTCTACAAGTAGAAAAGCACCTCTTCATAGATAAAACGGGTACCTTCTATACTTTAGTTATATGCTCCAAATAAAAGACATGAGTAGGCCTATTCAGTGTAAAAGGATTTCGCTTTAAATCACACACACACACACACACACACACACACACACACACACACACACACACACACACACACACACATACCCTCTCTCTCTCTCTCTCTCACACACACACACACACACACACACACACACACACACACACACACACACACACACATTGATATTATGAAAATGATAACAATAATACCCTCAATGACATACTTCCTCTGAGGTGTAAAGAAATCAGAATTAAGATAATCCATAAAGTGCCCAGGGAGTCCATTGTTTCATCAAAGAAGTCAGCGTATAAGACACGCAGGCAGCAGCTGTTTCGTTCTGTGGAGAATTCGTCAGGGCGTGTTTGTTTGGATGTGTGCATCTATAACTTTGCCCTCTCTTTTCTCTTCTTTCTGCTCTCAAGCCAACACAGGACTCACACATGCACCGCACCCGTTCGGGATACAAACAAATGGCCCGTTGGCCCTTACCTTTCTTAGATTCCAAGTCCAGAATACTTAAGCTCTCCTTGTCCGTATCCTCCATGATGACCTCACCCGGATGGCCACCACGACGTCAGTGCACGTCTCCCGTTTGTCACAGGGCTGTACATGTCCATTGTATGACCACAAAGCACAGACAGACCGCTCCTTGATGGAGGTCACAATCAGCATTTTTTTTTTCAGAGCGCTTTCATAAAAACGCTTTACAATAACAAAAACCATTCACCTATACAGAATCTCTCTTTTTCACGCACATTATGTACACGTAAACGCACGCGCACGCTTTGTCTCTTTCTCACTCAAGCCACCCCCTTTCCCTACACACACACACACACACACACACACACACACACACACACACACACACACACACATACACACACACACACACACAATATGCACGCGCGCACACGCATGCACGGGCGCACGCACACACACACACACACACACACACACACACACACACACGCGCGCGCGCGCGCGCTCACTCACACTCACACACACACACACACACACACACACACACACACACACACACATACATAATCATCATCATCATCATCATGAAAGCGTAGATGCATGGTATCGTGGTTTAAGTTGCGCCAGTGGCCCGATACCTCCGTCTTCAGCTGGAGTTTTCTTTCGGGGTGCCTCACCCTTAGCTCATGGCCCGTACGTCCTGCCCTGTGAGCACAGGGGGGATTGTTTCTCCGAGGGTCCCACCCCAGGGCTAGAGGTTATAACGCGCCTCTTGACCGCATAATGAGCCCGTTTTAGGACACATGGGGTATTTCAGTGAGGACAACAGTGCCACTTGTTGACCCACCCCGTCCTGGTAGGAACATCGCCAGTTGGTCCGGGACTGCTTATTCTGCCAGGCAAGCCTGACTTATATCGCAGCTAACCCCCATATCTGAGGGCCGTTTCCCTATCCGTCACCTGGGGACCCGCCGGGTTGGGGTTGGTCGCCCCACTACTGAATTGGAAGCAGCCTGGTCCCGGTCAGAGAACTGCCAAGAGGGGTCAGAGAAGCGATCTACGCAGATGATCTGGTACTGTGGTGCTCTGAAGAGTACACCACTACAGCACAGGTACGCCTCCAGACTGCGCTCAACAAGATCAGCGACTGGACCAAGGAATGGCTTGTCTCTGTCAACTCAAGCAAAACAACCTACACAGTCTTCAGCCTATCCAGCAAGAAGCAAGAGGCGAAGCTGACACTGAACAACCAAAGGCTTGCAGAGGAACCCACACCTACCTACCTGGGAGTGACCTTTGACCGCAGGCTCACTTGGAAACAGCAGATAACCAGATGCTGTAGCAGAGCCAAGCTGAGACTGGCGATCATGAGGAAACTTGCGGGGACGGACTGGGGTGCTGACGAACGTATCCGGAAGAGACTCTATACGGGGAGAGTCCGACGACCTGTAGTTGAGCACGGGACATCAGCATGGGCATCAGCTGCAAAGTCTAACCTCGACCATCTCAACAAGATACAGAACCAAGCTCAGCGTGTCATAACTGGTGCCATGAGATCCACCCCAATCCTGAAGATGGAGGAGACCACTCGGCTACAGTCATTGGAGGACAGAAGGGACACAAAGATCCTCATCTAGGCAGCAAAATTCAAACGCCTTGAAAACCATCCAATGAACAACAGAATGAGCAGACCCATCAAGAGCCGGCTGAAAAGAGGCAGCTTCATCCACCAGTCAAGACGCCTTATCCCCGTCTTGATGGAACACGAAGCAAAGCCTATCCCTGCAAATGTCACCCACCCATCATGGAAGAGGCAGGTGTTCCCAACAGTCGTCACCAGCATTCCCGGAGTGGAGAAGAGAGGAACACAGTCAGATACCCAAAGGAAAGCCCTGGCCATGGAGTACATCTGCAACCAGTACCCCCAGGAAGTTGGACCCATGTCTTTACAGATGGCTCCGCCACTGATGCAACGAGGGATGGTGGAGCTGGAATCTTCCTCCGATACAAAGACGGGGATGAAGAAATTGCAATCCCAACAGGAAAATACTCCACCAACTTCCGAGCTGAGCGAGAAGCTCTCTGTGAGGCAGCCACAACAGTCTCGCAGAACTCCACAAGAACAGCAGGGCAGGTGGTGGTGTTCTCAGACGCTCTCTCCGTGATCCAAGCCCTCAAGAACTCCTGCTGCAAAGAACAGAACCATCTTACTTCAGCCCTTGTTGCCCTGAGTGCCAGAGTGGAGAAAGTGGTAATACAATGGGTACCAGCACACTGTGGCATCAGAGGCAACGAAAAAGCGGACATTCTGGCAAAAGACGGTGCACAGAAGGAGCAGGCCAACAACCTTGTGCCATACGATGAAATCAAGACAATCATCAAGGCACAACAAGGAATAAAGTGGCACCTCCAGCACCCCAAATACAACCCAGAAGACAAATACCATTTGCAGGGACGACGGGAACAGGTCAAGATCTTCCGCCTGAGGACTGGACACAATCGCGTGCTCCACCACATGCACACAAAATTTGGCATTGGACAGAGTGGAGAGTGCCCTTGTGGTGAGAGACCAATCACAACCGACCACATCCTTCAAAACTGTATGGCGCATGCAGTATCCAGAAGGAAGTACTGGCCAACACCGACAGCAGTGGAAGCCAAGATGTACGGCACCCTGGAGGAGCTGCAATGGACGGCAGCCTTCATCGAGGACACCGGGCTGCTCATCTAACGGGAGGCGAACGAGGAAGAAGAACACACACACACACACACACACACACACACACACACACACACACACACACTTACACACACTTACACACACACACACACACACACACACACACACACACACACACACACACACACACCGCACCGCACCGCGCCGCACCACCAACACAATAGTTTTGATGGATGAGACGGAGACGTTAACGGGCAATCAGTTTGAAGGGTAACACTGGCGGATTGTGGCAGACAGAGACTTTAACGGGCAATCAGTTTGAAGGGTAACACTGGCGGATTGTGGCAGACGGAGACGTTAAAGGGCAATCAGTTCCAGGTTTGCGTAGCAGAATTACTGAAAGTTCTTTCCCCATATCTGGGTCTGTTGAACTTTTAAGCATTCAAAACGTCTTCTTTTTTCTTCTTGACCGAACCTGATTACCTTGTAAGGCTAGTCACGTTCGAAATTGTGATTTCACTGAAATTCCTGATAGATTCCGCTGTGAGTATACATGCTCTTTCTTCCTCGATCGTTGCCTACCTCCAGATTTTGCTAAAGTTACCATTAAAAAGAAAAGAACACGCACACATGCGCACACGAATCTGTTTTACCTGAAGAAGAAAAAGAAGAAAACAAGAACAAGAACAAGAAGAAGAACGAGAGCATCTATATACAAGAAGAACAAGAAGAAAGAAAGGAATATTTATCTTAATATACAAGACTCGTGTTCGAAGGTTAACCATTGTTTATTGAATTTACGTACAAAACCATGTGGACTAAACTCCACCATGATATGAAAGTATGGATGCAAATATGTACGTGTGTTTTTGCACGCGCGTGCACACGTGTGTGTGTGTGGGGGGGGGGGGGGGAGTACATGCGTGCGTGTGTACAACGCGTCTGTTTCAATGGCACAGCTGACATGGAAAGCACGTGAGAAATATCGGAAAGAAAAGGAGCGTACCAAGGTGTGGCATTGCACCGACATGTGGTGTTTCTGGGTGTGGTAGTGGGTGTTGGCAGCACAGAAAGAGAGGAGGGGGATGAGGAGGGGGAGGGAGGCAGGTTCGTTTCATTTGATTAAATGACGATGTGGGTCATATCATATGGATTTACCGGTCGCCGTGGCGAAGTGGTTAGCGTCCTGAACCATCGGCTGGGAGATCGTGCGTTCGATTCCCATCAGAGCCATTTGTTTGAGGGATTTTTCTGCCGACCGGCTCCTACCCAGAGTTGAGTTTGCTATGGCCTCAGTTTGGAAGACTGGGACCACATAGTCCAGTTTCATCCACTTCATGGATGCGTCTTTGAGATAGTTGCTCAAATGTCCTGACCAACACTGCAGGTGTCTGTATCTCTCGGGCCTGGTTGACACCAGGACATAGTATGAAAGTAAGCGTTGAGTACAGCCCTGTCAAGCAGTCTCAGACCGGAATGGAAATCCGCAGTACCATCTTCATCATCCTCGTCATCATTGATCAGCACTAAAGAAGTCCAATTCTGTGGCCCGTCATGCCCTGCTCTCATGGTGACCTCAGTTTCGATTGCCTCTCCACGTCTATGGCCTTCCACTTCCACACGGTCTACTCCTTGTCGTGGTGTGGGAGCTTGTGTACCTCTATGACCCAGAGAGCTATGCCAGCGGGAGCTGTATGCTCCTGGTAGGGCCACCCAAGCTGGACAGGTCAATGGGTAGAGGTCAGACTAATGTAGACCAACTCACCCGGAGGTTAAACGGGTTTGTGTAGGGCTAACACCCCTTCTTGGGCAGATGGGGCTCATTAGTCTGGGAAGACAGCCCGCCTAAGAGAAGGAAAACTCTGATCTCAAACCTCCGCTGCCTTGCGGCTATACCCACTCTTAGGAAAGGCTTTGGGAGTCAACCCTGAGGAAAAATCCGGAGTCGGAGTCCCCAAGGCAGTCCGAGGCTGTATACAGCAACGTTCTGGCAACTCCTGCGACGGCACTGGAACCATGTGTGTCGGCATTTGCCTTTCCAATGGACCATTCCAGCGACATGGAGAGGGGGAGGGGGGGGGGGGGGGGTCTGCTGCATGGGTAACAGCTTGCCCTCCATACTTACTTACCCAGGCTTTGCGCTCTGGAGAGGTCACTCCAGCTTCGCTTTGCAGCGTCGACAAAACACGGGAAGTAGCAGTCTATCGGTTATAAGTCTGCATACTCAATTGGCGTAGAGCCAGACGCCAGGGGCTGCTTCCGACGGTGGGAGAGGTCATCGCATCTCACTGGGCAGCTACCGCCCGCCTTAAGCTGGGCAGCCCCCAGTCAGTAAGGTGCTGCCCCGCCACGGTCCGTTAGCCTCACTGGGTGCGTGGGGTTTAGGGTGAAAACCGACAAGCGGATCGATAACTGTGCACCAGGCAACAGAAAAATGAAAACTTCCGCCCTGAAATTGGGTACGTGGAACGTAAGGACAATGACTCCAGGCTTTTCTGACGACCTGCAGGAAGTAAACGATGTTCGCAAGACAGCCATCATCGACAGAAAACTGAGCAGACTGCAGATGGACATTGTCGCCCTTCAAGAAACCAGGCTCCCAGAAACAGGATCTGTGAGGGAGAGAGACTTCACCTTGTTCTGGCAGGGCAAACCATCAGACGAGGTCAAAGAACACGGCGTGGGATTCGCATTTAGAAACAGATTATTGGAGTCCATAACCCCACCAGCAGAAGGAACAGAACGAATCCTGTCTCTCCGACTCCAAACATTATCGGGACTGAATCCTGTCTCTCCGACTCCAAACATCATCAGGACCAGTCAGTCTAATTAATGCCTATGCACCAACTTTGGCATCCACAGCAGAAGCAAAAGACAAGTTTTATGACGACCTCAGTGCTGCCATAAGGAGAATTCCCGCCAGAGAATTACTGTTCATCGCAGGCGATTTCAACGCCAGAGTAGGTGTCGATCACAACTCCTGGCCCACCTGCTTGGGTCAGTTCGGCACTGGGAAAACGAACGAGAATGGCCAGCGCCTGCTAGAGCTCTGCTGTCATCATGGGTTGTGCGTCAGTAACACCTTCTTCAACACGAAGCCTCAGCATCGAGTCTCCTGGAGACACCCTCGATCCAAACACTGGCATCAGCTCGATCTGATCCTCACCAGACGTGTCAACCTTTCCAGCATCAAGATCACTCGCAGCTACCAGAACGCAGATTGTGACACTGACCACTGTTTGGTCTGCAGCAAAGTGAAGCTCCGCGAGAAGAGACTGCACAGTACGAGAAAGGAGGGCCGGCCTCGCATCGACACCAGCAAAACATGCGATCAAAGAAAAGTGGAGGAGTTCGCGCGCGTGTTGGAGGATTCTCTCCCTGGCCCACCCACTGCAAATGCCCAAGACCAAGACCGATGGGAACACTTCAGAGATGCTGTCTACAACGCCGCCATGTCCACCTTTGGCAAAAAGACCAGCAAGTCAGCTGATTGGTTCGAAGCCCATTTAGAAGAAATGACACCAGTCATCGAGGCCAAGAGAAACGCCCTGACAGCATACAAAACCAGTCCCAGCGAGCAGAACCTCCAGATTCTCCGTGCTGCTCGCAGCAAAGTCCAGCAGTGTGCCAGGCAATGCGCCAACGATTATTGGCTTCAGCTCTGCTTCCAGATTCAGATCGCAGCTGACACAGGCAACATTAAGGCAGAGAACTATAAAATAGGCATTCTGGCTCACCCACCTCCGCCAGCTCCAACCGGCTAAAGCCGGTTTCGCTGTTGCTCCGCCGGCTTACCCAGAATGCCTATTTTATAGTTCTCTAATAGTAAACACTTTACAAACATACATAATGTGTAGGATTATCTGTTTTTAATACTAATTTAGAAAACTTTTGAGACTTAAGTTTTTCTTGATCAATAACATCATTTTCCCGCATACATTCATCAAATGTGAAATAAATTTCTGCAAAACTCTTCACATCTGGCCGCATTACTGATCACCTCTGGATCTCACTTGAGACCCTATGGCGCCCTAGGGCCCCAAGCCAGACCCAGAGGGTCACATATAACACGGCCAGATGTGAAGGGTTTTGGGAATATGCCTCCAACAGTAGTATACTTTTATACTTGTTTGCCTGCTTTCTATTTGTCTAATTTGGGCAATCCCCTCACCCCCATTTTAGTGGTCCTTCCCATAGCCGCACCAGGGCGACCATTTTAGGTTTACGGGCGTTTATAGCCGCGCCAGTGACCATATTCTGGGTTTACGGGCGTTTATAGCCGCGCCAGTGACCCAATACGAAAGTAGGAAGGATCACTTGAGGGCAGGGAAGAGGGCAAATTTAGACTTTTCAATGCCATGACAACCAAGTATTTAAAACTACTGCAGGCATATCCCCAATGTTGTTAACTTCAAGATTTATATATATACTGTACACAAACAAACGCTTTACAATTACATGGTGTCTACTTGTAAAGTTGTTTTTATTTGCCTAGAGTAAAGTTGTTTTTAAAGTTGTTAAAACAACACCAAAAGCTAAATAACAAAGTGCATCTTACCTTACTTTTTAGTCACTACTTTTTAATAAATATTTGTTTTAAATGCTTTTAGATTTAAATATAAAAATGCTGCTTTTAATACATAAAATTGGGAAAAGATTATTTTGAGGTGGGGAATTTAGCCGCCTAAATTTATACAATGACGTCTAACGCCTGTACTAAACGACGCCGGTGGGGAATTTAGCCGGCTAAATTTATACAATGCCGCATGGGCGGCCCGGCGCCCTTATGTGTAACTTGACACGAACCCGGAAACAGTGCGGCGCTTCGACTCGGCTATTGTGCAGTTGAGTAAGCCGTGGCCAGACATGTCTGACCTAGATACTACATAAAGGCAGAAGGGAGTTGTCTCCCCGGAAAAGAATGTAACAATTAATTGTGAAAAAAAATCGTCATTAAGTCGTTCTAGGTTCTTATTCAAGTCGGCATCACGTTCTTATTCAAGTTCTTATTTAAGTTCTTAACAAGTTTTTATTCAAGTTCTTAACAAGTCAACATCAAGTTTTTAACAAGTCATCATCAAGTTCTTATTCAAGTACTTATTCAAGTTCTTAACAAGTCGTCATCAAGTCGTCATTAAGTTCTTATCAAGTCGTCATTAAGTTTTTATCAAGTTCTTATCAAGTTCTTATTTAAGTTTTCATCAAGTCGTCATGAAGTCGTTATCAAGTTCTTATTCAAGTCACTTATAATTATTTATTAAGTTCTTGAAATATTATTCCATCTGAAATGGATCAAAATGATCTTTTGTTGTTGGCGGTTCTGGCATGCTTTTTTGTTTGGCTTCTGTATTTAGTGGTTGAGATTTTTTTGACTGCTTTGGTTTTTGCTGGCGTTGTTTATATATTTTATAACCGTAATAACCACCCCCAGCAGCAATGACGCCAAAAATGGCAACTGTTTTAAATTCAATATTCCATGACGACTTTGGTGTTGTAGGTCTTGAATCAACTTGTGTATTTACAGCTGGCATTGAAACAACTGTTGGCGTTGGCGGTGTTATGTTTTCATTATGAGTTATATTCTGTGATTGCAACATTATTTTTTTTTGTTTGTTCCACTCTGCTAATTTTTTTCCTGCTGCAACGCGCCCAGGATGAGGAGGCTTTTTACTGGTCACTTTCTCCATCAATGTTTTCTGCTGATTTTCTAGCTCGGTCATTTTGAAGGGAAACAAAATCTATATGATTAAAAGTAATTAATCCCATGATTAATGGCGATAACAATGTTCCAAATCTGTAATATAGATCACATCCTAGAGACTCTAATGACTTTGTTAAAACTGGATCCTGTGTTAAATCATACATAAAATCTTGTTCAGAATCAATGGGAGCAAATCTACTAACTAGTTTAGTGTACAAACTAAGAACCGTTTGCCCAACACTTTTTACCATTCTTGACCCCAGTTGCGCTTCATACCAGTTATGATACTTTACAATGTCTTGCGTCAACATCTGTTGAATCTGTTCTATGCTGAATTCATTTCCAAGGTACTGTTTTGTTTTTCCACACGCCGCCAAAGAATACAGCCTTTCCTTTTGACGCATAATAGCTTGGTCATCAACTTGATCATTTGTAAGTTCAGGAAGTAAATCATCGCAGTTCATGTTTTATTAATAATAATAAATATTATTTTATTTTTAAAAAATGAGCACCGAAAAAACTGTTGCTAACCTCGTATACCATTCTGCTGTTATTGGAGGTCTAAGTGTAGGATACACAATGCTTGGTAAAAGCCTGTTAAAAATAAAACCAGCAGATCTTGGCAAACTAGACTTTGAAGACTCAGCAAAGCTGATTGCTGTTATTACAGCTTCATTTGCTACGAAAGATTTTTTAGTTAAGCAAGGAATAATTCCAGACAGTATCAATATGTAAAATTAAAAAAATACATTTATAAAATGGCTTCACTCGTAATGATGATTGGTGGCGCTGTGGTTAATGCGCTTGCTTTTAGCGGAAGTAATTACGCGTTTAGTAAACTACAAAATAACGATGAGAGAAAAAGACATAACAGAGCTATGGAGCAACTAGCCGCTGCACAAGACACCTATGAAAAGCAAAGAATGGAGCAGTTAGATTTTATTAACGACAGACTTAAACAACAGGGACATGCAGCTTACACATTTAAAGATGTTGACCAGGCAATAAAAGAATATTTTCTAGTAACAGGCAAGCCAATCGAGACATTGCCTCCACCAAAATTCAGCGATTTTTATCAACCATCAGAAAAACAAAAGATGCAAGAAATATTGTTTATTGCCTTTGGCATGACCGTTGTGTATTTTGTTGCACATAATATTGGCTGAATAAAAAATGAACAAGATCTATTATTCGCCAAAAGGATATTGGAAGGGAATAACAGCAATTAAAAAGCTAAGCCAAGCAGCTGGAGTCAGTGAACAAACAGCAAAGGAATGGTTATCTAAACAAGCGATTTGGCAAATTTATCTACCAGCGCCTAAACAAATACAGAGACCACACTTTGTGAATATAACTCCAAACGACACCCATCAAATGGACCTTCTATATTTACCCCATGATACGATTAGACGAAAAAGATTTAAGTACGCACTTACAGTCATTGACATAGCTTCAAGATACAAAGATGCTGAACCATTAACACAAAAGAGTGCTTCTGCTGTTGCTGTTGCCATACAGCTGATATACCAACGAGGACCCTTAACTTATCCTCGCATGATTCAAGTCGATGACGGAAAAGAATTTAAAGGTCAAGTGAATCAATTATTGTTAAAACATAGAGTTACCATTAAAAGAGGCATTCCAGGAGTTCACAGATCACAGGGTTTGGTTGAAAACTTTAACAAACAGTTATCTGAAAGGCTTTTTTCCTACCAGTATCACAGAGAGCTGATTGACAATTCTCGCAACACAGAATGGGTTAGAAGACTGCCCTCAGTTCTACGTGCAATGAATAATGAAGAATTTAAAGGTCTAAAACCAGTACAAGCAATCAAAAAACAAAAAATAAATGTTGTTGAAGGAGAGTCTTCATCAAGCAAACTATTACCATTTGGTTTGAAAGTGAGATACCTTTATTCGCCGGGAGAAGCGGAAGGGGACACTCGCATCAGGGCAACAGATCCAGTTTGGAGTGTTGATCCATATGAGATAAAAAAAATTGTGAAAATGAATCCGCCAGTGTATTATTTACGAGAAACTGACACAACAAAACGACCAGCCCCTCAAAGATCTTTTGTGAAGGAAGAACTGCAGATAATCCCTCCAGACACAGTTCCAGTCGCTTAATTATTTTTTAATTTAAATTAAAATGGCGGCAAGAATGGAAAAGGAAGAATCCTTACGTAAAATGGCACTGGAAGCAAGAATGGTGAAGGAAGAGTCCTTAGAAATAATGCGAGAAATATTTGATTATAATCTTGCTATTAGACTAATATTTAAGAAGATTGATTATGCCATGCTAGACAAAACCTCAAATTTTGATTGGGAATATATTAAAAAAATTCGAGCGCATTTAGCAGTAATGAAAAATAATTTGGTTGAATTGGGTGATGATATAGTTAAGCTTAACGAACTGTTTTAATCTACGCAAATACATTTGGGTTTAAAATGGAAGCTCAAAGGGAAATGGCAGAAATGACAAAGGAAAAGTCTTTAAAATTAATGCAAGATTTATTTGAGTATCAGTATATCATTAAAGAAGTATTTGAGAAGATTGACAATCCTTGGCTAGAACAATCGCCAGACAATCGCTTTAAACCCCAAAGCTTTTATTTTGATTTATGGGTATGGGAACATGAATATTGCGAAATGACAAAAAAAATTAAAGCACATCTAGCATTAATAAATAATATTAATTTTGCTAAATTAGATGATGATATAATTGAACGTGCGATTGCTGAAAAATATAAGCCCATATGATTATACTATTCTCCAATGCCCGATTGCATATGAAAACTCTGGATTAACAAACACACGTTTTGTGTTTGTTCTATCTAATGACTTCTTTGTTACAACAGTTGTGTTGATCTCATGTAGATTAGATCGTAGTTTTACGTTGTCATGATGAAAAGTCTTATTGTCAAACAATGCTTTTTTATAGTTGTCATGGGATATGCTTGACTGCACAACACTGCGAGATATTCCCTTTGCTTTTTTAACAACTTTTTTTTGGCTTGAAAGACTGTACATTTTCGACCTCAAACCAACAAACTCCTTGATCACACCTCTCAGATAATTCATCCTTCATCTTACCTAAAACCTTTTTATTAATAACTGAATGCAAAGGCGAATCTTTAGGGTAATCAGATGTGTCGTACCATCCCGCATGCCCTTTAGCTACTTCTAATTCCATGTCTTTATAGATATCTTCAGTAGGGATGTCGATTACAAAGGAATCTGTATCTGTGTAAAGTACTTTGGACTCAGGATACAAGGGCTTAAAGTAGTCGTAAAGAAATTCTAACATCAAAAGCTTCGACAGCTCTAAAACAGTAAACCCAATAAAAACGGGCTTATCCAATTTGACTTTCTTTTTTTTCATCATTATGCCAAAAAGCTGATCATGAAATCTTCTGAAGTCCTGATAATTAGGTTTTGAAGTCAACTTAATTGCAACGTTTTCTCTGGTGACCAATCTAACATCTTTACGCTTGTGCGGATTTTCCATAGTCTTTCCAAAACAGCTGTTGTTCATCAACTTGAAAAAGTCTTTTTCTGAAGCATCTGCGGATTTAGTTCTGAGATCAGTGTTCTTCATGATGTATGGTTTCATGAACTGTTCTTGATCAAAAGCAATTATACGATGAACAGCTGTCAACTTTAAACCATGTCTTAAATAAAATTGAAGAAGTCTGTAATGACAGACATAATTTTTTTTGTCACGAAGATTAGGCACAAGTTTAGGCGGTTCTGTCATTGCCATCTTTAGACTTTCTGCCGCTAATGGATAGTCATTATGGTAATCATGAAGTTCATGAGGATATTCTAAATCAACTTCTAGAATGAGACCTCTTTTACGATCAGCTTCTAGAGTAGGTAGCCATTTTAAAAACTTTTGAATGTCTTTGAGTCCTGTGTACATTTTAAAGTTACGTAATGGAAGTGATTGCGCCATTGCCCATCCATACAGATTGTTTGCATCTAAATACATAAGATAGTTAGACCTTTTACTTGGATCATAGTCGTCCAAGTATTTGTTGTTTGCTTTACAGTAATGGTGCGACGCCATACTGATTCCCCCACGCAATCCGTTTTCAATCATCTGAAGCATTGGCAGGTCAGACAATAAATCAATTTGTACTCCAGTAAATTTTAAGAAAGCGTCCCAGCTCATCCCGGGCGCAGAAATATAATGCGCAGGATCCAGGCTGTAATGTTTCATGCAGGTCTTCCTATAATTTTCAAAGATATCCGCCAACAAACAGGTATCCGCCATTAAATAGGAATCATGATAGTCTCCCATCGTTTTACACTCTAACTTCTGCCACGCATCTTGAGCATGCTGGTAATCAGAATCACTGATGTCCTTTCCTCTGAGACTAGAAAAGAACGCGCCTTTAGGCGGAAGTGTATCTTCGTCAAACCTTTCCCAACTGTTCATGTACTCATAAGGGTAAACGCCCTTTCTAACAAGAGTTGGGTCAAAATATTCTTCTGTTATTGGGCAGGACTTTAAGGACATAGCCAGTGACTCTAATGAACCCATCATGTGTTGCATAGAGTCGTAGAAAGACATGTTATTTAAAGTGAAACACATGTACTTTTCTGATGACTGTGCAATGCATGACACCCTGAAGTCGCTGGTTACTGCTTGCATTATAAGGTGAGAGTCGTAACCTCGCAAGTTGTGAAAGAATATAGGCAGCTTCCATGTCTTTGGTTCAAACTTTAGTTGAAGATTGCATTTGTTATGTGCTGCTCCTCTAAACTTTCCACTAATGTGATCATGGTCTCTTACTGTTGGATTCTCTGCGGTGGCAACCAAGGCCGCCCCACAAATCCAACAGTGAGTGGCTGAGTCATACTGTTGTTGGTCTTCAGGCGTCATTATGATTTCAGATAAGTTTAGATTATTAGAACAGGCATTACGCACTTGCTGCATGCGTTTTAAGAAGTATTTTGCAGCATTTGGTCCTCTGTATAATTCTGGCTTTGAATGGGCGCCATCCGTCCTAACAATGATGAAGGCAAATGAGCAAATCTGATGATTACTCATTAAGACTGTTTTAGGAAGTTTCTGTGGGGTTGGTCCTTCATAAGGAACAATGAGTGATTCGAAGTCTGCGTAAACAACATATGGACTAGTTTGCAACCGTTTCCAGTTCTTAAAACTAACTTTACTGCCTTCTCCGGGCGTAATTAGTTCTGTATCACAGTCAACTGGGCTAATACAATGTTTTACATGTTCGCTCGCAGCTTGAACGGACGGAATTCTTGTTAAACATTTTCTACAGAATTCTTGTTTGCTATGTTGTTTTGTAGTATGCACTAGTAATCTACTCATTGTGCGTATTAGAGTGTAGTGCAACCCATTAAGGCTTTGCATCAGGAGTAAGTCTACATGAGTTTTGGTTGGTTCGCCTATTGTTGGACTGTTCTTTGACACTCTAATTGGCAGAAGGTTGGTTTCTTCAGACCATGTGTAGACATTAACAGTTATTGGTGGATTTTGTTTTTCAAACTGATCAATTTTGTCTACAGCCATAGGAAATTCAAGGCCGTTAAAGTTAAGATCATTGGCCCACTGTAAATAGTTAGATACTCTCTCTGCATTTTTGGCAACGTGATGCAGCCTAGCAAGAACGCACCACATAAAACATTTGTCGTCTGAATTTTTTATGTTCAAAACTGCTTTCTTTGCAACTAATGTTGGAGGCAGTGGAATGTAAGCCTTGCCAACAATTGGCTCATACTTAGCTTGTCTTAATCTGATGTCTAGGACTTCACCCTCTGACCAACCAGAGCCTCTCATTTTAGCTGCTTCAGAGGCTTCATTAAACTGTGTAAGAAGTTGATCTGCCCAACCGGGTGTTAAGTCATTATGAGAAAGAATAGTCTGTTGTTTAGTCGAGACCCAGACTTCTAGATTTTCTTCATTTATTGTTATATAGTCGATTAAAACAACTAACCTTACTTTAACTGGAGGGTTTATTGTTAGTTTACTTGGAACTTGAGAAATAGCGTGTACAACGCTTGCCTGCACGTTTGTTGGATCAATAACTTCTAAAACGACCTCATTTAAAGCTTTTGACAAACGCTCTTCCTCGAGCATTGCTTCAAACAATTCATCTGAACCTTCATATATCTTATCCATGTTGAGTTTCTTTTCTAACTCAAAATATTTATTTAAATTAAAAAAAAAATACTTAATCAGAATCAATATCAACGGTCTTTTTGTGCTTGGACTCATAAACTAAAGTATAAACGCCCTTTGGGGTTGTTAATGTGAGCTGTTTAGAACAGAGTTTAATGTCTCGTTTACTTTTTTTAAACATTCCTTTTTTATCTGGTCGGTGTCTGGTTGTTGAGAAAAAGTTGCCCTTGCCTTTCTTTGAAGATCAAACTTTTGTCTTTTGTAGTCCTCAAAATCAGCCTGTAGGCGACTAAATTCTTCATCCGTGATGTTTGAGTCACTAGTGCTTTATTATTATCAGTTTGAAGGAACTAAGTTTAGCTGTTATTAGTTGAACCATAGCTGTGTGCTTTTGGAGTTTAGCTTTTATTTTTTTGCTGACAGCACTTACAGCCAATGAACACAGGCCAAGAGTTAAAGACAAACCACCTAGAGGTAAAGCTGCCGGTGCACCTACGCCTGTTGCTAAGAGACCTACACTTGTTCCTGCTGATAGAGCACTAGTGGTCGATGCTCCAGTATTAACATATGTAACAGCATTAAAGACAGCAGAATACCTTCGTTTGGTTTTACTGTATTTTGAAAGGTCCTGCTCTA
The DNA here is from genome assembly GCA_033310375.1 of Conus canariensis. Lineage (NCBI taxonomy): Eukaryota > Metazoa > Mollusca > Gastropoda > Neogastropoda > Conidae > Conus > Conus canariensis. The sequence goes on along the minus strand of CM065731.1, from coordinate 45,305,299 downwards.
GTTTTTGTTGCATTTGTGTAATGTTGGTTAATCTGAAAGTTTTTATGTCTACAGCAGCAGCTATCTCTTCTTTGGGCACTTTTGGATAACGTAACAGACATGCTTTTTTAAAATAAAAATAATTTAGTATTGGATATCTTTCAATCTGTTATCTTGAATATTCAGCTGCGCATCATATATTAAAAACAAATGTACATTAAGTGGTTTATCACTCTCTTTTTCTTTATCAATTTGAATGTTTATTACGTCTTTAACTGTTCTCCCACTCCCATGCAACTGATTATCTTCTGTTGACCTTAGGTCAATCCATAAACCGTATTTCGTTGTTAAATATTCATCAAGTCTAACACTGTGAAGGTGTAGATCTTTAGACACAAGGTCTACTGTTGGACTTCTAGACCTCCCGCCTCCAAACAATTTTCTTATTTCATCAAAATGATGATAAGGTTTAAGCCCGCTACCGTAGACTTGGTTAGGACTACCCTCAATTGAACATTGTACTTTCGTTATTTTAGGATTAATAAATTTTTCACTTTGTCTTTTGAATGGTTCTTCATCTTCACACAGCAATAAAATACCTTTAAGGGATCTTGCTGCAGCACTAAAACTAAAGTTCCATATTGTGTCTGCCCTGCTTTTAGGATATTTTGAATGATGAATCACTCTTTCGTAATATATTGCTAATTTTGACTGATATTGTTGCTCAATCAGCCTTGCTAAGTTAGGGTTGCTAACAATGTCAAACTCTAACGAGATGTCGAAAATGCTGTACTTGGAATCAGTGTCTGTAGATTTAATGACACGTTTGTATTCATTAAAAGTTAGTTCATATGACAATCTGTCTTTTAATGCTCCTTGAAAGTATGGCGCATGCGCTTTTAACAACTCAAAATCCAAGGGTATAGAAAAGCGATTTCCAAACGCATAACTTACAGCTTCATACTTGTTACCGTCTTTAGCATCTTCGGCGTCTATTCTGTGTTTTAGTGCTTCGTTATTTTCGATTCCTTGAAACGCAAGATCGGCCCTTTCATTATCGGTTAGCCATAGATCAGAATAGATTAGAAATATGTCTGCATTGTGTAAAGAAAATATTTCTTGCCCCTCAAGTTTTATAGAAATTTTCTTAACGATTGCCCGTCCCAGATTCTGTACAACTGTCCTGTTTACGTCTGTTGCTGAATCAAGTTCTATTTTAAAAGTAAGCCGTGCAGATCCCGGCACAATCACTTCATCTGCTCCTAGGTCTGGAAATTTGACAGTAAGAATCTGATCTGAATCAATAGTAGATGGATTATTTGGAACAATAATATTCTGTTTATTTCCCTTCACGCCAAAGGGCTCTTTCAGTCTTCTATGCGGGTCAAGAATCGAACCATATGCTTGTGACATTTTTTTTATAAAACAAAATAAAAAGTTAATTATTTAAAAACATGGCAGAAGAAGATTATGATGTTTTTGATCCTGGAGACGACATGAGTGAAATGACGCCTTTGACACATCCATTACAATCATTGCGGCGTGAATTAACAGAAAGTAAGGTCAAATCATTTTATCAAAGTTTAGGCCAAGAACCTCCCGAATTTATAGACCCTAATGATTTTGAAACAAAAGATGACCATTTGTTTGTGAAAAACGAGCAAGGACAACTTGTTCAGCTTACAACTAAACCAGACCCATCAAAGTTTTTAGCAAAGACTACAATTAGACAAAGGCTCAGTGTGAGCGATCAAAATCGCCTTGGCATTGCTAAACCGCGAAGATTAGACAGTGAGGCAGTTGCTAAACTTCAAAACACACTACAAGAACTCCCAACAGATAACCAAATACAAAACATACCCCTTAAAGATTTAAGCCCAACAGCAGACGAAATAATAGAAACCAGTTTTTCAGAAGAAACAGTATTAAAAACTATGCACGATCCGCCGCTACCTATGAGAGAAATAACGGCCCTTGATCATGCTTTGAAAAGCATCAGAGGCGAATTAACAAACAATTTAGCAAAACTGGGTGAACTAGATGAGCATATAAAAAGAGAAAAAGAAAAACTAGTTGAGGCTGATGACCACAACTTAGGACCTGGTGTTAAAGAAAGAATAACACAAAGACTAAAAGATCTTGAACAAGAGAGATCAGCAAGACTAGAAGTGCTGTCTACTAACCGAGAACAATTACGAACTCAAGTGAGCAGAATAAGAGAAACTATCCAAAGAATTTTATATGAAGACACGACGCTAGCAGAACGAATAAGAACACTGTTTAGAGAGCAAGGTGTCACATTAGCGAGCGTTATAACAGCCTTAGGATTTGCAATAAGTACACTGGTGTTGGCTATTACAGGCGGCGGTGGTGGGGGGGCAGTGCCACCAGGACCGTCATCAGATAAATCATGGGTAAAAAAACAACTTGATCATCTTGCAAACTTACTAAAAAAATTAGCCAGTAAAGCAATAGATTCTTTGCCTAGTATAATAGGGGGGATCGTTAGCTGGCTTTTGTCTACTGCAAGTAAAGTAGTTGGCTTTATGGCCGAGCACTTATGGGCTTTAGTTGTCTTAATAGTTGGGTTACTCTTTAGTAAGATAAAGACCAAGTAATCCTAGGGCAGTTAATCCAATAACAAGTGCCGTCTTTTCATATTCATGGTCATTATTTCTTGGGGCCACAAGGATTGAATGGGGGGGTTTGGGGGGCTCGGGGATTGGTGGGGCTTCTTTTTTTATTGCAATTGCTGGCTTAGAATTTATGTCGTTTTTTCCGACCTTCTCTTCTTTACCAGCCACAAGGATTTCATTATTATAGTTTATTATTGTTCCTATCTGGAGTCTGAGGTCAGAAGGCAGCATGTATAAACCAGTGCCAACGGCGAAGTCTACTTTCGATCTTGCGTATTGCAAAACATTTTGGTACCTTTTAATACTTGAAGGCAAATCAATTGCAGAATTAATAGAATCCTCTAAATTTGCTAAATACTGTTTTTGTGCGTCAAAGCCAGTAGAAGGATCAGTTATGTTAGATCTTGCCTGTGCTTGCGAACCTAGCAAACACCAAACATAAGTACGAATAGAGTCGTTTATTCTTTCTATTCCCGCTTTTGTTAGGCCCTTAGAAGTATCCAAAATAAATGTTGTCCATGCTGTTTTATGCTCTTGCTCTATGGACCCGAGGTGAACAGTTGTGCCCGAAGAGAAAGATGTGTAAGGAGGATTCCAATCATAGTTATACTTTCTGCGCACGCCCCAAAAATAAAGGGTGCCTAAACCATGATTAAGATCCAACTTTTGTCTAAAGTCTGTCTTTGGGTCAATATCAAATTCGTTACAGATCCTTTCAAAAGCCTTGTAATCTATTCTGTTGCTGAATGGATTAAACGTTTTGTCATTTGGTAATGGCGCTTGCAGTTCAGACAAAATACGTCTGAAGGTGTAATAAAAATGAAATCTATACACTGACCTCACCAAAGGATCAGGATGATTTAAATGATCAGCATACGACACTCCACACCCAGTTGATGCACAAAACACAGCAAAGTTTAACTGGTTCTGATAAAACTGCATCGGATGACTGAACCACACTTTCGCGATGTAGTCGTTTTTGATAGGAGGGTTAAGATAACGATCCAATGGAGTACTAACCTTTACTTGAAAGGCGTCAGTCTGAGTCACAGAAATGTCGAGGGTGTCAGTTGTTATATTTTTAAGATTGTAGTGCGGCCCAACAGAATATTTTGCATTAGTATATTTGAATGCACTCATTTTTAAATTGTTTTAAAAATGTTTGTAACAATAACAACTCAAGACAGTCCTTCGTTTTTAGAATATGCTATTGATAATGAATGCGGAACCCGAAGGGTTGCACTCCATGAAATTTTTTACAAAGTCGTATGGTTTAATATAAGTGAATCCAAGAAGAATAATTTCATTCGAAAACTTGACAGAAGAGGAGACGTAATTAGCCAGTTAACCATACCTGATGGTTATTACGGGGTTTGCTCGCTAAAAGAAGCAATGAGTAACTTCGACATTACTCTCAAACTTAACAATGCAAATTTGAAAATAATGTTGACATTCAAACCTGAAAAAGAAGTAGTCCATTACTTTTTTGGTGTAGAGCTAGCTAAAATGTTAGGCTTTAAAACCAATCAAGTCTATCATAAATTTAGAGTTGCACCAGACGAAACTACTTTTGAGGGAGAATATCCGCTCGATCTTGCATTACATTCATTACTCTATGTTCATTTGGACGAGCTGAGCACTGATGAAAACTTATATGATGGAAGGCCCTCAACTGTTTTAAGAGCTCTTCCATCAGGGAAAGCTGCATATTGCGATTATGAAATTATACGATTCCCTAATTTACAGTTTAAAAGATTAGCTTGTGGGAGGGTCGGTTCGTTTAATATAAAAATCAAAGACCAAACAGGAAAAGTCGTCAAATGTGACAGCCTGCACATTGTTTTAGAAATAAAATAATACGTTGTTTTAAAAAATGTCACGTGGACCAGACGATTCGGGGGTCACATTAGCGCCTGAGAGGTGTGTAACTTTAGAATTAAAAGACCTTGCAGACGTTGAGGACTTTGAACAAAACGGTGAGATAGGCACTTTGTATGGTTTTGAGTACACTAAAGATGGTTATTATAAGCGCAAAGAGGTTGACGACAACAAAAGGTTTCCTAAACTAGAACAACTACGCAATCTAGAAGCAAATAATACAGGTCAGTATGAATATAAAATAGTTCGAAAAACTGACAACAAATGGCACTTAGAACCATATTTAGAATGGGACATAAAATTTGAATTCTTAAGCCCATTTACATTTTTTGACCGTCAAAAAAGTTTCAGAAAAGCATTGAACTCTGGCCCTTTACATGTAAGTCTTATGCCAGAGGACAACAGTCGGAAAGAGATCGAAATAAAGCCGTTTGGGGACAAACAGTACATCCTCCACAGAAGAGAATCGGTTTCAAAGAAAGCTTCTACAAAATTACAGTTCATTCCACGCACAAAATTAGGAGACACGTTCACAATGATATTTAAAATTTCTGTCTTAAAAGATGAGGCAAGAAATGGAGCTGTGGGTGTCAGTGACAACCTTATGGAAGGAATTCTTATTAGCTGGCAAAACTTAGACGTTGACAAACTTAAAGTTACTGTCGTTGTTCTTTACAATGGCGAGGATATTTAGGTCATAACAACAAGCAACAAAATTGATATTAGTTTAAATAGAAACGATCTTACAGAACTGAACTGGATTAATCTTACACATTTGGGCCTTATAGGGTTTTATTATACTGAACAAGTTTTGACAGAGAGTATGATAAAAACAATAACTGGATTAGATTAAATTATGTTTTAAAACTATGGAGCAGACAACTTTGGTGTCAATGCCGATGTTAAACTTTATGACAAAAACCCCTCATTGTTCATTGATTTGTGGACAGACTGGTTGTGGAAAAACAATATTTGTCCTCGACCTATTACAAACAGTTTATCGTTATAATTTTGATCATATAGTAATTTTCTGCCCAACACTTAAATGGAACAAAGCATATCACGACAGAAGGTTTATATGGACAGATGATGACATATATTTAGTTGATCCTAGCAATAAACTGAGTGAGTGTTTAGAACATTTCTTTAGACAGTTTGAAGGAACTCAGACACTATTTATTATAGATGATTGTTCAGCAGAAAAGGATATAGTCAAAAAAAGAAACGCTTTGTCAAAACTGGCTTTCAGTGGAAGACATGCTGGGATAAGTGTGTGGATTTTATGTCAAAAATATAACTCAGTTTTAAAAGACTTTAGAGAGCAATTAAAGACAGTGGTTTTATTCCACATGAAAGACAGAGACGCATTTGATGAATGTATGAAAGAAAATGATGTTATTGAAAACGATCAAGAAAAACGAAGGATTAAGCAAAAACTTAAGTCTCAAAAGTTTTCTAAATTAGTGTTAAAAACAGATAATCCTACACATTATGTATGTTTGTAAAGTGTTTACTATTAGAGAACTATAAAATAGGCATTCTGGGTAAGCCGGCGGAGCAACAGCGAAACCGGCTTTAGCCGGTTGGAGCTGGCGGAGGTGGGTGAGCCAGAATGCCTATTTTATAGTTCTCTAAGGCAATGTATGACGGCATCAAGCGGGCATTGGGCCCAACGCAAAAGAAAACTGCCCCTTTGAAATCAGCTACAGGGGAGGTGATTCAGGACAGAGAACAACAGATGGAGCGCTGGGTAGAACACTGCACTGAGCTATATGCAAGAGAAAATGTAGTCACAGAAGATGCCCTGAATGCCATAGAGCGCCTACCAGAGCTGGAAGAGCTTGACAGAGAACCAACCATAGACGAACTCAACGAAGCCCTGGACTCTCTTGCCTCAGGCAAGGCACCAGGGAAAGACGGTATTCCCGCCGAAGTACTGAAGAGTTGTAAAGAGACACTCATCACCGAGTTGCATGAAATCCTCTGCCTCTGTTGGAGTGAAGGCGAAGTACCGCAAGACATGGGGATGCTAACGTCGTCACACTGTACAAAAACAAAGGTGACAGAAGCGATTGCAATAATTATCGCGGCATATCCCTCCTTCGTATCGTTGGGAAAGTCTTTGCACGAGTAGCACTGAAGAGGCTCCAAGTACTCGCAGAGCAAGTTTATCCTGAATCACAGTGCGGTTTCCGTGCCAACAGATCCACTATCGATATGATCTTCTCCCTTAAACAACTTCAGGAGAAATGTAGGGAGCAAAGGCAGCCACTCTTCATTGCCTTTATAGATCTCACAAAGGCTTTCGATCTGGTCAGCGGGGATGGCCTCTTCAAGATCCTCCCCAAGATTGGATGTCTACCCAAACTTCTCAGCATCATCAGATCCTTCCACGAAGACATGAAAGGCACCGTCGTCTTTGACGGCTCAACATCAGCTGCCTTCAGCATACGGAGCGGAGTGAAACAGGGTTGCGACCTGGCTCCCACCCTGTTTGGAATCTTCTTTGCTGTGATGCTGAAATACGCATTTGGTCCTGCAGCTGAAGGTATCTACCTCCGAACCAGGACAGACGGGAAGCTCTTCAACCTCTCCAGACTAAGAGCCAAGACTAAAGTCAGGCTGAGGTGCCTGCGTGACTTCCTCTTTGTAGACGACGCAGCAGTAACCGCCCACTCAGCCGAGGACCTACAGCAGCTCATGACTCGCTTCAGCGATGCCTGCCAAGACTTCGGGCTTACCATTAGCTTGAAGAAGACACAGGTCATGGGCAGGATGTTGACTCTCCCCCAGTCATCAGCATCAATGACCATGAACTGGAAGTCGTCCATGACTTTGTTTATCTGGGCTCAACTATCTCAGACACCCTCTCACTTGACGCAGAGCTCAACAGGCGCATCGGCAAGGCAGCCACCACCATGACCAGACTGACAAAGAAAGCATGGAACAACAGCAAGCTGACCGAGCACACAAAGATCCAGATCTACAGAGCCTGCGTTGTAAGCACCCTCCTGTATGGCAGCGAGTCTTGGACTTTGCATGCCCGACAGGAGCGAAAGCTCAATGCTTTTCATATGCGTAGCCTACGACGCATTCTGAACATCACCTGGCAGGACAAGGTCCCAAACAACACTGTCCTGGAAAGAGCCGGATGCACCAGCATGTACACGCTGCTGAAACAGAGACGTATGCGCTGGCTCGGCCATGTCGTGCGCATGGATGACGGACGGATCCCTAAAGACCTCCTCTATGGAGAACTTGTGCAGGGAAAACGTCCCACAGGCAGACCACAGCTGCGATTCAAAGACGTGTGCAAGAGGGACCTAAAAGCCTTGAACATCGACCAGAACAACTGGGAAGCAACAGCCCTCGAACGGTCAGCCTGGAGACAGACTGTGCAGAAAAGTCTCTCCAAGTTCGAAGAGACACTCGCTCAGCAGCACGGGGAAAAGAGAATGAGAAGAAAGGCTGCAGCCCAGGCAGACAAACCAGCGTCAGACTTCATCTGTGCCCTCTGCCACAGGGACTGTCATTCCCGCGTCGGACTGGCCAGCCACACCCGTCGCTGTACCAGAATAGACACCTAGAGCGCAACTCCATAGTCTTCCGAGACTGAAGGATGCCTACCATGCCCTGCTCTCATGGTGACCTCAGTTTCGATTGCCTCTCCACGTCTATGGCCTTGGTTTGATTCTGTCGGGATCAACAGTTTCGGAAAATCCATGGGGACTGTCATTGGACGAACATGGTGGCGCCCTCCGGAGGGAGAGCTCACTCACGTCGGCTCCGAGACTAAGCAATTATTGTCGTCAGTAAGGGGCTTAGTGGGTGATGTCCTGCGTAAACTGGATCAGAACAAGCATCACTGAACACCACCGAAGTGACTCGGCTGCAGTGCCATGTCTCCTCTGGTGGGTTGCCTCATGACGACTTGACATTGACTGCTCCCTTTGGAAAGCCGGTGCCGGGGTTGTGGAGGGTCGGGCTGTGGCTGTGGATGAGGAGTTGGAATGAGCGATGTGGATGCCACGCCACTGGGGCGGCACAGAACATGATATAGAAAAATAAAAAATACTAGGGTGTAATAATATTCACAGTCTGAACAGGAGGGACCCAATTTTCAAATGCAGATATGTTGTGTGTGTGTGTGTGGGTGAGCGAGACGGAAGGATGATGGAGTGGAACTGGGGGTGGGGGCGGGGGTGGAGAAGGGTGAAGGCTGCTTCACTTCGATCAAAGCACTTATATAAAAGATATTTCGGGTTTAAATGTGAGGGCGGGCGGCTCACACTGTGAACTAGCGCTGACGAATCGAAGTATTGACACCACGGCCGCGACAGAACTCGCTACACTGGATAAGATCATGGGGAGTGAGGGGGGGGGGGACGGAGAAGGAGTGGGGGGAGTACACCTAAACAAACATTTCCTTCAGTTTGACGATTAGGTACAGTTATACGGTCCACTACACTTTCAGGCTAGCTTAAAGGTTTTATAGAGATACATACTATTAATAACGAGAGAGAGAGAGAGAGAGAGAGAGAGAGAGAGAGTGTGTGTTGGCCTATGTCTGCGAGTGTGAATGAATGCATTTGCGGGCGTACGCACGTATGTGTGTGTGTGTGTGTGTGTGTGTGTGTGTGTGTGTGTGTGTGTGTGTGTGTGTGTGTGTCTGTCTGTCTGTCTGTCTGTCTGTGTCTGTGTGTGTTCGCACGCTCGCGCGTGTGCGCAAATGGTATAACCACCCCCCACCCCCCCACCCCCCGTAACCCCCCCCCCCCACGCTACCACCCCCCCCCCCCACCACCACCACCACCACCACCCCCCACTATCACCTCTGCTTCGTCTGTGTGAAGTCCCGTTGCTTGTCCTGAACTATTTGCTACCCAAACCTCCGCTTTCTCTACATCTAAACACTCTGCTTCCCTAGGCTTGCCACCTTGGTCAACGCCTCAGCCATCGCTTCATCACCACCTCTTCTACGTATAAGCACTGTTCTGTTCCGAACTTTGTTGACTGACTGCCACCTCTGTCACCAATCGATCACCGCCTCCTCTGTGTGGAAACACTCTACTGTCCAGAACTTTGCCGCTCCAGCCACCATCTCCACGTTCTCTATGCGGAAACACTCTACTGTCCAGAACTTTGCCGCTCCAGCCACCATCTCCACGTTCTCTATGCGGAAACACTCTACTGTTCAGAACTTTGCCGCCCCAGCCACCATCTCCACGTTCTCTATGCGGAAACACTCTACTGTTCAGAACTTTGCCGCCCCAGCCACCATCTCCACGTTCTCTATGTGGAAACACTCTACTGTCCAGAACTTTGCCGCCCCAGCCACCATCTCCACGTTCTCTATATGGAAACACTCTACTGTCCAGAACTTTGCCGCCCCAGCCACCATCTCCACGTTCTCTATATGGAAACACTCTACTGTCCAGAACTTTGCCGCCCCAGCCACCATCTCCACGTTCTCTATGTGGAAACACTCTACTGTCCAGAACTTTGCCGCTCCAGCCACCATCTCCACGTTCTCTATGTGGAAATATTATACTGTTATAAACCCTATCACCCCAATCACCATCTCCACGTTCTCTATGTGGAAATATTATACTGTTATAAACCCTATCACCCCAATCACCATCTCCACGTTCTCTATGCGGAAACACTCTACTGTCCAGAACTTTGCCGCCCCAGCCACCATCTCCACGTTCTCTATGTGGAAATATTATACTGTTATAAACCCTATCACCCCAATCACCATCTCCACGTTCTCTATGTGGAAACACTCTACTGTCCAGAACTTTGCCGCCCCAGCCACCATCTCCACGTTCTCTATGTGGAAATATTATACTGTTATAAACCCTATCACACCAATCACCATCTCCACGTTCTCTATGTGGAAACACTCTACTGTCCAGAACTTTGCCGCTCCAACCACCATCTCCACGTTCTCTATGCGGAAATATTATACTGTTATAAACCCTATCACCCCAACCACCATCTCCACGTTCTCTATGCGGAAACACTCTACTGTCCAGAACTTTGCCGCTCCAGCCACCATCTCCACGTTCTCTATGTGGAAATATTATACTGTTATAAACCCTATCACCCCAACCACCATCTCCACGTTCTCTATGCGGAAACACTCTACTGTCCAGAACTTTGCCGCCCCAGCCACCATCTCCACGTTCTCTATGTGGAAACACTCTACTGTCCAGAACTTTGCCGCCCCAGCCACCATCTCCACGTTCTCTATATGGAAACACTCTACTGTCCAGAACTTTGCCGCCCCAGCCACCATCTCCACGTTCTCTATATGGAAACACTCTACTGTCCAGAACTTTGCCGCCCCAGCCACCATCTCCACGTTCTCTATGTGGAAACACTCTACTGTCCAGAACTTTGCCGCTCCAGCCACCATCTCCACGTTCTCTATGTGGAAATATTATACTGTTATAAACCCTATCACCCCAATCACCATCTCCACGTTCTCTATGTGGAAATATTATACTGTTATAAACCCTATCACCCCAATCACCATCTCCACGTTCTCTATGCGGAAACACTCTACTGTCCAGAACTTTGCCGCCCCAGCCACCATCTCCACGTTCTCTATGTGGAAATATTATACTGTTATAAACCCTATCACCCCAATCACCATCTCCACGTTCTCTATGTGGAAACACTCTACTGTCCAGAACTTTGCCGCCCCAGCCACCATCTCCACGTTCTCTATGTGGAAATATTATACTGTTATAAACCCTATCACACCAACCCACATCTCCACGTTCTCTATGTGGAAACACTCTACTGTCCAGAACTTTGCCGCTCCAACCACCATCTCCACGTTCTCTATGCGGAAATATTATACTGTTATAAACCCTATCACCCCAACCACCATCTCCACGTTCTCTATGCGGAAACACTCTACTGTCCAGAACTTTGCCGCTCCAGCCACCATCTCCACGTTCTCTATGTGGAAATATTATACTGTTATAAACCCTATCACCCCAACCACCATCTCCACGTTCTCTATGCGGAAACACTCTACTGTCCAGAACTTTGCCGCCCCAGCCACCATCTCCACGTTCTCTATGTGGAAATATTATACTGTTATAAACCCTATCACCCCAATCACCATCTCCACGTTCTCTATGTGGAAACACTCTACTGTCCAGAACTTTGCCGCTCCAACCACCATCTCCACGTTCTCTATGCGGAAATATTATACTGTTATAAACCCTATCACCCCAACCACCATCTCCACGTTCTCTATGCGGAAACACTCTACTGTCTAGAACTTTACCGCTCCAACCACCATCTCCACGTTCTCTATGCGGAAATATTATACTGTTATAAACCCTATCACCCCAATCACCATCTCCACGTTCTCTATGTGGAAACACTCTACTGTCCAGAACTTTGCCGCCCCAGCCACCATCTCCACGTTCTCTATGTGGAAATATTATACTGTTATAAACCCTATCACCCCAATCACCATCTCCACGTTCTCTATGTGGAAATATTATACTGTTATAAACCCTATCACCCCAATCACCATCTCCACGTTCTCTATGCGGAAACACTCTACTGTCCAGAACTTTGCCGCCCCAGCCACCATCTCCACGTTCTCTATGTGGAAATATTATACTGTTATAAACCCTATCACCCCAATCACCATCTCCACGTTCTCTATGTGGAAACACTCTACTGTCCAGAACTTTGCCGCCCCAGCCACCATCTCCACGTTCTCTATGTGGAAATATTATACTGTTATAAACCCTATCACACCAATCACCATCTCCACGTTCTCTATGTGGAAACACTCTACTGTCCAGAACTTTGCCGCTCCAACCACCATCTCCACGTTCTCTATGCGGAAATATTATACTGTTATAAACCCTATCACCCCAACCACCATCTCCACGTTCTCTATGCGGAAACACTCTACTGTCCAGAACTTTGCCGCTCCAGCCACCATCTCCACGTTCTCTATGTGGAAATATTATACTGTTATAAACCCTATCACCCCAACCACCATCTCCACGTTCTCTATGCGGAAACACTCTACTGTCCAGAACTTTGCCGCCCCAGCCACCATCTCCACGTTCTCTATGTGGAAATATTATACTGTTATAAACCCTATCACCCCAATCACCATCTCCACGTTCTCTATGTGGAAACACTCTACTGTCCAGAACTTTGCCGCTCCAACCACCATCTCCACGTTCTCTATGCGGAAATATTATACTGTTATAAACCCTATCACCCCAACCACCATCTCCACGTTCTCTATGCGGAAACACTCTACTGTCTAGAACTTTACCGCTCCAACCACCATCTCCACGTTCTCTATGCGGAAATATTATACTGTTATAAACCCTATCACCCCAATCACCATCTCCACGTTCTCTATGTGGAAACACTCTACTGTCCAGAACTTTGCCGCTCCAGCCACCATCTCCACGTTCTCTATGTGGAAATATTATACTGTTATAAACCCTATCACCCCAATCACCATCTCCACGTTCTCTATGTGGAAACATTCATGAACGTTGCCATGCCAACCCACGTCCTCCGTTTGTATGTGGAAATACTCAACTGTAATGAACTTTGTCACCACGATGGCCAATGTCCACTGGATCACCTCTGCTTCCTCTGTGCGGAGAAAAACTGAACTGTGCCACGTCCATCACTACCTTCACCACCGCCTTCCTTACCGCTCCACCGCCTCTGTGTGGAAACATTACTGTCTGCACTTTGTCACCCAACTATCCCCTCCATTTCAGCTCCACCTCCACCTTCTCAATGTGGAAACACTCCACCTCCACCTTCTCAATGTGGAAACACTCCCCCTTTGGTGCAAAATTACTCTCCTCCTTCAAAATCCTCAGTGTCCCAAACAAAAAACGTTTCATCCAAAGTACATTGTACCAGGAGGAAGGTGTGTGTGTGTGTGTGTGTGTGTGTGTGTGTGTGTGTGTGTGTGTGTGTGCGTGCGTGCGTGCGTGCGTGCTTGCGTGCGTGCGTGTGTGTGTGTGTGTGTGTGTGTGTGTGTGTGTGTGTGTGTGCGAGTGTGTGTGTGTGTGTGTGTGTGTGTGTG
>CM065731.1:45131703-45286703 GCA_033310375.1 Conus canariensis | reverse complement strand
TCCAAATACACTATTTCCATCCTATGATAGCAAATAGAAGAATCACATTTAAGCTGGTTGACGAGCGACACATGAATAGATGACACTTACCTGAAGATGAAGCATAAGCATTGAAATGTATCTTTGTTCAGCTGCTACGGCCTCATTCACAAAGGTGGCTTCTAGTTTCTCTGACAGCCTGAAGAAAAAGATACACCCGAAGGCGCGCACAGGCTTCCAAGGGTGGTGCAGGATTGCTCCCAGCTGGTTTGTTCGGCAGTTGAGAACAGTATTCTCTGGGTCCTACCCGCACCTATGGGCGTATCATTTTCTTTTTCTTTTCTTCTTCTTTCAGCCTGAAACTAGCCACTTGCTGTACAAGACTTCGGCAGATCAGAACGTGTGCCTTCTTCTGGGATGATGGCTGTGCCAAAATTTGATGCATTTGCACTGAGAAGCCTGTTTATAACTTCATATCTTCACAAGCTGGCAAGAAGTGGCCGGGTGTCACTTAAGACCATGTGAATAATTAAAAAAAAAAGAAAAAAAGGACCCGGCTGAAATATATAGGTGTGTGTGCGTGCGCACGCGCGTGTGCGTGTGGCGCGCACGCGCGCGCGCGCGCGCGCGCGCGCGCGCGTGTGTGTGTGTGTGTGTGAACGCTGACTAAATGTGTGTGTATGCGTGCGTGCGTGCGTGCGTGTGTGTGTGTGTGTGTGTGTGTGTGTGTGTGTGTGTGTGTGCGTGTGCGTGCGTGCGTGCGTGTGTGTGTGTGTGTGTGTGTGTGTGCGTGTGTGTGTGTGTGTGTGCATGTGTGTGTGTGTGTGTGTGTGTGTGTGTGTGTACGCTGGCTGAATGTGTGTGTGTGTGTGTGTGTGTGAGAGAGAGAGAGAGAGAGAGAGAGAGAGAGAGAGAGAGAGAGAGAGAGCGTGGGTGTGGGTGTGTGTGTGAGGGGGGGGGGGGGAGTTGTTCTTATTGTTGTGTGTGCGCGCGCGCGTGCGCGTGCACGTGTATGTTGTATTTGGTGTTCTTGCTCTTGTTCTTGATCCTAAGTCATCTTCTGCACATTCATTTCCCACAAACAATAAAAGGCGTACGCTGTCACACACACACACACACACACACACCACACACACACACACACACACAGACACACACATACATGCGCACATGCGCACGCACACTCATACACACACACACACACACACACACGCGCGCGCGCGCGCGCGCGCGCGCGCACGCAAGCACGCACACATATATACACACATGCGCGCGTACATGTGCTCGCTCCTACGCCCACACATATACACATACGTGCATGCGCACGTCCACACCCACATGTGTGCTCACAAAGTACTACAGGCGTACACATGAACGTGCAAGAGCATACACATACACACATGCGTACACGCCCACATACAAAGACACAATCATACACACATTTGTGTACACATTCATATGCAGATACGTGCCTATACTTGCACAAGCCCACAAATCACACGCGCGCGCGCGCGCGCGCGCGCGCGCACGCTCGCACGCACGCACACACGTAGGCCCACACATACACACACAGGCGTGCACACGTGTGCGCACGCACACACTCATGCATACGCATACGCGCACATCATGCACACACACATGCACTCGCACACACGCATGGGCCCGCGCCCACACATCCATATACACACGTGTACATTCACTACACACACATACAATGGAGAAAATGGCACAACCAATGTTACGTAGGTACTCAAGGTCTGACCAGCGCATTGGGCTAATGCGTAGATCAGACATCTGCTAAGTCGTAGCCACGACCCTCTTCTTGAATTCTCTCATCCTTGTCATTAATTCATTTATCCATCAGCTTTTAATCATGCGCAGTATGGTCTCAAACCTTTGTGGATGTGGTGTACCGTATATGGACTACTCCGCACACAGTGACGCCTCCTTGATGAAACTGAAAGTGAAACTGAAACTTTCCCATACGCCTTCTGGTCCGTTTTTGTGTGTGTTGTGTGCAGTTGGGTCTATGGACGTGTGGGTAGGTGGTGGGTTCATGTTGGTTGGTTTTCTGGATTGTTTTCATCTCTTATTGTTACTGTTGTTTTGGTATTTATCAAAATTTATGTTTGAATAATTAAACATTTGAACGTCCATTCCCAGAAAATATTTATTTGCAAACGGCGTATTCTCAAACAGAACGCTTCTTCTTAAACAGATCGGTTGTGGGGCTTACATCATGGCCGCTGTCATCTGAAAGTCAAGACGAACATCAAGAAACAGGTGTAAAATTATTAACGAAGGTACGTTTCCTTTTGTGATTTGAGAATTGCATAATGTTGAGGTAATTTTTATCCGTAACACAATTTTTTAATTTTGTTTCATAGTATCAGCCAGACGTGTCTGTTCGAACGGTGCCTAACGTTACGATTTAGAAAGGTTAACGAGCTGCTCTCGCTCTCACTCGCCTCGTTGGGTCAGTCTCAAAGATAACTCGAGTAAATTCGGTAACTGAAGGCCATTCACTGATTTTTGTACACTCAGGTAAGTGGATTGTCATGCAACTGTACAGGATACCCAAGTATGTTTTAGTCATGAATATGGAGCTTGTGTGGCACTGGCAGCGAAATAACGCATGCCGGCATTGCCATGATTGGTCTCACACGGAGTGTCACACGTGCGATCGAATCTACAAACATTCAGTAGGATGATGAAACTCGTCACACTCTAATGGGGAATATTTGAAGAGATCTTTTAATTTTCGTTTAAAAAGAACGTGGGGCTATTGTTCCAGTTTATGTGATGTTCAGGAGGAATGGGAGAGGGTTATTTCCTACTTATTATTAGATTAAGTCACAGGTCACTGGTGTAAACCACCGCCTGGCTCCAGTATTGTTTTTCACACAAATTTTTTTCATTGTTGGTCGTTTTAGTTTTACGGTAGCCGACTTCATCCACTCTTTGTAACATAATAACTCACGCTTTATATAATCTGCCTTGAGGAACAGGGTTTCAAATCACGATAGCCGGAACTGCAGGACAAAGTTGCGATTTCCACATCAGAATGCAAGGTGCAAGCAACTGCATGAGTGTACGCATGTACTTGTGTGTGTGTGTGTGTGTGTGTGTGTGTGTGCGCGCGCGCGCGTGTGTGCAGGAGGTATGCAAGCAGTGAAGCATGCAGGAATGAGGAAGAATGTACTGTTAGTCACATTTTACCATGGATGCAAGGAGATCATCATGGGTGACAGCTTATAAGAAAAACATACAGTAGAAATAATGACATCTTCAAGAATAGTTTTGCAGTCATTATTCTAGGTTTTCTTTTTGCAGATTGCATGATAAATAACTTCTAAATTGTCATGTATAAAGTCTAAATGAAAACAGACTGCAATTTAAAGCCAGAAACAGTGCAGAATTTGGGTGAAACAGAAGGCCCAAGGTTTACACCTCTGATCTAGGATTAAACTGAACAATGATATTGAAGTTCATGAGTGCAGAAAATTCAGTTTTATTTTTGACATTTTAACATCTCAAACTCAAAGGTTCAGTTTTGCAAATGGTTTGTTTTGTTTTCATGCGTAACATGTGCTTTCTGACACGACAGTCTGAATGCAAGAAACTTCAGAAAGACTCATAGACTTGCTTTGTGAGGCAGTTTGTAATTTTAGGAGTTTGGATTCAAAGTAGTTCATAATGAATCCATGGTAATGGTTTAGGAATGTGGTTTTGGCTTGTTTTTGGTTCAGCTTGTTGGTAACACCATTTTTCCCCCAAATGACTAGTTTCGTCAATTGGTCCTGCGAATAGACCATCAAAACTGAGGCCTGTCTGTGCCATTTGATGACTTAATTGGGAAACAACTTTTTGAGTTCCTAATATGAATGATTTACTCCATTTAGGGGTTAGTGACGTACTTTATGTTTTAGAGTATAAGTCGCTGGTGTGGTCAGCACACAAACTGATTGACTTGCTGCAGGGGTCTGAAAATAATGTACCAAGATACTGACACAGTATTGGTTTGTGTGTGTGTGTGTGTGTGTGTGTGTGTGTGTGTGTGTGTGTGTGTGTGCATATATATGTGTGTGTGTGGATATGTGTCTATGTCATGTGTGTGGCATTGATTGTGATGATTGAAGATTCTTAAAGAAAATTTGTATGAGGACAAGTTATATTGATCTGAGAGTGACATGGACCAGAGACTGATTAGTGCCTACATTCATCAGCACTTGAAAATCTCTAGGTGTGTGACTAAGAAGAGATACATTTATAGTTTGCATCTTAAGACATTCACACACACACACACACACACACACACACACACACACACACACACACACACACACCTATGGTAATTGGTATGTTATATAATCCACAAGCGTACACACACAAACACACACATGGTCGCACGCACACACAGACACTTACAAGTATCCATGCAGACCAGGCACACAAGGACGTGTGTGTGCATGCGCACCATAACACACTGTCACACACATACACACGCACACACAAGTGGTGTGTAGTAAAAACAGCCCATGGAATTGCAACAACAAAAATTTAGCAAAAACTGAAAAAGCGTTTAGTATGCTGTTGCTTTGTCAGGTCTTGTGCACTTTACGTTTGAAGGCTGAAATCTGAAAGGAAATCTCAGATGAGGTGTAGAGGCATCAACAGTGAAAAACAAACATGAAAGATGACTTTTGCTCCCATGATTGTTCCTTTATATGCCCATTTCTCCAAAGTAATGTTGCTAGTGGTGCCTATTCCCGTGGCACACATGCAGACGTAAGGCACAAGATTGAATGATTGACAGTTGTTTCCTACTGGGTTTCAGATTGTGTGAAAGAGTGACCTACGCCCTGCACATTTTTGCTGTTACAAAATCGGCATTCCAATGTTACTAGGTTTTCCTGTGCTTGACCAGGGAGATAGTGTCAGCTAAAGGTAAGGACAACAAAATCAAAATCATAGGCAGCATTTCCAGCAGTATTGATAATGATATTGAAATTATACATACATATATATATATATATATATATATTGTGTGTGTATATATATATATATATTACATTAAAAGTAAAGCTAAAATCAAGCTTAAAACATCTACAGAACTGTTTCACGCATTGTGCGGTCGTCAGGGTGTAGTGGGCTTGTGCTGCCAGTGTTATATATATATATAGCTTGCTGTTGTTTTTTTCTCTCCCGTGCTGCATGTGCTTCTCAGGTGTTTTTGATTTTGTTCACTGATAAAAACTTCCATCTGTGTCTGCAATTGTTAACCATTTCTGTTCTAATATTTCAAGTTGCTAATTGTGGTTTACATAGTATAATGTATTTCTCTGTTAGGCATAGATTACATCTTTTTGAAATGTTATTGTATGGTGCTGCTCTTTTTAAGATTTTCCAAGATATGTTGTAGTCTGTGTTTTTATCTTTAAGTTTCCAAATGTATTTACTCAGTTCTGTTTGGTTTTTATATCTTTCTTTATTGAATGATTGTTTATGGTTTGCATACCTAGTTTTGAATTGGTTTTCAGTGATACCTACAAATGTTTCTTCTGCGTTCTCTGATGTTACAGTGGCTTGGTACACAATGTTGTTGTAAAGGCATTTGTTGCTTAGGGGACACTGTTCTTTTTTGGTACAGTTGCAAGATTTCCTTTCGTCACCCTCATTTTTCTCTGTGCTGCTTTTCATTTTATTTGCTGAATCAATGGCATTTTTAAGATTCGGCATACATGAATATGATAATTTGATGTTGTTTTTGTTGAATATCTTAAATAATTTGTGGTCTTTTGGAAAAGATGATGTCAAGATTTTAAAGAATTCTTTCCCTACGTTTGTTTTGACTCTTGCATCATATGGGGGATTGTACCATATGATTTTCCTTTTCCTGTTCTTTCTGCATCTTTTTGTTTCATTGTCTGGATCGTATCATAGTTCATAATTGTAGCCACTTTTATGTAATGCCTCTTGGTATTCAGCTGTAGCATTGTTGAATACTGTTTCGTTACATGACAAATTGGATAGTCTTTTATTTATGCTTCTGGGTATTGTTTTCAGTATGGAGGGTGGGTGATTGCTTTTGATGTTTACATAAACAGGCGTATCATTTGGTTTCTTGTATGGTTTATATGTATGTTGGTTGAGGTCTAACGTTATGTCTAAATAGTTCACTATCTTTTTGTTTGCTTCTATGGTAATTTTAAAGTTTTGGTTGTGGAAAATTTTACACAATTCTTTTTTCTTATTTTCAATATTCCTAGGGTTGTCATTCAGAGCGGCAAGGCCGTCATCTCTGTACAGTCCAGTTTGTTTTCCAAGTTTTTTTTTAAATATTGGATAACATGAATAGTCCGACAAGTTCACAAGTTTCGGCACCATCATATGATCCCATTGTAACATCAAA
This sequence comes from Conus canariensis, assembly GCA_033310375.1. Classification (NCBI taxonomy): domain Eukaryota; kingdom Metazoa; phylum Mollusca; class Gastropoda; order Neogastropoda; family Conidae; genus Conus; species Conus canariensis. The sequence continues at coordinate 45,280,312 of CM065731.1, read as the reverse complement.
AGTTGAGTTCCTGCTTGTGTTCTTAATCCAGGTTTCATTTTTACTGTGCAGTAGAGTTTTCTTTGTATGGAGAATGATTTCCATTTCTGACCCTGATATTTCTGTGTACTTGTTGGCAAATTTTATAGCTTTAGTTAGTAGATTCTCATCTATAGATGGGTAAAAATCTACTATGTCAAATGTTATAAAAACTGTATTTTCTTGTTTATTGAGTTTTTTTAACCATTGTATGACTTTATATATGTGTTCATGTTGTTATTTTTACTTATGGTTCAAAGTCCGATGTTGGTGTAGGGTCCTCCGCATATGTTCCAGCTTCGGGAGAAAAAATGTCCAAACACATTCCCACTGAAAGCACTATTTACACTGCGGAACTTACTGCACTACTTTTGGCTTTGGAGTTGATCAGGCAGTCCCAGTCTAGGAAATTCCTTATTTGCACAGATTCTCTTTCGGCTTTAGAGGCTATAGGAGCAAGAAACATAAAACATCCGGCTCTTATCAAGTTTTTTACCATGTTTTCTTCATTAGTTTCAAGGGGTTTTGAGATTTTGTTGGCCTGGGTGCCAGGTCATGTGGGGATCAGAGGCAACGAAGAGGTGGATCGGCTTTCTAAAGAGGCTGTCCGTCTTCGTCCTTCTAAACTGCTTGTACCATCTTCAGATTTAAAAGGCAAAATAGCTTCGTATGTCAATTCTTTATGGGAGGAGGAGTGGAGCCTCCAAGAAAACAATAAGCTTCATCAAATACGTCCAGATTTAAAGGAACATCTTCCCATGGCTGCTGGCGGTCGAAAGGGAGAAACAGTATTGTGTAGATTGAGGACGGGTCATGCCTATTTTACTCATTCGTTTTTATTGAAGGGAGAAGACCCGCCTTTCTGTGTTGCCTGTGATAGTCAGATATCTGTCCAACATATTCTTTTAGACTGCTGGGATTTATACGACATTAGAAGGAAACATTACACTGCAGATAATATGAAGATTCTTTTCCGTGATGTTCCCCCTGACAATATTTTTAACTTCCTAAAACTAGTAAAAGAAGTGAATTTATTTCATCGTGTGTGAATTTGGTGTTGTTAGATTTTCTATACCCAGTATTGATTTTTGCAGATTACGGTTAGTGATTTCAATATGTTGGTTTTTAATCCTAGGATTGGTTCTTTTAATCTTTTTTTAATGGGTTGGGTAAGGTTTTGCTTTTATTCCTTTTTTAACATATATACGTGGTAGTTTGAAACGGGGTGACAGTCCTGAGATAACCTCTGCTGTTGACGGGACTATATTTTTAATCTTAATCTTAATCTCATATATGTGTTTTTCCAGAGATTGAGTTCAGTGTTTTCTTTTATGTTTTTTATGGTTTTCTCTAAGATTTTTTTTTACTAATTTTCCATAGTTCAGATTTGGAAGGGTTTATCAATCTACATGTTGGATTATTCAAGAAATTAGGTTTGTGGTCTTTAAGTGTAATGAAGGCTTCTCTAGTTGCTGTGGTCTCTACTCTGTCACCTAGGTCCATTTGGTGTACAAGTTCCTTTTCTTTCTTTCTGATGTGATCATATGTAGCCTTGTCAGCCTTTCTGTAATTTTTTTGAATATTTTGTCAAGATGTTTTGAGTACTCTTCAGGTTCTATTTTGTAAAAGTTGTTGGTTTTATCCGCCTTCACAAATATTTTTTTTATCATTTTGAATTTGTTTAATTTCCTTTTCTAATGCTGTTTGGAATTTATTATTAGATTTTTTGAATTCTATGTTGGCTAACATTCTTCTCATTTTATCTTCAAATGTTTTCATTTCTTCAATGGCTGGTGGTACTCGCCATGATTTGAAGTCATATGTATTTTTATCTTCTTTTTTAACGTTGGGGTTTAAAAAGAAAAATGCTTTCCATCTCATATTTTTGATGAATTTTTCCATCTGTCCTATCATTTTCTTCATGTAGCACTGGGGTTTAGCAAACAGGATGTTTTTAATGGATTGTTTGAAGTTGATTTTTTCCATTTTAAAATCTGCTGATTCAAAGTGCTCAATGTATGGAGCAGTTAAGAGAATAGTGATAAGGATCAGCGTTATTTTAAAAAGAGTGCTCAACCACAGTGGGAGCGACATTTGTTACATTAAAAGCAAAGCTAAAATCAAGCTTAAAACACCTACAGAACTGTTTCACGCGTTGTGCGGTCGTCAGGGTGTAGTGGGCTTGTGCTGCCAGTGTTATATATATATAGCTTGCTGTTGTTTTTTTCCCTCCCTGTGCTGCATGTACAATGTGCAATGTGCGATAACAATTCAATAAAGAAAGATATAAAAACCAAACAGAACTGAGTAAATACATTTGGAAACTTAAAGATAAAAACAGACTACAACATATCTTGGAAAATCTTAAAAAGAGCAGCACCATACAATAACATTTCAAAAAGATGTAATCTATGCCTAACAGAGAAATACATTATACTATGTAAACCACAATTAGCAACTTGAAATATTAGAACAGAAATGGTTAACAATTGCAGACACAGATGGAAGTTTTTATCAGTGAACACGATCAAAAACACCTGAGAAACACATGCAGCACGGGGAGGGAAAAAAAACAACAGCAAGCTATATATATATATAACACTGGCAGCACAAGCCCACTACACCCTGACGACCGCACAATGCGTGAAACAGTTCTGTAGGTGTTTTAAGCTTGGTTTTAGCTTTGCTTTTAATGTAACAAATGTCACTCCCACTGTGGTTGAGCACTCTTTTTAAAATAACGCTGATCCTTATCACTATTCTCTCTCTCTCTCTCTCTCTCTCTCTCTCTATATATATATATATATATATATATATAATATACGTCATTAAGTGGAAAATGAGCATGTCCAGAGGGTCATGGGTTCGAATCCCAGCAATGGCTCGTCCCAAGATGGGAAAAAAAAAGGGGCAGCAGAGGGACATCCGGAGTCATGAACCGGGTGTGGCCCAACCCCTCTAGAGTGTCAGGAGATAAGGGCCGAAACACTTGCTTGAAGGGGGCTTCTCTTCTGAGGACTCTCTGCTGCCACGCTTTCCACGAGTTTCTTTCTACTATATATATATATATATGTCTGCCATGTTTATTTTCAATATCCTGATGAAAGGGCAACTTTCATTTTCAACATGTGTGATATATTTTTACGCTTCTCTTTAATTGTTTCTGTAACTTGTAAACTTTTGTGCATTTTCAAATTCTCTCTCTCTCTCTCTCTCTCTCTCTCTCTCTCTCTCTTCTCTCTCTCTCTCCCTGTCTTGTCTGTCTGTCTGTCTGTCTGTAGTGTTAGTTTTTCATTTCTTATGTCTTTCTCTGTCTCCATCTATATTTCTTTTTGTTTGTATGATGTGTCTCTCTCTCTCTCTCTCTCTCTCTCTCTCTCTCTCTCTCTCTCTCTCTCTCTTTCTGCACTTTTTTCTCACCATCTCAGCATTTCTTATCCATTCTCGGCACTTGTTATCAGTGTGTGTCTACTTACCTTCTTTCGTCTCGTCTCTTACTCTTTCCCTTTCGTGTGTGTTCATGCATGTCTTTCAGCCAGGTAAAGTTTTGGACATCTGATTTGTAATATATGCACATGTGTTTATTCTCAGTCTACTTCTGTGTTAGGCTCTAGGCTCAGGCTGTCTTCTGCCAGTGACAAAGTGTGTTGTCTGAAGCACCTTCCATATGATGTGAGAATGGGAGGTAGACACAAACTTTTTCTTGTCATGAATTCTGTGTGGTCGAATGAAATGGAAAGTGTTAAGATTGGTTAACAATAACAGGCATTACATGAGGCACCTTTAGACTGCCAGCAAGATATGAAATGGCTGTTACTAGTGTTAGTAGTGTTAGTTGTAGCCATGCCATACAATGCAACAACCCTCTTTGTATGTTGCATTGTTGTTGTTTACAGGTAAACAGGAGGAGCAATGTCAGGATCAATTAACCAGACAACGATGGATAACAGTGATCAGGGTCATACTGACCCTTCAAGTCTGCGTAACTTCGGCAATGGTCATGGGCGAGAGTCAGCTCTGCAGCTTTTTGTTCAGGCAAAAAAGCGCATCAACGACATATTCAAAGACATTGGGCATTACGTTGTAGAAGCAGACAAATTTGTGCAAGGTAAGCGTTTGCTTTCTCTTTTTTTTCTCTCTCTACTTTTCCTACAATTCACCAGATTAGCTCTAGTCATGCAGCTGCTGGCAGTATGTGTGTTTGCAGTGAGTCATTGCTATGGTCCCTTGTTTTTGTGTTTATTTTGTTGTATAGATGAAACAAAATGGTGAGTATGTGTGTATGTGCACAAGTATGTTGTGTGTGTGTGTGTGTGTGTGTGTGTGTGTGTGTGTGTGTGTGTGTTGTTATATGGATGAGAATGAAATATTGCTAAACACATGTACGTGTGTATGTGTTTGTGTGTGTGTTTGTGTGTGTGTGTTGTGTGTTGTGTTAGTGTGTGTATGAATGTGTTCACATGAAGTTAGGTCAGTCTCTGTGAAGATTGAAGAAAGTCATATAGTGATATACTAACTTTTGTTGTTTTTTTTATATTGTTGTCACACAAGTGTGTGTTTGTGCATGTGTTTTCAGTTTAATGAGTGAAATTATCTCACTGTGTCTTAATCTCTCCTATCCCTCTCCTGGGACATGACTGTGCAGGCCTGGTATCAGCCAAGGCAGTGCTGGGGAAGGCAGAAACTGACATCATCAGTGCAGAGAATGCGGAGGTTGTGCAAGGGTTTAAAGCCAAGATTGATGGCATCAGGGAGGTTCTGGCCCGGGATCACATGAAGGTGGTGTTTTTTGGAAGGTGAGTGTGTGTGTGTGTCTGTGTCTGTGTGTGCGTGTCTGTGTCTGTGTGTGTGTGTCTGTGTCTGTGTGTGTGTGTCTGTGTCTGTGTGTGTGTGTCTGTGTCTGTGTGTGTGTGTGAGTGTGTGTGTGTGTGTGTGTGTGTGTGTGTGTGTGTGTGTTTGCGTGCGTGTGCATGTATTTGGAAAGGCTTTGTTTAACTGTATGCGTCTTTTCTAGATGATATGCTTGTGTCAGACCAACTGGAGAGATACATGAACCTGTAATATTGGCCAGGAAATTTTTTTAGCAGAAGCCTCTTACTAGTCTTAGATACATTCGGGAAGCAGATGACTTGGACAGATTGGGGAATTGATGGGGTGGGTGGGAGAGAAATGTGTTTCTTTTGCTTTGTTTTTTCCACTCTTGATTTAATGTTATTGAAGTTATCATGACTTTCTCCACACAACTAACATAGCCTGTTAGCAGCAAGTTAGGATTTTTTTTTTCTTTGGTTACCTTTTTATATCTTTCAGTCCGAGTCAGCAGCCTCATTTCTATTCATGTTAGGGTTTTTGTTTTTTTTTTCTCGTTTTGATTTCTTTCAGTCCAGCCTCTTTTATTCTTGTTTGTTTAGAACCTCCAATGGGAAGAGCACAGTGATCAATGCCATGCTGCGCGAGAAAATTCTGCCCAGTGGCATAGGACACACCACCAACTGTTTCATCCAGGTGGAAGGGTCGGATAATGACGAGGCCAGTGTGCTAACAGAGGATTCCAACCAGCCTAAATCAATACAGGTGCGTGCAGGACGAAAAGGGATTAAAAAAAAAATAAGAAGAAAAAAAAAAGAAAGTCGCCACCAGCAAGGGAAACGAGTGGAGCACTGAGGTGGCCTAGGTCTGTCGAAGCAGACTGATCAACATGTTGATTGGAATGTATCTGATTGGTGGTGGTTGTCTTTTGTTGTCTTAGTAGGGTGTAATATATCATATCATACATATTACATTATGTTACAACATATCCTAGGTCTGTACGGAGTGTTTGTCATATGAAAATGTTCTTAATTCTTAGTATTAGAAATACACCATATAAAATTGTGTAGCATATTGACAGATGGTAGAACAGCCCTGTTTTTTTCTCTTTGGGTTTTTTTTGTGTTTGTTTGTAGATTTGGGGTGAGGGACAGGTCTTATGACAGCAGTTCAAAATGAGATCATCGAGAACAGGGTCTGTTACTAGTTTTTTCAAAATTCTCAGGTACAAGTACTTCATCATAATAATGCTCATAATCATCTTCAAAAGAGAAGCCCTCAGCTTCCACATTCAGTGAGGAAACTAGACAGTAAAAGAAGTTTCCCAAGAAGAACTTTTCTGGAATATATTCTTTGGTGAGAAATGCTTCAATGGCAGATGTCGGGTACACATTAGATTGCTCCCTGTTAACTGTGGTTTTGTGTCTTTGACTGGACAAAACTGGATGTGGCTGTGTGAAGGGAGTTTTAAGGAACAGCATGGGAGTAACCCAGGTTAGGGAGGGCACAGAAGATGAAACGCCCTTGGAAAAAAAAAGGGGGGTGGGAGAGAGAGAGAGGGAGAAAACATAAAGATCTGATGCTCAGGTCTCTCATTCTGTAACTAAATGGTCATAAATGTCCACAACATTTACTATCTAGTCGTGAGTAACAGGAACTGTAACTGTAGACTGTCACACTGTCCTTGTCAGTATAAATATGCTAAAAATCCTCGAGGATTTAGTTGAGGTGTTGCATACTTCTGCAGGTTCAGTGCCGACTTACCATGCATAGGACTTAACTTCTTGTTTTTCTCCTTTTTCAGTCCATCAAAGAACTAGCCAGTGCTTTAAGTTCCGTGAAGCTGAAAGAGAATTCACTGATTCGTATTCTGTGGCCCAAGAACAAGTGCCGTCTTCTTCGTGAGGATATCATCTTTCTGGACAGGTGAGTACAGGTCCAGCTTATCTGACTGCAGTGAAATGTTACCCACCTTGATTTGTCAGGGGTTCTAAGAGGTTTAGAAATCTTAGTTTACTGCTCTCCATAGAAACATATAAATATTGAAAGATTGCCTTGTATGTTTGTGAGTTTTTTGTGTGCTTGAACTGAAACTTGTGATATCAAGTTGTTTGACAATTACTGGCTGTAAGCTGTTCAGCTGATCATTTGGTCATGTAGTTTGAGTATGGGGTAAATTGGGATAAGCACAGCAGCTTATTGTTCAACTGGAAATTTTTTTACTTATTTTTGTTGTATTGTTTGAACTGTGATGCATCGAACTGGACTAATTCCATGTATCTTTTCAGCCCTGGGGTGGATGTGTCGCCTGATCTGGACCTGTGGATAGACAAGTTCTGTTTGGATGCGGATGTCTTTGTCTTAGTGGCAAATGCTGAATCAACTCTTATGCAAACAGTATGTATAGAATGTATACTTCTTGTCTGTTTGTGTATGTGTGTGGATTTGTTTAGTGCCTGTACATGTGTTTGTGTCTGTTCCTTACAGCTAACTCGAAGAAACTCACTCATCATATGCATGAGAACGTTGGACATTAAGACTTGTTCACTTTTACACTAAACTCACTCATCATATTCATATGCATTAGAACATTTGATATTAAGACTTGTTCACTGTTACAAGCAAGTAAACAAACAAAAGAAGAAATTTACAAAGTAAGTGGCCATCATCAGTAAATGGAAAAAAAGAATCAGATACAAATTAACAATGACGAAGAACATGTTGGCTTCAGTCTCAGTCAGCCTAAGACATAGCTTATAGCTGATGCAGGGGGTTCACCTCTCAGTGCTTGGAAGATTTATTTTAATCTGTATACCTATGTTCACTCTGAATTTTTTTTTAAATCTAACTATTAACGGCTTTACTGTGTCTGTTGCATCTGTTGACCAGCTCACTGTCTGAATGTTGCAGGAGAAGAAGTTCTTTCACAAGGTCAGCTCCCGTTTGTCCAAGCCGAATGTGTTTGTTCTACAGAATCGCTGGGATGTGTCAGAAATGGAAGAAGACATTGATAAGGTAAATGAATGATTCTGAAACTTAAGTGCTTAGCTTTATTGAAAGATTGGTTATTGTGTTTGTCAGATACAGGTTTGGAAATCAGATGGCTGAAGTCATCATAAGGCTTTCCACTCAAATACATACAGTCACTTTTGAATATTTTCTAATCTTCAATCACTTGTGACTAGGGCTTTTTTTGTTCTGAAAATGTTTTTTTGAATTGCATTTCTGGTATGTTACATTCTAGCGTGAAATGTTGAATTTTCATTGCCCAGAACTGGTACGAAACTTGTAAAATCATTATGTAACCTTTTGTTGTCTATATCATTCTGGTTTACAGGTCTGACTTTAGAATATTGTGGTTCTAACTGTGGGGGTGCGTGCTGCAGTTTGTGATCATATCCATCATATCTGTTCGAAGGAGCTTAGTGGCATGGTTTATGTTAATTGATGATAGTGTATATTCTCTTCGATGCCTAAAGGAACTTTTTTTTTTTAAGTCATACCTCAAGAACTTCGATTTGTGCTTGGTTGGTTTAATTAACAGTGTTTTCAGCCCGCATTTGACCTCTACATTCAACTAAACAAAACAACAACAAAAAATGAAGAAAAAATGAAAGTGTTACACCTGTGTAATCATAGAGAAGTGTTGATGTGTGATGTTTTGTGTTGGTCTGTTGCAGGTGAAGCAGCAGCACATCGACTACAACACCCAGTTTCTTGCTGAAGAGCTTCAGGTGGTGGACAAGAGGGAGGCTAAAGACCGGGTGTTCTTTGTGTCTGCCCGTGAAGCTCTGGTGTCTAGACTGCAGAATGACACCGGCATCCCCACACCAGGTTAAGTATTGTGCCTTAGGGTACTACAGGGATATGACCCAGTGCCTGTTGTCTACCCTGTGGCAAGTTTCTCATAATCAAAGGGGAGATGTTTGTGACACTGCTTGTAGAAAGTCATTGATTAATGGCCAGCTCCGGTTTATGTTTAAACTGAATTTCGCTCATTGTATGTTAACTGACATTATTTTATTATCTTAGAGATTAAATGCATACATGTCAGAGAATACAGAGATAAGATTTTCTTTTTTCATTAAGTACAGAAATATTTGTTTCTTGAAATGTTTACCTCCCTTTGTACATTTTACCCTTATCCATGATTTGTTGCAAGCGTCATCATACTTCATAGCCTGAGTATCTAAATAAAACCATAAAACTCTCTCTTGTGGTGTTTCAATTGATTGTTTTCTGTAATACAAAGGCCACCTCTGAGAAGGCTAGTGTTGTGCTCAAATGCAGTGCAGACAAAAGAAGCCGCTGTCAGGATTTATCAATCAGTTTTGAGTTTGTGTGTATGTAACACTATAAGCAATTTCCTTTTCATACAAATTCAGTGTACTATTGTTCAGTCAAGATCTGCCCATGTCAGTGGTGGTTGACAATGGATTGCTTCAATGTATTTTCCAGATCGTGTGCTTATGCCAGGTTTCCAGGCCAGGATATTTGAATTTGCCAATTTCGAAACGAAATTTGAGGTAAGGGGAGAATATGTTTTCGGATACTGTGTATCTGTTTTTTGTCAACAGTTTCCTTCTTTTGCTGTTTTGCTCCGTTTTATTTCATACACAGCATCATGTATACAGCCTGATTTTTTTTTTAGATAAGTACTTGAGTCAGACTGTTTGTGAAAGTATATTACAAAGGAAGTGTAATTGGGTTAGAAAATTCTTTTTAATTCTGCCTTACCTCTGAAAAGGGGAGATCAAGACCAGAAGCTCTTTAAGTTTGCCTCTAAGCAAATGCAGTCTTGTATTATTCTGTATTGATGAGACTCAAAGCCATTTTTTTTATTCCGCCTTTCGTAACTTCTTGTCTGGCAATGTAAAGCATGATACATTCTTTTTTCATATCAGGACTTTTAAATTGTGTACTTTGGAAGATCAGTGTTTTTATCAGGATTTTTTTTTCCTTAATTGAGGGGGATGGGGGTAAGGTTACAAGTGTTAACAATGTATGAGCGTGGATAAAAATGGTTTTCACTTTGGTAATACCTTCAGTGTTTTATCCTTGTCAGACAACAGTGAGTTCAAGACCAGCCTTTCTTCAGTCTTGGCACAGGCTTGTTTTTTCAGTTTGATTGAGTGTTCATAATTGTTTTTGTTTTTCGCTTTTTTTTTAATCCAATTGTTTAGATTGGAATTCACTTTACCATTGGAAGCTGATCAGAAACAAAACAATGCAGTAATAATTATCACAAATATTTCAACATTAACCTTTAAATGTACCAGACAGACATGCTGTCTCTTTTTCTTTTACATTCATTTCATGTGCTTACTTTTTCATGGCAGTGTCTTTTTTTTGGAGGGGAGGGGGAGGTAGGGGGTCTGAATTTCCTCCCATAGTATGCATCTTGGAAATGCAGAATCAGAAAAGCACTTAAAGAATGCATTTCATCTAGTGATGAATACGAAATTTCAAATTTTCAGAGTTTTGATTTTCTTTTTCCTCCCCTTCCTTCCAAGGACGCAGTATTTGGACTATGAAACGTGTCAAAGAGAATTGCCAAGTTTGATATTTTTTTTAGGGCTGCTTGTTGATGACAGTACATCAGTAAGAACTTTACGCGTGACTGACATACAGTTCTTATGCATGGTAATGGATTATTTTGTTGGCAGATCTTTCCTGGAGTATTGTGTTTGTAGATTTACTCATTATGTTATCAGATTCAATGCAATAAAGATGCAACAAATCCCAAAGAATTCTGTGTCTGTCCTCATATAGTTGATTCCTCCCTTATGTAAGCAGTTCTCGCCCTGGTTACCAGAGTGGTGCTCTGTCAGATGTGAATGCCAAGCTGAAGGGTAGAGACAGTCAAAGGACTTGAACTCATTGTTTACTGTCTTGACCACAAGAAGAGAAAATTTAGTACGTTTCGTTGAATCAGTCAAAATGTACTTATTTTTGTGCATTACGTTGGGTTTCCTGGTCTCTGTGATTATGTTCCCATTTCATTTGAGTTGCTGTATGGGAAGCATCATGGTGTTGTCTTTTGTGTGTGCATTGATTTGCTCACAGTTCTCAGTTTATGCTTGTTTTCTTTCTCTTGTTACATAGATATTTGGTAGCTAAACACAGTAATTGAAGCTATTCTGACATATTATTTTTTGCATATATCAATATGGTATGCGTGTGTGTGTGTGCATGTGTGTGTTATTATCGCTTATGAAAGTTTTTAGATACATAAACGTTCATAATTTGGCCTCTTTGGTTGTCACATTACCCACACATACTTATTTACTTGTTTCTTAGGTGTCAGTTTAGGATTGTTTATTCCATAGAGTGCAGTTCACCAGTCTTTATCATTGATGAATTTCAAATCTGTTTCTGTGATCATATTAAGACATAAGGTAAATATGCCTGCACATGTGGTATGTATGTTTGTGTATGTGTGCGTGGCATTGAACTTATGAAAACTTGCTGTTGGTAGGCACTCTCTGTTCCATATCTTTGAGTATTTTCCCACAGGAGTATGAATACTATGCACATCTTTTTCATACTCCCACGCAGTCCGAACTCCTGTGTGTCGGCTTCATATTGTGTAGTGATATAAAGAAGAATACAATAGAGTAGGGTGGCTTCATATTGTAGACGCTAGTGATATAAAGAAGAATACAATAGAGTAGGGTGATAGAGTAACTTTCTGTATTCTGTGCATCACAGGTGTGCATCTCCAAGTCGGCTGTGAAGACCAAGTTTGAGCAGCACACAGACCGTGGCAAGAGCATCACCTGTGACCTGCGCTCTGTCATGGGCCAGGTGCAGACCACCAGCAACCAACTGCAGTGAGTCATCATTGTTAGCGTGTCTGATCGGTGCATTGTGCATGTGAGGTGGAAAGGGGTGTGGGATATATATTTGTGTCGGCCTATGGCCGTCGGTTCTCAGAGTAAGTTGGAGGTAAGAAACTGCAAAATTGCAGAAAACAAATGCTCATCAAAAAGGTAAGGTCGTTACAATCATCTTCAGGGACTTTGAAGTGTCCTGTGTCATATTGATTTTTAACTCAGTGACGACGCACTTGAACCGACTCTTCATCTTATGACATTAAAGTTTCTGATATATGTCATGAAATTGAATATACATACACAGTTACAGAAAACGAGCAAGGCACACAATTTGTATATGATTTGAAAGTTTAGTTTTCATATGTGCAAACAGATTTTTCACCAGTGTTGCTTGTAAATTTCTGCAATTTGAAAAAAAAATAACAGTGAATTTAAAGAAAAAGGGACACATTTGACATTCATGTTGCTTATTGTAAAATCTTACTGTCAGTAAATGCACTGCGATGAATGAGATTATTTTTCCAATGGAAGTAATTTTCATTTGCCATGTAAAGATGCTTAACATCCAATCCATCACCTATCACATATCAGTCTCTGCTGAAGAAAAAGAATTGCTTTCATTCTGCCTTGGAAAGATGAACCAGGGGTTTTAGATTGTTTGAATGAATCTGATTTGCCCTTTTGTAAAGGTTGACAAGAGTAATCCACTGTATAGCTGCAGAGGGCACCGAGATAAAGACTGTAACAACTAGATAAAAAGGAAGTTTTTAGTTGTATTGTTTGTGTCATTTGTTTTGCAGCTCAGTATTATTGAGGCTGTGTGTTGTAGGTTATGTAATTAGTTCCTTCATGCATATGCATATGCACAGACAAACACACTCACACACACACACACTCGCTCACACACACACACTCACGCACTCTCTCTCACTCTCTCTCTCTCTCTCTCTCTCTCTCTCTCTCTCTCTCTCTCTCTCTCTCTCACACACACACACACACACACCCACACACACACGTCTTTTAATTATGTCATGTTACTCTGTGACAGAGAGTCTGAACAGCGGTTGCGTCAGGAACGAGCAGATGAACTTGACTTCCTTGTCAAACAGCTTGACCTTTTGACCCGAGAGGTGAAGGAGAAAATCAGGGTCATGGTTGAAGATGTTGAAAGAAAGGTAAGAGAAGAATTTTTTTGTAAGTTCCTAAGTTTTTAGTCGCATTTTAGTGGAGCTGTGAAAGTATGACAGAGAAGCTGGAAGCAGTGTATTGCGTTCAAGTTGTGCTGTGGAGTAACTCTGAAAAAACAATAGTAAATGATTCATATTTAAATTATATCTCAAAGCAAAAATATTTGATATAGGTATGACATCGAGATGGGATGCAGGATATGTATGGGGTGGAAGGGGGAGAGGGGGGAAGGACGGGAGACATGGAGGTAATTTTAAATGTCTGTGTTCAAAGTGCTTTTCTGAAGCATTTTTACGTTCGGGTCTAGAGATTGCATGTTTTTGTCCCAGTTAAACAATGATTGATTTGCATGTTATTCATCTAGGTGGCACATGCTCTGAACGATGAGATCCGTCGGCTGTCTCTTCTGGTGGAAGAGTTTGATCGACCCTTCCACCCTGACCAGATGCTCCTCAATGTCTACAAAAAGGTGAGCAGGGCAGCTTTTCCTTCCTTGTATGTTCAAGGGGATGTTTTTTTTTTTTCTTTATCCCCTTATGGATTAGAATTGTCAGCAGTAACCTTACTGAATGATTTAATTTAACTTCATTTAGGGTCTTGGGGTTTCAGATATGAGCAGAGCTCTTTGTTGTGTGTGGTTGATAAATGTGTAGAAATTTTTTTTTAAAGATTTCTTTCCTTCCTGTACACTTGAGACACTTTGCAGTCTTTTTTTTTTAATCAACTAATCAGTCTTAACTCTGGAGAAATATTCTTTTTACTCCAACAAAGAAAGGAAAAAAGAAAACCTACAGTGAGTTTACATTTTCTTGGTATATCAATGTGATGTAGGTATACATGGAACGTGCTTCGATAGAACATACCGTAAAAACTTTGTATGATGTGAAATTGACCGTCATGTGTGTTCACTCTGTGTCCTGTGTCTCTGGCACCTGTCAAAGGACTTGCACATATTCCTGGAAACCATGATATGTCGTAACATGGTTGGCCGCTGCTCGGCCAGCATTCAGCGTCGCCTGAACACCATGGAGATGTTTCTGGCAGGTGATGAGCTCTGTCATCATGCTTTTTTTTTTCTTTTCCTTTTTTTTTTTGTGGTGTGTGTGTCACCCCTTCGACACCACTGGACGTGCATCTCTGACTTGTAATGGGCTTTGCTTTCCTTTGAGCATGATTGTATCAGTACTTTTCTTTCCCTTGAGTGTCGTGCTGTGACTTCGACATCAAGCCCATTCATATTACAGTCGTATTACTATCATTCACACAATGTGCTCAGTGCTGTATGTCTGCTTTGTACCTCTTGAGACTGAGAGCCTCTTTACGTTAGACAGTTTGGTACCAGAAAAAGGTTTCGTAAACCAAAATCTTGTATTCATGTGTACCTGGGGGCTATATTTGATCTTTTTTTTTTTTTTTTTTTTGTAAGATCTTGTATGGCAATTATTAGGCATCATAGAAATGCTGTAAAAATTTAAATTGAAAATAGTATAATGGTACAGGGATAATGGTAATCCAGTTATTCACCATGCCTTCATTATGCAGGCTTATTTTTGTGGTTAAAAAGCATGTTTTGTTAGAAATAAAGGTTTTGTGGGAATTTTTTTTTTTCATTGAAGATGATTATTTTTACAAGAAATAACTGTAAAAATGTATGTGTGTATTTTTTTTTTCATTCAAAGAATACGGGAATATCAGTTAAGTGGTAAACAAACAACAGTATCTTACAAGACCCAATTATTCTGTCAGGAAGAACATGACATTGTCTGTGGTAAGTTCCTTCTAGTCTGATTTGCAGACCTGTTTATGCATACAATTTTTCTCTGTTTTGTTGGCACTTTAGCAAAAAATGATGAATAAAACTGGGGGGGGGGGGGGGGGGGGAGGGGAGGGAGAGAAAAACTCAAGGCACAAAGGTCTTGAGTGGTGATTGCTCTTGAGGAGTAGAGCCATGGTGTTGTCTTGATGTGCCAGTTCGGGTGCTTTGACTGAAGAGCCACAACTCATGTAAACTAGAGCGCACAACATCTCGTCAGGCTTTGTCTCCTTCTTCAACAGCATGTTGATACATTGGAACACCAGTTGGGACTACAAGCCTCGGATTATTGAAAAAAACAGTGGCGGGAAAGCAGGAATTTGTCCCCAAATACACAACGAAACAAGTATGTGTGGGGGGAGAATCTGTTCTTACTGTAGTTGCCAAAAGATCATGGATGTGATTCTTCTGCTATGGGATGATGGGTGAAACTGAATGCCTGCTTCAGGCACACCCACTCCCTCCTCCCCAGCTTGACCAAAATCTTGTGAGAATTGTACATTATATTTTTTTTGAGAAATACTATCCTTTTTTTATGTGATAAGAATCCAAAAGCATTTTTTAGTGCGATCAGGCTAGCAGTTGTATTGTGCGGGGATTCCTGTGGACATGAATCATGATGTTTTCGTGACAGTCATCATCATCACATGGTTTTCTTTTGATTGTGTTATTCCACGTCAGAGTGTTTGCTATGCTTTTATGATTAACTCCCACAGATCTCATCTCAAGGGTTTTGTTTTGTTTTTTTCTTTTCCTTTTCAGTGTGTCATTGTAGTCAGCATCCTCACAGGCACTGGATTTTTATTTTCATCTCTGGTGTTGAGCTCTGAATCTTCTTAGCATACCATTTTGTGCATGCTCTGGTTTTGCCAGGAGTACAAAAGTCATAATGCTTTCTTCATTTTAGCTGTCAGTGTGCCTGTGTGTTGACCACAGATCAGTTTTGTTGCTTGATTTAATAAGAAAACTGCTTGCAGTTGATGTGAAACTGCGCGTAGTTATGATCAGTTTAAGATAGGGGATGAGGAGGTGGGTGATTTTTTTCTCTCAAAGGAAAGAGACGATGCTGCATGTAATATTATTCTGCACATGGGGTAAGGCCTGAAAGAAAAAAAAACCCTTTCTGGTTCCTGATCTATGAAGTGTTGTTTTAGCGTGCGTGTGTTAGTATGTGTGTTTTGTTTGTTTGTTGTTGTTGTTTTCTTTTTAGCCATTACTGTATCCCTATCCTTTCTAGCTTTGGTCAGACTGGAGTTTGCAGCATTTGTGTTTTTTTTTGTTCCATGGCAATGTTTTCAGGAGTTGCATGCCCATGTGGAGCAAACATTAGGCCGAAATCTGCAGAGTCGATGTTCTACAGCCTTACTTCAGGGGGTGGAATCCACTGAAAAACAGATGACAGGTTGGGACACTGTTTAGCCATTAGATACAGGACATAAGTATTGGATAGTGCACGCAAAAAGGAAATGGGGTTTAAGAAGTTGCAACACTTTGGAGTTAGTGAAGATTAAAGTGGTGTTTTTATGAGTGGGTAGATGTGTGTGTGTATATATATCAGCCTGTGTATGTGTGTTTGTGTGCATGGTTTTGTGTTATAGAGTGAGGGTGTGTGTGTTGGGGGAGGAGGTGGGAAAAGTACTAGCATAATTGAGTATGCAGTATATACGATATTTGAGTTGTGCAGTGTTAGTATTTCTTAAAGTTTAGAACTGTCAAAAGTTGTGCAATGTTAGTTTATTTAATCTAAGGTTAAAAACAAAAGTTTGAAATATCAGATAGATAGTAGAAGCAAAGGATGCTTTACTTTTGAAGATATTATGGAAAAGGAATAAAGATGTATAAGAATTTCATGCTAAAACACACATTTCAATTGAGGAAGCTGGATGAAAAGCTATGTATATGTATATACATGTTTGTGTTTTGCTTTGTACTAGGACTAATAGCTAATCTTTCCATTTGTTCATTTTCCTGTGTAGCTTTTTTTGTTGTCACCAATCATCATTGCATGATTTTGTGAGAGTGTTGTGTCACTGGTTGGTCTGTCAAGTATAAGAATAAGCATAGTATTTATTTCAAGTGTTTTAGCAGTTTTTCATGAAAAAGTTATGCTGAGTATGGTTCCATGTGCATGTTCATTTGTGTGTGTAGAGGGGGAGGGAGGGGGGCAAGGTGTGTGTGTGTATTTGGTGTGAACTGCGATTGAACATTTGTTGATGGGAGAATATTTAAGATAACACACAATTTCCTCTTTGTGTGTGTGTGTGTGTTTATGGATGGGCAAGAGAATTACTTTGATTATAAGAGAAAGTCAGATGTGTGTTTCAAGTGATTTGTTTCCCATTTTTGTTACTTACTGTTTCAGATACTTGACTAGTTTAACATGATTTTTATTTGTATGAGAACGAAATTATCAGAATGAAGATCAGATCTACTGCATCCAGTTTTATATCGCTGAAATAGTGGTTACTGTCATTTTACCATTTACTGTCTGCAATTAATGCTCCAGATTGTAAGAATTTAATATTGAGTTGAAAGTAAAGAATTGTTTAAAAAACAAGAATGCAACATACTGATATGTTCATAGTTCTAGTGCTTATCCTCAGTGTTAGTTTCAACGTAAAAATATCTGAAGGTAAAAAAAATTGATGTGTTACAAATTGCAGACCTGTGTACCTATACACTTTGGGAGTACTTTATACACCACTTTGCACAAATTCTTGTAGCACACCGCACTATCAGAAATCACGCCTGATGACAGTGGTTTGTAGTCTGTTTTCAATTAATGGAAAAGCCACTTCATTTCTTTTTTTTCCCAGCTTTCAAGTATGGCCTCCTTTAGCTATCCTAATTAGAAGTTGAGGCCAACAAGGCCTCACAATTGATGTTTTCAGCTGAAAGTTTCAAAAGTCATTATGTGAGAGACTGCTGTCATCTGGCTTGTCTCAACATTAGAAGATGAGAACAGCAAGACCGTGATCTAGTTTACTTCAGAAAGTTAACTGTTTTAAGGAAGCAGCTAACACTGAAATGTGAATTCTTTTGAAGGAAAGCTGTGAAGAAACGGTCAACAGCAAAGAAATTTTGATCATTTTTTAGGTTTCGGGGGAAAAATGTCTGTTTTATAGAAATACTACACTTGCATGTGTCCGGTGCACAGGTCTGGAAGTGTTAAGTATTACAGTGTATGCTGTGTTCATTTTAACACATGAAATGATACAAAAGCCAACAGTACCCTCACCTTTGTTGATCTCCACTGGTTCTCTGCAGATCGTCTGTCAGCCATCCTGCCCGAAGACACCCGTCAGCAGCTTTTCAACCTCCTACCGAAGCGGGACTTTGAGATTGCCTATCGCCTGGACTGCCGCAACTTGTGTGCAGATTTTCGGGAAGACATTGAGTTTCGGTTCTCTTTCGGGCCCACGGCTCTGCTGCAGAAGTTGTTAGGCTCCAAGGGCAGTGCTGGGTTCCTTATGGGCACAGCAGGCAGCGTAAGTCTTGTGCTACAGGTTAGGCATGGGAATACCATGCTTTGTGTGTTTTGAAGTTGTGTTGGGTTGACGTATCCCTTTTGTAAGTCAGAGAGACATGTCAAGATGGCAACAAGCCTACTCTTTTTTTTTCTGGAGATAAATTAATTTGTAGACTAGTTACAGTCAGTTTTATAGAAGATGGCATTTTGCTTTCTCCCATTTCCCATGCTCATTTATAATGGATGCAAGTCAGTGAGATGAGAGGTTTTTGGCGTACTTCCATGTCCAAGGTGTTTTAGGACTTTTTTTAAGAGATGTATGTATATAATGTGATTAGAAATGCCGTGGTCTGTAAGAGTTTTTAAGAGATGAATGTATATAATGTGATTAGAAATGCCGTGGTCTGTAAGAGAGGATGCTAGAAAGATTTTCAGGGGAAAACCCACAAATTTACTAACTTTTTAATGAATCAAAAGGACAAGTTTGGAGGGGAGAGGAGGATGGGGTGTTGCTGTGGAGTGAACAGAGGGTCAGGTTGTTGAAAGACTAGGAAGTCTGACTGTTGAAGAGGAAAAATTGCATTTTCTTTGCATATGAATACCACAATGCTTCGTCAGCTATAGACATGTAGATACTGACCTAACCCTGTGACTTGAAAATTGTCTCTTGTATAGTTTGTTCATTGTATTGATGTATAACATTTTGATATGGCATTTGTGGTCAGCTGGGCTATAAATCACATCAGTTGAAATTTCCTCATACTTTTTTTTTTTTTTACTTACTTTCCTCCTTTTCATGTATATATTTGTTAAGATTTTTCATTTATTTTTTTATGCATTTTTTTTTTAACTCTTTCAGTTTGTACGCAACTCTCATCATAGTCACTAAGTCAGTAATCTTTTTTATATAAATTTTGTATGGTCTTCTTTTGTTAGTGTGAACACGAATATACAGTTTGGCAAAACACAAGTAAACACAAAAAAACAAGTGTAAAGTAACACAGGTTTTCAATACAATACGAAAGAGATGTAACGTTTGGTCCAAAAAACAAAAGCTGCACCTAATTTGGCACTGTCATGCTAACTGCTTTCAGGAAAGTATCATTTTGAGCATTTTTATCTGCCTTTTGTAACGTCTTGAGGAGACATAGTCGTCAAGAAGTTGCTTGTCTGATTTGTACTGTGCATCTACAGGAGCAGCATACTCTTTTAGGAGGAGCTGAAAAGTAAATGGTTCGTGCATAGTTTGCCCAACTGTACTGGGCGAGAACTCTTATCTGAACATTTACTTTTCAACCTCTCCTACAGGATCATACTGCCTTTCCACTGGCAAGAGGCTATTCAAACTTTTTCTTCATAGATCATATATACATCCCACATAACCTTTTAATTTCCAAGTTTTTTTGTTTTTTTTTAAATTGTGACATTCCCATCACACTCCTTTTTTTTTTTTTTTCGAAATTACCGGCGAGCTTAATTTGAATGTTTGAAAATCAAGTACTTTTGGAGAAAAATAAAAGAAAATAGACTAGTGTACAGCAAGTCCAAATTGTACTAAATTTGAAACAAAAATCAATCAGTAGTAGAAGAAGTGTGCTCCTGTTCCTGGTCTTCTTAATTGCATTATTGTTGTTGAATGGATCATCATTTATCTCGGTCGCTTCCATTTACATTTGACATGGCCTGAGAAGAAATTCATGTTTGGTTCAAATCAAAAGTGGATGGCTGTTTCGTAGGCAATAGCAGTTGTTCTCAACCAATGCGTCATAACACTCGGTTTCCCTAATGAACAATTTGGGAACAAAATGAAGAGTTGCTCTCCATGGGCAGAATAGGACAAAATAGTAGTCAAAGGATTGGGATCCCCTTGCAGTTAAGACCCAGATTTTACGGATTTCTGGGAGTTGTCTGAAGTGCGCTGTGTATGGCTGTGCAGTTGGGTCAGGCAGCGTCCGGTGCTGCTGCATCCAAAGGGCAGCCAGTGCAGGGTCTCCACGACAATGAGATCCTGACCACTGTTCTCACCACCTTCGCCTCCTTCACCTCCAGGACTACTCTGGGGGCTGTTGCCATTGCTGGTGTGGTGAGTGGGGTTTTCTCTGTGTGTGTCTGTGTGTGAAAATCGTTCGTTGTTAGTTTTGAAATGACCATGCACCATAGACATGAAAACAGACCTAGCAAGATGATGAATTTTAGATGCCTAATTCCTCTCCATTTGGTTGAACTCCATCAAATTATCTGGATAAAGCAAATCAGTAATGTGACCCTGCTGTGACCTTTTCGACAAAGGTGTTGCTTTTGATACGAGAGAGGCACAGATCACCGATGCGGTACTTAACCCTTCAACTACCAGATTGTTTTGCATGCCATTTGTGCAACTTTTTTCACAAACAACTTGTTTCCAAACAAACACTGCAACTCTGTATCAAACCAAATCTTGTAGTAAAAATAGTTTGCTCTTCGTGTGTCTGTTTCCTTGTTGGTGGTGTATCTAACTGATAATTTTGGTCACATACTTGATCATGGAAAATTCTGAATCCATCCATAACCTTAATACTGTCTCCCTACTTATTGGTGATCTAACACTGCCATGAAAGTTTCCAGGTGGGTTCAGGCGCATATTTACAATCTATTTTCTTTTTTTAGCTGTCGAGGTTGACTCGGCAACATTTAGGCCTCTAAATTGTCTACAACCCTATTAAATAGATAGAAGTCCATTGCTGTCCTCACAGTTATACTCAACACAAGCTGAAAAATTCATTGGGGGTTGTTTTAGGTGTTTTGTTGTTGTTGTTGTTTTAACTTTTTCGTCCCAAATCAAAGCTTTTTGCAAATTGCATCTACTTTTGCAACAACAATTGTTTCAAACTGTGTGTTTTAACTCTGGTAATGGCAGAATATTACCAGAATAATAGTTTATATATAAACATACAAGCTTGTTATACACTGAGATTAACCCAGTTTCTAGCTTCCACTTTCTGGTTGCTATGGTGATCTTTATGTCACAATGACTGGTCTAAATCAACAAAACTTGGTTGAACAAGAACACTTGTTCTGTGATTTAATTCCTTTGGTATACTGTAAGTCTTATGACACCTTTTTACTTCTTGATTGATGTCTGTGACTTTTAGTTCTTACGTGTACATTTCAATGAACTTTGTGTAATGATAATTTTTTCTACACACTTCATCTTATTCTCTAAAAAAAAATGAAATGGTGCTTGAAATTTGATATATTTTAGTGTGTATGCAGATATGTATATGCATATGTATGTTTTATATTGACATATCACTGTGTGCTTTGCATCTTGCTCAAATGTATGTATGTTTATGAGGCCCCATGTACACACTTACTGAAGTGTTACCCGTATGTCCTGACACTGGTGACCTTCAATACATTTTGCACACAGCTGGCCAAGGCAGCGGGCTGGAGAGTGATCGCTGTCAGTGGGGCCCTGTACGGGTTGTTGTACCTCTATGAACGCCTGACGTGGACGACGCGGGCCAAGGAGCGCTGCTTCAAGCAGCAGTACGTGGAGTACGCTAGCAGCAAGCTGCGGTTGATCGTGGACCTCACCTCCAGCAACTGCAGTCATCAGGTGCAACAGTAAGTCTGCTGCCTCTTTCTGCTATTTTAGTAATGGCTGCTTTTTATTTTCTCTTTGATATAGGAGGAGGGAGGAAGGTATTAAGGGGCAGAGAAGATGGACGTAAATGTCCGTATACTTGCATTTACTTGTATTACTGTGATTTTTTTTTTTTTTAGTCATAGTGTAGATACAAGTAAGAGGTCACAGAAACACTAGATGAGTAATTTGGCAAGGTTGAACTTGAATATAAGAAGGAAGTTTGGCGTCATATACTTTACCATGTCAGACCATAGCATTCAACGGCAGTTAGCCAGCTCTGTCAGGCCGAATTTTTTCCGTGGCCAATGCAGTCATAAGACAGTCACGTGATGTCACCCCACTTCCGGCCCCGGAAGAAGCCAGTGTCAACTTCCTATAAGTCTTCCATCTTCGGCCTGCCGTCAAAGCAAGATAAGTCTTGTGCTCTGTCTCGCCTATACTTGCCTTTGTGTTAACTTTGCTGTGTTTTGTTCTATACTTGATTCAGTTGTGGCTTGCAAATGTGAGGCTCTTGGTGGGAGCGTATTTATCAAAAGATTTGTCTCTTTTACCGGCACTCTCGGGAGCGTATTTATTAAAAGATTTGTCTCTTTTACCGGCACTCCCGCGACTTTGTTACTCGCGATCGTCGGCACCGCTCGCCGGTCGTGTTCCCCCACCATATTGCCGAGCCTCGGGTTCAGCACGCATTTTGTGCTGGTTCCGGCTTGCACTAGACCCTGAGTATTTTTGCCGTGTGAGGCTCTTGGTGGGAGCGTATTTATTAAAAGATTTGTCTCTTTTACCGGCACTCTCGGGAGCGTATTTATTAAAGATTTGTCTCTTTTACCGGCACTCTCGCGACTTTGTTACTCGCGATCGTCGGCACCGCTCGCCGGTCGTGTTCCCCCACCATATTGCCGAGCCTCGGGTTCAGCACGCATTTTGTGCTGGTTCCGCTTATTAAGGTTTAGGGCTCAATAACTATCACACCTGTACTCTTTACCCTTCACAGGTAGAACGTGTTCGAGTAAGGGTGTGTGACACTGATCTGCTTATTAAGATTTAGTGCCCAAGAACTATCACACCTATACACAGTGATACTCCACGTGTAGAGATTGCTATTAATAGCCATACCAGTCACACGACCGGTGGCGTGTACGGGTAGTTCGAGTTTTCAGTCGATCTCTCGAGCACTTTGCACGACACCACACGGACGATCGAGATTAATTGATTTTCTCGATCGGCCACCTTGTCTCCTCTTTGCGGTCGTGTGTTCCGGGTTTGCTCTATCCACCTGTGCCCAACATGGTGAAGGACACCGCCGGGTCGAGCCACTCCACTGCTCGGAGTTCGCTCAATTTCCCGGAGAACCCGCGGGTCGATTCCATCTCGGAGCAATCCGTTCGCACTGATGAACGTACGGTTCGGGTAGACAGAGACGACTTCTCCGCGGAAGGGACGCGTGATCTTCCTCGTCTACCAAACCGACGGACGCACGACCGCGGCGTCCCAAGGCTGATAGGCAAGCGGCCACCATTTCAAAATGCCTTTCATTTGATCTGCCTGCTAGTCTAAGGGCAAAGCTCCCCTCAAGGTGCTGCCCAGAAAGTCTAATGGCAAGGCTCCCCTCAAGGGGCCCGGCCGAGCAAAGACTAGCCAACGGAATTCGCCCTCCCCCACCCCTTCTCCATCGGCCAGCTTGCCCTCTAGCCTACGGACTCGCTCGGAGACTTCTAACTATCATGCTGAGTCACGCGAATCTCGGCCCCCGGGGCACCTTGCCGAGCCGCGGACCAGCACGGGTGACGGATTTGGGATGGAATCACCATCCGTCACTCGCCTTGATGAGTCACGTATCTCTTTTTCCCCCCAAATTGATACGTGCACTCATAGCGCTCGGCCCCACCGGGCACAGGTGCAGCCAACACCTGAGCTCGAGGAGCGCTTCGACTCCGGAAGCAGCCTTATGGTCACCCCGACGCACGACCTCGGTGGTGTCCATAATCCTGGGCGTGCGGGCACGCCGCGCCATGGGCCCGGCCGTGCCCATGCACAAGGACGGTCGACCTACCCCGATCGAACGTCACCTTCTTCCCTAGGGGTATTGGACGTTGGGGAACCGACCTTTCGGATCCCCATTTGGGCAACGTCCGCGGTCCCGCTCCTCCGGGGGGAGGATCTACCAGCGGGACCAAGGGTAACCTGACATATTCCTCCAGGGGGAGGAACACGGGACCGCATCCTGACCAATCCGCACTTTCGCGGGTTGGGGGCTCGACTTCCGCATCCTCCTCCATACCATTATGGCCCTCCCAGGCCCATTCCAAGGACGTGTATGGTGCAGTGCACGGACCTGGACGGGGACGACAGGCCACGGCCTCTCAAGCCCCCCCCCAACAGTGATTCAGGTTACCCGGGTCCCCGGGGACTTTCTGCCTACAAGAAGAAGAGGGTCTCGTGGCTACGACTCGGCGGATGTCTGACCTACGCATTCGCCCAACGCGCTGGTCAGACCTTGAGTGCGGCCTACCTACCATGGTTTTTCCCCAGGGCCGCCACAGCCCGTTTACCTCCCCGGGGACCGGTGGCTCTATGCCCCCGAGAGAGACCAGTGGCTTAACGCCAACACCCAGCACGACCAGCTACATGGTCGAATGTGGCACCCGGCCTCACTTACCTGGGTCGACCTTGGTCTCCCTCCTCGGGCGCTGTCCTATCGGCAGGACGATGTCCCAGCCGCCGATTATAGGGCCACCGGGGACACACTACAGGCACCCCTCGACTTACCTCCTGAAGACGGGTGCTATGAACCCTCTCAGGACCAGTACCTCCCTGAGGCGGACGATGACGAGGAGCTAGCCCCCACCTCATTGTACGATGTCCGCACGATAGAACGGTGGCGACCAGACCTCGTTAGGAGGGAGGCCGCACCCGCTGACGAATTTCTCTCCCTCTCCCCCGGCCCAGAGATCTAGACCAATCTACCCAAGAACCCCTCAGTCGCCTCCTTGTTTACGGACAATCCCGTGACCAGGGAGATGGGCATTTCCCAGTCGGACCGTCGGTTGATCCCCCACCTGCCCCCCCCTACTTCCGGCGCCATCTCCTTTAAGAACCTAAAGGAATGGGTCCGAGTAGCCAGGAATGGGCATCCTCCACACCACGGCGGGACACACCTACTTGGACATGCCCCTTCAGCGAGCGGAGGCTCTATGGCCGGAGGACGATGGTGCCATCCCAGTACCGGGGGACCCGGGCTCTGAGGCGCACCAAGAGCCTGACCCTCGCTTGTTCAGCGATCCTTTCATGCGACACCTAGTTAACAGGATTTCGCATCACCTTTCGGCTGCGGCGGACAGCGCAGCCAGAAGCCACTTCAACTGCTTGTTGGTCGCGAGAGAGGCCGTGCTGGCGCGGACCTCTCTCTCCCCGACGCTTAAGGCAGCCCTGCGATGCATCCCGGGCCAGGTCCAGTCGCTCTTTGGCGACTACTCGGCTGACGTCATAGCACAAGCAGTTGAGGAACGCAAGCAGGCTGTGTCCTTTGCGCCCAGGCCACCGCCACGCCCTGCTAGACCCCCACTTCGTTCCTTCCCCAGGCACAGACCCTATCCCAGACAATCGCCTTCCCGCACCGCACGGCCCGCCAAGCGACCTAATCTTCTCCCAAGGCCTAAGCCAAAACCCCATCAGCAAAATTTTCGGTTAGGCCAACAGTCACGCTCCCGGAGCTGACTAGGGAGACAGCCCGAGGGGGACTTAGATCAGGTAGCACCCCCCCTCGCCCTATCCCCCACCCACCAGCCCAGACCCTCGCCCCCCCTGGCGGGCAGCCTCTCCCGGCATGCCCACCAGTGGAGACGCATACGCCTCACCCCTGGATAGTGGCGGTGCTACAGGAAGGGTTTCGCCTTCCTTGGGCCCACGAGCGTCCCCCCCCTCATGCTATCTCCCCCTCCCTCCCCCAACGAACCCTCCCCCGCCAAAGCAGAAGCTCTTCGCACGGAAGTCCAAGACCTCCTCAAAAGAGGGGCCATCTCGGAGATTTCCCACCCAAACCCCGGCTTCTACTCTTTGTGATCCCAAAAGCCTCGGGAGGATGGAGGCCCATTCTAGATCTTTCGCCCCTCAACAAGTTCCTCAGGCCCACCAAGTTCAAGATGGAGACCCCCACCCAGATCCGAGACTCCATCCATCATCGCGACTGGGCCACATCCGTAGACCTGAAGGACGCCTATTTTTCAGATCCTGATTCACCCGGCCCACAGACGATTCCTACGGTTCGTCTGGCAGACCCCGGAGAGGCCTGCACGCATAGTGGACCTCATCTCCTGCCTGTCACAGGCACCCCACACCTCGGCCAGAACCCTGTCCTCCCTCCTAGGAATGATGGAGTCCCTGTCTCCCCTCATTCCCCTGCGGCGGGTCCCCAAACGCCAACTTCAGAGGGAGTTCCGCCGACGTTTGTCACAGACCTCCGACCGCTGGGACCAGGTCATTCCCCTCGGACACTGGTTCATTTCGGCGACGGAGGAGCGGCTCACTCCAGCCACTCTCTCCACCGGGGTCCCCATCTCCCTCCCAACCCAACCCAACCACTGGAACTTTATACAGACGCCTCCAACTTGGGCTGGGGGGCCCACGTGGAGGACAGTCACGCCTCGGGGAGTGGGAGCTGGAAGCGGTCAGGCTAGCCCTTCTCCAACTCCAGCACAAGGTCGCGCACCGACTTGTTCTCCTCCTCACGGACAATACGTCGGTAGCTTGCTATGTCAACAAAGGGGGAGAGGCCCGCTCCATAGGCCTCTCCCTCAGAACAGAGGCCCTCCTTCGCTGGTGTCGCGCAACCATTGGTTTGTGCCCATGATCGACCTGTTTGCCACCAGCTTCAACCATCACCTGCCCCTGTACGTCTCTCCCGTTCCAGATCCCCAGGCGGATGCAGTCGACGCACTATCCCTCCCCGGGACGGGCCTACTGGCGTATGCCTTTCCCCCCTTCCCCATCCTACACAAGGTGATCAGGAAGGCAAGGCTGGAAAGACCCAGGCTGATCCTCGTAACGCCATGGTGGCCGACCCAGTCTTGGTTCCCGGACCCCAAGTCCCTCACCCACGTTCCCCCCCTCCGGCTCAGCCCTCGCTGGGACATGCTGAGACAACCCCGGTCAGGTCTTCCTCACTCCAATCCCAAGATGCTTCGCCTACACGCGTGGCTTCTATGCCAGCCCAACTGCGAACATCTGCATCTACCCCCCACTCGGAGAGACCCCAGTCCGTCCTAGACACACTAGCCGGGGCAGGGGCCTCTCAGGGATTACGGGACTTCGCCTCGGCATCTCGCAGAGCCAGCACCGAATCCCTCTACAACTACCGTTGGGAGAGATGGATAACCTGGTGCTCAGATAACTCTGTTCCCCATTACTGCCCCTCCAACATCCAAATAGGAAATTTCCTCTCCCACCTATCCTCTTCCCTTAAGCTGTCGGCTGGCTCCATTCGGGGCTACAGATCAGCTATCTGCACTACCATTCGTCAACTGGGGGGCCCTTCTTTTGACAATGACTTTCTCCTCAGAGAGGTGTCTAGAGGAGTTGCTCTACGGGAAGCTCAGTCCCCTAGGCGCATTCCCCTCTGGGACCTTTTTACGGTCCTCGATGCCCTCAGAAAAACCCCTTTTGAACCCATTGCTTCTATTCCTTTTGACCTCCTCTCCTTTAAGACCACCTTTCTCCTCGCCCTGGCCTCGGCCAGAAGACGAAGTGAGATTCACGCCCTCAGCGGTGACCCCACAGATATCGCCTTCCACAGGGACGGCTCAGTCTCTCTCAAGTTCCTTCCGGAGTTCTGACATCTTGGGAAAGGGAGAAAAAGATGGAGACATGGACCTTTGCCCCTCCAGGTGTCTCAGGTACTACTGGGAACGCACACGCCCCAGGCGCTCCTCCCAGAGACGACTCCTTATCTCCCTCAACCCCAACAATACTAGAGATATCTCGGCGGGAACTATCTCCAGGTGGCTCTCCAAGACGGTGAGATCTACCTACGCTCAGGCGTACAAGGATCTCCCTGTCCTATCACCCAGGGCCCACGAGGTCAGAGCACTGGCCACTTCCACAGCGTTCCAGTACTCTGTCCCCGTGCGCCACCTGCTGGAGGCAGCCTACTGGCGTTCGGAAAATCCCTTCATTAATTTTTACCTGAGGGATATCCGCATGACCAGAGCTGATGGGTCTAAGGGGATTTCCTTTGTGGCGGCCAATGCAGCCATATCGGTCAACCCCAAGAACCACTAGGGCGCTCGCCCTCCTCCGATTCCTTTAAATTCTGCTATGGTCTGACATGGTAAAGTATATGACGCCAAAATGGGGAGTTTGTGTTATACTCCCTGTTTGGCTAGTATACTTACCATGTCAGACTCTAATTCCCTCCCTACCTTCCCCTCTGGCGCCAAGGTTCTCGGGGTCACCATACACCAGGCCTCGCTGAATGACTTATAGGAAGTTGACACTGGCTTCTTCCGGGGCCGGAAGTGGGGTGACATCACGTGACTGTCTTATGACTGCATTGGCCACGGAAAAAATTCGGCCTGACAGAGCTGGCTAACTGCCGTTGAATGCTATGGTCTGACATGGTAAGTATACTAGCCAAACAGGGAGTATAACACAAACTCCCCATTTTTGGTTTTATTTGGACAGTTTGTTTACTTACCAGAGTCTGAGAGACCACTTCAAGTGTTTTTGGTCAGTTTCTGTACTCATTAGAGTCTGAAGATACCTGTACAAGCTCAGGAGAGCATAGGGACATTAATGTCATTTTATTTGTGCTGTTATTCTCAGTCGGCAATTTTGCCTTCAATACCATCTTGAACAACAGTTGTGTCCATCTCCCATGACTGCATCTGAAACTAGTGTTGCCTCATCTCTCATCCCTTGCCCTCTGACTTGGTGACCTATCCTCAGACTAGAGTTCTCTGAGGTTGGTGACTTTCTGTGCAGGGAGCTGTCCTCCACCTTCGCCCGGCTCTGCCACCACGCCGACTCCAGCAAACAGCAGCTGCAGGAGGAGCTCAGACAGCTGGACAGCGAGCTGCAGCGCCTGCAGGAAGTGGCCTCCTCCGCCAAGACTTTAAGGTGATCAGTGGTCGCTGGTGTGTGTCGTTGGTGTGGAGATAGTGGAAGAATGGGGATGGCGTGTGTGGTTGTGGTCTGGGAATGGGTTGTGAGAAAGCGGGCAGGGGAGAGGATCAATGATGAGGAAATGGGGAGGTTCGATTTCAGGCAGGGACATGCCAGAGTGGACAGAGAGGATTTTTTCTTTTTAACATGATATCTGATAATTAAGATTCGGTAACTAATTTAGATATATCTATTTCATTCCATTATATCACATATCATTTTAAATGGGCATGGTTCATCTTATGCTATGCATCTCATATTTGAACTTCAGCATTTGATAATCCTAGGCTGTGAATGTATTTCTTAGCGATGGGTTAACTATCATCTTATTTTCATTTTGGAGTAATCTGGGGTATGAATTATTTTCCTTTGAGATAGGAAAACTAAACTGACAGCACAAGGGCTTCAGGATCTTCCTTTTAAATCTCCCACATTGACTGCAGCAGCCCTCTCTAGATGAGTGGAATATATATAGGTGATATCGTCGGATCATCTTTATATTTGTCTGCATATTTACACTATGAAACAACATTGTAAGTGTACATTAAACTCATGATTAGACCCATCTTCCTTTGTATCTGTTCTCATGTTTCTCATACCCACATATGGGAAAATGATCATGCTTACTGAAGCGTGGATGTTTGCAGTAGAGATAACATTGCACCATACGTTTCCAGGAACAAGGCTGATTTTCTGGACAGCGAGCTGAACAGCTTCTGCAGCCAGTATCTTCAGGACTCATAAGCATCCAGCCGGCTGCATAGCTGCCTTCTCCAAGCCAGGTGTCCCACCATTCTTCTGCCTTTTTGCTGCAAAACTACAGAAAAAAAAAAAAGCAAACTGCACTGTTGGAGTTTTTGTTCTGCCAACATTTTGACAGTCTGTCAGCCAACTTCAGTAGATATTCAGGCTCTCCTACACGAGAGAATACTTTTTTTTTTGTTGATGTTGATTATTTTGAGTGCAGCAAGAACCAGATTCTTCTGTCATCTTCTTAGAGGTGAATGTGCGTTGTGCGTTTCTAGAGTGTTTGAGTGAAGGATTCTGTGAAGTAGTAGAAGTGTAAACACAGTTGGGGGGAGTGTTTGGTTCATTAACTGTCTGGCTTTCAGCCTGGTGCAGAACTACCAAAGACCTTGCCATACAAGAGCTCTGAGGGCCTATATGTTGGTGACCCTGAGTTTGAGGGCTTTGCCTGTGAACTGTAGGTACCATACGCTGCCTGTCAGACAGAATTTCCTGAACATGTGCCATTCACGTGCTGCATGTAACTCACGTTTGTGTGTCCACAACTTGCTGTGTTTATAGTTGATTAAAACAGTGCTTTACAACAGAGAACTGTGTTTCCAGAACAGTGATGAGATTTGTGACTGATGTGGTCAGAGCTTTTCGGCAGACTGACTCAGTGGTGGATATTAAACCATCTTCATACAGAGAGAGTCAGTTCAGATGCTACAGTAATGGTTGTGTGAACACATCAGGTGATGAAGGACGCAACAGTTCTCGCATGCAGTGGAGTGTGCAGCAAGAATGCAGAGCAGCCAGTGTTGATGTGGACAAGGTGGAGACACGCAGTACAGACGACAGAGGGGAACATCTCATGAAGGAGCTGGCTACAGCTTCGTTGGATGCCACACCTGAACAGAGACATAACAACAGCCCAGGTGTGCCTTTAACGACTGGCTGCTGGTTAAACCTGACCTGCAACGGATACAGTTTCACTTCTTATGGCGTGTTCTTCATTGCTGGCTGCAAGGCTGCCTCTTGTGATCATGACATTCATAGTCGGAGCAATTTTTGAGACTTTTGGGGGACCGTTTCACTGCATGTGTGATGAACTTGATCGTGTCAGTAATGGCTTCGTTGAACTGCCAGATGTCTTACTCATTGTTTGTTTTGGTGTCTTTCTTGAACGTAGCAGTGTGACAATGGATGAATGAAATTTATACCCCAGATGATTGATCTGCCAAATTCTTTTGTAGTGGGGATGATATGTAACGTGTACAAGTCTGTCTGTTTGTTTGTTTTGTTTTTTGTGACTTCCAACTCAGCCCTTTTTTTCTTTTTCATTAATCAAGTTTTTTTTTAAAGTTAGTTTACTTGTATTTTGTTTCACGATCATACTACATGACAGGAGTATGTGAGGGGTGTCTGTCTAGGACTGATCAGTGCATTTTAATGTGCATGTGTGGATCAGAATTCTTGAAGCCAGACAGGAGGCATGGACTGAAGAAATATGCAGTAGTTATCAATGAACTTTAAACGTGAGCTTGGCAATATCACACTGTGCACCTGCTCATTTCTGACTCATGTGATGGAGTACCGTTTCAATGTTCATTATCAGAGAAATGGAGTAAGAGATTTGTTTTCGAGGATGTCTTTCTGAAGTATTTATATTGAAAACAGTGTGTTTATAAGTGCCAATAGATGCTACATTTGATTCAGTAGTATAATATTAAAGTTTTGAACTTTATTTTTTGCTCTGCAATCTTTGTTGATGTATTTTGAGCTTTTGCTTCCTATGAAATGTAGGTAGTGGTACCTTTTTTTACATCTTTCAGTGGTTGATTATGTTACATGTTGGAGCTGAAATGCAAGTGTATACATTATCTCTCCAGGATATAAATGATCAGTAAATAAATTAAATCTGAATAACTTGAATGAAATAAGATAAAAAGAGAAATGAAGATGATATGAAGTATATGTGAAAGAACTGGTGAACGAAATGAAATTGAGCAAACATAAGACATTCTGACATTGATTGGATGATCATTGAATGTCGCACAACAGCATGGCTTCTGGCCTTCAGTACTGCTAGATTGCAGGAATCCTGCACAAAAAATTTCAAAGGTGTGTAAACTTGAGGCTGCCATGCCAGCC
The DNA here is from genome assembly GCA_033310375.1 of Conus canariensis. Classification (NCBI taxonomy): domain Eukaryota; kingdom Metazoa; phylum Mollusca; class Gastropoda; order Neogastropoda; family Conidae; genus Conus; species Conus canariensis. Next base: position 45,248,513 of record CM065731.1, on the reverse strand, counting down.
TGCCCATAGAAAGATAATTGTGGCACGCTTCTGGATATATTGTGGGTACCATTGTTAAGGTGAACAGCTCTGTGGACCACACACTTGTTGAGATACAGCTGATTTCTCGGTCCGTGCTGTTCCAACCAGTTGATTGCTGCTTCTCTAGTTTCGACAGCCGGAAGTTTGTAAAATCATATCTGATTGACTTCCACGTGTTTTCGGGGTGTGTGATTTCTCAAGACAGAATATGAAGCAGGCTCTGCTGGATTTCTCTATGACATCTGTGAAAAATGAGACAGACGAGGTCCCCCTCAACCCCCCCCCCCCCCTCTTTTTTTTTTTTTTTCTTTGTTTTTAATCTCAGCGGGCCTTTGGATACATTTTTCTGAAATCTTACAAGTAGCAATGTACAGTGAACAGACAAAATGATCATGAAAGCATTGTAAAGTAGTCATATGTCATGTGTGCAGTGATGGTTTCTTGACTCTTAGACAGTCTTGTAAGGTCTTGTGGGGGGGATTGGGTGGGGGTGGTGGGAAGGGGAGTGGGGGAATTGGACAGTGTCGCTATATTTGTAGATCTACATGACAGTTAGCAAGAAGGCCCAGAGCAAGTCAGACACCTTTCAGAACACAAGCAAACATCAGCAACTCTTTAAGAATTTGTTTGGTATTTTTGGACTTTTCTTGGCAGAAAAAAAAAAAAAATCAACGCAAGCAAATTCATCCTACATCTGCATTTGCAAGTTATTTTTTAGTGATAATTTTTTTTAAGAAATTGAACGTGACTGTTGTATTCTTCAAAAGCTGCTTGTTATGTTGATACCCAACACTTGTGAAGGAAAATTGTTGTTGTGGCGCTAGATCTGTTTCAGAGTAGGAACATTCTATACTTATCAAAACGACTGAAAGATATTTAAATGCTAGTTCCTTTTTTTTTCAGTTTGAGCAGCTACATGGTGGATGCAAAATTTCAGCTTGTATTTGGTTTTCTGATCTTGTCACGATATAAACCTTGCTTTTTAGTGTACCCATTCCTTACACCCCACCAAGACACTGACTGCTTCTTTCCACCCTCACCTACCCGAATTTTTCTCATCTGTACTTCTTCACCACTACTATCACTATTTTTCATGTTCCCATCATTACTGTTGAAACCTATCCAGGAATACCCCATGTATTGGTATTTGTAGATGCATGCTGTTCTCTTGACCCTCAGCTTTTTGTCTCGTGCACAGTTCTAACATTGAGATTATCATGATAATAGATGAGGATGTGGGAGGGAGAGGGAAGGTGGTGGGGCACACGTGTACCCAAGGAGAACGTGACCATCTTTTCAGGGTGGCAGCCCGTTCCACCTATCTCTGAAGTGGCCATCATCTGGAGTTTTTCATTATGTTAAGTCTTGTGTTGTTGTTTTTCAGGAAGGCCTTGCTGTTCATCCTTATTCGCTGTCCTTGGGTTATCTTTTGTGTGCTGTGAATGTGTTTTTGTTTCTGTTGTGCATGTGCTGTGGGCTCTTTGGTTTTCTGTCTTATAGATGGTACTTTCAGTGCTGTTGCAAGTGTGATTACCAAATGAAATGCAGAATTTCAAGAGCTGTGTGTTCTGTGTATCTGAATATTCACTGCAGTTGTTTGGGTATAGTAGACTAGTAGGCTGCTTCAAGCTGTCAGTGCAAAGAAAACCTGTGTCCCCTAAGTATTGAAATCTTCAGTGATGACCAAAAACATAAAGTGAAATAAATTCTTAATTCTATGCATTATTAATCAGTCTTTTGACTCACTCTGTCTGTCTGTCTCTGTCTGTCTTTGTCTCTGTCTCTGTCTCTCTCTCTCTCTCTCTCTCTCTCTCTCCCCTGTCTCTCTCTCTGTCTCTTTTTGTGTATGACAGTGTGTGCAGTGTCATATTTATCTTACTTTGGAAAAATAACGGTCAGGTACAGGAAAATTCATAAACAAGAATGATTTGTACATATCACCGACTATTTATCATTTATGTTTCTTACCTTGTATACGATAAATTTAAGTCATTAAGCGGTTTTTTTCTTTAATCTTTTGTTTCATTTTTTAGTTGCAGGGTAATTGTTTAAGACTGCTTAATCAATCTTGGTGGTGGTGTGTCAATCTGGCAAAGTTATTGACATATCATTTAAAATGATTATCATGCCATACACATTCGAAAATAAAAGAAGTTAATTCCTTTTTCAGGAATAGAAAATGAGATTTCATACAATGCAATATGCCAGTCCTTTGTATTAACCCTTTCGACGCAGACTTGATTGCACTAGCAGCACAACAACTGAGCATTTCTGTGAACTGTTAATGCAAGTAGCTTTACAACTGTGCTACAGACTGTGTTATGACAATTTAAATGATTTAATGATTGATATCCTTCCAGAATCATTGTCTACAGTATGCATTGCCATTCTCATCTAAGACATGTTAAACTTACTGTGGAAATATACCAACTTTAGGAGAGCTCTGAATGTGTTTAAAATTTACCAGGAGGAATAAAAAACAAGCCCCCTTTGACCTCAGTCTCATAATAACATTAAAGCTTTAAAAAAAAAAAAAATGGGAGATGTTTTTCAGCTTAGAGTAGTAGCTTAGACATTGGTGATTATGAACTTTTTTCTAAAGTGTGTGTTTTTTGTGTAATGTACAATTTTCATCAGCTATCAGATCTGTTCTGCCATTACCTAAGCTGTTCTCTTCATATTGAGTTGTAATGTTTTGTTTTGTTTTCTTTTTTTCAAATCAGGTTACTGAAGCAGCCAAACAAAACAGATGGCAGAAGGTAATGTAAGTGTTTATAGGGTTACCCTTCGGTTTAAAATCAGCTGTGAGCTGGTGCATCTGTTGACCTGATTTGCCTGCTTATTCCAGATGTTTGTAAACGTCAAGCTAAGTGCAGTGACTGTTGTGGTGTTCTGATGCAGCTTGTCAGTCCTGAATGAATACTGGTATGCTGGCTGACCCATACACCATCGGCATTAGTGAATTGTTTTCTCCTATTACGAGAACATTTAGTCACCACACTACCCCAAAAAAATGCACCCGATTAAAAAAAAGTTGTGTTATTCACCGTTAATATGAATATCAGTTCGTATGTTCTTTTTTAATGTGAGACTAGCACAGTGGCAGTAGCACAATTGAACGAAATGATAAACAAGAACAGGGTTTGCCCATAACTTTTGGATGAGCATGCACAGTTAATTATTCTGGCTATTCTATGTACAACCACACCCAGAGAATTAGGGGGGATGGGGTTGTTTTTTTTTTGTTGTTGTTGATGATGATCCATGAAATTTAAAATGATGATGATGAAGATGATGTTAGTCATTCCATTTTGGCCTGGTATGACAAAACGGGGATGAACTCATCACTTCATTTTATACACATGATCCCAACATCAACCAGGCGCAAGAGATGCAGTCACCTGCAGTGTTGGTCAGCAATTTGAGCAACACTGTCATAGAAGCATCCATAAGGTAGATGAAAGTTGACAGTGGGGTTCCCGTCTTCTTACTTGAGCCCACAGTGTGCCCGGTTTTGAGAAGGAGCTAGCCAAGGCCAAAAAAAAAGCCACAAATAAATGCCAATGATGCAGATCAAATCGGCAAACTCCCTGCCTGCAGATTAACCACTTTGCCATGGTGGCTGGAGTATGTGCAGCTGATGTACATTTAATTTCCATACCACTCAGAAAATACAAATCATCAGTGAGGAATTTGACAGCTTTCAGAAGAAAGTATTGAGAGAAAAAGTTTAAAACTAAGCAGCTTTCCGAAAATATGCTTGTCTTTGATAAAAGAAAAATTGATCGTTAAATTTTTGGTGCACAGGTCTGTTACTGAGAAAATGAATTTTACATGCGTACTTGCTAAATGTGTGTTGGTGTGCTGGGTCAAATTAAGTTTACATGCCTGCGTGTATAGATGATCTGTGAGGGTGTTTGTGTAGGAATTTGTGATGCCTTTTTGTCTGGTCTGGTCTGTCAGCTGATTCAGTGATAGAACAAAAGATTGTGATTTTGTGTGTTCAGGTCAATGAAATGTGATTTTCAGGGCAGTGTGGATAAACGCAAAACATGAAAAATCAATGTGACGATTCGACAGCCCTTGAGAAATTTGAAAAAACTAATTAGATACTATCAGCAGAAGGACTTGTCAGAAACTAGCTATTTCATCCATGGAATTTTTTCAGTCCATCCTGATTAATATTTTTAATACCCTTTTTTTGCACATTTCCAAAAATGGGCCCCCTCTCACTTTCTCTCTTCGGTTTCTCAACCTCCTCTCCTCTCACCTCCCCTCACTCACTTACAATGTTTCTATTTCTCTGTCAGTATAGTGATGGGGATTTAATTGTTCTTGATTAGGCAAAAGACAAAAGTTCCATGAGTGATGGATGTTAATGTAAAGGTGTTGTCATCCTTAATTTTTGACAGTGTCATAGACTCTATGATAGAGGTAGTGATATCATCAGTTTTTATCAGCCTTCCAGAAAAGTTTCTGCGCCTTTTTATAAGTACTTGACAATACAAGAGGTTCTACTTCTAAAGAGTAAGCCAATCATGGAGATGACATCATGCTGTGTAGTCAACTTGTGGCATAATCTACAGGAAAAAGGAGACATCACTCATGGTTTTTTGGGGTTTTTTTTTTTCAGATTCTGACTGATGTTCTGGAGAATAAAAATATGATTTGGATATACTTTCCCGAGTTTGCCTGTTTTTCTCTGTCTGCCAGTCTGTCTGTCTGTCTCTCTCACTCTCTCTCCTCCCCCCCCCCCCCCCCCCCCCGCCCCCCCCCCCCCCCCCCCCCCGTCACACACACACAGACACACACACACACACACACACACACACATATGATCTCCCTACCTCTCTCTCTGCCATGTCTTCTGTTTCGGTGGTGGTGCGTGTATGTAGTGTGTGTGTGTGTTTTACTTTTTTTTTTTTTAACAAAAGGCCTTTTTTTTTTTTTACAAAAATGTCATTGCCACACGTTTATTGCAGGTTGTGGAATTTCCTTTGAAAAGCAATGGGTGTTTTCTACATGGGTTTAAGTATAGGAAGTGACAAATAGTGACGGTTGAAGATCCTGAGTTGCAGCCAAGAGCCCAGAGGCGCATTTTGCCTGAACGTCCAAACCCGAGGATAAGGTTTCAAAGGTTTCCTGGGATTCACTGTAATTTTTCAGCAGAAATTTCGTGGCAAGCTTCTTTCATAATCTGCATTGTGGGGCACAACAACGTGAGAGCTCTTCTTAAGGTTTACACTTTGAAGTGTACCTGCCTCTTTGGCGATTCTTTCATGAGCAGAATGACATCCAAGGCAACATAAAGAGTACCTTGGATTGCTACGATTTTTCTGGCTATGTTGAGAATGGCGAAGTTGACATGGTGTGCCAAGCAGTGACTTGAAGTGGCTGCAAATGTTTTACGTGTGAAGCCTAGGGCAACGTCAGAGACATGAATAGACCTGTTGCAAGGGGTTGGGGGTTGGGGGGGGGGGAGGAATTGTTGAGAAAGGGGCAGAAAGTGGAGGGGGGGGGTGGGGGGCGGGGAGAAAGGGGGGACAAACAAGCTGCTGTTTCTGATCTTAAATCCAAGAGAACGTTGCTCATGCACATGTGAAGTGCCTTTTTCCTGATCGACTGGTTCTTTAGGGATTACCAGACTCGGTGCCTTATTGGAGAGAACTCGTTTTGTTTTGTAACAGAGAAAGATGACGTCCTTGAACCAAAGATAGTGCAACGGTCTCTGCTTTTTGATAATTTTATCCCTGGTTAAAGTTTGGCAACCCTAATAAAGACTTAAGACAGATGACCCATTATGCGTGAGCATGGTCACTTGGATTGTTCGTGCAGTCTGAGCAATTCGCACAGCACTTTAAATCAGTTTGTCACAAGTATTTCCAAACATAGTCTGTTACTTAATCTACAATATGCCTGTGTTGCGCAGTTCTCAATCGATAATTCCAAATGTATCAAAGCTTTCCAGAGTTGTGAATATCATTGAAGCTGTGCTGTTGGACAATTGTAGATGCCCGGCAGGTTCTTCCATGATTAGGAAATCGTCACGTTCCCAACTAATACACAAGATGACTTGCATAAGATTTGAAATCGCCCTGGTCTCATCTGGAAGAATTTCAAATGGGAAAGACTTTCTTGTCTCTTCCAGCGCAGTGTGTCATGATGTGTATGACCTGTTTGTGGACAGCAAGTAAACTGGCAGGCACAATGGTAGAAATCATTGTGGTGCACATTGGTTTCTTGTAGTTTGATGCGAACACAACTGCATTGGTTTTTCCTGTTGATGGCACGAATGAATCCCCGTCCCCTTTCAGTGATTCTGGCGAGTCATATTGTAGGCTGAAGAAATGGCATTAATACAGTGTGCAATTTGCCCAGTTAGAATTAGTTACTTTGAAGAGTAAGTCTTAGCTGACGGAATGTTTGTTTTCAAGATGATCGACAGCTGAGCTGTTGTCTTAGCTTGTAACATGTACGCCATGGCCAAGCACGAACGTACAGGCCTTCAAATAGTCTTGATATGTGGCAGCACATGAAGTGGGATATTCATCGCTTAATTATGTGTCGAAGGTGAATTATCACCTGTCAGGTGTTTCAAAAAGGCTGCCATTACCAGCCTAATTTTTTATGTTGCTGTCGATTATCAGGTTCCACTACAGTGGCCGCAGCTGATCACCGATGTAATGAAGAAAGAATAGCAGATTCTCATAGCAAATATGTTCAGGTTCTCTGTAAGTCATTTTGTGTGTGACTCCATAATGTTTCTTCGATTCTCGGCGTCCTGAAGCGACTGTTGTTGGGAATAGTAGCCACATCACCTGGAGAGGAAAAAAAAAAAAGGTGTTGATGGAACACTGGTGAAATAACAAAGGAAGTCCATGTGAACAAATGAAACCCCAGCCCCCCCCCCCCCCCCCCCCCCCCCACACACACACACACACACACGCACATGCACATACAAACAGAGAAACACACGCATGAACACACAAAAATACTCGCATATATGCGTACCAAGAGGGCACACACATGCACGCACGCACACACACACACACACACACACACACAAACAAAAAAACTGGCTGTAGGCATGCGCTCATGCACACAGACACTGACTGACACCAATTATTGTCAGATTAACTCGCAGTTGTAGTCACACACACACACACAGAGGAAAAAAAAAACACATGGCTGTATGGATATGCTCTCTCTCTCTCTCTCTCTCATTAAGTCTCAATCCTTGATCGAATAGAAGTTTTCTGAGTTCTTAGATCTCCACTCCACCCACTCTCTCTCTCTCTCTGCGGAAAAACTGCATGGCTATATGGGTACGCACACACACACACACACACACACACACCAAACTGCGCATATTACCGCACCACACCACGCCATTCGACATTGCATGAAGCAAAACTAGTGACAGAATGACAGAAACTGTCCTCTGACTCGCTGATTTTTTTTAAAGAACCACCGCCCATGCCAGACATTATTATTGATAATCAAGCGGTCGAGAGGGTAGATGAATACAAATACCTAGATACGGTTTTCGAGAGGAATTTGGTTTTTGACATGAATGTTGAAAATGTATAGACTGTCGGTCACGAACTTTTTTCTTTTTTTTTTAACAGATCTGTTAGCCCTACTTGTTGCGTATTCATACTCACTGTTTCATTTACATGCTGGTTTGGAAGTCTGGGTGTGCGAAGTAAGCGTATTTTTAATGATGTGGCGAATGTATACAGTGAAGCTGCGGATATAAAGCAAGTTGGTACGCAAAAGTTGTGCGAGAAACGAATTTTGCGAAAGGCAAGACAAACTGCAAGTAATGACAGCCATTTCTAGCGAAATACTATGAGCCCCTGCATCAGGACGCCGTTATAAGTCAAGGGATCAGAAAATTTGCATTCCAAGATCAATTTATTTCTTTATAAAGTCTTTGATATTTTTATGCCACTTCATGCACTTTTAACCCAGTTCCTGTGTGAATGAACGAGCGACGAAGAATCGGTGAGAGAGAGAGAGAAATTTCTCGAAAGGGCACTAAAGGCACGTGCGAGCTTACAGGTTTTTTTTTTTTTTTTTTTTTTTTTTAGCAAACTTATGGACAGGGGACACAACTCTTTTCCATGGTTACCATAGAACCGACCGGAAGTATATACAGGACGTGGTTTTCATTTGTCACTCGGGTTGGTGGTGAGTTAAATATTCCATTCTTTTCTTTCGTTGTTTTGTTGCTATTGATGTTTTCAAGTCAGCAAAATATCACTCACATTTTCGGGTTCGGTGTGGTTTTATTCTACACCACTTCAGCTCCCGAGCGCTTGTTTTCATCGTTTAAATCAAGTGATATTTGATTTATCAATTCAACAGTAAATGTGATCATTGGCCCCACGGTCACCGACTTTCGAATCTCACTCCCCTTAAATGCATGCATGCGTGTGTGTGTGTGTGTGTGTGTGTGTACGTGTGTGCCTGCACGCGAGCGTGCGTACGTGTGTGTGTGTGTGTGTGTGTGTGTGTGTGTGTGTGTGTGTGTGTGTGTGTGCTGATGTTAATCAGATGTTATATTTTTACAAAGAGTGATAGGCTATTTCATGAAAAAATTAGGAAGAGTCTGTATGAAGGGACCCTGTGTGTGTGGTTGTTGTGTGTGTGTGTGTGTGTGGTGTGTGTGTGTGTGCATGCTTGCAAGCAAGCATACTTGCATGCATGTGAACATGCATGTGAACATGCATGATTGTGTGTGTATATGTGTGTGTGTGTGTGTTTGTGTGTGTGTGAGCATTCATGCATACACACATGATTGTGTGTGTGTGTGTGTGTGTGGTGTGTGTGTGTGTGTGTGCAGCAAACAAAGCCATCACCATGTCGGACATACTGGCAGCATTATTTCACTTTGAGACCATCTGTACTGAGTTGTGTGTGGAGCCACATCCCTACATCGCCAAAATGCTGGACAGAGAAAAGGAGGCCAGCGCACTGTAAGTCAGTTGGGTTCTGTTTGTTGCTGTCATATCTGTGAGGTCTGTTACACTATGATCTTTTGAATATGTGACAGGATTTTTATCCTAATTTACTGGAGGAAAGATCATGTAGTATCTGTGTCTGTTAATGTTTTTGTCACATTACTTTTATTATCAGAGAGTCAATGACAGCTTGAAACAAGTGTGACAAAATTAAGCTGGAAGTTTGTGGTTATTGTTGTATTTAGTTTTTAGTTTTGTTTGTTGGTTGGTTGGTGGTTTGTTCTACATTTTCTACATTAAACATAATTGTGAGAGAGATTAGGGAGGGACAGAAGGGAAAAGAGAATGAGAGAGAGAGCATGGGGAAGGGAGGGAAAAGGGGAGAGAGAGAGAGAGAGAGAGAGAGAGAGAGATCAAATATGATTCTAATTAGATAAGAGTGTAAATAAAGATTGAAGAGAAAGAGAGAGTGTAGTTTGTCCTGTAACACACTTTTTAACTCACACACACACACACACACACACACACACACACACACACACACACACACACACACACACACACACAAACACACACCATACACACAATATAATACAATACAATATTTATTCCTTTTGCCCCTTTTGGGGTATGGAGGACACACACACACACACACACACACACACACACACACACACACACACACACACACAAGATACTTGCAAACATTCACAGACATATACACATACTCACACGCATATCATCTCTACACACACACACACACATACACTCTCTCTCTCTCTCTCTCTCTTTACATGCACATGCACATTCACACACACATGCATTCACATACACACACAAATTGGCTCTTTCACAGTACACACACACCACACACCACACACACACACACACACACACACACACACACACTAACGTGCGCACACACACACACATGTGCGCATGCACTCAAGCATACATTCACACACATATCCATACACAAATTGTCTCTTTCAAACACACACACACACATACACACACACACGCCATGCACACTTGCATACATTCACACAGATATACACACACTCACTTACATACACTCTCTCTCTCTCTCTTTCTCTGTCTCACACACACACACACACACACACACACACACACACACACACAACACACACACACACACACACACACACAATGTACTCGGTCTGCCCCATCCACCCTTGCACTACACTGGAGAGAAAGAAAGATGGTGAATTTACTCATTAGAAGTCTACTTGGGTCTGGAGAATATTGATAAATTAGAGCAATGTATTGACTGGTTGCAAATCCTTAAAAGAAAAGGAAATGAAAAAAAATGATCTTGTGATTTAAACATTTACTTTAACTTTGCATTTACCCTAAACATTCACATGCATGTATAAGTGTGTATCCATTATCGCTTACATAAACACACACGCTATGAAAAATTGGACTCACTCTGCACATTTGTAGGGATTTACAATTATGTTTATGTACAGATGTGGCTATGTGTGTTTTAACATGTTGTTAATGAAACATGATTATAATCCTCACTATAATAATTTCACCCAGAACCATTTGCCATGCAATTAATAACATGATTTTTGCACTTTATTGATTGCTGTTCATTGAAATTTTATTCCAATGACAGTGCAGAAAAGAGGGGGTGAGTATGTAGCTGGCTGCCATGTTGTACATCCTGATGGTTCTTCCCTGAATCCTTTTCTTCGATGTTGTTTGCCATTATGTTTTTCTTCATTTTATCCTTGTTTTGAAACTCTGAGCTGTGTATTTTGTACTTTTTTCATTGTTTTATTTGAACACTGTTTATCTTTGTTTGGAAAAAATATTTTGGCGATTCCTTTTTCATTGGTCTAATGTCATGTGAACCTTTCGTGTTTCTGTTATTCCCCCCCCCCCCCCCCCCCCCCCCACCCCCATTTTTTGTTTTTATGGGGGTTGGTAGTGTTATTTTCTTCGGAAAAAATGGGCTCACATATCTTCATTTCTGCCATAACCCTGCATACAGTTATCCTCGAGTGTAATTTACCATATAACCCTTTTTAACGACATACTGCAGTGGTGATTGGGTTTGATCTGGTAAAAATTTGTTTTATGTATGAGTGGGTTGTTCGGTTTGAAATTCTATTTTCTCCCTTGATTTAATTACTTTTGTTAGTATACACACAAGCATGCACTCTTTAATGCATGTACATAAACAATTTTATGTGCTCTTCACATAATTTTGTAGTTTGACACTTTTTTTTAAGAGTTCTTTTTTTATTTGCTCTGCAACATCACTTTGAAAGTTACAACCAAAGAATAATGGAACTGCAAGCCATTTTTTTTTGTGGCAGCAGAGAGCTAGAGCATTAGAAAACCATATCATTTGTTGCCATTGGGGAAAAAAGTAGTGTGTTTTTGAACTGTGATAGGGACTAGGAGCTGAATGAATAAGCAAAAAGAATAACAGTGTTACATTGTGATGCTGGTTTACTTTTCTATTTGCCCATAGAGGCTGAACAAGGACAATTTTAGCTTTGTGATTTGAGAGGACATGAATATAATACTCTCAAGTTCAACTGCAAACACACGAAAGACATTTATACAGTGTGGTCATAACACGGTTATATATATATGAAAAGATCCAGTGTGGAACATGCTTTTATAATGTATGTTTGCATGTGACAAATGTGTATTTTGCTTAGCTATTTTTTTTTTATTGCATTAACAATCCTGAACTGTTTCGATTAAGGCATGGGCATGCATTTTAAAAGTAGTCTGTCCATGTTAAGCATGACTTGTACCACATGAAGCCAATGCACTTGTCTTTTACCACTTTCATATTCCGCACCCCTCCCCTCCCTCCTTCTTCGAATCATTTGTATTTTTGCACATTCTTCATTAGAATGCACACTTTACAATCTGAGCACCAAAGTTGTTTGTCTCACTGGCAATGTTACAGTAATCTGGATTCATTCTGTTCATTTGGTATAAATTCTTGAACTCTGTGCGTTGAGCTTATCATCAGTTATAAGGTTTTTTTTAATGGCTTGTCGCTCATTAATCAGTTCAAGAAAGGACAAAAGGATTATAATGACTATTATCTTTAATTATTATCATTATCAGTATTATTATTATTATCTTCATCACCATTATAATCATTTAATGCAGTCTTTTTTCTGATGGTATTATAATCTGTGTGTCAGAATATCAAACTGGGCAAGTGATTTTCTGCAAAGTTGAAGAAGACAAACAATTTTGAGAATGCAGCCTGACTCTGCCATAGTATGAAACTGGAGAATTGGTATCACATTTGAAACTGGGCAGGTTGAATTTCACGATATTTTAGTCTCAACACCTTTATTAGGGATAGTCAGATCGAGGCTTGTGCCATGGCTATAGCTCATACTTTTTCTTTTTTTTTAATATACCTTCAATTAGAACATTTGCATGAAAATTAAAGCCGTCTTTGTCTTTTTTTGGTTTATGTGTATTGTTGCTGTTGCAAAGGTTGAAATATGAAATTGTGCTTGTTCTTGATGAACCAGTTGTATTTAATGATAAAGTGTCAGAATCAATATTGAAATTAGTTGCTAGTCATAAAATAAAGTCGAGATAGCAGGATATAAGTTAAAGTAATGTTGAAAGCTTGGAGTTTCTGCTGTGCCGTAATGTATGAAAAACTTGATCAGTTCTTTTTACTGCTACACAGAGCAAAACATGAATCTGAATCTTTTTGGTGTGCAGTTTATGATTTAATACTCAAACACGGTATATGTTTGACAAAACTTAACATGGAATTGATAATATCAGTAAGTGTGTGCGGAAAACTTAACACATGAAACGTTGGTGCCTGGAGAACACAAGGAGGTTGTCTCCTAACTGATGCACTTTCAGTACAAACTGTTTTAAACACTATCAAGAGCACAACCAAGAAATAAAACATTCAAGTCATCATGAGCACTTCTGCTTCTGTATCAGGTGGCGGAGTGTGGAAGGAGTATGCATACTTTCAACAATTTAAAGAACATGAGCAGTCTGTGATGGACCCAACGCTATTCTGAATAGAAATTTATATTCAAAGATAATGTTCTGTATATTGCACAATGATCATAATCCTGTAACAACCAAGAACACATATGATTTTCATTCACGACATATATGATTTTCATTCATGACAGACTTTGACTCTATAACCTCACCCTTGCTTTCACTGATATCAGTAACCACTATAGCAATCACCATGCATACCTTCACCGCAAATTTGGACAACAGTTTTCATTTTTCTGCAGTGAGTTCAAGTCCAGCATGGATCTGTACCTGGCTGGGAACAACCAGCTGCTGTGCGAGTCACGCATGACAGATGCCGACTGCCCTCTGCTGGCGAAGTTCCTGGACAAGAACAGCTTCATCACGTCTGTTGACCTCCGCTACAACAACATCACTGAGAAAGGAGCCACCATCTTGGCTGACATGCTGGCGGTGAATGATTGAATATGACTCTCCCCAACTTCTTCGGTTTTTTTTCTGTTTTATTTTTCTTTATATTTTTGGTTCGATTAATAATGAAAAAGATACAAGTTTTTTTTTCCCCATGCACGCACGTGTCATACGTTTGTTGAATTGAAAGAATTAACATAATAGTAAAATTGTCAAGCAATGTGAATACTTTTTCATGTGTAATATATTGGTAAAGACATCTCTGATAGGTGATCAGACCGTGACCTTTCTTCAAGGTAGGCGTAAAAGTATGATAGTACTTTTCTGCCAAAAAATAACATATTTTGTTGCTTATGCCACACACACAGTAGTGATTATGAGGTTTTGCAGATGGTATCGATGTATTTCCATTTAATTGCCAGAGCATCCCTGCCCTCTGTTTCTTACACACATCTGGGAACAGACATGTTTACACACATAAGTCTTAACTGAAGGTTCATGAATGTCACAGAACTTCATCCTTCAATAACTTACCTTGATGTTCACACACACACACATACACACACACAAACACACAGTCCCAAATGAGAGGCTTAGAATCTTGCAGAACATCACCCTTCAGGAACTGAACCCGATGTGGGCATGCACTTAGGTGCACACACACACACACATAGGGACACAGACACTTCACTGAGCTGTTGAATGTAACAGGACACCATCCTTCAGGAACTGAACCCGATGTTCAAACGCATATTCACACATACACACACACACACACACACACACAGAGTCTTCACTGAAGGGCTGATGCATGTTACAGGAGAACACCACCCTCCATGAACTGAACCTGATGTGCAATGACATTGGACCTGCTGGTGCTGAGGCTTTGGCCAAAGCTCTCCATGTGAGTGCCACAGGAATGGTGTTACAAGTACACATTACACTTATTGTTGATTCCATGCAGATATATACATAGACTGTATTGTGTAATTCGGCAAGATTACTTGTACTTACTAATCTGCCTTATCTTATGTCAAATTTACGGAAAGATAAGGGTTCACATCACAAAGCACATAATAGAAAATATGTAAGTTGTGTAAATACTTTTATATCAGTTTCTAAGCATATGTGGTGCAAATACATGCACGCTGGCTTTTAGTACTCCAGTGCTTATACTCCATTATGACACCATGTGACATGTAGCAGGTGCACTATTGGGAAGATGAAGACAGTTTCTGAAAGTTGTTCAAAGTTAATATTCTTAGTCCATGATTCATCTTTCAGCACTCAGCCTCTTGATGTTTTGTGTATACTGTTAGCACGAATATAACGATGAATGCTCTTGCTTCCACCGTTCTGTGACACGGAGTGTGAAGCGTGACGTGCAGCTGTGTTTTTTAATCATGAAAACGACCAGACAAACGAAACCCTGCGGGTGCTCCGTCTGAACGGCAACAAGCTGGAGACCAAGGAGCAGAAGGGAGGGATGTACTTTGCTCAGGCTCTGCAGATCAACACCACGCTGGAGAGCCTCGACCTCGGGGACACAGATTTGGTAGGACATTTATGTATTTTTGTGAAAGCCTGTTTATATATATATATATATATAAGAAGATGAGAACTTTAATGTGTGTGAATTGTGTGCCCATGCATGCACATGGGCACGTGCAGCTGGTTATTATGATGATGATAATAACAATACTAATAACATAGCATTTATGAAGCGCCTTGCCAAAGGTTCAAGGTGCTGACAATCCACACTCTTATGTTCGCAGTGAGCTGCCTACCTGGGTTATGATGACTGAAGAGCTGCCTGCCGGATTGTTGTTAAAAAGAGTACATCTATAGTATCCATCCTGGAATAGAGACCAAGCTCTAAATGCTTTGCAGTCCACACTCCTATTCATACAAAGAGCTGCCTGCTTGAGTAAAGCTGACTGAAGACCTGGCTGATGGTGCTATCTTTCGTTGTTTCCCATGCCATTCGATCAGTACCAGTCACTTGTTGTTGTTTTTTTCCCCTTCATTCTTTTGATTTTTCACACAGGCTGCGTGCTTGGTGTAATATGTTATCGATACTAACAGCCCAAACAGCCTTCGCTTCTCTGAGTTAGTCATGGAATTTTATGGGTGTGCAAGAAATATGCATGTGTTCACAACATGGTACCTCATATTGTAGTCTCATTTGAGGGACCTTTTAGGAAATGGAGTCAGAACCATAGTAATGTCTGAGGGAAGAATCTTCCTGTACTGAAACAGTCTGGCAGAGTCAAACCCACAACCCCAGGATCACCTGGATTAGGAGTCAGGCATTCTATGTTTTATGAGTATTAACTGTTGACATGCGGGTGGTTTAAAAATTTTAGCACAGTTACTCCATGGAAATAATTTGCTGTGCCCTTAGAATCTTTAGATTGTATATGCTAGTTCTGTTATGCCTTGTCCACTTTCAAAAAAGATCACAAACATGATGACTATGCCTTGTCCACTTTCAAAAAAGATCACAAACATGCTGACATAATTAGAACAATCAGCTTTACTCCATGATCTGTGCTGGCTGAAAAAGACTCAAGACAGAGTTGATCAATGATGGGAACAAACACTACAGACTGCATCAAATTCCTTTAGTTTTATTTATGTTTGACACTTAGGTTTTCAGTGGTGTTGTCTCAAAAGCATTTTCATATAGAATAAGTGTGAATAAGAACTATTTCAGTATTTCTGATCATTGTGCCAAAGTAGGCTTTCCTGTGCATAAAAAAAACAACAAACTATGGTAATAAATACAGAGCTCCTAACGGTACCACCAATACTGAGACATATTGCTGGTAAAATACCGATTGAGTATATAAATATATCAGGTATATTCCATCATTATAATATAATATTTCAGCAGGATTAAGACTGCAACTTTATCATCTAGCCTATCACCTTGACATTATTTAATACAGTAATTGTACTGTTCATATAGTTACTAAGTGCACCATAGCACGGTCCTTACAATATTAGATTGCAGTAATGTAATTGCCATATCTGGGAAAACGTATGTGCTTACCTTACATAGAGTGGCAAAAGACCAATTTATGATCTACAGCTGAATGTTATTGGCGTCTTTTGTACAGAAAACAGAAAGTCTGATTGCACTGGCGACAGTGCTGCTGCACAATTCCTCTCTGAAGTGCCTGAACGTCAGCCGTCCCATTCTCTTCACACACATGGAGGAGCCAACAGTACACTTTGCAAAAATGTTAAAGGTAAGTTTGCTAAAATATCAGAAGCCTAAAATTAAGTTTTGGACAAAGAAAAATATTTTCTAACATGTAAAATCATTTATGAAAATCAGTAGATTATGTCCTTTCTTTCAGCCAACTATACCAAAATTTTCAGACTACAACTGTACAAGGCGATGATTTTTTTGTTGTTGCAAATTTTAATCATAGCATGTGGCATTACAAAGTGCACAGTATGTTGTTACATCACCTTTCACACTGCAGACCAACTCTTTACATGTGATCTTTTGCACTGTCCCATGCATGTGTCAACATTCCAGTGCACAGACTGTTATGACTCTATGCACTCACATACCTATAGTTGCTGTTGTATTTCATACTCCTTCATGCACAAAATTTAAGTGCATTCAGGTACATACTTTACAAAATGTAACTGTCATTTCCACTTTCATCAAGGATACTGCTTAACAGCGCAACTGATTGCAGTACCTATGTACATGTCTACCTGTCTGTACAATTTCTCTGTGAATTGCAGGTCAACAGATCACTGGAAGAAATTCACTTGCAGAAGTGTGACATGCGTGACTTTGGAGCTTTCCAATTAGCTGAGAATCTCATGCACAACTTCACACTTACCTACCTTGATCTTAGCAGGTGGGTATATCCGTGGTGGTCAGCTGGTCTATACATGACTTAACTGAATCGGTGAAAACACCCAAGTGTGTAAGTAAGATTATTGATAGGTATAGCTCAATTTGTACATTGCATATGTTTGATTAACATACTCTTGGTACAAAATAGAAGATTTAGTGAAGAAGGGAGAAAGAAAAAGACACCTGTCAAAATTCTATCCATGTGACTTTTATGTTTTAGATGTTTAAAAAATCTGTTTTTAATATCAAGTCAGAACACTGGTAGTTCTATATCAAACTTGGTAACAAAGAATGAAAAATGCTTTCCACAAGCTACTGAGGTTAAGACAGCTTCTATTTCATGCATGCAATATATATTTTTGTCATTACTGATGCCATTTTTTTTAAAAATTCTCTTTCACCATAATACGTTACCAAAATTCAGTTCCTAATTACCAGTGTCATTTTTTCCAAATCATTCTTTCACCAAATTCAGTCAGCCATGGTGTTAATATTCCATCCTGCCTAGGATCTCTAATGGTTGGGGACAATCATTAATATTCATTAATTAATTTAGTTACAGAGCTAGCTTAGTCGTTTACAGCCCTTAACACACAAAGAATAGACATATAAATAAACACACACACAATATCACAACTCCAGACAGTTGATTCATAGTGCATCATGCTCTGACAGTAACCGGATCACACGTGATGGGGTCAAAGAGCTGGCCAAAGTGCTGAAGCAGAACACCGCCCTGGAGACCCTTGACCTCAGCAACAACAGGCTGGAGGACGACGGTGCCATGCACGTGGCTGAGGCTCTGGCCAGCCTCAACACAAACCTCAAATGGTCAGTCTGCCAGTATGGATGATGATGTCAAAGTATTGATGGAGACTATTTTGTTCTTAAATGATCATAACATTTTCCTGAATTCTGTTTGTTTTGGAAACTTATATGCTCTCCACAGTTTTTTAGCTAAAAGATTTCTTAATGGCTTCTGTCGGAAGTTATAACCATCAGAAGATGACTATTATCTCACCATGTAAGAAGGAACTTGAAATTCATAATTCAGAAGCCCTTAACATTTATTAAAAAGGGAGCACTACGTTTGAGGCACATGGCTATTTTCATACTGATGATTGTGATAATTTTTATTTGAAGGTATCCCTAATTTAACCTTGCTATAACTCTCGATCAAGCTCACTTACCTACGAGTTATATGCCAGATGTTACAGGTGCTGCAAAAGTAACAAATGTAAAAAGTACCACAAATGTGCACCTCTGATTGACAAACAGGTCCAGTCCTATTCGTATCACCAGAATGAGCAGTGACACTCAAAGTTAATGTGAAAAACATTAGTGTGGGATGCAGTAAGTCAAAGGAAATGTGGACAATTTTCCTTCAACATACTTTACTGTTCTGGACTCTAGTTTGCAAACAGATGTGGGATTTTCAAACAGATGTGGGACATTATATTAACTGAATGAACCTTTGAATTGCAAGCTCAACAAACTATGGAACAACTATATAATTTGAGGGTAAATAAGTATATAGTTGTTCCCTAAGAAGACCCAGTCAAGTGTTATCAGTTCAACAAACTAGGATCAGCAATCCTTGTGTTTGTTTTTAATTGTCAGATGCTTGGATTCAAGATCCAAGATCAGTGAAGTTCACAAATTTTGCCAATCCTTGGTTCTCAGAAAAAAAAAAAAAAGATTGCTCAACCTGTTCTGAGAACTGTTTGGGTTTGTGGTATGGGGAGAGTAACAGTATGAAAACTTTTCCATATATAAAAATAGTTTGTGATAGTTAACCCTTACACTGGTTATTTAACAACGTACTATTAACCCGTTCATTGCTTGAAAATGTTACAAACAAAGGCTTTCCCAGTGCCAGGGAAATCTAATGATTTGGGGGTAATAATTAACAAAAAATTCTAGCTCAGAAACTACAAAAGATATAACAATTAAATATATATGATTTTTGAAGGAAATTGAATGAAGATTTTGAATCTGGGCTTCTTTTGTTTTAATTTTGAAAATAAAAAAGTATTTAGGCATTTAGATTTGGATAGATTTTTTTGCACGATCAAAAACATATGTATTTACCACTACAGCTTCACATCCAAAAAAGAACACAAAGCAAAAAAGTTGAAAATAAAGTTTGTATTGTCACACTACACATGTAAATGAAAGTAAAACAGTTTAGAAGTCTATCAAGACGCTCACACTCTATGCAGACAGGTCAGTCCACAACCACGCCCCCCTCCCCCCACCACGCCCCCTTGCTGGACTTCAACCCTCTCTTTCACTCCTCCTCTTCTCCTACCTTTCCCTCTGCCCCGTGTCATGCCGCGAGCAGGCCACGCTCCCCTCTCGCGCTGACTATCTCATCACTGGCCACTGGCACGCAGTGCAGAGTACACACTAGGCGAGCTCGTTCGACGCTGGCAAACCAGTCAGCTGAACACACGCTGAGGTCACACAGTCCGACACAATAACTAACGAATACGGTCGGCAATTCCATCACAATCATCATCTCACCTTCATGCTCGAGTAAGTCGTTGAATAAAAGATTATTGTCTTTGTCAAAAATGATTAGCAGAGCCTGCTCAGCTGTGTAAATACGTTGATTTGGTCACTAAGCTTGTCGAAGGTTGCGCCGCCATCTTTGCAAGCGAGACGAAGTGCTGGCTGGTCATCCAGTCAGTGATGAGAATAAATGGGCTTTCCCCTCATGTGTGGTCATTTGCATATCATTTTAATACTACAGACATATAAGGCTTACTATGCACACTCTATTTAAGTCTGTTAATAGAAATAGTAACGAATGAAAATTCAAGAAAAATGCATGACGTCAGTGGACGGCCCATAGGCACTGGGAAAGCATTTTTACTTCGGCGTCAGCTGACGGCCTATAGGCACTCTTCGGGTTAAGTATGTTGTCTGGTGAATTTCCAGAAGGAAAGTTTGAAAAGAATAGTTATGTTTGTATGATATGCATAACTTTTCAACGGTTAGTATTTGAACATGACATGCAGAATAAAAATTGTTAGTAATTGAATAAAGAATAATATAAAACAGAACTGGGGTGCTTGTGAGTGTTTGATTAGGTGCTGACCTGTCCAGAATGTGAAAATAACAGGTGAAAACAGGTGGCACATCCTGCTTGTTATTCTCACGAGCTTGTTCACAAATAATCCAGTCTATGGTGTTCCACAGTATCCAGAAATAAGTCATAGCCTTTTTCAAAGGAAAGTCAGTGTGGATTATACCCATCTTTCATGCAGGTAATTCAGGTAAGAATGAATAAGGTACAGTTCAGTTTTCACATTGAAATCATGTGCTGCTAACACACACACACACACAAAAAAAATGGTCACTATCATTCAACAAATGTAATAGTCAGCCCACACTGTCGTCATTTATGTTTGAAAGGTTTAGGATCATCTGGAAGCGCTACACTGAGTTTTTCTTCCCCACTGAATAGCATCTTGAGATTCCCCTCACCCTTGGGCACTCATCCAGTCACTGTCCGTGTCGATCTCAAAATCACGATTGCATGGTGCTTGATCTAAATCAAAACTATCACCCATCACACCCAGTTCATTCAAAATGTCCATAACTTCTTCTTCACCTGCTTTTTGCACAAGAAATTCAGCAAAAACATCTTCAAACAAGTTCCTAATTCTATCATGTTCTGCTTCGGGCGCCGCCATTTTTGTTTGCCAGTCGAGTCGAGTCGCACTATGCATTACAAGCTGCTACTAACCATAAACTAAGCTAAAACATTGAAAATCCATGTTCCGGGGCTCGCTCAGTCACTCGTGCAAATTAGTTTGTCCCTGAGCCATAGTTTCGTATCTGCGTGTGTCTGTGAAACTGGGCTCGCAAGGCTCACCCTACAGCGCGACTTTTGTCGCGACAACCAGTGACGGCCATAACGTAATGGCGCGACATATGTCGCGACAACCAGCGTAAGGGTTAACAAATGCTCTTCTGATGGAAATCAGTTTTTGGTAGGTTGACCTAAATTTGCATTCTTGATTTGTATGTAAACATTTTAATTCGTTATGGCAATAATATTCAAGTCTACAATACATTTTGGACAAAGAGATTACTAAAATATATTTAACATTGTGTGAAAAAAGAAACAGTGCCAAGTGCAGTAGGACTAACTATACATATAAATCTTATTTGAGCAACATCAAACAGTATTTCGCAAGTAGTGTCCCCTCCCTTGAGAAAAGCACTTTCAAACTTCAATTAAGTATCAGTCTATATTGTCATCATACTTAACAATTTTTGCGAACTACCTTGTGGATCGAGGGCCTTATTTAAGAGAAGAACCAAAGCTTATCGTTAGTTCCAATCTAGATTTGTGGACCAGTGATTTATTCAGTTATTAAGAATGGGCATTAGGTGAACGAACATAGCTGAAAAGGAATGGTGTGGCAGTGGAGGGAGAAAGTGGTCTCGGCAACCTGTGATGAATATAGATTTCAAGTGTTGCTGTTGCAGCCTGGTGGTGTCACGCAACAACATTGGAACTGCAGGACTGTGTGCCATAGCAGACGCCATGAAAACCAACACTACACTGACCAACGTCTACATCTGGGGCAACCACCTACAAGAGCCTGCAAGCATTGTATGTTACTGATACATTTTGTGTATGAGAGCATGCAAATTTTAAAGGTTCTATTTGCAAGTTAAAAGAACTTAAATCATCTGCCTTTTCTAGATGTTTCATTCATATTGTAAGATCATAGCATGATTTGTTACATTGTCAACCTCGGTCTGCATACATTCTGGACTGCTGTCTCAACTTTGCTGTGCACACTCACACTGAATATCAGCATATGGGTTCGTTCAGTTATATTTATACAAAATTTTCCTGACCTGAATCATATTCTACCTGAAAATGGTGCAGAGAAAAAGCCCTAAAACAACAAATAGAAACAAGAATCTTAATTTTCACCAATTTTCCAGTTAGAAAAATCTGTTTTTCCCAGACCTTTTTTTTTTTTTTAAAGTTTTCCCTGACTAGTACAGGCCCTGCACAAATCAACTATTTTTTTCCCCATTCTGAATACATCTTTTTTGCGTCATTTAAATTGAATGCTTGGTGTACTAACACCAACACCCAACTGGTTGCACAATTACACGATTGTCCAATCAAGTTCGACAAAAGTTTCTCTTTCATGATCTTTTGCAAACCCCTTTCAGCCGGTCTTCTTATTCAGTTTTTTTCTTTTCGACAGCTGCAGCAGAATGAAGGAACATTTGTGTGTGTGTGTGTGTGTGTGTGTGTGTGTGTGTGTGTGAGTGTGTGTGGAAGACACCATAATGTTCCAAGAGAATTGCGTATTTGTCGTAACTGTGAAATGGGTGAAATTGGAGATGAATTTCATTGCATCATGGAATGTCCAAAATATAATGAACTTCGTGAAAAATTCATCCCTAAAAAATATCTAAAACCAAAGTCTGTTTTCAACTTTTGTAATTTATTTCAAAAAGGAAGACGCATTTGTTTGAATATTAGCAAGTTTCTAAAAAATGGGAAGATTGTTTAATGAGATCATTACAGTTCACCAGAATTCAGCATTTCGCAACTATGTTCACACATTGTTCTGAGTGAGTTTCGTATTTCTCTTTGTTACATTTGTATCCTCCATGCCCCAACAGGGTCAAAGGATTAAATTTGAATTGAATTGAATTGAATTGAATTGTGTGAGTGAGAGAGAGACAAACATACATGAGAGTGCATAAAAAAAAAATTCAGTATATTATTGTCAACTTTAAAAATGGCAAAGTTCTGTGTATGTGTTTTGTTTTTTTAAGTTTGCTTGATTGTTTTTAAAACTTTGTATCTCTCTTTTTGTTCACATCAATACCTATGAAATTAAACGCTTTCAAATTTTATCAATTTAGAGACAGAAGAAACTGAACCCAAATTTTCAAGCTATTTTGCCCCTGATCTCTTAATACTTCATGGCTGGTGAGTCTTGTGTAAGGAACTTAACAGACCTTTGTATGCATCAAAAGTTCCATTGAAGTACTGTACTGATTCTGAACAAATCAATGTTTACAACAAAATAAAAGTTGTCTTTTCACAAGTGAACTTTTACATTGTCTCTACCTAAATATTCATGACCTCATTACCATACTTGGACATGATGCACAATGTCAGGAACAGACAAGATCAGCATATGACCCATTCAGTAATGACTGAGTGTTTAAAAATAGGGCATAAAAGAGAAAAGATAATTTTCTTTCTCATCTCTAATTTTTGGATTCCAGAGTGACACGAGTGACTTGGCATTTCAGGCTTTTGACAACCTCATCAAGTCAGATCGTCTGGACCTGCGCAACACAGATGTGCAGCCTTACATCGTAGACGGAGTGACATATTTGGGCGAGCTGAATCACGGCATCCGTCGGCACTACTACTACGCTGGAGTCTACGGTGACGATGTCCCAGACTGGCAGCCAAGGGGAGAAAACCCACGCAGTGGGAGGAAACTGGATGGCATCCCTTTCTCCATCTTTGATTAACACTGGGCAGGCAATTTGATGAAATCTGTGTTAACTGATATACTGTGATAAACTTTCATATAGGGAAACACCAAGAATATGATGACAAAGCACCGTCCAACAGGAAGGCACCATTCTGTAGTTATCTCTAAAAATCATGGAATCAAGTTAAAGCAACAAGAAAACAAAATCAAGAGGTAACTAAACAGAGAATACAAAAAGAAGTTTGGGTAAAGGGAGAAAGACAGGGACTAGGGTGGGGAGGGTGAAGGGCAGGAGGGGGGTAGAGAACAAAGCTTACAGTTGCATGTGGCAAGTTCGAACCCTGCTGATGACCTACATGAAAATTGCCATTATCACTGTCCATTTCAGCATATTGTCATTCATGTGGTAAGTACAGATTTAGATAGACTGTCTTTCCCCATTCCCTTGGGACATTATCGCAATCTCGCATTTCAACTGATGTGAGTGTAGACATTAAACTGGAATGTAACCGAGGCATAGGGGAGGAAAGCAGGTAGGAGAATTTTTTTTTTTTTTTTTTTTTTAGCTTTACATATTTAGGTTTGCTGAAAGGGTCTTATCTGCTGGAGAAAAAAAAAAGTATCCACTGATATGGCTTTAGAAATTATCTTGACAGCACTAAATGTCAAACACAAGAATGCAAACCAATGCCAGAGACACAAGCTGGACTTCATATTGATTGTACAGTGCTGGAAAGATCAGTAAGCAACAAGATATTGCTGATTGTAAATAAATGTATTACACCTGTAAACAAGTGATGGGTTTTGAATGTGAAAATGAATGAAACCATGGTGATGGAGGTGGATGTATGAGAATGATTCAGGCAGAGATGGCAAAACAAATTAACAGTCCTAAAAATCAGAAATGGATACAAACACATCATAGTGACCCCATCAAGCTTTCATTTCCATGAAATTTACATTCACAAAAGTATAGGAATGAATTACAAACTACCATTTTTGCTTCAAAATAGTCTCCCATCATCAGATGTGATTTGTCTGAATCAACATTTGTTTCAACCTACTAATTTGTCACATGACATAAAAACGTATCAGAACATGTTTTCTCTCTTCTTCTTTTTTTTCCTTCCTTAAATATGCTTAGAAATTTTGCATAAGTTTCACTTAACAGAGGTAAATGAAGACGTCAGTCTGTTATAATTGTGCTGACAGAATTTTTTTTTTCCTTTGGACTACACATCTGGATGGATTAAAAAACTAGTTTGAGAGGGGGGGGGGGGGGGGGGGGATATCATGTTTTGCAGTCCTTTCCAATCTTTCTCATGTAAAATGTTGAACTCAGGCCCCTGATGATTTGCAGGTCCTGTCAAACCTCAGCATGAAACTTTAAACTTTGTCATATAATTGTAATGAAAACTGCACCCACCCACACACACAAAAAGATCAAAAACTGTGCGCATGGTGTCAGTTTTCTGTCATATTGTAACCTTCTTTTATGCCTGCCTGTCTTGTGCAGGAATGTGAACCAACAGCATTCACTTCTGGCCAGACTTTTGCTCAAAGGAGAAATTGTAAACAAACTCACGAAACTCTGTCAAGTCATTCAGATTCATACACATTATTTATAACCATTTTACTTATTAACAATGTTTTCCTTTGCCAATGGTCAATTTTGCACCTACAGACTTTAACCACATGTAAATACTGATCCTGCAAACAACCTTGTAAAACTGATGAAGATCCACTGCAAAGTTTTAGAGTCCTCTTCAGCTGCACACAAACATGCAGTCCTGACAGAACAATATCTTGTTCTCATGACTGAAAACAATATTCTGGTCTGCAGACTAATGAAATGGTAATTGAATCTGTTATTACTGACAACCTTTGAATCATTCCTGGTTTGCTTATTTATCAGCCTACATACCTAACTGTGGCATACAAAACTCAGTACAACTATCAATTTTTTTTCATTAATGCCTTTCAATTTTATTGAAACATGTCAACTGTACATTCTAAAAAGGCAAAATTACATTCTTGTACAGAAAAACACTTAACAATGTCAAGTACAAACTTCAAACACCTAAATCCACATAAACATCCTGACTCGTCGTCCACAACATGACAGCAGTAGAACATCTTCAGATTCTTACCAACAACAACAAGAGTACAACCCATCTACATTTTACATGTTATCGTCATTGTCTAGTGTGAAGCTGAAGCGAAACTCTTCGGTGGATGGCTTTATTACAAAGTAATTGCGATGAACAGCATCACCACTGTTACTAGAGGAGGCGACAGCTGCCTTCACATCGTCATTGTCTGGACCACACTCACTGCTGTCAAAATTAAACCTGAAGTCACCCTCTGATGCCGAAACATCTGCTGGTGGTTTAGTCACTGTGGGTTCACTGTCTGTTGCACACGTGACATGAGAATCAGCCTGTGATTCACTCCTGCTGACAGAGAGTTGGTTCAGATCATCTGCTGCTGAAGAGACCGTCTTCTCAGATGCCTCATGTGTGGCTTGCGCTCCCGTGCTGCGCCGAATGAATTTAGACTGGCTAGGGGGTTCTGTGACTGCCACCAGCTTGGATTTCTTCATGGCTGTCAACAGACGGTCACAATGTGATTTACCACAAAACACAATGACTTACATGAAGCAAAAATGTGTAACAAAAAAACAACAACAAAAAACCCTCACAAACAACAGTCCTTTTCCCCACTGTAAACTTGGCCTATTAGAATGACTACTGTTTAGTGCATAAACTGTTTTTACTTCCTTTTGAAATGACTGAAACGTAATAACAGGATGTAGGACAGGAGTTAAAGCCTTTGAGGTATATGTGGAAGTGTGCTGTGAGTGCATGGGTGCATGTGCCCCAAAAGTATGCATGTGGTGTGAGTGCACTTGTGTATATGCAGTGTAATCATATTATGTGTAAGAACATGTCTGCGCCAAGTCTCTGTTTTTGTGTGCTTAACTGTGTTTGCTTGCATGTGTATGCTTCAAAATAAGACATATTGAAAGTATCAAATGAGAAATTATCTGTGGTGAAGTCTGTGATACCACAACATAAAAAACAGCATATGGAAATAAAAGACAACATAAAACACCTAAGATGAAAAAAAAGGCAAAATAATTTTCACAATATTTCACAACTTTAAGTCTTAAATTGCTAATTACAAATTCCAGTTCACACACCCACCTACACAGAGAACACTAGCGCAGCATTACTTAATATTGTAGCAATATGAAATATGTATGCCATGTCAATATGTAATACTAATAACGCTATTTAACATGATAACAGTAAAAATTAAAGAAAAAAATCAAATGAAAAACTAGTCATTCCCCTCCCCCTCTCCTCTACACAACTGACAAATATAAAAACTAGGTATATACTGAAGACCAATTCTGCAGGTAAAAAGATACCATCTTGAAGAAACAACAATGTTACCATGCAAACAAAGTCCGCAACTGAAAAATAACATGCTGATTTAAAAAAGAGAAATTTCTTTCACAAACACATTCACATCCTCACACAAAGACAAAGACACATGTCACCCACTTGTTAAAGTCATGCATATCATTTATTCAACAAATGATCTAACTCTGGTGGGAAATTATTTCTGGACAGAAACGCCATGTTCTCAAAGTTGTGTGTGTGTGTGTGTGTGTGCGTGTGTGTGTGTGTGTACGTGTGAGTACGTGCGTGTATGTGAGTGTGTGTTGCCACCGAGTCTGCATGTGCTTCTAAAAGTTGCATGCTTCAGTTTGGATGACTATAGATTCTCTCTCTCTAAATATACTGATACTCTAAATATAAACAGAGAGTGGTATGAGTGTGTCTGTGACTTTTTGGTGTGTGTTCAAGATCCTAATTCTCTTGTTCCTGAAAAGTGGTACAGATCTGAAATTGCCATGCTCTATAGGTCAACAGAAAATGTCATTTCTGAGCATGACACCATGTCACTCTGTTCTGAGCATCACACGATAACCAAACATGTGAAGTCATCAAAACCATGCTGTTGTACATCATATTTTCATCCTATTCATGGTAACTGGTGGCACAACATTCTGTGGACCATGCCCATCAAACTAAGGACTTTAGATCTCGGTTGCATGAAGTAGTTGATTTCCAAAACCACAAAAATCTGCAGAAAATAAATGTATGCGAACCATTACAAGTTTGTTACCATATTACACAAAATATTTGTTCTAACAAAGCTGATGTAAATAACTAGTCTCATTTCAAGCATGCACTTTTTGCAAATTTGTCATATTGATCAAAGAGTGTGTTACATGCAACCAATCTTCTTCTCCTAATTGTTCTTTCTCTCTTACACACACACACACTTTGATTACTGTATCACACTGACATTCATTATAAGATGTGAAAGATATAAATCAACAAACAGTGTGTGTACCACACAGAGGAAAATAAAGAAGGTAAAAGACTGAATCCATCCGATGCACAACCAGGCCATAGTTTTGCTTTGAAAAAAAAAAAAAATTCAGTGCAATCGTTCTCCCATTATCAAAACACAACAAAACAAAAATAACAAACAAATCGCACACACCAAGGCATGACAGATTAGTCATATTCAGATTTTTATTTCATTACAAGCAAACTGACTTTCAATATATATACATAATGAAAAGGCGTTTTCAATAAAGTTACAGTGCTAAGCAAATTCAAACACATCTCAAGACATTGCATTGGAGAACATGTTGTTACTACTTCCTTCATAAAACTGAGGAGCTATGTCCAACATGGTCTTCCTCTACATTTAGAAGAAACAGTTTCAAGTACAAACAATACACAGAGACAAGGTATATAAAAAAAAAAAAAACCTGTATATGATTGCCCTAAGAAGGCTGAAATGCGGCTACGAGAGATCACTTCTAAAGCGCTTGCATTTATGTCATAAAGTGACAAACTCACCTGCTAAACTCTTCTTTTCCATGGCCTTCATTTTCGCTCTGTAGTCTCCAAATGTGTTACGCATTGCCTGACGTTTCTTTATCACTGGGGCTTTGCTGCTCTTCAAAATGCGATGAACTTTTGCCGCTTCTTGAGCTGTAAACATATCACTGAATTATACAAAATTGCAACCAAGGTACATATGCTTACTGTTCAGAGACAGAAATCTGGGCATCACTTGTGCCACACACTACGCCCCTTAACGTACACATGATGGCTGTTAACACTATAACATTAACAGTTAGACACTGCAGAATGGACAGCAAATATTCATTAAATACTGAGTCTTATTTATGAAGAACTTGACAAACAATCAAATTTAAAATAAAAAAACCTGGCATGTTATGAACTGTTTCAAGAGAAAATAGCAGTTGTAGGCTTTCTTGAACAGAATGGATGAATGGGTTTGCGAGGCAGAAAAATGGTGGACGACAATAAGGGAAGCTATTAACAAGTAAAAGAAAGGCAAGTTACTTACAGAAAAAAAGGAAAATCATCAACACAAACTTTTCAGATGGGAATACAACTGAACTGTAAACTTCCGCCTATCTTCCATTCATCTCACTCCATTTCCACAGGTTAGCTGTAATAAAAAAAAAAAAAAATGACAATCTTGAAGCATATTTGTCACCTGGTCGACTATAAGGATCCATGCCAGCTAGTTTCTCCTCCAGCCTGGCCACGCACCAGTCTACTTCCATTTGTAGTTGATCATCTGCCATCTGTAACACAGCAGAAAAGCAGTGCAAAAAAGTAAATATCATATGAAATTTTAAGTCATCACAAATTCTTCTGAATATCAATTTATTAGTTCTAAGCATTTTCAAGTTTTATTGTCTCAATTGACCATGGGCATACACACTCACAGTCACACGCATAGAGGCAATAGAAACTGTATGATTAATTACTCACTTGTTTGGACATGCAAGACAAAAAAATGTCAAAACTGCTACTGAGATTTATCAAGTCAGTTACCTAACTTACTAAGTTATTTCAAGTTGCTCGTAAGACTGATCCTGGAATATGGTCACAGTCTCAGTGTCTGGCAGCCCTTTTTGGAGATACTCTAGAGTGATATTGCGGATGTTCTAAAGCATACAGCCACCAACCTGATTGTCTATCAGGGCAAGTACTATTCCAGAACATCTTGCTGTCCTCAGATTGCCATCCCTGAAACACCATCACAGGAGGGGAGACTGATGATTAACGTTTTCAAATATCTCCATGGCGTCTAGAAAACAGGACCTTGGTTTGTGCTGTACCAAGCGAGAGATGCCAGTGCAACATTTTGAAACTATAAAGTGACCAAGCACTACAGCAGGCTCAACATGGTAAGCATTTTTTTCCTTCCAAAGAGTGGTAGCTTAGAAGGTATAGAATAGTCTGCCACACTGCCAGAAAATGTTATCAGTGTCCCTTCTGTCGCTGTTTTCAGAGGCTGGTTTGATTCCCACTTTGGCTTCTCTCCAGTCCCTTTTTTGTTCCAATTGCCACAACTAGACTGCATGCTAAGTTTGTTGCCATGGAGCCATGAACTGGCCATCTTGGCGTCTATCATCTTAACCATCAAGTTGATGACCTAACTTGAAATAGCAGCAAGTAAGTACTGGGGGGAAAAAAAGGTCTGAAGACCGTGACGGGTATCGTGTAAGATATGTAATTCCCGGTCCACAAACAGTGAAATCGAGACATTTTTGAAGGAGGAGACTGATAAATGAGGACTTTGTTCATCGGAGACATGTAAATTAAATCAACGCTTATTAATCAACAGAATTTAAACACATAGATCAATACTGTATTTTCCCACCTTTGCGCTCGACGACGTTGTTTGACAGTAGTCTCCCTTGTATTAGATTAAAAAGCAGCACTGACTCTGATACTCAATAAACAGCCGCTGTACATATTATCAAGAAAAACGGAATATTTGATGTTTTTCTTTTATAGAGTTAAGGCACACCATATTATTTGATTGAAACTGTAAAAATTAAATTTTGTCCGTACCCTTCCTGATCTTTTATGCACAGTGTTTTCTGCTACAGATCAAATCGGAAGTTGTGGTAAGTGTCGATAGCCAGAAGAATAATTGGAGGTAAAATCCACTTTACTGAGCAGTATTCTAGAGATGATTTATTACTATTCTACACTAGGCCTTGTGCTTTAAAGAACTATATGTTTTTATGTTCCTTAAAAGGAACTGTCAATGGCGTTTACGTGTATAGTTTCTTCACTTGTGGCTCGCACAAGTTGTCACCGAGTGACTCTATTCCTTATCATATCATATCATATCGGTGGCATATTAGGCATTTTTCAGCCTTTAGCCTGCACAATGTGGATAATTATATGGTTTTAGCGAGAAATATTTGACCATAGAGTGACCACGATCATTGTTGATTATTCTATCACTTGTGTAGGGGATCGACAGAAAACACCCAAGCTACACACAGAACATCACAGAACATCCTGGGGTTGAAAAACAAAAACTTTTTTTGCAGGAGATCCTTGACACAATCAAAAGTATCAATGGCCTCCATCGCTTGTTGGGGCAGAGATGCAGTCTTTCACGGTACATAGCAAGAAACTGGCTGTCTGCACTGAGTTTCACAACACATCTGAGCAAACTGGCTGGAACTGTTAGATGCATGAGTCCCTGTGGTTCAACGAAGGAACCCAAAGAAACGAAATATGTGGTACTAAGTACAGAGAGAGGCCTGTGGTCAGATGGGTAATGCATTTCTTGAGTATTCTGTTTCTTCCATGTTTCCTTGTTGGTGGCGTTTTTGTTTTTTTCTTACCGTCTCATTTTTTTTTTCTTACTATTTCATCTTCTCTGTCAATCCAGTGGCGTTACTCCCAGTCATACACTGTTATTCCAGCCTCCCAAACACAACCCCACCCAGAGTTTATCCATCTTAGCTGTGGTACTGATAGTCAGTTGAGAGCAATCAATCTTAAATCATCAGGCATCTGAGACATTGCACTGCTGCCAAGTCAGTTTGTTAGTGCTCAGTGCTGCATATTCTGAGCCAAAGTATGCGGGACACTATCTAGTGGTGACCCACAAAAGCCCCTGTTGACAATGATAATCACTTTGTCGTAGAGCCAGTATGTGTGAGCTTCACCACAGGGTGTCAACTGTCATATCAATCCAATAACAGTTCCTGTGAAGTTGATGGTAGTGAGACTGATGACTTTTAACTGAGCAAGGGCATGGACATGGAAAAGAAATAAAACAAAATGGGACACCATGAGAGAAGCACATGGAGAGCAACCGAAATTGTCACTTTTTTTTTTTTAGTAAACAATGAGGATGGGGATGATAAAGATTATATGAAGAACTTCTGTTCTGGACAGAGATTATAGAGTACATGATTGGGCTGTGCTCTACACTTCCTTTCGTATAGCCTTGTATCAGCCAGGCCTGAGAGACACATATACTTACTGACACCCATTGTGTTGGTTAGGAAATTTTGACGACACTATCCTTGACTTACTTGACTTAGTCCTCTGAATTCCCTGGGCAACATAGGGCCGCAACCACACTCTTCCAGCGGACATGGTTTTGGGAGATCTTCTTCAGCTCGGCCCACGTCATTCCGGCGGCCTTCACTTCCGCGTCAGTACTCCTTCGCCATGTCTGTCTTGGTCTTCCCACTTTTCTTTTGCCCTGAGGGTTCCATTCAAGGGCTTGTCTTGTGATGTTGGATGGAGACTTTCTGAGGGTGTGGCCAATCCATCCCCACTTCCGTTTTCTGATTTCTAATTCTATTGGAACTTCTTGGTCTTGTTCCACAGTTCTGTGTTGGCAATAACATCTGGCCATCTGACGTTCACAATGTTTCGCAGACATCTGTTTGTGGGTGTTTGTCTTTGTTGTTCGCCACGTTTCAGAACCATACAGAAGGACAGATTTCACATTTGAGTTGAAGATTCTGATCTTGTTGTGGAGTGAGAGGGCAGAGGAATTCCAGATAGGTCGTAGCGTAGTAAAGGTGTGCCTGGCTTTATTGATGCGGCTCTTGATATCCTCATCTGTACCTCCATCTTTGCTGACCACACTGCTGAGGTAGACAAACTTGTCAACTTCAATGATGTCTTCCTGTTGTAGTCGTAGTGGGTCTCGTTGCTGGTTGTTGACTCTCATGGCTTCTGTTTTCTTTGTGTTGATTTGGAGGCCTGTCTTTCCTGCTGCTTCTGCTACCCGGCACAGCTTCTCTTGTGCGTCTTGCTGTTTGTGGGAGAGAAGGCTGATGTCGTCGGCGAAGTCCAGGTCTTCCAGTTGCTTGGTGAAAGTCCACTGGATTCCTGTCCTCTTGCCATCTGTAGACTGCCGAATTCCATTTTCATGCCAATGGCACTCTCAGTTCTGGGTATGATTTGGTTCGTGGCAAAAAACAAAACACAAAAATATGCATGTTACGGGACTCCCCCCCTCCCCCCCCCCCCCCCCCCCCCCCCCCCCCCCCCCCCCCCCCACACACACACACACACACACCACCTTCCCCCAACTGTAAATCGACAATGTCAAACACTGCACTAGAATGACTTGTCCATTTTAGTTTCCAAGTAATCTTATTAGCTTAGTGAACAAGAAATGCAGTGCAATGCACTCTCACTCACTCACTCTCTCTCTCTCTCTCTCTCTCTCTCTCTCTCTCTCTCTCTCTCTGATCCTGCTTCTGTCAGTTCTCCCTCTCCACTTGTCCTCTGATACACTGGCCTATTTGATTAAAAAAAAAAAAGAAAAAAATTAAACTTTGTCTGCAGTAGTGAGGAAGGAACATTGATTTCCATCCATTGGTGGTGTTTGGACATTTACGCACGAACAGTCTTTTCTTCAAGATCTGTCAGGTTTAGTTGATACAAGAAATTGCTTTGGTATAGATTTGCACTGAAATCATTGAGACAGTTTGACTGACCAGTGAAAACGAATGTGTACAAATGGGCTCTTTTGGTTCTCAAACTCTAAGACAAGATCATACTCAGTGACCAGTCCCAAAATTTTGCATGCTTTTTATGACTAGATAAGTCCAGTGTCTTGGTGAACTGCTGTATCTGTTATTGTTGGGCTGGTGCCTAGGTCATCGGCTGCCTCACCATGCAGTAAGATATTTGAGTCAAGTACTTGCAGTGACAGGCCTGTTCTTGATTGTGCTGATTATGCATGTGATGAAGAAATGTGTGCAACAGCAAGAGTTTCAGAGGGAAAGATTCACCAAATGTTTGAAGGGAAATTGTAAAGTACTGTGGTTGTTATTTGACTGCTGTATTATGTGATCATTAGACAAGAGTTCAGGAGTTTCTGGTTTGAAAGTTTACTTTTCAGTATTAATGAGTAAACATCACCATACACAATATATAACACATTCATCCATTTGATCCATTTGTATTTTACATCATGAACCAAATGCTGGGTGCTAATTCTGAATGGTATGGTTTTGGAATAGTTTCTCACTTTTGTTTTGTTTTTAAAAAAATTAATTTACCATTAATCTCCTCCCCTAACCAGTCTGTCTGTCTGTCTCTCACACATACACAACATATAGAAGCTTTAACAGAGAGCATTTGTTTTTAAAACAATGTCGCACTGTTTATGTTACAGCTATTCCAACGGAAATGGAATCCACTGCCAATTTGACAAGTGTATGTGAATCCTTGGACCAGGTAACCTTGGAGTTCTTTGACACCCTGCAATCCCTGTACCAGAGTCAGGCCAGGTTAGAGGCACTCATGCGTAGCGGGTTCCTCAGCATGTCCCGAGCCCGCTACTCCATGGGGGGGACTCGCAATGTGGGCGCTCTGCAGTTTTCCAAGAATGAAATGGAAATGGAAGCTGTTTCATTCGTGGATGTATCTGCTGATGAGGAATGTGCAGAAGGTTCAGGCGATGGGCCTTCCTGGACCAGCGTAGACATCAACCTAGTGCAGAAGCAGGCTGGTGTAACGAAAGAAATAGACAGCCCGAAAAACAAACATCCGGATGACCTTCGTCAGCGAAAAGGCCAGAGTGAGAATGCTGATGACAAAGTAGAAACCATTGGAATGCAGAACGTCACCGATGAAAAAGAAGACAGTGGAAACTCCAAAGAGTCACACGCTTCAAGGATCCTTTGACTCTGTTTGGTGTCTTGGTGTCTCCCCACTTACGGCAGTGCCAGACTTCCTTTAAACAGGCAGTTGCCGCTGTTGTTGAAATAGCTAACCTCAAGAACAAACTGCAAGGACTTCAAGTGAAGTTTGGCCAGCTCATCATACAAAAGAAGACCCTTTTGACATCTTGAACTCACATGGTTTGAAGAAGTGGGTGAATAAAAAGAGTGTTGATGGTGTAAATGATAATTTTTTATAGAGGAGATGTTGGCCTACTTAGTGCAGAAGTTGGATTACTTAGTGTAGAAGTTGGCCTACTTTTGGTGCTGAAAAAAAAAAGACTGAATGAAAGCTTCTGTATTATATGTGATCAGTGTTGTGCCTGAAAGAATATTTTGAAAAATATGTTACCTTTTTCTGTGCATGTCACCTTGGTGGGAAGATGGATGGGATTAATTTTGTTGCTGAAGAACGGCATACACTGAGGCAGAGGTATATAGTGTGTTACTGTGATGTATACTGTAAACTTGTACTCTTATACTATCGACTGTTTCACCTAACCTATCTTTCATCATTTCTACCAAGGAGGTTATGTTTTAACCGGCATATGTTTGTTTGTTTGTTCTTTAACAGGATTACACAGAAACTTTTGAACATATTGTAACCAAACTTCATCAAAATATGAATTTTGGATAATGGATGAGTGACTGGAATTTTGGGGCAGATCCCTAGTGCAGATCTAGATCAAACAGCAAGTCCGTTATCTTTCTTTATTAAAGTATTATTAGCCTGCTTCTCTAGAAAAGTACAAATGTGTTTGCACATATGACATAACCAGTGATTCAGTTTGTTTTTTTGTGATTATTTAAAAAGCGCTGTTTGTTGTTGTGGATTCAAGTTTCAACCGAAGGCTGATCATACAAATCAAAATATTTGAGTTTGCTAGCATTTTGCTTGTGCTGCTATCATAAGAAAAGGTTAGTATTTGAGAAACCTGGAGAATTCAGTATAAAGAAGTCCTTTCATTGTTTTATTTTGGAAATATTAGATCAAAATCGGTACATTTTTTCCCCCAAACCCTGCTCACCTGCAAAGCATGGTAGAGATATTCGGCAGTGGATCTTGACTTCACTGAAATTACTGCTTTTTCAGAGGTACGTTTCTTCTGGTTTGTCTGCCCATGTGCAAGAATAAGGACCAGCTTGAACGACTCTTGAAGGAAAGATGGAAAATGGCCAAGGACAAAGCAGATCCAGAATCCATTCAATAAGACTTCGCAAAAGCTATGGAACCAGTGTGAACCAAACTTGGTGGAAATATCCATTGTGGCCCAAAGACTAATGTTGAAGTAGATAGGCTGCCCCATCTTCAGGGAGCCCCAACTGATGTCTGTGTGTATTTTTCTGCAGATGTATGTGTTCATCCGGAGTGTGCTTCTGCTGATCGATGTAATTAGCGCATGTATTTATCTGTGTGGTGTGTTGTGTTATGTGTGTGTGTGTGTGTGTTATATGCATGTGTGTGTATATGTGTGTGTGTGTGTGTGTGTGTGTGTGTTTGTTTTGTATGCATGTGTGTGTGCTTTTGCATATTTAAGAGTGTAACAGAGATTTTCCAAATTTTTGTTTAGACATTGAAATACACTGTAGATATTGAAAAAAGAAGTACTGAAGAACTTAAGGAATGCATAGCTGTACAAAACTCCAGACTATCAGTCATAACCACTCTCATGATACATAATTCTGTGAGTGTGCTAGCATGCACACACACATGTGCGTGCGCACACACACACACACACGCACACGCACGCACTCTCTCTCTCTCTCTCTCTCTCACACACACTACACACACAATACACACACTTAAACACACAGTTGCATACATGTGTATTAGATGAAATGCAGGATGGTGGTCACAAAAAAAAAAAAAGATTTTTCATCATGTATTTCAAAGCCAGTTTACAAATAAAAGAACTTGAAACAATGGTGTCATTTGTGTAGAACGTAACATTATCTCTTTTTTTTGTATTGCCTCTAGACATGTGAGAAAATTTGTGTTGTTTTTGTTATGTACAGTTTGATGACTTTGATTTACTTATTATCATGAAGAAATAAACAGGATGTGGTGTAAGGAAGGATAGAAAAATGTAGTGCTGAAGAAATTGGGATAAAGATAAAAAAATAAAAAAAATAGAACCCTAGAGATATAGAAACATGCAAAATGTCAAGTTAGGCTATGTGAGTTATCAAGACATTACACATGCATACACACATAAACACAAACACACACACACACACACACACACACACACACACACACACACGCACACACACACTCGCACACACACACTCACGCTCACTTGCTCACACACACCCCACACACACACACACACACACACACACACACACACACAACACCGCGCGTGAAGGTTAAAGGACTGCACAGCAGTGCAGTTTCACCTCTGGTGGGTTTCCTCTTAATGACCTGACACTTGCTCCCTGTGGACTATAGAATGTTGATGCTGTGACTGGATGAATTGGCTGTAGCCATGTATGGTAGAGCCACAATGAGCAGCACTGGAGTGATGCCATGGACAGGCATAGAAGATGATAGGAATAAGGGAAAGTGGGGAAGGGTGGGGTGGGGGCGGGGGCAAGAAATGGGGCAAAAAGTAACCTAACTTGTGCCAGTTGAACTGTGAAATTATAGAAGAAATATTAATTTGAAAAAAAAAAAGTGTATGTTGATGGTTATGTTGAGTATTTGGAGTTATGGTTGTGCAGTCATCTCATCTTTGGAACATGAGTTATCATTCTTGTCTGTTATTCACAGAATACAGGAAGCATATAAAACAAAAATATGTGAATGCATTTTTATTCCAATGAAAAAAAAAATGTAGCTGATCACTGCATTTAAGAAATATGAAACTAATCTTATCTCTTGTTCACATGAGTATGAGTGTGTTTGTCTGTGTCTGTATGACTGTCTGCCTCGGTATCTTTGTATGTGCAAGCATGTACATACGTCAGCACATCAACATGTGTGTGGGGCCAGGGACAGATCAAGTACATGAGTTGGGGGAGGGAGGGGGGGGGGTGTTCCAAAGAAGAGGTGGGGTCCTTTCCCAGTGGGGAAAGGGGAAATTCAAGCCCAATTGCCATTTTTGCTTGAGAAGGGGGTGATCCAGAAATCTTGGATACCCCCTCCCCTCTCTATCCTCACACACCTATACGTGGTCTTGTGGGTACTATATATATATAGATATATATAGATATATATATATATATATATATATATATATATGAACATATGTGTGGAATGATAGTTCAGAGGACTGTAATTCATTTTAAGTCATAACTGATTTGAGAAAAAGAAATGTAAGCAAATGAACAAGTACTACAAACAAACAAAAGCACTCCCAAGACATACGTAACAGACTTTCCCACACCTGTGGAGGATCCAGTATGCACTGATACAAGTATGCCATACAGTCTCTCAGTCACTGATATTATATAAATGGTGATCAAGTGTTTGGACATTCACTGATACACAAGTACAAATCAAATGAAGTCATGCTGCTGAAAATGAGCCAACCACCAGGGCCTGTATCTGTACAATCCAACCTGTGATGGTGTGCATCACTCTAAAAGCCATAGTGATCTCCATGGCACAGGTATAGCAGATACAGTGGGTTTGAACAAAATGATAAGCCAACACCTGATCACCCATCCATCCACTCATCCACCCACCTGCACGTATCCGTCCTTTAGAAAATAGAATTATTTGCATTCAACTTGAAAAACTTAAGGGATTGTGATACTGACATTCCATCCATGCAGAATAAACACTTGAAAACTTGACTGAGGTAAGTAGATTAGATAGGTCAAAGCCCTTAATATGGCTATCATTTCAGTAATGAATGAAGATCTATATTTTCCAATGAAATATTCTTTTTCTGCTTAAGTTTCTTTTGGATTTCTTCATACTGTGGAATCTTCTGTAATGAACTCGCTGACAGACGTGCAAAAAAAAAAGGTGCCAGAAATGAAATATGTGCACAACAACTTTCTATACGCTTCACTTTACAAGAGAGCATCAAATGATAAGACAAACAGTTTGGGACTTTAAGAAATAGTCAGAACAAACTTAACTCTCATGTTAAAACACATTATAGACAACTTTTCACTACTAATTCTGTCAAAGGTGTCCAACGCCTGCAATTTCATGATATGTTTCAATACAGAAATTTTCGTTTCAATGTTTTATCGACTAAAACTAGATGCTCTCAGAACTAGGTATAATACTTCAACAAAATGTATATGTGGTGAAACAAACAAATCAAGACATCATATTCAGTTGGAATGTGTACCCCATAGGACATATCTGCCATGTTTATCAGGTATGTCTGTAAAGGATGTTTTTTTTTCTTTCTGTTTCTGATCTTGCTTTTAAAGTTACATTTTGTTTGATACACAGTCCCACTAGGTATTTACTTTAATATGATTTCAGCAGACTTTCTGTGATTGTAAGTACACACCCACACCTGTAAACACATACACACACGTACGCACACACACACACACGCATGCACACAGGTAAGCACTCTCTCTCTCTCTCTCTCTCTCGCTCTCTCGCTCTCTCATCTAGTATCACATCATATTATGAAAAGACGTAAAATGAAAATACTACTGCATATCCATCTCAGCTGATGAGAAACTGCAAACATTAATCATTGATTTGGGAGCAGATGTGTATCCAAAGAAGGAGATTTTCTGGTATCAGAATCAAGTAGAATTCAAACAAATCTTAAATAAATGTTAGCGAAGCGCCCAGAGAAACGTGGACAAACGAGTCACAAGACAAAACACAGCGCGTTTTGACCTCATAGGTCTTCTTCAAGGTGAGAAACAAACGAATAAAATAACGAAAATTCACTTAGCTATGATTGCTTCAGATCGCTTCAGAGTTCAGCACAAGCGCCTTCTTGCTTGCGCTGAACTCTGAAGTGATCATAGCTAAGTGAATTTTCGTTATTTTATTCGTTTGTTTCTCACCTGAAGAAGACCTAAGAGGTCGAAACGCGTTGTGTTTTGTCTTGTGACTCGTTTGTCCACGTTTCTCTGGGCGCTTCGCTAACATTTATTGAAGATTTGTTTAGATTTCCGCCTGCAATCGTCTCACTTTGCAACTAGAAGTAGAATTCATTTTAAAAAAATGTCAAAGTTACTGGTTTTATGGTTGAAAATTGCATGGTGAGTTCAGTTATGTGCACATGCACCACATGCCTCTTGTATACTGCAGTGCATGGAAAATGTGTTGTAGGTGCATCGTTGGTTAGCATGTACACTCTGCAGGACTCTTTGATGAGCATGGTGTATAACCTGCATCATTTGAAGAGAGACAAACACAGTAGGGAAACATGTGGTCAAATGGTTAGAACGTATGTCTCCGGAGCTCATGGTCATGAGTTCGAACCACTTGTGGAGTCAAATTTCTTTTGCCTTTAAAACCCTAATTGTCCACCCTGCAGTAAACGAGTATTTGATTCAGTTCAGGGAGGGGTAAAGGTGGCAGAAGCTAAGGGATAAGTTCTGTCTTCCAACATGCCATGCCCTGGACATGGTGAACCTCAGATTGTTCACTGGCCCAATGGCCAGTATGCTACGGGAAACTAAGCGC
This sequence comes from Conus canariensis, assembly GCA_033310375.1. Lineage (NCBI taxonomy): Eukaryota > Metazoa > Mollusca > Gastropoda > Neogastropoda > Conidae > Conus > Conus canariensis. The sequence goes on along the minus strand of CM065731.1, from coordinate 45,207,955 downwards.
AGTAAAGCCTATGTAAACACAGGAATCAGGAAAATACTGACTGTAAACGCAGGTGGCCCGTAGGTTTTTTAAAGTCTCATAAATGTAATATGAAAGGTCGTTGGTAATAAGCTCAAGGTTTGATGTCGCTTATTATTGGTCATACTTATATTTCAAACTGAGTGGATTGTGGGTGACCCTTCATCGCTTAGAGTGTGTAGTCAAAAATAATGTCCGATGCCAAATATTTTTTGCTTTGGCATAATTTTCTTTTCTTTTATTTTAATTCAAAAAATGATGCATTTTGTTTTAATAATTCAAGCTTTCTCTATCCAAGTATTCTAAACTAAAACTTGAAATTCCATACTATTGTCTGAACGGAAAAAAACAACCCCACTCCTCTCCTTTCTCCCTCCCCCCCCCCCCCCCCCCCCCCCCCCCCAAAAAAAAAAAGGCTCGTCCGGGATTCGAACCCGGGACCTCTCGCACCCTATGCGGAATCATACCCCTAGACCAACGAGCTAAACGAGTAATGGGATGAAATTACAGGATATCAACTGTACGCCTCAGGTCTAGTTCGCGGGGAAATTTATTACCCGGAAGTTCTAACTTTAGCCGGGGTTTTGCCAGACAACCACCAAGCTGCAGAGAGAGACCCGCACGACGACAGGAAGAAGATTGCTGTGGTTAGACATCTTGAAGTGGAAATCATTGTATTTTCTGGCTGTTCAACATGACGATCATAGAGGATGTTTTCCTTAGCCTCATCTATGTTTTTTCGGGCACCATCTACACAATCACGCCGCAGTAAGTTTTTGGTAACTTGTTTCGAAAGAACGGAGGAGTCAGTTGTTTATATGTCACTCTGTGTTTCAGCTTTAGAAGTGTTAATGTATGCATGCATACATGTCGTAAGTTCACACAATGTCAAACCATCAACAGGATGATGGTAAACAAATGAAAGTATCAAACATGATACACAAGATTCACTGAAAGTTTCACAGCTGTCAACGGAATGTTTGAAAACGTTTCATTGAATGCACGCACAGTGGTGTTTGTTCGTTTATTTTTTAAGTTACTATAAAAGTTACCAACTCCTTCTCTCAAAGTGAAGTTTTCAAAGGTACGATAACAGCATGTCTTGAAGATTTTGTATGTACTATTACTTGTTAAAAGGTAGGTTAAAAGCTCTTGGACTGTCTACTCTAAAAACAAGACGAGTGAGGGGCGATTTGATCCAAGTCTATAAAATATTTAATTGTGTTGACAATATTCCTATTTCAAAATTTTTTTACTGCATCAAGAGTTGATATTACCAGAAATAGTGTGGATAAAATTTATCATGAATATTGTCGCACTAACATAAGCAAATTTTCTTTTAGTAACAGAGTAACAAATCTTTGGAATAAATTAACCCCTAACATTAAACGTGCACAAAGTACTAACTTTTTCAAAAGCTCTATCGATGATAGTGTATTATTGAAGACCATTTATTTTGACTATGATAAATAAAGACTTGAGCGAGTTAAAGACCTGACCGTATAAAGACAAGATAACATACAGAAGGGACATGTAAAGCCAGTTCTGGCTATAATTGCTAAAGGCAATTGTCCCTATAAACCTAAACCTAAACCTAAACCTTGTTGTACTACTTTAGTAATAGTAATCAAGTTGGAGACCGACATGTCTTCTGTTTGGTTAAAAAAAAAAGAAAAAGAAAGCAGTCTGGATCAAAGTGTTGGTGATACGGGTGGTCCAGTTTTCAGGCTGCTTGACTTGCTGAAGCAGGGTTCCACCCAGTGCTTAATGCTTTACAGAAACACTCTATCGAAGTCAAACTAACAACAATAAAGATTAAAGCAACTTTCCAGAAAGAGCATGCAGATAGACTATTAGGTTGTTTTTTTTTCTTAACTTTTGCTCAAAATGACTAACTGATCCTGACACATCCTTGCAGCAACTTGCTCCACAAAATAGTGACTGCAGAAATACATGACGCTTTGAAGAATTCATTTTATTGGATAAGCTTATTTTAGCATTTGGTGTTCTGATAAAGCTGTCATGTAACTGTATAATGAAAACACAAATCTGCATAGACTAATATGTATCTGATTTGGAATATGTCGCAAAATTTTTAAGCTATCAGCAGGAAAAAAAAATTAGTTGTACAGGCCTAGATTATGATGTGATTATAAGAGGTTTTCATATAATTTATCCAAGACTTGATTTATAGTTGTTGTTTTTTTCATGTTTTTTTTTTACATGAAATATTCCTTGATAGTGGGCTGATTTTCCTTTGGTAGAATTTTTAAAAAGTGTAGCATTGTGTTTTTATTTTCTTTTAAAACATTAGGCATTTCCAGATTTAAGTTTCATTTCAATCTCACCCTGTCAGAAATAGCAATTTAAGTATCATGCTGTCTTTCCTTCATGCCAAGTCAAACAGTGAAAATGAAAACAGGGGTTTGATTTGAAATTTTATTTTCTAAATCAGCGGATGAATGTCGCATGAACAACCCTGCAGGGGAAACTGATGCAAGTTTAACTTTAGGCTGTCAGGCTAGCTCAGGGGTAGAGCACCAAGTTCATTGTTAGTCATTACGAATCTGAGTGCCTCTGGCATCTAGCATGAATTGTGTAATTTCAGTCACCTGTCTAAGCATCTTGTCATTGTAATAGACAAAGTGTAGTGTAAGAGAGATTCTGTATCCCCACACTCCTAGGAGAGTTATGAAATCCTGATCTGTCATAAGGTTTTATGATTATGAAAGCTGTAACCCCCAAAAGTATTCCTTTAGTTGATAGATCCTGCATTACAGTCATTTGTGATGGCTTCAGACCAAAATTGAAATACAATGGCCTCCCCCAGTTCTGAGGGAAACTCAAGCTAGCTTTGATCACTACTTGATGATTAAATGCTTTCCATCCATACATTTCTCTGTTTTTGGCTCATATTTTAAAGGCCCATTTTGGTGGATATAAGTTGATAGACAACGGGAGAGTGAAAACAGTAACAATGTAATAAACATCCCCACCCACCTCCAACCCCCAGGGAAAAAAAAAGAAAAGTTCTGCAGAGACAAAGTTTCTCATGCAGCATTTTACCTTATCAAACCCTATGATGAGGGTGGACTTATTTGGCGTAGCATATCAGGAATTGCTTTCCCATGTTCACCCTGGAATTAGCTGGCCTATCCTGATATTGCAAAATGCAAAACCTGCCCATAAGTGCATTCTGTTAGTATTCTGGAGAGAAATAAAAAATGAAACAAAAATGCATAGGGGCAGCTCTCTGGACTTGAGAACACTGTGCTTGCTTGTTGATTCTTCCTGCTGAAAATGAGCTGCTAGAGCCATATTTTGATGTTTCAAGATTAAAAGTTTCATGGTTTGTGTATTTTGACAACATATTAAAAGTTTCATTGTTTGTGTATGTCAAACTTTTGTTGTTTTTGTATGTTGATAGCATAGCACTTTTCCTTTATGAGGTCTGAACATGATCCTCCAATATCATATATTCATACACATGCCTTATCATGTATTTAAAAAATCCATTAAATTTAAAGCAGCTATCGCCCGTATGATATCTGGGCCACAGTTTCTGCTATGGATGTACAGTGAGAACAAAGATGAAAGGCCATTCTATGGATGTACAGTGAGAACAAAGATGAAAGGCCATTCTATGGATGTACAGTGAGAACAAAGATGAAAGGCCATTCTATGGATGTACAGTGAGAACAAAGATGAAAGGCCGTTCTATGGTATGCTCATGTCAAGAATTTTGTGTCATGGAAGGGTGATATTTCTGTCGATGGATGAAAATTTGTGGACAAAGCACCAGAGCCAAACAACCTGCTAAGTAAATTCAGCAGCATTTTTTAATCCTGGTCGAGAAACAAAACAATGAAAGAACAAACAATCAGGAATTGATTCGAACAGGTCCAAAACTATATTTGTCACATCCATGAGGAGCAGCTCTATAGGCATTTTTAAAAATTGATTAATGTACATTCTGATGTGCAAGGCCAAGGTAAAAAGCTTTTTATTTTATTGGCCACTGAACCATGGGGTCCCACCATTTCTGTAACTGTGTAAGAAGATATAAATTCCTGTCACTCTGAAGCTCTGTAAACTGAAGAGGGAAGGATGGGGAAAATAGAAATGTAACCAAGTATTGAGGAGCTGGGTCACAACTACTTTTTGCTTTGTATATGTTTTTGGTTTAAACCTCATCATACCAACCATAGACAATACTTTCAATAGTGCCAAACCTATGAGAAACAACAACAATAGACAAAACCCAGCTGGGTGTCTACCTGCGTTCCTGGAGTACCTTAACTTTGCAGTTTTGTTTCATGCCAGTATATTTGAAGTGAGGATTCAATAGTGCTGTCTGAGGCACGACTACTGTCAAAGTCGCTAATCATCTGTTAGATCTGTTCTTCGGTTGGCTTTCCTTTTGTGATTGAAAGATATTTGTCTTTCTTTTTTTTCTTTTAATCTCATCTTCCATGTCCCCTCAGTCGTATTAATTATTCCCACAACATTCATACCAGCACCGTAGTCCTCAGGATACAATCAGTGTCAAATAATCATCTGGCATCCTACCAGAGCAGACACAGCATCATCATGGGTTACTTTGATGATGTTTAGTGGTGTCTGTTCTGATCTAACATTTGCAGGACAATAAGTCAACTACACCCCCAGCTGAGAACAATGATTGCTTAGTCACAGTGCCAGTATGATGAAATACCCCTTCTAGAATGTGCTGCTAAGCCCATCCAACTGCAGTTACCCGCAACAATTACCCACAAACTTGCTTTGCTGATGACCTTGATGCAAACATTCTATGGACGTGAGCGGAGAGGAAATGTGAGTGAAGATCACCATGAAAGAAGGTCGTGAAGACCCACAGGGCACAGAATTTGAGACTTTCTTTATAGGATGGTCACTAAGGAGGATCAAGATGATGCTATGGATTCCTGTATTGTCAGATGTTATGTGACAAGGCTGTGCTCTGCTACATTTTCTTTGATTGATGTAAACTGGCATCAACCAGGCCCAAGAGTTAAAAACACCTGATCAGGATATTTGAGCATGGAGCTGGAGATGAATCAATTTTAGTGGATGAAAATTGACTGTGTGGTCCCAGTCTTCATGTTTGAGTCTGTAGTGTTCCAAGCTTGCTGTGTTATAAAAAAAAAAAAAAAAAAAAAAAAAAAAATCTGATAAACAAAGGCTTCTAACAAGACTCAAACCCATAACCCCCAAACCTGTAAATTTTGCAGCGCTAACCTCTGTTCAAGTGAAAGATATCTTGTTTCAAAATTTATTGAAAACAAAGGAGTGAAGATCCCAACATGACCATAAATTAGCTGAACTTTGCACACGTACACTTCTTTCATACTTGATTTTCCTCCTTCCTTTGCTGTGGCTCTGTGAATGATCACTTCAGTATTAACTTCCTTGTAGTTGAGGAAAAAGCAGAGAGCTTAACTATAGCCTTAGGTCATGTGTGCAGTCAGACAATTGTAAGCCTGTGTAATTTACTTCCTTCTGTGTACATAACTCTGCACAAACCATGGTCAACTTTAAAATCTCCCAATGTGTTATATAGTACATATCAAAGACTTGCGTAAACCTTTTTTTAACACCAATTTGGTTAAAAAAAACAGCAACATCAACTGATAGAATACTGTGCTATCAAAAAGAACAAAACAAATAAAGCTACTGTTTAATGTGTCATGGGTTACTGACAAAACCAGTTTCACAAATTTTGTTGAGAGATTCTAAGAGAATCTTTTTTCTGTATATTTGGTATATTTCAGTAAACTAATATAACTTAAATGTAAAGTTTGCACAGGTCAAATTGGTTAAAGCATTGGATATTTTCTTATTTTGTGCATGTGCGTATTCTTTTGTGTGTGTGTGTGTGTGTGTGTTTCTCCATTGAAGTAAAGACTGAAGTAAAACCCTAACTTGTTTAACTTTGGCCAGAATTGCCCGACAGCACAATGTGACAGGGGTGAGCCACTGGAGGGAGCACACCTTTGAACACCCGTTTCTGCTGGTAAGCTGGTGGCTCCCTCGCTTCCCTTTGCCTTTCTGATTGTCATGTCCAGCTCTCTCTCTCTCTCTCTCTCTCACTGTCTCTCTCTCCCTCCCTCTCTCCCTCTCTCTCTCTCTCTTCTACCCCCCTCCCTCTCTCCCTGTCTCTCTCATTCTCTGTCTGTCTATCTGTCTGTCTGTCTGTCTCTCTCTTTCTCTCTCTCTGTCCCCCCATTTGCTGTCTTTCTCTGTCATCTGTCTGTCTCATCTCTTTTTGTCTGTCTCTTTCCCACCCTTTCCTCCCTTTCTCTGGGCTCGCTCTCTCTCTCCCTCTCTGTCTTTCCCTCAGTCTCTCTCTTTCTGTCAGCCCTGTCTCTCTCTCTCTGTCTTTGTCTTTGTCTCTCTCTGTCTCTGTCTCTCTCTTTCTCTTTCTCTCGCCCCCCCCCCCCCCCCCCCCCCAACCCCATTTGCTCTGTATTTCTGTCATCTTTCTGTTTTAATCTTGTCTGTCTCTGTCATCTCTGTCTGTCTGTCATCTCTGTCTGTCTGTCTGACTCAGCCTTTTTCTCTGTCTCCCCTGCCTTCCTTCTCCTGGCTCGCTCTCTCTCCCTCTCTGTCTCTCTCTCTGTCTGTTCTGTCTCTTCTCTGTCTCTCTCTCTTTGTCTCTGTCTCTCTCTCTCTTCTCTCTTTGTGTCACTGTCTCACTGTCTCTTTTCCTGTCTATGTCTCTGTTCTCTCTCTCAGTCTGTCTCTGTCACTCTCTGTTGCTGTCTCTCTCTCTCTCTGATCAAAAAAAAGGAAAAAGTATGTCTTTATGTGCGTTCTGTCTGTCTGTCTGTCTGTCTGTCTGTCTGTCTTCTCTCTTCTCTCTCTCTCTCTCTCTCTCTCTCTCTCCTCTCTCCATCTCTTCTCTCTCTGTCTATCCCTTGCCCCCACCCCCCACTCTCATTCCCACCTCCCTCTTTGTCCCCTTCTGTGCTCCAGCTCATTCTTTCACTTCCCCCCCTCCCCCCCATCTCTCTCCCCCCCCCCCCCCCCCCCCCCCCAGCCTCTCCCACCCCTGTCTCTTCTCAGAGTAAATGACCTCATCGAAATAGGTGGGCAGTGGGAAGAAGATCATGTTGGTGGTAATGAAGAAGGTAGGCTGTGTGTGGACAGAGCTCGAAGCAGTTTTCCTGGCATCTCTCATGTCTTGAGATTTGTGCTCTTTGTGTGGGCAAGGATAGCGCAGTGTTTTTTTTTTTTTTTTTTTTTTCTCTGTTCCTGTTCTCAGCTTTCCTTTCCCTTGATTGTTCTGTGTGTGTGTGTGTTGTGTGTGTGTGTGTGTGTGTGTGTGTGTGTGTGTGTGTGTGTGTGTGTGAAGGTGGGGGGTGGTGGTATGTCTGTCTATCTCTCTGTCTCTGTCTGTCTGTCTGTCAGTATATGTGTGTATTATTTTGTATGTGTGTGTGTGTGTGTGTGGGGGGGGGGGGGGGGGGGGGGAGTGCAAGTTTATGCATGCACATATATGCATGTTTATGTGTGTGAATGATTTTAATCCATAGGGGATGTGTGTGCGCATGTATATGTATGTTTGTGTGTGTATGTAAATGTCTCTGTGTGTGAATGCATACATCAATGTGTCTGTCCCACTCTGTGTGTATGCAAGCATATTCTCCTTCACTTCCACCAGCCCCACTCCCCCAAACCTTTTTCAATGTTCTCTTTTTTAATTTCTGATGTTTGTCTTTCTGTCCTTTCCACTTTCATGCTGGTGTATACAAAAGATTTTTTTTTCAGCTATCTGAGAGTTCATCACAGCAGTGCATAGCGATGCTCATGTCCCCCTCAAGTGTCTGGACAACACTGTCAGTGTTCTGTTCCCTAACCCACGCCAGTGATTTCCTCTCCCTTTTGTGGACAACACTGTCAGGTGTTTTCTGTATCCCTAACCCACCGCACAGTGATTTCCTCTCCCTTTTGTGGACAACACTGTCAGGTGTTTCCTGTATCCCTAACCCACCTCACAGTGATTTCCTCTCCCTTTTGTGGACAACACTGTCAGGTGTTTTCTGTATCCCTAACCCACTCACGTGATTTCCTCTCCCTTTGTGGACAACACTGTCAGTTTTTCTTATCCCTAACCCCTCACAGTGATTTCCTCTCCCTTTTGTGGACAACACTGTCAGGTGTTTTCTGTATCCCTAACCCACCTCACAGTGATTTCCTCTCCCTTTTGTGGACAACACTGTCAGGTGTTTTCTGTATCCCTAACCCACCTCACAGTGATTTCCTCTTCCTTTTGTCTGATACTCCTGAATGTGGTTCAGGGTCTGCACAGATCTGCAGACGCCGACTCAAATCTAGAAAGGCTGGTAAACTCCACTCTCTACCCATAAGACACTTCCAGGGCAGCAGTTCATAGTGCATAGACAGACAGCGTAGCGGTGAAACGACTCAACTGTCACATTTATCATTTGGTTGTTGTGATGAAATATAGGCATGGTGAGATTAATGTCTTGTTATCCCAAGGCTGATAAGGATAAGTTTGTTTCTTTGGGGACGTTTGTGTGAGGGTCATAGATAGAAGGCTCAGGTGTCAACCACTTTGGAGTTTCAGGGCCTCTTACTCTTATAGCCAGTCTTTTGTTTCCCTGACGCATCTGTACGTGGTGTGAGACACATGTTTCGATATACTCTCACATTGCTGCAGACCTAATTTGAAAAAATCAAGTGGTGACCAGTGCTGATGATTATGAATATGAAAAAAATGTCTGCATTCCAGATGGCGTTTGAGTTTCTGGCGGAAGCGCTGTGCCTTCTGCTGTGGTACATCATCACAGGCGGAGTGACTCCCCCTCGCAACCCCCTTGTGTATGGGCAAAACCAGATTGAGGAAAGGCCACAGAGGTACGATCAGCTGGCAGATGGAGATGATGACCAATTGCTGGACCTTGAGAGACACCCAGGCAATATTCAGCAAGGGGATGATAATCAGATGGTCGATGCTGGTGGAGATGGGGCAGACAATGATGAAGCAAGACGTAAGTGTACAGTTTGCGGAAGAGAGTGATGTTGGCCGAACGTGTGTGTGGTTGGAGCATTATGCACACACACACAAAAAAAAAAGGTTAGAAAAGAGAGAAAGAGAAGAAAGAAATGCGCAGATATTGAAACATTCTGTTATGTCATAATTTCTTTCTTCTCCCTTTTTTTTTTTTTTTCGTTCAGGTAGCAGACAGACAAAAATGAGGAAGTACAGAAGAAATTGTTCCCAAGATTTATATTGATAATGTGTATGTATGCACATGTATAGAAAACTAGAGTTAGAGAATAACACTTTTCAGAAACAGTCAGCCTTGGTAAAAACAACAAATAAACTGGGTCAGGCATTACTCAGCCATTGTGTTGATTGTTATAGCAGAGAATCTCCTAAACTAAGTGTAACGCTAGTTACAAAGTGAGGCGACTGCAGGCGGAAATCTAAACAAATTTGAAAAGTTTTTGATAAAGCACGGCCAAAAAAACCGTAGACAAATCACAAGACAAAACATGACGCGTTTCGACCTCTTAGGTCTTCTTCAGGACAGATACACAACATTCAGGACAACGAAAATGAACGAGCAATCACTTATCTTCATCCCATTGGGCGCAAGATAGGCGTTGATTGTTTGTTCATTTTCATTGTCCTGTGTGTTGTGTATCTTGTTTGAAGAAGACCTAAGAGGTCGAAACGTGTCGTGTTTTGTCTTGTGATTCGTTTGCCTACGTTATTTTTGGCGGTGCTTTATCAATAACTTTTCTAAGTGTGATGCATTTGGAAGAAACTGTTTCGCTATCCTGTGTTTTACCAGAAAACAAAAAAACAGGGATATAATACATAATAACTTCAGTGTTGTCACCTCAGTCAGAGAAAAGTGGTTCTTGTGTTTAAGATGCATCGTTTAGAGTTTCAGGATATCCTGATGCTTTTGGTCACATTGTATGTGTGACCGTTCGGGATACTTGAAGCTTTGGTATCTCACATCCGCACTCACTGCCCTGGCTGTCAAAGTCTGGCAGGACTGACTATCGGCTTTCTGCCCTCTCCTTTGCTATTGTCTCTGGTTTTGCTCTCAAGTGTCAGTCTGAATTAGGTCATATGCACACACCGTGTCAACCCCGCTCTTCCTCTGATTCTTGTCTCTAGCAGCTGCTCACACTGAAACAGAGAAAAGTGTTTTTTCTTTCCCTGCCCTAGCAGCATGGAGCAGAGTAACTCTGCCTCTTAAACACTCAGATTATCTTACTTCACTCGAAGACGTGCTTGAAAACACATTTATTCTGTAGCAAGTTGTCTTTATAATGCTTGCATGATGATATGAGGGTTGAGTATGTGTAGGCTGGGTTTGAAATGTTTGTGTATTATGTGTATGCTCACTGCATGTGAGCAGTGTGCGTGAATGATGGAGTGTGAGCAAGTCATGGAGTAATTTTGTGAAGCGTCATGAGTAAGTCTCTGGCGCGTTTGTCAAACAAATATCTATTATTATTATTTGTTGTTATTATTTTTTATCATCATTGTTATTATTGTTTGTGTTGTTATGATGATAATATTAATAATAATAGTGATGATGATAATTATAGTGATAATGATAATCATAACAATGATGATAATAACAATATCAACGATAATGATTATAATGATGATAATAATAATTCTTATTGTTAAGGTTTAGTGAAAAGAACATTCAGACATTTTTTAACTTTGGGTTTATTCTTTACATCACCCAGCTGTGGTGTGTACTTTTAATGTGTTTATGGTTTTACATGTTCATTTGTAAATGGGGTTGTATCGCAGACTGAAATAATGAACTGTGTGTAGAAATTGTAGAAAAGATGTGTGAGTGTGTTCTAAAAAAGAAGGTCGAATATTATTTACATGTTCTGAATTTCTATCAAGGGGTCTTGCTATCTTGTTAAACCCGTTTAAACCCTGCACTTGTTTGTGTCAAAAAAGATTTATTCATTTAATCCAGTTGTGTATGGTCCTATAATTACAGCTTATCAAACGCAAGATGATGGTTTGTAATTTTAGACACTTTCTTTAGCTGGAACGAAAACAAAAAAAAAACTACCAACCACTACTCTGCAAAACAACAACAACAACAGCGACAACAGTAGTGTTTTGAAACAGAATGGTTTAGTTCATCTAGTACGAAGATGTGAAAAGCTCCAGAAAATTCTGAACAGGGTATGAAGACTGCTGCTTTTTCTATGCACTCATTATATCCTGACACACTTGATAAGTGACATGGAAAAAGCATGTTAGCTGATGATTTAGTCTCCATCATACTGTGTCTCAGTCTGTTCTACAGACAAATAACCTCTTGGTTCATAGAAGATCAAATGATTTCACTGCACTGAGAACACTGTCATTAAAGTTTGTCAGTGCCACTGACTGAGGAAATGGCCGGTGCTGTCAGTTGAATATTAGGTCAGTGGTAGTGGACTTAAGGTTTCCTGTGTATGTAGGAGAAGGTAGTCTTGGCAGTTTCATTGGCAGTAGTACAAAAGTTGTGAAAGATTTTAAGTCCGAAACAATCTTATGTGTGGAATTTCTGTTCCCGTGCGTTTAGGGTCACTAAATGACAATATTTATTGTTCGATCTTGATTTCTATGGAAACTAATTATGTAGAACGAAAATTTACACAATTTAATTAAGTTCCTTTGACTAGATCAGAAGCAGTATTTTTTTTGTTATTTATTTGTTTGTCATTGTGTGTGTGAGAGAAATTCCTTTGCACAAGGGAGAGCACTTTCAATTAAACCTACTGAAGGGCAAGATTACCTTATGTGCCTATGAAAAAATAGTTTCTGCTCACTAGTTGATTAGGCAATCATATGTTTTCATCATTCCAGCCGTATTTGGGACCAGTTCTGACAGTTCTCTCCCCTCTCTTTGTTTTTTTTTCTCCATTTTAAGCAGCTGAAAATAATGAGCGGCCCGTGAATAACCCAGCCTGGAATCAACCGCCCGTGGATCAGACCAAGTTCAACATGTTCCTGTTTGTGGTGCCTGCCTTCTTTGACCTCAGCCGTTACGGGCTGCTGTACATTGCCATCAAACTGGCCTACAACTCCAGTTACATGCTGAGCAGATGTAAGTTCAAGTCAAGTCAAGAACATTTTACTATCGCCAAAGAGAAATTAAGAGTGGCCATAAAAACATGTCTATGGATCTCTATTTAACAAATCATAAATCGCACCCACCCATCCACCCCCATTCATCCACCCACCCACCCACTCACGCACACAGAATAACACACACACACTCATATGTAACATACAAACAAGCTTTCTGAACCGGATCTCATTCGAAAGTTTTCATGCTGAGCAGATGTAAGTTGACTTGTGCTCCTTCTCCATTTTCCTCTATTGAAAACAGAGCAGGGTGAACGGGATGGAAAAGACAAGCAATGTACTTTTTGTAGTGTTTACAGATTTCAACGCTGATCTGAATCAAGTTATGCTGTCTCTTGTGAAAGAGGTCATTATAAACAGTGATAAACGTCAGATGACAAAATTGATGTGCTCCAGCCATTCACAAAGATGTTACACTCTCTCACTCATACCCATCAGCTGCCTGTCAAGGGATTAGTTAGATGGTGTGGCCTGAGGAATTGGTTAAGAGAAACACAGTGAGGTTTGAAAAAGACTTTGTATCCAGCACCTGACCAATGCTTGAGCAACACCGGACGAACTGTTTCCTAGCATGCACATGCGCTACAAATTGTATAATGGGAAATAAGACAACATCCTCTTACCTCTGTATGTACCGAGAACAGCCTGTGTTAGTGTTTACAGGGACTTTTTTGCCACGTGAACTTTCCCACATTCACATGCCATTTCTTTCTGGTCTTAGACACTTCTTAAGATTTCATTCACGTAGCTCATTGATTTATCATGTATATTATGGATATCTCTTGTCACATGAACTTCTTGTTGAGCCGACTCTTTGGTATTTTTGCTCGGCCAAAACCACTCTGCATTATCATTGACTCTTTTGTAACTATCATTAAACATCAGACTGGTTTGCGTTGTTCCATCATACTCCATTTGACTGGTTTGAACTTCCATTTTGAAGTGTACAGAACTGAACCTTCAAATTCCATCTGACTGGCTTGTAATCAATTTTCAGCTTTATTGACCTGAACCATCCAATTCCATATGTCTGGCGTGGACTTCGTTTCCAACTTTACTGCACTGAATCATCAAATTTCACGTGGCTGGCTTGAACTTGATTTTCAGCTTTACTGAACTGAACCCTCAAATTCCATATGACTGGCGTGGGGTTAATTTTCAACTTTACTGAGCTGAACCCTCAGATTTCATATAACTGGCCTTGTTTGTACATTTACCCATTTATTCCCCATTGTAACCCCCCCCCCCCCCCCCCTTTTTTTTTTTTTCGGTATATGTGTGGTTGTGTGTGTGCTTATGGGTGTGTGTATGTGTTCGTGCATGTGTGTTCGTGCGCGCGCGCACTTGTATGTATGTTTATGTGTGGTTGTGTGTGTGTGTGTGTGTGTGTGTGTGTGTGTGTGTATGTATGTGGTTGTGCCCGCAGGCAAGTGCTTTTTTGTGTGGGGGGCGAGCCCTGCAGCTCTTAGCTGCGTCTGGCTAGTGGGTTTTTTCTCGGGGTTCTCCCATTTTCCCTCTCACCCCTTGGTGCTTGGGTAGGGCAACCTACCCTTGGGTCAGACTTGGGTCGGGTGCTTTAGGCGGCTGACCCGCTTCTCTCCCCCCCCCCCCCTCCCCCCTCCCCTTGTCATTTAAAATGCTTTTTTGTGCATATTGTATTTTATTTATTGTGTTTTCTCTTGTTCATTCCATTCATATGCAACACACCCACTACATACAATCACACCCTCCCCCTCCACTCACTCTCCTTCCCCTCCCCATCCTCTTCTCTCTCTCATTCTCCCCTCTTCCTCTACTTCCATTCTCTCTCTCTTCCCTCTCTTTCCCCCCCCCCTCTCTCTCTCTCTCTCTCTCTCTCTCTCCTTTTCCTCCTCCTCACTTTACTCTACCCTCTTTCCTCGTGCCCTATTCCTCGAACTCTACTCACCCTCTCTTCCACTGTCCCTCTGTCAACTTCATTCACCACTTTGGCTTCACAAGGGGAATATTGCGCATGTTGATGTCTGTACTGTTTTTATTTTTTTGTCGCTGAGGAAGGCATATTGCCGAAAATTTCTTGTCCTGTTTTCTGTCATGCATTAAAACTGCGTTACTTCACACTTTGTTTTGTGTGCTCTTCCGCTTTTTTGTCATGGCCTGAACTTTTTTTTTAAACCTTTACTGAATTGAATCATAGAATTCCATATGACTGACTTGCAGTTGATTTTCATCTTTACTGAGCTGAACCCTCAAATGCAGTATGATGGGGTTAGACTTTATTCTCAGCTTTGCTAAGCTGAACTCCTTAAGTCTTTAAATTCCATACGACTGGCTTGGACTTCATTTCAAAGCGGACTGAACTCGAGACATCGTTTGTGTGCAGGTGCTGCTGTCTTGTTCACGGTATTGCTGCGTGTGGCTTTCATGTCTAAGCACATGGCCAAGTACATGTGGGTGTCCATCTTCATGGTCTTCGTGGGCATGGGTCTGTTCGGCATGACAGACTTTGTGCACAAGACACCCTCTGGCTATGACAAATACGGCCTGGCTGCTGGTATGTGTTGGTGGTTGTGGTTACGATATCTAATCGTTTGTTTTTATCTTTTTCATTATGGGGTGTATGCGTGTGTGTGTGTGTGTGTGTGTGTGTGTGTGTGTGAGTGTGTGTGTGTGTGTGTGTGTGTGTGTGTGTGTATGAGAGAGAGAGAGAGTTTGTGTGTATGTGTGTGTGTGAGAGAGAGTGAGTTTGAGTGTGTGTGTGTTTGTGTGTGTGCTTATGAGCACATGCGTGCCCGAGTGCCTGCACGTATACCCGTTCCACGTGGATCACTGTGTTCTTTGTTTAATATTTGACCATCTAGCAGTTCATGAACAGGCCAGGCTGCTTCAGTAGGAACTACTATAGTATGTTTTTGTCCTTGCCACATTATGTCTTGCTCAATTGAATTTTGTGTGGATGTGTAGTCACTTGACTTGTTTTCCACTGCAGAAATTCTTACCATTTTCTGAAGAGTTGAAGCAAACATCACAGATTACTTGCTCTGTTTACCAACGCCATTGAATTGTCATCCCTTTACGACATGTTCAGCTACCAACCAGCTACCTGTGTTGCTGTGATCATTAACCAGTAGAAAGGTGCTGTGGTCTAAAGTTGGCTTTTGTTTGTTTGTTTGTTTGTTTTTTCTTCACTTCTGTTAATTTTATCATGATTTCTGATCAAAGGCAACTTTCTGGAGGAAAAAAACTTGATCAACCCAAAAGATATACCAACTGAGCAAACATATGAACAGAAATTTTTTTGCTAGTTTACTCTCAACACTACTCATGACCTCAGCCGTCAAAAGTGTGTTCTTAATACTCGATACACTGTCTAAGAGCTAGATTGCAAAATATCTCATGACAAACTCAATGATCTTTGTTATGTTTCTTAGCATATCTATTTTATTTCAGGCATTTGATTATATTATTATTTTGTTATTATCAGTATTATCATCAATAGGAGAACTTACATAGCGTCTGTCCTTGGCTTGAGAGCAAGCTGTAAGTGCTTCACAGTTCGTGCGATCCTTTATATAGTGGGCTGCATACCAGAGTAGAGCCAGCGAAAGAACTGCCTGCTGGCAACACTTTCAGTGGTCTTCTGTGTCATTCAGTCAGTATCTGTCACTTAAGTTTTATCTTCATTCTTTCAATTTGTCATGCAGGGTGCTTGCTATATCTGACATATCATCCATACTATCAGCCGAACTCACCATCTCTTCCAAATGTTGGTGTTGGGATTTTTCATGTGTGCAAGATGTTACGCATTCGTTCACACACACACAACTTCAATTTATAGTCTTACTCAAAGGAGATTTTTTGGAAATGGAGTCAGAAAGAGTGTGAACTCAGAGGAAAGGAACCCTCTTTACTGAAACAGTCCAGCAGAGATTCAAACCCGCAACCTTAGGATCACCAGGTCTGCTGGTCCAGCGCTGGATCATCTGAACTGTTCCGGCAAAGAGCTGTACTAACAATCAACGATTTGTGCTGAGACATTTCCTGTATTGATTTGTGAAATGAAGAAGGAGGTTGACCCCTCTGTTACCTAATCTTTAGGAGAAGTCATGAACTTGGTCTTCCTCCTTCACCAGACTGTGTGAAGTAGTCTGGGTTTTAACGGTTTTAAGGAGATGGTTGCTCAGGCATTGACATGTAGAATAATAACAATAATGGTAATGATAATATAGTCAAATGCCTGAAACAAACTAAATATGGTAACAGACACCACCGAGTTTGCCACAGCTGAAGGTTGAAGAAAGCTACAGGGCGTTTGATTAAAAAACAAAACAAACACAACTACGCTCTGTGTGGACCAGTTTGAATTTTCTGTTTGTTTTTCTTTCGTTTTGTAGACCAAGTGTAGAGCAGAATTGCTTCCATTGCTGGATGCTTGTTGATGGTGATGTCACAGATCAGTGATCGCCATGCAGATCAATGTAAATATACTTCTTTTGATGGGTGCTTGTTGATGGTGATGTCATCGTGGTCTCCTTACAGATCAATGCCGAATTGCTCCTGTTGCAGGATGCTTGTTGATGGTGATGTCATCGTGGTTTCCTTACAGGTCAATGCAGAATCACACCTCTTGCAGGATGCTTGTTGATAGTGATGTCATCGTGGTTTCCTTACAGGTCAGTGCAGAATCACACCTCTTGCAGGATGCTTGTTGATGGTGATGTCATCGTGGTTTCCTTACAGGTCAGTGCAGAATCACACCTCTTGCAGGATGCTTGTTGATAGTGATGTCATCGTGGTTTCCTTACAGTTCAATGCAGAATCACACCTCTTGCAGGATGCTTGTTGATGGTGATGTCATCGTGGTTTCCTTACAGGTCAATGCAGAATTACACCTCTTGCAGGATGCTTGTTGATGGTGATGTCATCGTGGTTTCCTTACAGATCAATTTCGAATTACTCCTGTTGCAGGATGCTTGTTGATGGTGATGTCACAGATCATGATCGCCATGCAGATCGTCTTCGAGGAGAAGTTCATGGATAAGCATTCCATTCACCCACTCCGAGTCATTGGACTGGAAGGTGACAGCTGTTTTGATAAAACTTTGATGGGGAGGATGGGTGGAGGGAAGGGACATGAGAAGGTGGGAGGATAGCCGAAGGTGTGCCTTTACCTGTACTTCTTAAAACATTTTTTTGTTATCTCTTTTCATTTACACTTCGTTACTGAGTTAACTTCACAGACATTTAGTTTTCAATAGTGCACATGAAAATATGCTGGGCTGCCAGCATGATAGCTGTAACAGTGGCTGTGGCTTTGCACTGGGCAGCCAGGATGAGACCGACAGAGCTCTGAAAATGAGATGGGGGGGGGGGGGGGGGGGGGGGGAAATGGACATAGCAGGTACAAAGTCAATGTGAAATGTGCTGTTTTCCTCAGTGAATTCTTCAATAAGTGGTATCAGATCGGTTCTTTCTCTGTTGCATTTCGTAACAAAAGTTTATCAAAACTTGCAACAACAGAAAAAGATGCCCCTGA
Source organism: Conus canariensis (assembly GCA_033310375.1). Classification (NCBI taxonomy): domain Eukaryota; kingdom Metazoa; phylum Mollusca; class Gastropoda; order Neogastropoda; family Conidae; genus Conus; species Conus canariensis. Next base: position 45,190,250 of record CM065731.1, on the reverse strand, counting down.
GGAGAAAGTCCTCTTGAAAGACCTGGGTTTGTATGTTTGTTTGTTCCTTTTTTGTTCTGTTTTTGTGTGTGTGTCTGTGTGTGTGTGTGTGTGTGTGTGTGTGTGTGTGGTGTGTAACCAGACACACAAAAATTACCTTTATATTTCTGAAACCATTAGAACTATTCTAATAACATTTTAGGTATCTTTCAAAAAATGTAAATCGCTTTTTGTCATCAGATCTGAGTGTCCTTGCATCAAAGGGAGAAGAATGATCAGTTGCATCATTTGAACGCTACAGTTCCGATAAAGTGCTAGTCCTGGCTGAACCATACTGTAGACAGCCATAACCAGACACCACTGCACATTGCGTAAAGGTCCATCTTCTGTTAAAGTATAACTTCTAGAGCATTCTTTGATGAGTATGGGCCTGCCAGAACTCGCAGTATTTGAATAGGGATAAACACAGTTTAAAAAAAAAACAAACAACAGACACTAAAGCCTGTGTAAAATGTATGGATACTTTGGGATTTTTTTTTTTTTTTTTTTTTTGACTGGAAGGTTTTTCTCTGTGTCTGGTTGGAACCTCCTTCCCCCCACCCGTCCTCCGAATAACGACTCTCCCAGTAATGACCTGTTTTTGATGGGATGTTTTGCTCTTTACTTATACAAGGTTTACCTCCAAACGAAATCTGCCTGTCTTTACAGACGTGAAAGGTATGCTTTTCTGTCTGTCTCCCAGGGGATGCCAGGAAGGGTGTAGGAGTAGGAGGTGGCGGTGGGGGGCTCTTTCTGAACAAATAACACTTCAGCCTTCTGAAAGTTCTGTGCCAGTTACTTCCTCTTTTCTGTAACTCTCTTGTAACGCACACACACATACACTCTCTTGTAACGCACACACACACACACACACACACACACACACACACACACACACACACACACACATGCGCACGCACACACACATGCCATGGCCCATGCCCACACATCATACACACACGTGTACATCCACTACACACACACACACAAAAAAGGTAGGTAGGCACTCAAGGTCTGACCAGCGCGTTGGGCTAATGCGTAGGTCAGACATCCGCCGAGTTGTAGCCACGAGACCCTCTTCTTCAATTGTCTCATCTTTGTTGTAATTCATTTATCCATCAGCTTCAAATCAAGCATAGTGTGATCTCAAAACTTAGCGGATGTGGTGTAGCGTATATGGACAAGTCCGCACGCAGTGACGTCTCCTTGATGAAAATGAAACTGAACTGTAACTCGCTTGACACTGTAGCTGTAACACTGTCTGGACACTGTAACTGTAACACTGTCTTGACACTGTAACTGTAACACTGTCTTGACACTGTAACTGCCTTGACACTCTTTTTTCTATTTTCTTCATTGCATGCTAGTTTTCTGCCATTGTGGGCCATTATCCTGTTTTATTTTGGAAACATTTTTACACTCTTTTCTTATGACAATGTATAACATGCCCAGGTTGGTTTGTTTGTGTGTTTGTTTTTAATGTGGCAACTAGGCATTGAAAATTGTATACACTGTGTGGATTAGACGCTGAATGTGTATTGTGCAGTATGTATTTGCCCACTTACCTATTTCCACATTCTAACTAGTCCAAACAAATGTCCCTTTACAACTCCCTCCATCATTGCACACAGTTTGTATCTGGCATTTGAATTTTTTTAATTGATTTTTTTCATATCAGTGTGTTAAGCTTGGTTTGAGGAATTTGGGGGATGATGGAGGAGATGCTCCCAGTGCAGCGTAGACCTGTCAATTTTAAAGACACGAAGAGATTGTTTCTTTTTCAGGATGTGACTTTTTTTCAGGTTTGCACCTTTGTAGGATGTGACTTCTTGTCCTTAGATGATTCTGACAGCCCTAAAAAGGCCCTGTGTGGACGGCTAGGCTATAATGATGAAAAAAAACCCACTTGTTTGCATTCAAGTAAGAATGCTCTCCCTTGTCCAAACATTTTTTTTTTCTGGAACATTTATCTGTTCTATAGTAACCTCCCATCAAAGATTCCACACGCTCTAAAAGACCTAGTTTAACTCACTGAAGACGGACAGTTCTGTCCCTTGTTTTTCACTGTGGACGGGCCATTTGTTATGGTTAGTAAAAAAAATCACCCAAAATACAAAATAGAGATAATATGAACCTTCCGTTTGTTGCATTTCAGTAACTTCAGCAATGCTAAAATGTTGCCGACGGGCTCGACTTTGCTCCGTCACATTCGCAGAAGAACTTGATTGAGATGCTATGTTTCACACTGTATGCAGATTAGTAAGTCATGTGGGTTGTTGTAGTCAATCAGCAACTGACGCAAATTGGGTGATGGGGCCACGCCAAACCACTGGGCAGGCGAACAAAGGAATGCTGACGATACTATGTATAGCTTGTTGTGGTCTACTGATCATGCTATTACTGCATGAAAAATCTGTCAAGGCTGAAACGTTGATAGTGTTCGTTTGTTCGTACAGAAGCGTTATGTCATCAGAAAACGCTATAGCGTCTGTTCGTGACAAGAGAGTTAAAGGATTTTAGGAGGTGTTCTTTGATTTGTTCTACTGTGTAACTCTTCTCTCTCTCTCTCTCTCTCTCTCTCTCTCTCTCTCTGTTCAGGATGTTTCGGCAGTGTGGTCGCCGTGATCCTGCTGCTGCCTTTCTCCTTCATCAAGGCCGGCCCATTCAGCTCTCTGTACCTGACACATCTGGTGGACATCAAGGATGCCTTCCTGCAAATGAGGAGCAGCTACGTCCTGGCCCTCTGCTTTGTGGGTAAGATGAAGGCTTTGTGTCGGTCACTGACTGCACATGGTCACAGTTTGCTAGCCAGTAGATCTGTTCTGGAAAAAAAAAAAATCAGGGAAAGAGAAAGCCTGTCTTTCCATTGCAAATAGAATAACAACAAGGTGAATTTGACCACAGGATTATACAATGAAAAAATAAAAAATGAAAAAACAGAGTGGAAAAGGTAATCCAAGAATAAGAATGACCACAAGAATGACCAAACGTTTCAGGCCTTAAACCCTTTTTCAATAAGAATGACCAAACGTTTCGGGCCTTAAACCCTTTTTCAATGTGTTTGAAAAAGGGTTTAAGGCCTGAAACGTTTGGTCATTCTTGTGGTCATTCTTATTCTTGGATTACCTTTTCCACCTTGTTTTTTCATATTTTATTTTTTAATTGCAAATAGAGTTACCTTTGTTCAGGTTGTGGGTCAAGATCAGTGCGCGGTTTGAGCATGTGTCATTTGGTACAGAAATGTCACGTTATACCCAAAACATGTAAATCTGAACCGAACGACGGTGATAAGTAAAGTTGAATTGTTTGTAATATGACGTCTGCATAACGGGTGCACCATTTCAAACCCGTGTTTCGGCATTTTCTCTCTCTGATTGAAGTGTTAAACTGACTGATGGGGAAAATTGCTTTGGGTTTGTCCACCAGCAACATCGGTCCTATGTAAATGGCAGGGTCACTTTGCTGAATACGAAATCAAACACAGGTTACCCACCTTGCAGGTTTCTGAACATTGTCTATTAAATAATGTCTCTAAACGAAATGTCTCAACAAGCATGTGTACTTTAATTTGAATTCTTCTTTCTAACTGTAATTTGTTTGATGTTTTATTTTTCATACTTCTGTCTAGCTGTAATGTACTCAGTGTGCTATCGAGAAGACTGCTTGTTTTGTATTCTTCTTTGTGAATGTTTAGATGCAGTGACTGCATCCATTTTCTTTATGTATTTCAACAACCTACCTTGTACTCTCAACCATCCACCTGTGTTCTTTGGTTCATTTTGCATCATTTCATACCATCTTATTATATAAAAATTACAGGAAGGATTGTAAGCAAGACTGTCAACTACTATTCTGGGCTGCGCTTTGTGACTAATCAACGTGATGCCGCCAAACGTATCACCATCGATGTTCACCATGACCTCATCATTTGGACCATCTCGCTGTTTGTGGGTTGGCAGAACTACTTTTATCCTCAGGTATGGCAGTAGCTCTCTGGTGCGCAAAAAAAACAACTAGTTCTGATGTTTTGCTTCCAGTTTTGCATGGGCATGTTTAATGCTGGTGTAGTACTACAGCATTTTAAACACCGGGCTACGGAAGAAACCAGTAAATAGAAATAACTTTTCCATCTGATTGTAAAAGATTTCACAGTGATCTGTTTAAAAAAAAAAAGCTAAATAAATGTTTACATAAAGATACTATTATTTTCCATCCACAAGGCTTTCTGGCGTTTAAAGTTCACGCTTTGATTTTTTATGCTTAAAATCTATTGTATAGAAAAACAAGATCTTCCAAAAATGGGGCACATGATGTTTGCTGTCTCTTACTGAAGCCATATGCCCGACATCACACCAAAACTCCATTGACAGGAACAACATGAATAAATGCTTTCTGGAAAAGCTGGAGAAGGGGACAGACTTCTTTTCTTGATCAACTATAATAGCATGAGAACATCACAGATGCACATGTATGTGCCTGTGTGTGTGTGTGTGTGTGTGTGTGAAAGAAATCTAATGAAGCATGAGCATTGTTTGTGTCATATTTTTAGCAATTTCTGGTCCATATCAGAACTATTTTGGAACATTGTTTATATAATGTCCCAAACATGAATCATGGTGCAGTGTAAAACTGGAAAAAAAAGAAAAGAAAAAAAGGAAATAAATCAAGAAAAACTATTCAGTTATGAAATATACGTAAGGTTTGGAGAAGAAAAAAAAATTAAAAAATTAGTATGATAATGAGATATGATCGAGTCATATTCTTAGACCAAGTCAAGTGGACTTGCACAAACAAGTGCAAATAGACACCGTCACTTCTAGCTTTGCTGTAAGCGGCATTTTCTTTATTTCTGCTTTGAGGCCAGATCAGAGTTAGTCTCTGTAAACTCCATTTTTTGACTGCATTTTTTTTTCCAACTCAGATTTCAGCTTTTATTCAGTTGTTTAATTTTTTTTAGGTCTAATCACCAGACTTTAGCTTCATGTCATCTGTGCAGCACAAGATCTTCAATGGTGTGATCAACAGTGATTTAGTGAACATTGCTGTCTATTTTGATGATGAAAGTTGAAATGCATGGGATTGTCGAGTCTTGCATTACATACTTATGATAGTGACAATGTCAGTCACATTTTGTATGTCTCATTTCAGATCTGCTAGATCAAGGGATTGTTTCAGCTTTGTAATTTATGTATAGAAGTTTCTGAGATACCACAGAAATGCTCTGTAGAATTTCTGAGATGCTGATTTTAGTTTATTTGTGTGTTCTTGCATGCGTGCTTGTTTATATGAGAGCTCTTTGTATGAGAGCAAGAGTGAGAAAGTATGTGTGTGTGTGTGTGTATTTTATCTTTTGTACAGACTAACATATTTGTGTGTGTGTGTATTTTATCTTTTGTACAGACTAACTCATTTTTAAATAGAATTGTGTAGAAGCCTGTGAAGTAGATAATTACCCTTTACTGTTGAAAGTACGTTTTCACCTGTGGTTTGACCAACAGATCATTGGCTACATCTTGGTGCCCATCGGAATGCTGGTGTACTGTGATGTCATTCCTCTACCCGCCATCTTCCGCCCAGATCCTATTCCTCCTCCCAATGCCGATCCGCTGGAGCCTGAGCATGTTCAGATGGACGGTAAATACAAGTGTATCCCTCTGAAACAGAAAACACTTATGTATCTGACATCAGTCTTTACTGAAATGTAGTTGACCGTGACCCATACTGTTTACAGAGGCTTTACTGTGTGTTCTTACTGTGTTTATCCCCCTATAGATGATGTGGGTTGTACTAGACCTATTCTCATCAAGTAACCCTCCAGAATGTATTCCTGAATCGATGATTCGGGTCACCTGAGGCCATATTCGATGTGCTACTGTATTTGATTACTTTTGTTTAAAGTGAAGTCCAACACAACCCACATTATTGGAAGTGTATTGTTCAAACGACAATTGTTTTTTTGGGAGGGTTTTCCATTTGATGCACATACATAAAAATCAGCTGATTAGGTATTTGACAATTACCCTAAATTTCTTTTTTTTTTTTAATATAAATAGATCAAGAGATATAATGATTTTCTTGTGTTTCTGGATCATAGGCAACCTGTAAGCGCTGCAGAGGTTAATAGTGATGGCTTGACTGATCAGAGCTACTAGTGATCGATCTGACCTACCCACTGCTGCATACCCTCCCCCCTTTGTTCTTTTCTTGACTGGATAACAACAGCCTTGGAGATGGAACCTTGGCTAAAAAAAAAAAGAATTTATCCCAGCAAACCTCTCAGGAAAAACCCGCTTTGCTTGTCGAACAGATGCAGGATAATGCACGCAGATGAAATCAATCATAGTACTGAACTTTGGATAAAAAATTCTTATTGGCCAGGTTTGATTTTTGTCTTTCTAGCTAACTTTACCCAAATTAGACAGTAACACTCAGAGTAAATGGACTGTAAGTGTGCTCTCCCCTGCAGTCCAGTCTGAACTTCATTTGAAGAAGCCTGTGACAAAAAAGTAACAGGCTACAAGTCATAATGAAAGTTCTCTGACAGAGTGAACTGTCGAACAGTAAAAAAAAAAAACAAGAAAAAAAAAACCACCTCCACACGTGTCCCCCTCACCCATTAGTTTTATGCTTACTTTTTTTTTTTTGGTTCTATTTTCTTTTTCTTTAAACTTTATTGACAGTTGAAAGACAGAGGAATGATTATGCAGACTGTTGGATAGACAGTTCATTTGTTGTGAAATATAATTTTTTTTATCCTATAGTTTTGTTAAGATCTTTGTAGTATCAGTACTTGAAAAAAAAAAAACCTCTTTTTCTTTCTCTCAGAGCCTTCTCCTCTCCCTTTGTTTTTTTTTTTTTTTCCTTTTGTATCTCAGCCAAGTCATTAATGTAATGACAGAAGGGTTGATATTCTGCACTTCTTTTCACTCACTATCACATTGTTCATTATATATATACCTATCTTTTTACCTTGTATATATATTCAGTTATAAACAAAGCTTGCTCTTATGTCTTAGATTGAAGAAATAGGGGGAGATAAGCATTCATATCTGCAGTGGTAGATAATTCTGCGTAACAGTATGTGCTTGAGTGGGTGAATGGGGAATAATAAATGCTTCTCAAAATGAGCCTTCAGCAAGCTTATATAGTCTCCAAGGGGGAGACAATCTCCAATGGGGAGGAAACTCACAAACATATAACTCCTGGTCAGATACTGGTATTTCGAAACCTGATTGTTTCTCCTCAGTGACCGTGGAAAGTGGTAACTTGACTCCTCTGCCTTTTCGGTTTTAAGAAGAATGCTATCCCAGAAAAAGGCTGGTGTGCAATACCGTAGTATGTTTGTTGAGTTTTCAAAAAAACAACTAAAGATGCCATCTAAGAAGCAAAAGAAAATCATGAAAGAGCAAAACAAGCTACATTTTCTTGTGAAAAGTAGAAAATATAAAAAGATAACCTCTTAAGACACAAGTGCATTCACCCACTCAAGCACATACTGTTAGTTAGGCAGAATTATGTACCACTGCAGATATGAATGCTCATCTCCCCCTATTTCTTCAATCTAAGACATAAGAGCAAGCTTTGTTTATAATTGAATATTTCTTGCAGTCATTGCAACATCAAGCTGCTCTGTAAGTTGCTGGAATGGTGCTTGGTTACTTATCCTTGGAATTTATTAGATTATTGTAATTTAGTCCCTTGTGGATTCATTCCAAGAACTGGCCCTCAGCACTTGTGTCTAAGAGGTTATCTTTATATTTTTTTTTACTTTTCACAAGAAAATGTAGCTTGTTTTGCTCTTTCATGATTTTCTTTTGCTTCTTAGGTGGCACCTTTGGTTGGTTTTTTGAAAACTCAACAAACATACTACAGTATTGCACACCAGCCTTTTTCTGGGATAGCATTCTTCTTAAAACCGAAAAGGCAGAGGAGTCAAGTTATCACTTTCCGCGGTCACGGAGGAGAAACAATCAGGTTTCGAAATACCAGTATCTGACCAGGAGTTATATGTTAGTGAGTTTCCTCCCCATTGGAGATTATCTCCCCCTTGGAGACTATATAAGCTTGCTGAAGGCTCATTTTGAGAAGCATTTATTATTCCCCATTCACCCACTCAAGCACATACTGTTAGTTAGGCAGAATTATCTACCACTGCAGATATGAATGCTTATCTCCCCCTATTTCTTCAATCTAAGACATAAGAGCAAGCTTTGTTTATAATTGAATATTTCTTGCAGTCATTGCAACACTAAGCTGTTCTGTAAGTTGCTGGAATGGTGCTCGGTTACTTAACCTTGGAATTTATTAGATTATTGTATATATATATATATATATATATATATGTATGTGTATATATGTATATACACATATATGTATATATAAGTGTGCTTGTATACATGTGTGTATATATATGTATAAATGTGTGTGTGTGTGCGTGTGCTTGCACACGCATTTGTGCTCACAGGTACATATCGAAGATTCATCCATTTTCTGACATCTTGACAGAAGTAATCGAGTTTTCAAGGATTTCTTCCTGTGATATCACGACTCTTATACTTGTTTTAGTGCTTCCATTTTAATCACACTCTGCATAACTGTGTACAATGAGACTTTATCACATGTATTTTGACTTTACACTGTAGATACTTTGACGCTTCCTTTCCCCTGTTCTGTGTACATCTGTGTACGCTTGCATTTTGTCTCTCGTCCACTTTGCACCACTTCATTATCAAGTGGTGTTCCAGATATATCAATTTCCTACACCTCCCCTGCACATAGGATTAAACGGAGATTGTTTTTATTTTCAGAGCAAGACATGGGTGTCAGGAATGAAGGAATGGAACAAGGAGACAACGACGTTGCCATGTTGCAGGAATGAAGTGATGGAGCAAGGAGACAACGACGTTGCCATGTTGCAGGAATGAAGGAATGGAACAAGGAGACAACGACGTTGCCATGTTGCAGGAATGAAGTGATGGAGCAAGGAGACAACGACGTTGCCATGTTGCAGGAATGAAGGAATGGAACAAGGAGACAACGACGTTGCCATGTTGCAGGAATGAAGTGATGGAGCAAGGAGACAACGACGTTGCCATGTTGCAGGAATGAAGGAATGGAACAAGGAGACAACGACGTTGCCATGTTGCAGGAATGAAGTGATGCAACAAGGACGTTGCCATGTTGCAGTGAAACAGGCATCGAATTGCTGAAACAGGATCAACTTTACGGTTGCAAGCATGTTGATGCAGCCGTGATGGAAAAATTGGAGAGGGGTGTCTTTTTCCGAAGGATTGTGTTTGGATTCTCCATGAATGAAAAAAATTTGGAAAGTTTCTTCAGTGTAAATATTTGCAACAATATCGTTATTGGTCTGTTTGTGATATGAATAATTTTTTGGTTCACATAAGTATGATCTGATGAATTTTGTTCGTTTTAATGAAGAGGTTATCTTGTCAACAGGATCTGGTGGTGGTGTTTTTCGTTTTACTGAAGAGGTTATCTTGTCAACAGGATCTGGTGGTGGCGTTTTTCTGTCACAAAGGTCCCAACAACAACAAAAAAGATAGAAAAAAATTGGCAATTTTAAGGAAACTTTTTTATTTTGAAAAATGGAATGTGCAACAAGAATGAACTGATGAAATGTTGGTGTGGATATGGATTAACTGGATTTTGGTGCATTTCAAAAAAATTTTTTTTAACAGAATTGGGTTATGACACTTTACTGATCATAAAATGAATATTACACGTGAAACTATGCAATGTTACATACCAAAATATTGGTAAATGCCTTATAAGTCTGATTTTGTTATTAAAAAAAAAAAGTCTGCAGCATTTGACTAGAGAAAATGGTTGTTATTTTCTGAAACAGTTACAATGGTAAAATTCTGAGGGCATGGCATCAAATGTACTTTTGATATCAAGGAAGGTAACTGGTAAGAATTTATACATGGGCGGGTCCAGGATCTGCTTGACCTTGACCTTGACATAGGCCTGTGATCTCCTGAACAACTTTCTAATAGATGACACAAAGCAGAAGTTGTGATGCTGCCATTTTGTGGGAATGTCCATTAAAAACAATTGTCATTTAATAATAATTTGAATTAAGTTACCAGAACACATTTTTACACCAAAAAAGTGCTGAAAAGGACCTTTCATTTTATGTGATGAGCATTTTCACCTGGACGACAGTATCATGTTCATCTGATTTGGACAGCTGTAGTTTCTCATGTGACTGGTTTAAAAGTGTAGTGTCAATCAATTTTGTGTGTGTTTGGGCATAACAGCAACATTTTTAGCATTGTTACGGACATGGTGTCCAGCATTATTATTTTTTTTCTTTTAAATGATATCCAACATGAAATGTGTGTACTGCACAAAAAAAGATTTGGTCCCGAAGCACTGTATAAAATAATATTCAACCATTGAAACTTCAGCAGCTGCTGAATGATGCAGCATCACAAGGGTTAACTCAGTGGTGACGTACAGAAGACGGACTAATCACATTTTGGCTATATTTTGAAAATTCCACAGAGTAACACAAAATAATCAAAGCATGTAACTATACATCCTTTAATAATTCATTATGTTTACTTGCAAATTATGCAAACAGATTTTTTCCAGAATGCTATTTGTAAATTTCTGCAAATTTTGAAAAGGTCATTGAACTTTAAAATGAGAAAGTGTGCAAATTTTGAAAATGTGACTGAACTCTGAAATGACAGTGTGAAAGATACCTTTCCACTTCCAAATGCACTGTGAACAATAGATGAGCTATCCATCCGAGAAATGTCCTCATAGTTATATAAACATGTTCTTTCTTTGTTTGTAAGATCTTTCACCAGTGCTTCCCACACTTTTTTTTTTTTTAGAAATTAGAGTAATCCCCGCAAAAAAGAAAGTAAAGGGTGTTTATACCTAAATTTAAACACTTTAGAGAGTATAAAGATCACCAAAAATTTTCCATTGCCAAACATTGAAAAGTCTGACGAAAGTCTGATGTCTCGGCGACAGAAGAATTTTCATTTTTAGCACTCAGCAAGAGCAGCTGACTTTGTATCGGCTGCTATACAGTTGCAACTTGCCGTCTTGTGTCATGCAACCGTGAAAGTTTCTTTTGTAAGGATGTTTGCAAACCCCTCTTTGGTTTTTAAATTTTGTGTTTGTTTTTATGTTATGGTAGAATGTATGAGTGCATTTCATGAACCAACATACACCAGTAATGATGATGACTGTAAAGGGAAATTCTTGTCAGAATGTAGTCTGCTTATGTTCAACAGAGAAAAGCACATTTTAAATTGAATGTTGCTGAGTTTCAAACTCTCTCGTCAGCCATTCAGAATGGATGCTGTCATTGATGTAATGTGCAGATGTACTTAGTCGCAAACAAATTTTTTGTATGTTTCTAACCTCTATCTGATATCTTGAAACGAATTTTGACGCATGTAGGACGCCATTACGCACTGCATGGGGATCCCTGTTTTATGTGTAAAAATTTGATGGCCTTTCAAAATGAGATTTGCCTTTGTTTTTGTTGTTTTTGTTTGAAAAAAGAGCAATCTCTAACCTGTCGCAGGACAACGTTGTTGGGGAGAATCTGACCTTGTCTCAGATCAGCATTTTTGATGAGACAACTACTCTATGGTCTGTAGAAAAGAACTGAGAATTGCTAAATGGTCAACCTTATGGCATGAGTAATTTCCCTTGGACTGAAGCTTGTATGTGTATTTAAAACAAATTCCATATTCTGCCATTTCTCAAACTTCAGTTGGGAATTTCACAGTGCCTAAGGGGCATGCCAAATTTATTGCCCCACCAGAACTCCCTTGAGTTCAGATGCAGTTCAAGGAAACGTTTTGATGACCGATTTTGTTTGAAATATTTCCTGGTGGCACTTGTTTCCCCTGATTTCATCCCATATTGGTCCACATGTGCCTTGAGTGCTCCTGGTATACATTCTGTCGTTCTTTTTTATTTCCTTTTCTTTTCTTCTATTGTTAGTATTGTTTATCTATTTGTTTATCATTACTATCATTAGTATTATTTTGTTGTTGATTGATAGTTCCACTGACACACGTGTAAATATTGTTTGTGGAGGATTAATTTCAGTCTGTTTTCTTTGTTATGCCATGCCACTTACATTGAAGGTTGTAAAATTGATTAATCTTTGTGTATATACATAAAAAAGAGTAAACCCTATGATAGTATTTGACTTGCAGCTATGCACTTGTTGTCTTCAGACTTACATTTCCAACCATTGGTCTTTCATGTTTTTTCTTCTTTTTTTTTTCTTTTTTTTTTTCATATTTCCATTGATTCCTTACATGTGTGTTGGGATTTCAAACAAATTTTTAAATCTTGGAATTTTGAATTTCACCGCAGCGTGAACCAGGATGCATCGAAATAATTTTTTCTTACATTAAAGAGGTGGAATTTTTGGATTGATCAACAGTTTCGTGGAAAATAGATTTGGTTTAAATCTGTTGTTAGAATGTTCGGAATTTACTGTTTGTTTGTTTGTTTAAATTTGTTTTCTACATGCAAAAAATTGTATTGATTTTGACGTGGTAACAGCTTTGATCTTGCCGCCCTAGGATTAGCTTGGACACGAACAGCCTGAATGAAATGAACAGTATCTCCCTGTAGTCGCTTGGCTGTAAAGAGCATGAATGAAAATGAACAGTATCTCCCTGTAGTCGGCTTGGCTGTAAAGAGCCTGAAATGAAAATGAACAGTATCTCCCTGTAGTCGGCTTGGCTGTAAAGAGCCTGAAATGAAAATGAACAGTATCTCCCTGTAGTCGGCTTGGCTGTAAAGAGCATGAAATGAAAATGAACAGTATCTCCCTGTAGTCGGCTTGGCTGTAAAGAGCATGAAATGAAAATGAACAGTATCTCCCTGCAGTCGGCTTGGCTGTAAAGAGCATGAAATGAAAATGAACAGTATCTCCCTGCAGTCGGCTTGGCTGTAAAGAGCATGAAATGAAAATGAACAGTATCTCCCTGTAGTCGGCTTGGCTGTAAAGAGCATGAAATGAAAATGAACAGTATCTCCCTGTAGTCGGCTTGGCTGTAAAGAGCCTGAAATGAAAATGAACAGTATCTCCCTGTAGTCGGCTTGGCTGTAAAGAGCCTGAAATGAAAATGAACAGTATCTCCCTGCAGTCGGCTTGGCTGTAAAGAGCCTGAAATGAAAATGAACAGTATCTCCCTGCAGTCGGCTTGGCTGTAAAGAGCCTGAAATGAAAATGAACAGTATCTCCCTGCAGTCGGCTTGGCTGTAAAGAGCCTGAAATGAAAATGAACAGTATCTCCCTGCAGTCGGCTTGGCTGTAAAGAGCATGGAATGAAAATGAACAGTATCTCCCTGCAGTCGGCTTGGCTGTAAAGAGCCTGAAATGAAAATGAACAGTATCTCCCTGTAGTCGGCTTGGCTGTAAAGAGCATGGAATGAAAATGAACAGTATCTCCCTGTAGTCGGCTTGGCTGTAAAGAGCATGGAATGAAAATGAACAGTATCTCCCTGTAGTCGGCTTGGCTGTAAAGAGCATGGAATGAAAATGAACAGTATCTCCCTGTAGTCGGCTTGGCTGTAAAGAGCCTGAAATGAAAATGAACAGTATCTCCCTGTAGTCGGCTTGGCTGTAAAGAGCATGGAATGAAAATGAACAGTATCTCCCTGTAGTCGGCTTGGCTGTAAAGAGCCTGAAATGAAAATGAACAGTATCTCCCTGCAGTCGGCTTGGCTGTAAAGAGCATGAAATGAAAATGAGCTAGGAATTCATTTTTCTGCCACCCTGGCAAAGGGAATGAGAAAAAACATGAGAACTTGCATTGAAGGTGTGTCATCCATTCCCCTTTTCTATCACTCAGTCCCTTCTCTCATCACTTTCATTACCAGGATCAGCAATCGCTGCCCTTCTCTTGTTTAAAGAAGAAAGATCCTGTAATCCCTTTGCTGGCTTTTAAAAAAAAAATTGTAATAGTGTTTCTTGATGTATGGAAGGTTTTATCTCTGGGTGTTTTTTTTCCCTTTTATTTTGTAATCTTTGCTGTAATATAAGTCAGAAACTTTGCATTACATCTGCAAGTTAGTAACTATCCAATTTTGCGCGAGTTTTCCATCTCATGTTTTCCATCTCTTAACCTTTCTGTCTCTCAAGAGGACAGATCAAGAATTCTGTCATCTTTGTCCAAGGCTGGTGCTGTCATTTTCCTGAAAGTTTCCTAGGTTTGATTCTTGTGTGTTGGGTGTTAGTGTGTGTGTGTGTGTGTGTGTGTGTGCGGGATTCAAGGTATGTTGTAATTGCTGCCGACTGTCTCAAAGCCCTTTCCTGTTGTTTTTTGTGGGTTTTTTTTTTCTTAATTGAATTTCCAGCGTAACAACACCGTTTTCTGCAACATTTTTCTGTTTGAAACAACAAAGAAAGAGGGAAGCACAAGAAGTGCTTTAGTGTCAGGCGCCTGAGACCCTGTAACACCACAGTGGCAAGAAGCTGGCTCATCGTTCTCCCAAACTTCACTCCAAAAGAACTGCTGATTGTGTTTTCAAAATATTTGACAGATATGTGGTGCTATGATGCTTATTTGTTAATGAGTTTGTACGAGAATTATATCATTTACAATAAAAGAGTTCTCCCCACTGATGTTAACAAAATGTTAGGGGACATTTTGTATCCAGGCACCTGACATTTTGTATCCAGGCACTTTTGCAGTGTGTAACTTCAGCCTCTACTCAAACATTGTGATTTCTTTTTTTTTTTTTTTTTTTTTTTTTTTCGTTCTGGTGTCCAGATTTGCTTGTGAATTATACTGTACTATTAATGGAGAGACTTTCTGCTGTGGCTACCCCCTCCCAACCTGCCACTGCAGGCCTTGAAAATTTTGTTTTTACTGTTTCTTGTTGGGGACTATTCAGAATGCTATCTCATTAGTCCACTGGGGTGAGACTCTTTGTACCCACAGATTAGAACAGACCAAATAGAAATGGAATAGAAACACCGATGAAGACCAAAATGGGAAGTAGAAGACTCAGATCTGCCAAGTGCATTGCTTTTTATGTGATATGCTGCAGCTTTGTTGACGATACCATGCCGCTACACTCTGTGACAAACTGCTACACTAAAGACAATAATTGGAAAAACAAAAACCCTCTTCATGGACATAGCCACAGCTTAGATGAAACAAAGACAATGCAGATCTTTAGACAGAGACTGATTTTTTTTTTAAAGCCAAGCTCAGGAGGAAGAGGGGAAAAAAAGCAGAAGAGAAATCGCTAAAGGCAGGTACAGTTTTGCTACCTCAACAACCCGATCTGTTGTCAGCCATTTTGATTTTTGTAGAGCAAGTCAAAAACTATGCAATAACTGGTGAGGTTTCCTTCTTGTTAGTTCACCATCATACTGTGTATGAAACAAAGTGCAACTGACAGTGCTGTTGAGTCAGGCTTGTGATATCGCATATGAATGCTATGCTTCGGAATGCTACATTTGAAATGTCAAAACGCTATGCTTTGTGTTTGATGCCTTTGCACGTCTGAGAAGTACTTGTGGATGCTATCCTCATTTGGTAAACTTGCATGATTCGTGATGTTGCTTTTTCTCTGTCAGATAAGTCATTGTTCATTCCTTCCTGTAGATTGCTGTCGTCTGCTTTAACAACGTATTGCTGTTTACTTTAGCTTTTCTAAAGCTTTGCAAGTCTTTCTTAGAGATATTTTATTCAGGTTGGTAGTGTTTGTCTGCTGTGGTTGCAGCCACAGTTTTAATACAAGGAATCAGGGGTATTAGAAATCCAGTGGTTACACCCACAAT
This sequence comes from Conus canariensis, assembly GCA_033310375.1. Lineage (NCBI taxonomy): Eukaryota > Metazoa > Mollusca > Gastropoda > Neogastropoda > Conidae > Conus > Conus canariensis. Next base: position 45,174,424 of record CM065731.1, on the reverse strand, counting down.
TACGAATGATTGTACCCGAAAGACTGGAAAGTTTGCGCAGCTCGCCATACATTTCTTCCACGTACAATACATGATAACAAACGTTTGGGGCTTCAGAGGCATCTGAATAAACATCCAGTTGGCTTACGGCTTTGTGAAACTTATTATTATTAAGCAGTTGAAAGTTACCTGTATTCTCTTAGTTCATTTCACATTTTCTTTGCTGTACTTATGCAGCTTCATGAAGGTATTTCCCAGATTTGTTTTGTGTGCGTGACATCATGTATATGTACACTTATAGATGTGTTGGTGTTATTACAAATGTTTTCAGTTACTTACATTAATTTCATTTTGAGGAGCTGGATCTTATGTGCTCAGAGAAAGAATATCAAGCGTATGATCTGATGTTTCGGCAATATTTTAAAGATTCTTTTTATTTATTACATTCATTGTTACAGGTCTTTTTCCTGCGAAAGTGTTTTTTCTTTTAATCTGTGCTAAAAGGTTAAAAGAGATCAAATGGAGGGAATTACATGTGAAAGACATTTGATAACATGTTTGCTGGTTTTATGATTTGTATTATGCTTTGAATATGTTTGTCAGCCCTTTTGAGATATGTTTTTTTTTTAATGTTTTTATTGAGATGTTTAGTGTACATTCCGTTTTGTTTTTACATATGTTAGATTTTTATATTTTCAAAAACAGGGAGACAAAAATCTTGAAAAACTTTTAAAACTTTTTATTCACCGTAGAATAAGTGTATTATTTTCAAGACAAAGAGAGATGTTAATCTCTTGCAATTTCTGTTGCTTATATTGTTGTCTTGAAAAACAAAAGAGATATTAAACTCTGTCAATTTCCGTTGCTCGAGTTTGTTTTCTCGAAAAACAAACTTCATTGTGTTTTTACTTTAAGTATAGACAGATAGATAGATAGATATGATTTCAGGGATAAAATTCTGGGGACGCCCACACTGATTCACAACAAAATAATTTCAAGCAGGTATTGCAAAATAGAATAAAGATTAAAACAAGCGGGCAATCTTTTCCCATAGGAACAAATTTCCTGAAATTCAAGTTTTTGCCACAATGCCTTTTTCAGGAATAAAAAGTTTTCAAAATAAAACAGTCCAATGTTTTCAACTTGATTTTTCTTCACCAGTTTCAGCAAGTATCTGTTTAAATTATGCACATGCAAAGATATTTATTTATTCATGTAATTGATTTATTATTTCTTTTTAATTAAGAAAACAATTAATGCACCGGAATACCCATTCTTAATGGTCACAAAAGTAAAGAAGAGAGATCTAATATATTTTGATCTTTTTATTTATGTCTTTGATAACATGTTTGTGAACTGCAATATGGATCTGATTTTCAGACAGACTCTTGTTGAAATAATGAACTAGAAGTATAGGTGGATGAAATCAAGATCTGTTGACATCTTTGGTGCATTGACTTGCTGCAGAGCATGACTGAAGAGGAGGAGTCAACAAGTATCGACAAAATACTTGCAAATCGCTGTCACATTTACGCTTTCCATTCCAGGCAAAGCTGTAAATTTGTCAATTGATTCAGTGAAATGTTTTATCATCACAATAGTACAGCTGTAATTTTATGAATCAGAGGGAAAAGTTTATTGTTAACGGCTTGATTGTGTATATTTTTCACTGCTCTAGCAAATGTACCAATTTTCTTTTTTCTTTTCTTTTTTTTTTTACATGGACATCGCAAAAAGAGCAGAAATGAGTAAGCTTGGAATTGAAAAAAAATTCCATCACAGTATACATCATCCTATCCCTATCACATCCATAAACAAAAACGTTTACAACCTGGTAGAATTAGACACGGACAAAATAGATAGATGGATATAAATAAGAGAAAACCAGGGCTAAAATTACTCCACTGTTGGAAAAATTCTGTATTGGAAATACATTATCTGCCCCTTTCTGCTCACCCCAATTTCCCAACATTCCCTCCTCCCTCCTCCCCCCCCCCCCCCCAAAAAAAAAAAATTGAAAACAAAAGAAAAGAAAAAATACTACTATAAAACGTTTACTGTTAGATTACATAAGATATGAAATAGTCACAGGGAAAATGTAGCATCTTGCGAATGGCTAAAAATGTTTATCTATAAAACTCCAGATTGCACAGATGTTGGCCATTCTTTGTAAAAATTTTCAGGGAGTCATACATATGTACACGACGGACTGATATGTTTGCAACACAGACAGGCATTTTATCCAGTACTCAGAATTCCTTTTTTTTTTTTTATGCCCAAGCATGTTAATTTCTGAGAAAAAATGTAAATAAAAGTAAAATAGTAATGAAATCAAGAATATAAATAAGAACTAAAACTATCAAAATATTTCTTGTAATGCAAAGCTGTCAAAATTTGGGAGAACTACACTTCTGTAGACTAGAATAAGGGAGACAACTTTTTCTGCCATGATGGAACACGCCGAACGTCCCAAAACAGTGCTGCTTCAGCCACCTATTCCCTTAGGCCCTAGAGCAGATGCAGACACAAGACACTCAGAGCAAACAAGGAAACTCTACAGATTTTTATTTACTTATTCTTTTTTGCAGTGACCTGGAAATAAATATCAAGGTATATGATTTGAAATGTATTCGCTCGGAAGCATTCACTGACGTAGAAGTCTTGCTCTGTGAAAGATAGTAGTAAGGACACATTACATTTTACAAAGTTTGTAGGTTATTTAAATTGCTGTACCTTCTTCTATTTCTTCACTGATTGCTTATGTAATGGTGATGCAATTTACATTAATGAATGTTATGAATAAGAACAAAGATAGCATTGGTGTGAATGTGTGCTCCGACACTATAATTGATTTGAAGTTGCTCAAGAATATAGAAAAAAATGCTTTGATAAAAATAAATTGATTGCTTTGAGTCCACTTTATAAGAGATGGTTTGTGAGCTTGAAATGCATAGAGGGCTCCTGTCAGAGAGTAGGGAAAAAGTAGGTGTGTGTGTGTGTGTGTGTGTGTGTGCAGATAGGGATATCTACATCTATTTCAAACAAACAATAATTCATGTATTGAAAGCTGGTTTTGGAATTGAATTCTTCTGCGTCTTATTATCAACATATTAACTTCACTGATGAGAAAAATGTGGAAATTGCACAGATTTGTCACTTATGCTTGAGACATGTAAACACAAACTTTGTCTGTCTGTCTTTCTGTCTGTCTGTTTCTCTCTCCCTGTCTCGCTCTCTCTCTCTCTCTCTCTCTTCTCTCTCAGTGTGTGTGCGTGTCTGTGTGTGTGTTGCATGTGTAAACAGTTAGTAAGACAATAATACAAAAAGATGACAGTGAAACAGTTATACAACGACCCACTTAGCATACAGTTTAGTTGTTTGAGACTGTCAGAACACACACACACACACACACACACACACACACACACACACACACTGCGTCTCTCTCACACTTATATACACATACACACTTACACACTGAAATGTATGCCCACATTCACTCTTTATCTCTCACACACATACGCACACACACATCACACATACACACATACACGCACGCACGCACACACGTGCACATGCTGTCACATACACCTACATTGCATTGTTCAGATTGTTAAAGCAAAAGTCATCCTCTAAACAATTAATGGAGCAAATATAATGTTTGGATGCATGCACACACGCTTTTACATACACCTACATTGTAGTGTTCAGAGTATGGAAGCGAACACCATTAATGAAGCATTTAGTGTCATGAATATAGTGTTTGGGTGCACGGTAAAGTATGGAATATCTGAACAGAAAAGCGATATCGAAGATGAAATTTGTAAGTAAGCTCCCTAACAACCAAACAATGCAGACAAAATAATTTGCAGGTCACGCAAAACAAAAAAAAAACAAAAAAATCAACAACAAAAAAGAAAGAAAAAAAAGAAGAAATTTGATAAGAAAAAAATCCATCTCATTCGCCACAGACTCGCTCACAATTTGGCCTTCTCTGTGCTGCTGATGATCTTCATGAGCCATCTCCCTCTTCTGCGTGACTTAAACAATTTTGCGGCATGGGCAGACAGCTTTGGGGCGAGTTTTAATACACTAAAATGCAGCACCTCAAGAAGCATTAGGGGACAATGCAACTCCTAGAAAGCATTAGGAGCCTGTCAAGGTTCAATTATTCTATCAAAACACCCATCTCAAAACATGTGCTGAATAACCCCTACCCAGGTAGCCTACCTGGTTTTCCCGAGATTTCAGGTGGAGTGTCCACATCGCCTAGACTAGTAATAGTAGCAGCAAAAAAAGTCAACTCTATCCAGGGCTTTCTGCGAAGAAACCTCCGCCATTGTCCCACCAGCTGCAAAAGTAACGTGCACCTTTCACTTGTTCACTTGTCCTTGAGTATGTATGGAGCGGTCATTAGGGACCTCAACACCAAGGACCACGATATGCTGGATCGAGTTCACAGGAGAGCGGCAAGTTTCATCGCTGGTGACTACAAATCCCACGCACATCATCATCACATCATCATCATCGCCTATTGTCCCTCCTGGGGTACAGGCTGCCAACCAAGGACCTCCAGGCGTCTCTGTCCTGGGCTCTTTTTTCCAGCTGGTTCCAAGTCATCCCCATGTCCCACGCACCATGCAAAACAGAAACTCCCGAGGAAATGGACCTTGAAGAGCTCAAGAGCAGAGACCTGTGACCATTGCCAGTGGTCTTTCTCTATAAGAAGTTGAGAAGCTGAAGCCAGCTATATCTGCTGGGAAATTCGTCGGTTTTCATATTGTCTGGTTCACTGATTTGTTTCTGGAAGTATGATAGTTTTATATCATGCAACTGCATCAATACCTTCGTTCACAACAACAGAAATATTATCATGGGACCCAGCTCAATGGATCAATGAAAAAAGAGAACAGTGAAAGTCCCGTAGGATGAATGGTCCGTAGAAGCGGCGGTCGAATCTGGAGTCCCCCAAGGCACAAAATGAGGGCTTCTGCTTTTTCTGTGCCATATCAATAACCTCCCAAACGCTGTAACACCCAGTGAAAGACTGCCTGCTCTGAATTCACACCTTTGGGAACCACATTGTGCCTCAGAAGAACCTAGACAGATTACACAATATGGACTAAGGACTGATGTATGCAGCTCAGTGCACGAAAGTGTTACGTCAATACCAGGGGGTAAAGTTAAAATATGCACGTGCCTAAAATAACTCCCAGGGAGTTAGTTTCGATCAAGAAATGTTGATCCAGATTGACTCCCGGGGGAGTTAAAAAATAGAAGGGGAGGGGGGGGAGACATTCTGGCCTTATGCCAGGACTGCCCCCCCCCCCCCCCCCCCCCCCCCACACACAACACACACGTACACACACACTGCAGAGAGACACTTAACGCATGACACTTGAAAACTTTACTTGACAAGGATAAAGATCTTAGGCTAACATAAAAGCCTGTTAATCCAATCTGTCTTTGATAAACACTAATAATAGTAAACAAAGCTGACTAGAAGCATGCAGAGAGAGAGAGAGCGAGAGAAGGGGGGGGGGGGGGGGGGGGGGTAAAAGAAAAACAGACAGACAGAGAGAGGGGGAGTGGGGGGAGACACTAGAGACAGAGACACTGAGATAGATAAACAAATTGACAGGCAGAGAGAGAGACAAGCAAAGAGAGAGGGAGAGAGATTAAGAGAGACAAACAGACAGACAAGCAAAAAGGCAGACGGACAAGTAAGGAGAGTGAGAGAGTGGGCGAGAGGATGAAAGAAAGTTGGGGGGGGGGGGAGGGGAGAGTGAGAGAGAGGGAGACAGACAGACAGGCAGACAGACAGAGAGAGGGGGAGGGAGGGAGGGAGTGAGTGTATATTAAATGTTTACTTCTCATATCGTGACTAACACATAAAACTGAATGTTTTGGGGTGGGGGAGTTAATCTAAAACGGGGGGGGGGGGGGGGTCATTCTGGTGTGGTTTGTTTTTTTTCTTCCTCCCGGGGAGTTAAAACCGGCACGTGCTAATTCTAACTCCCGGGGAGTTAAAAAGTGGAGGGGAGTTAAAATGGATCGTTACACCGGTTTCTATGAACATTTGTGACAGTTGTTACTTTGAACAGGTCGACTGTGTCACCCACTTATGGAGACGCGGTAAATGTAGACCGAAATAGCTAAAATTGCTTGGAAAAAATAATCTTAGGGCTTATACAAAGGAGATGGGTGTAGGGGAGGGGTCAAAATTGCAAAAAAAACCCTATCACTGTATCAGAAAGTGGCAATAAAATCATATTTATGCATATAAACCTTTAAACATTAAAACAGGAGTAATTTTTCTACGGATTTAGTACTCTCCGTTACTTTAGGAAGCAATATTCTACAAAGGAAGTCGATTATTATTCTCGGAAGAAAACTGAATTAAAACTCGTAGAAAGTTGATATTGTTAATTTTTTTCCCGGATAAAACTGAACAGTGGAGTTAGTTTTATACGGAGTCGACGTTCCCCGTAGCACTGGCGGACATCGAAAAGCTCATTGTCCTTTTTACGGCCTAATCTGTATATGTATATCGATCACATAAATAAACATGATTTAACACTATTAAATCTAAATTAGAGTACCAAAGCCCCGAGCTTGGTCTGAACTCTGCCTGAATTAATCTTTTCTGTTTCTTCATCTGCTTCTGATAACTTTTGAACATCTTTTCTTTCCAATTTTTTTTCCTCGGAGCTAAAGTTCACGTCAAGTGAAAAGTCAAGTGAAAAATGAGCTAAAGTCAATTGAAAAATTATTCTTTCCCCCACAATCTAAGCACGTTTTATCGCTCATTCTTCTTTCTTCTTTTTCTGCTGTTTTCCATGGTACATGTAAGTACTTTTTGGTAAAGGTTTTCTTTCCCTTGTTGTTATTGTTGTTGTTGTTGACAGTTTTTTCTTTCCTTTTTTTTCCACAAATAGCAATATCTTCTCCTTCAGTCTTCCGAACTTCTGTCGTCATGGCTGATTAGAAAAGCTCTGCGTATATCCAGACAGTACGTCAAAAAGAGTTTTCTCACTTCAACAATTTCATTCTGAGGTTTTAATTTCTCACTCTAAGCACCTCGGAGAAGTATATCTTCAATGTTGCCAAAGCTGCACGACTGGATGGCGTTCCTCAAATCACAAGCAATATTTTCAACAGATTTTCATGCAGCTTGACATCCTTTGTGAAGCAGGCAATATTCGTACGTTCCCTTCTTTTCTTCTCCTTCTGTATTATAAATCAAAATTCTTTCTTTCAGCTTCATTTGCGAAAGGCAAACCTTTCAACATACCTAAACTTTCTGATTCTACTCAGGATATAAATGTTGCTGTTCTGAATCTTGGTCTTCTTCTTTCAGTTCAGTAACGAGTTGATAGTTGTCCCAAAGTTTCTGGAATTTTCCTCAGCTGCCCTGCAGATTGCATTTAGCTACACCAGTGTTGACGTTGATGGAATATTTATTCGTCTTATGTATCGCAGGGGTTTGCCTTTTTTGTTTGTTTGTTTTCGTTGTGTTCAACTGACGTTACTGTCTTTACTGGTAATATTTCAACGTAAAATCCTGTCGCTTCCCTCAGTTTTCCCTTATTTTCAAGAATTAGATGCGTTCAGCGATTAATCTTATCCCGTTTCTACGCAATGTAATGTTTTGTTGGTCGTGTTCTTCACATGAGCGTAGGCCTATTTTGTTTCTCTGCACAGTCATTGGTTGCTTCCAGTCGACCGCTCAAGGAAAGTCACTTTTTAATGTCTTACGTCAAAACTAGGCTATCCAAACGAGCAGATGATACTATTACAATACATCATTCAGGATGTCAGGCTTGTTCTACAATTGCAGCAATGAAGTAAGCTGCCCTCTGACGGATCGCTACCCTCAAAGGCCAGGCTGTTCTGCAGATCATCAGGCTGCCAGCGACGAAGATCGACTCCCCAGCCAAGGTCTTAGCTATCCTTGAAGACACTGGGGAGAGCAGCAAGACGTCACAGCACTCGCCACTGCCTTCTTTACCCAAAGGCAGGGGCTACGGCAAGCAGTGGCAGCGTTCGCCTCCTATTTTCAGTTGCACTGGGCCAGTGGGACAAAGCTGAAGATGGGATGATGTCTGTGAACAGCCTCCGTAGCAACTTAAAGGCTGCAGGCAGAGTCGCCGCCAGTGTCACTCGTTTGGTTACTATGTCTTCTGCCTCCGCACTCACCAGAGGATGTCCACCTTCTTCCCGCCTGTCATTCCTCAATGGAATTGTCTTCCTTAGGAGGACTCCTTCGAAGGGAGACCACACACACACACACACACACACACACACACACCCGCGCGCGCGCGGAATCATATCAAATCTGCCCCCCCCCCTCCCCCCATCTCCCCCCACCATCCCGTTCCCATTCCCCAACTCTATCATATGTCCAGCGAGTTAGGCGTAAACGGCTTTCTAAGTTGTGGTGGACCTGGTCTTGCACTGGGCCAGATTGGGCGTCGCCTTAGCTCTTTACAGAGGGACAAGCATTGGGCCTGGTAACGACATTAAGCACTCTGCCCCCCAACCCCTCTCCCCCCCCCCCCCCCCCCATTCTTTCTCTCTCTCTCCCATCCACAACTTCCCCATCTTCTTTCCTCTCACTCTTTTCTTTTTTTTTCGTCCGACCATCAGTTGGCTACTGCCAAATAGGCCTACAGCATAACGCCTAACATCAAGAGGAGGAAGAAGAAATTGACCTTTAATACCTCTCGGTGTTGATACATGCCATGATGTGCTCGAGTGCTGTGTGTGCTACGTATCCAAGTGTCGCACGTCGTCATATTGTAAGTCCACGTAGTGTTTAGCAACGACTAAGTGGTCTGTTCTCCATTTATTTGCCATCATAGATGTTGGAATTACTTTTGCAGATTTTGCTGCTTTCTAAAAAAACATACTTATGACGATTTTGTTGTTTACTCTGGTCTTTCTATTTCCATGATTTAAGAAAAAAAAAATTTCATGGTTGTCTTGTCGCAATTTACTAGGCCAAATGGAATTGTTTTCATAATTAATTGGCTTATTGTCGTCACTACACATCTGTGACGGAAAAATGAAAGAAGAACGTGATCATCAAATGATAGGGCCTAGGGCCTATTTCAAACTGTGCCGGCATATCTTCAATAAATGTTAGCGAACCGCCCAGAGAAACGTGGACAAGCGAGTCACAAGACAAAACACAACGCGTTTCGACCTCTTAGGTCTTCTTCAGGTGAGTCACAAACGAATAAAATAACGAAAATTCACTTAGCTTTGATCGCTTCAGATCGCTTCAGAGTTCAGCGCAAGGAAGAAGGCCTGTATTCCCCAGAGGGACCAACGTGTTGACCCAGTCGCCCTACACCCCCCCCCCCCCCACCACCACTCCCACCCACCCATGCTTTTTTTCCCATATTCTCTCTCCCGTGAGTTTGTTGAATCCAGTTATCTTTCACATAAGAGACTTTAAGTCTCTTCAGATCACGCATCACAATATTCTTTCCAGTCATTTGTGACCGCTTCAATATTCGATGCGGCAAAAACACTACTTTATGTCCTTTAAAGTAGTGTCTCGAATACAGATTCCATATATCTGATTTCATATCCACTTTCAGCTCACTGGGCAGACATTTCTCATCTATGTCAACCATCGCCTCAAAACCCGGCGTTGTCATCTTGCCATCTTCATCCACGGACCATTTGAAGCGTATACCTCTATCCGTTCTTCTCACCAAACACTGATTTCGATATAAAGCCAGGCGTCTTGCTTGGCGCTTGTGACCGAGCGCACGCCGTTTCCGACGCCAACGACGCATACGAAGCCACGTACTGATCCGCGGAACATAGTAGCGGCGACGATTCCAATACTGCCGCATACCATTAATGCGGAGGCGCCTATTACCAGGTCTTCGCTTAGTAACATAGCGAGCCCTTCTCCTATTAAAGGCTCGCTTCTTTCTTCTATTAAAAGTTCGGCGAACCATCCTTTCTCAACGATATGCAATATCTCAAATGACCTTCAATGTCAAGGTCACGGCTATTTATAGCATGTACCGAAGTGGGGCCTGGACCGAAGTTATATGGTCCTAACTTCGGTCCAACATGACTTTATATAAGGCTATTTATAGCATGGACCGAAGTTGAGCTTGGACCGAAGTTAGGAGGTCTTAACTTCGGTCCAACAGAGAGAAAGAAGGCTAACTTCGGTCCAAACAAAGGGAAATCATTTTGTGGTATTATTAAAGGTTACTAATGAACTCTTTGGTACATGCGAGACGCATAGCAACATGCTAGATGTCTTGATAGACATCATATACGTTAATGACGTCAAAATTTTATTTCATCACAACTATGACAATTAATTCTTGGCACTTATGACATTTACTAAAAAAAAATGACGACATACGCATGCGCGGTAGGCCTAACACTTGTTGTGCAGCGGTCGTCATTCTTTCACAAGACTTCAAAGAGGAAGGACCTACTTCTCTGTCCAAACATGTCCAGAGATCCCAGAGCTAAGAATTGGGTTTTCACCCTACACGACTACACCTCCGATGAAGAAGACACTCTCAAAGCCTTCGCGCATTCCACCAAGCTCCTGTATATGATTTATGGTCACTAAACAGGCCAGGACGGCACCACTCCCCATCTTCAGGGCTATCTGCAGTGCAACGGAAGACTCCGTTTCACACAGATCAAGAAACTTCTGCAAATTGAACGAATTCATCTCGAAATTGCCAAAGGCAAGCCTCAAGAAAACCGCACCTATTGCGCCAAGGAAGACCATGACAATGTCGTTGAAACTGGAGACATAACAACTCTCCAAGGCCAGGGATCCAGAAATGATTATCAGTAAAATGTTAGATGCCATCATTGAAGATACACCAGAACGAGAGCTAATTCAAGAATACGGCATGGGCTATCTATCAAGAAAAAGATTGCTGCTTGATGCCATCGCAGATATCAAGAATGAAGATCAACGAAAAAGAATGAAAACAGAATTCAACCACTGCCGTCTCAGACCCTGGCAGAAGAAGGCACTCGCCTTACTACTTAACCAGAATGACCGAGAAATCCTCTTCATCAATGATGAAGAGGGAAACACTGGCAAAACCTGGCTTGCCAAATACCTCGTGTTCAACTTTAACGCCTTCTACACAAACACGACGGCCTACACGGACGTCATCTACGCACACCACGGGGAGAACATCGCCGTGTTTGACCTCTGCCGAGACACTCTGGACAAAATAAACTACAAAACACTTGAAACTATGAAGAACGGCATCGCCTTCTCAAAAAATATGAATCTACCATGAGAACTTTCGCTCCCGCAAAAACGATCGTCTTGATGAACAGAGGGCCTGAACTGGACAAATTGTCAGCGGACAGAATAGTCGTCAAGACACCTGAAGAACTGGTGAACGAAGAAAACACCCGAAGACAGATTGCTGCCATCAATAGGGATGTTTGTCCACGTTTCTCTGGGCGGTTCGCTAACATTTATTTAAGATTTGTTTAGATTTCCGCCTGCAGTCGTCTCACTTTGCAATTAGATCTGTGCCGGCATGTTCACTCCGAGTTTTGTGTGTGGTGTGTGTGTGTGACAATCTGTCGCTTTATGTGTGAATGTGTTGGTGAATGTGCATGCGTGTGTGTGTGTGTGTGTGTGAATTTCCTGCTCTGAAAACGATTTGAACTACGCACATGGTCATTGTAGCGATTGTTGAGGTTTGTTTTCATGACCAGAAGCAGTTAAAAATAGCCTCAGCTGGCCAAGCTATTGTCCCAGCTGCACGTCCAAAAACTGTACTCAGCCCCCCCCCCCCCCCCCCCCCCCCCCCCCCCCCCCCGTATTTCGTCAAGAGGTGTAAAACAAGCTGCAGGTTCACTATGTTGTATCAAATGGTTACAACGAAATCACTCAAAACAATAGTGTTATGCAATGTGATAATTTTTTTTTTCAAGGTACATTGAGAAGTACATGTCCGATTTCCGTGTGTATATACTACAGCCATCACTTTTATATCGCGCGCGCACACACACACACACACACACACACACACACACACACACACACACACACTTTGGAAAAGGACTTTGGAAAACGAGCTCAAAACATACTCTCAGCAAAATCTATCTGTTCTTATTCTTGCGATCTTCTGAGAAAAACTAATATAGATCAAAATAATATTGCTAAAAATCCAACGTTTTCTCCGATGCCAAAATGGGAACAATCAACAGCAATCTTTGATATAGAATACACAGATTTATCAAAAAATGACTCACCTAATCTTTTAAAAACTCACGTATGCTCTCATTTAGAAGATAATTACAATAATCATTTAAAAATATATACGGATGGTTCAGTGCTTGATAATTCAAATTCAGGAGCAGCTTTCGTAATCCCTAGTTTACAAATTCAAAAGTTATTTTATCTTGGTAAGAACTTATCTATATACAGTGCAGAACTATTTGCTATATTGAAGTCCTTGGATTTCATACTAACTTTTCCAATAAACAACAGTCAACTTTTAATACGTGCTGATTCGAAAGCAGCGCTTCTTGCGATAAAGTCTCCCAATTCACGCATACGCCAAGATATGATATTTGAAATAAATCATTTAATACACCTTCTTTCAATCAAAGGAATTACTGTGACTTTTTGCTGGGTGCCTTCTCACTGCGGCATATATGGAAACGAAAGAGTAGATCGAGTGCAAAACAAGCAGCCCAAAATAGTAATGATGCTGTGTCCGTGAATGTTCCATTAGATTTAACAGAATGCTATTCAATTATTAATAGAAAATCCCACGAAAATGCGAAAATCTTATTGTTAAATACAGACATACAGTATAGTCGTAATTGTTTTAATCAACATGACAGAGTCAACAAAAACAGACCATCCAAGCGTTTTATTTGCTCATCTAGAGAGATTGAGAGTCTTATTCATAGACTTTGTTTAAATTCAATCAAAACAAAATATTGTAACAATGTCAGATGTATGTGCGGAGAATCCTTAAGTGTCAATCATATATTGACACGTTGTTCAAAAACAAAAGACATTTTTAAGAAATTGGGTATTGATGGTTTCACTGATGGATCGACTCCTTTGTCTTTATCTAGCATACTTAACAATTATTCTGTTCTTCAATCTGTATGTAAAGGTTTATTGCATAGTTCACTGAGTATTTATTTGTAAAATTGTTAATTTATTGATTGGTAATTCAAGTGTCCATTGTTACTAGTTTATCTATTCATTTATATAATTAGGATCAAGGTGGGGTACATGACAATACGTAGGACAAAAGGGATACATTTTTATTCCTTTTTTTTTTTGTAAACCTTGTTACAGACATATCCACTTATTCTCATTCACTCACAAACTCACTATTCAATGTTTGTTAACCTTATTATAGACAAATCCACTTATTCTCATTCACCCACAAACTCACTATTCAATGTTTGTTAACCTTATTATAGACAAATCCACTTATTCTCATTCACCCACAAACTCACTATTGTCTAAATCACTTTCAGTGGAAGGACACTAAATTGAAGAACACACACACACACACACACACAAACACACACTTTTGTTACTCACATTTTCATCTAAGGTTAAATTCGATCTATCTTCCCTGGCCTGGAAAGACGGGTTAAGGCTTAAGGCAAGGAGTGTTTGAGATAGGGGGAGGAGAGGTGGAAGGAAGGGAGAACTGACTTTCGGGTGGAAGTAGACCTCTGAGACGAACACCTGATTAAACCTCCGGGACAGGTAGAAAGGCTGGAGTGCCATAGTCAACAGTTCAGTGAAGGTACACCCAAAGGTGCCAACGGGCCCCATGGAAGTACTGTCCTCAACTGCCGAACCGACCTGCCGGGAGCAATCTTGCATCATTCTTGGAAGCCTGCGCTGTGTTCACATAGGGTGAAGGAACGCACAGAGCATTCCACTGAGACGTCAATTGACATAAATATTCTCTGGCAGATGCCAATGTGTGACCACGGAATGTAACACAACAGCACCTCCATGGAAGTAGTCCCATGGATGTATCAGCCTGTGCGACTGCAGAGCCAACCTTTAAAGGACGCCACCACCAAGTGAACTGCTGCGCGCATCCCGCTGCCCCATTCGTTGCCGTTTCGTTGACAGGTGAAAACAGTATAACTCCAGACACAGCCAAGCTTCCGCCATGAAGTCTTACATGCCCCCTGAAGAGGATCCCGGGCTGCAGTCTTTTCTGCCGTCAACAGGTCTTTCCCTGTGGTCAGTCGGTCTTTCCTCACCGTCACTGGGCCTTTCCCCAGAGTTGGCCAAACAGCAGACAAGAAAAATCTATATCTATCTGAGAAGCACAACGCGTTGGCCTCACAAAATTCGGGTATCCTGGTAGTAAGCAGTTAGTTCATCACATTTGCTATCTAACGAGCAGGTTAGTTCATCCCTCTTGCTATCTAACTAGCAGTTAGTTTATCACACTTGCTATCAAACTAGCAATAGTTCATCACACTTGCTACCTAACTAGCAGTTAGTTCATCACACTTGCTATCTAACTAGCAGTTAGTTCATCACACTTGCTACCTAACTAGCAGTTAGTTCATCACACTTGCTATCTAACTAGCAGTTAGTTCATCACACTTGCTATCTAACTAGCAGTTAGTTCATCACACTTGCTACCTAACTAGCAGTTAGTTCATCACACTTGCTATCTAACTAGCAGTTAGTTCATCACACTTGTTACCTGCAGTTAGTTTATCACACCTGTTATCTAACAAACAGTTTACCACACTTGTTTTCTAACTAGCAGTTAGTTTATCACACTTGTTATCTGCAGTTAGTTTATCACACTTGCTGTCTAACCAACAGTTAGTTCATCCCACTTTGTATCTGCAGTTAGTTTATCACACTTGTTATGTAACTGGCAGTTAGCTCATAACACTTGTTGTCTGACAACTCTGCATTGCCGAGCACGATTTAAGAAGAGGGACCGTCAATCGGCGTCATCGCCTACGAGAACGGGCTCCTCTGAGCTGTCCCTTCTTGCTCTAATGAAAGTCAAAGGACAGCGGGTCACACAGGGATAAGAAACCAGGCGTCATCGTTTCCACACAAGATGAACTGCTAGCAGTGAGCGGTTCAGCTGAGTAGTGAAAGAGTCCACCACTGACGAAAGCATAGAAACCACCGAATACCGTGGTCATAGCACAGGAGTGTTCAACGTTCACAGGTCAGCTTCAGCACTTGACTGGACACAAATGACCGCAGACGTAAGGGTCCAAGGTCGAACAAGAATTCCAGCAACAGCAGTCCCAGTGATCTGTGTCACTTGGCTAAGCCGACTGAGCATAAGGGAAGCATAAATCACTATAGCAAGAGAGCAGAGGAGGAATTTGGTTTTCAAAAATCAGTTCGCAGTGTCTCGTTCAAAGTCAAATGAACGTGGAGCTTCCATGCAAAGCTAGCTCAGAACAATATATAGTAAGTCTGAGTTCACATACGAAACTGTTATGGCCCACAGTCTCTAATGATTCCTCAGGAAACGCACAGATTCAGATACAACATAGAAATAGTAAAATGTAATGAAATGTCTGCACTAAATGTGCATACCACAAGTCGCAACGGAACTGCGCCGGCCCCCCCACTCCCACCCTCCCACTCCAAACCGCCTTCCCCGCCACGCACACGCACTTGCACATATACATCAATGTACAAATGTGTATATGCATCAGCGCGTGCGCCATGCGTAAATATATGTACATAAACACACATGGAGAACACACACACACACACACACACACACACACACAATCACACACACACACACCCACGCACGCACGCACGCACACACACACGCACGCACACACTCACGCACACACACACGCACGCACACACACACACACACACACACACACACACACACACGCACGCAAGCAAGCACACACTCACACACACACACACACACACACACACACACACACACACACACACGAGGAAAAGCACTCATTAAAATGAAGAGGTCACCAGACAAAATGAGAGGCTTTTCGGTGACGTCAAACGGAAAACCTTTTGGAACAATGCGATGACGATAGTGGGAGATTTTCTTTGTAACTTTTTGGAGATCAAACGGCTCCTGTTTCCTGCATTCAGTGGTTCACACTGATTGGAAGATTCTGTTGTGGCTGTACAGTAAGTTCCGTTATCACCGAGAATATTGACTTCGTAGAAATGTCACTCCCTGCATTATTTTTTCCCCGGAGAAAAATGAAGCGTGTCAGATTTGTACAGGTTTTGATTTCATTTTCTATGCGCATGGACTCCCAGAGCAATGCATGATGACTAACTCCGTAGAATAATGACCGTTGTTTGATTTTTTTTTTTTCACAATTCACACACACACACACACACACACACACACACGCACACACACACACACACACACACACACACACACGCACACACACACATGCAGGCACGCACGCACGCGCGCACGCACGCATGCAGGCACGCACGCACGCACGCACGTACGCATGCACGTACGCACGCACGTGCGCAAACAACACAAACACTGAGAGCTGAAAGCAACACTCATCAAATTTTCTCCTCCGGTGGGTTGCCTCTTGACGACTTGACATTGACTGCTCCCTGTGGATTGCCGGTGCCGGGGCTGCGGCGGGGCTGACCGAGCTGTGGCTGTGGGCGGGGTGTCGGAATGAGCGGTGTGGGTGCACTGCCTCTGAGGTGGCGCAGAGGTTGGGACAGCAAAAAAAAAAAAAAAAAAAAAAGTAAGTGACAATGAGTAAAACCAGTATTCGTTTTCTTTCCTGATTAACATTGCCAAACTTAACAGACTCGAGATCGTCTGAAAATAAGACACCTTTGCAAAAACTTGTTTTATTTGTTTTGATTTTGTTTGTTTGCACTTTTCAGAGACATCGGTAAGTGAAAATTAAAACAAACAAATAAACAACTTGTTCAACGCAAATTCGTGTTCCTAAGTCTTCTCTTTCTTTCCGACTTCAAAATAATCCTTTGTATTTTCACGTTGATATATACTCTGATCAGGTTAACAGGTTTAGCTAAGGTAGCTGTGACAACATTAAGATTCTTAATACAGCCTTCTCAGTGATATATCCTTCACAGATTGTGACTGACTGACTTGAAATATTCTGGACAGCACATCACACACATTACAGTCTCGTATGTCCAACCCCTCTCTTTTTAATTATGCCTTTCATAAACACTTGGCATTCTGAAACACAAGCGAAACTGAATGATTAAAAGTCACGCACAATAACCTTTTTTCTTTTTCTTGTACAGTCTTTCACAGATGATGAAAAAAAAATTCATGAAATTCGTTGTATTGGCTAATTAGAAAATGATATGCCCCCAACTCTTCAGTTTCAGTTTCATCAAGGAGGCGTCACTGCGTGCGGACTAGTCCATATACGCTACACCACATCCGCTAAGTTTTGAGATCACACTACGCATGATTTGAAACTGATGGATAAATGAATTAACAACAAAGATGAGATAATTGAAGAAGAGGGTCTCTTGGCTACGACTCAGCGGATGTCTGACCTACGCATTAGCCCAACTCGCTGGTCAGACCGTGAGTGCCTACCTACCGTTTTTTTTTTTTCTCTTCAGATAATTCGAAAAGACTGTTGCCAGGCGTCACAAAGAGTTGTACTTGTTTGTTAGCCTCTCATTCCACACAGCATCACCTAAAGAAACAGTATGGGCGGTATTGTTTTCAGCAACTCAATGTGTAATATAAACTGGCTTGAAAACAGCCCGATCTTAATGATCATTCAGATCAAACAGAACATGAATGCATTCATAAAGAAAGTAATGAATAAACAAAATCATAAAGTAAAAAAACTCGACTAAAAAAAAAACAAAACCGTTAAACATAAAAGTTGAAAACGAAAATTTTCGTGAATGAAATGTGCACGGATATACCTTTGGAATGATTCACTGATTGACAAGCAAGGAAGTTCAATCAAAGACAAACAAGAAAGTGCACACAAATATACAGACGAACAGACAAACAGAAATTAACAAACAAGTAGGGTAGCTCTTGCTTCCATGATGAAATAATCACATGCCCTTAACTCCAAACGAATGCTGGTTATGACACCAAAAAGCCTAACAGAAATGACAACAGTGAACAAATAGGGAGACATCGCCTGTTTTCTTTTGTCTGTTTGCTCTATGTTGTCGTTTCTCCTAAGCGATTTGGTGACATAAGCAGCATTCGTTTGGAGTTATGGGCGAGTAATTACATAATCATGGGAGCAGGAGTTACCCTACTTGTTCGTTAATTACTGTTTACTGTTCCCTGCCTCATCTAAGATTTGCTTTCAGGCAAACTAAAAGGCAGCCACACTCTCAAAACGAGGGCAGTGAAAGACTCGGTCATAAATACATAGAAAAATAAACCTTTTGCGCAAACTAAATAAACTGGCAAAGAAAAGTTTGTTCTGATTTTGCTCATTATTCATCGCTAGACACGTTTCAGAATCTTCAAAGTAAAAGTGGTTGTATGGGAGAAGCAAAAACAAAAAACCCAAAAACCCTTTGGATCTGTGATCATTGTTTTTCGAGACACGCGATCTGCCAATGTGCGTCATTAATTAAAATTTTGCACCAAAACTTAGCGTAAAGAGACAAGCTGATATACATATGCATAAACATGAACGTTTGAATATTAAATAGGAATCATTTGTCCACAGAGCCGGTATTCTCTATTTCCGTGGAAGTTAATAAACTACAACAGAGTCAGTATTCTCCTTGGAAGATTTGAATCCATGAGAAATCTGATATCGTTCATTTATTTGTCTCCATTCTAAAATGAGCCAGGGAGTCACTTTATAAAGAGTCATTATTCTCCGTAACACCGGTACTTTGATGCTCAGTTGCTTTTCTCGCAGTGGCTAAGTGTCCCAGGTCACGTGATCTGTTTGTGTCCGTTTTCGAATGACAGATAAAGAATTGTGCATCTGTGCGATCTTTCATTCGTTCTGTCTTGTTTCATCGAGGCGGTGTGAGTTGCACGACTCTGAAGTGTAGTCGTGAGAGGCTGTACCGCACTTTGTCAGAATGCAGGACTCAATAGATGTTGAACTAGTGATCGTCGTCCTGTGATCTTCATTCACAGAATCGTCCCGTACACAAGTTAAAAAAAAAAGAAAGAAAACCTTGATGAAGCTGACTTTTGGTGCATAACAAAACAATGTGTATGCAAAAAAGGAGTTATGATTGTACAAAAATGGATTAAAATGAATGTAGCTTCCGTATTTCCAGCGGTTAAACCGCTTTGTTCCATTAAAACAATCGTCAAAAAAATTATATCTTTTAAGAGTTTGTGCACTTTTTTCTTGTAGAGAATGTCAACCAACAGTTTGGCAAGAAGAAATTTACGACGTTTGGCTTAAACTGATAAAGTAATTATTAAAAGTGGGCATCGATTTAAATGAGAAGGATTTGTTGTTGTTGTTGTTGAAATGGCATGAACTATAAAGATATCGAAAACTGCTGATTCTAGAAGAGAGGCAACGCCTACAAGTGGTGAAAAACAAACTATTTGGAAATTGGTTAAATTTCATGTGATATACTACTTTCAGAAATTAGCTTGAAAAAGAAGACTTCGCCTTCAGAGAACAACAATCTTCTCAGCTGCAATTAATTTTATAAACATTATTTAACCCGGGCAACTGCGTTGGCAAAGCAACATAAGCTAAGGTTACATTGATCATAAACTGGCGTCCGTTGGTCAGCATTACAGTGTCAAAATCTGAAACTGGTGGCTCGGAAACACGCATGAATTTCAACCCAAAATCGTTGTCACAAATTTGACAAGATCAATGAATGTGCGCCGTATTGTCAACACAGACGAAGTATACAATCAAAAGTCACGATGAATAACACGACAAACAACACAGACACTGACCTGTCCTCACCATTCGTTGGACAAAACCTCAGCATTGCTGCACGTGCACTATTGGCAACAGTCGGGGGAGAGAACTATAAAATAGGCACTCTGGCTCACCCACCTCCGCCAGCTCCAACCGGCTGAAGCCGGTTTCGCTGTTGCTCCGCCGGCTTACCAGAGTGCCTATTTTATAGTTCTCTAATAGTAAACACTTTACAAACATACATAATGTGTAGGATTATCTGTTTTTAACACTAATTTAGAAAACTTTTGAGACTTTAGTTTTTGCTTAATCCTTCGTTTTTCTTGATCGTCTTCAATAACATCATTTTCACGCATACATTCATCAAATGCGTCTCTGTCTTTCATGTGAAATAAAACTACAGTCTTTAACTGTTCTCTAAAGTCTTTTAAAACTGAGTTATATTTTTGACATAAAATCCACACACTTATCCCAGCATGTCTTCCACTGAAAGCTAGTTTTGATAAAGTGTTTCTCTTTTTAACTATGTCTCTTTCTGCCGAACAGTCATCTATAATAAATAGTGTCTGAGTTCCTTCAAACTGTCTATAAAAGTGTTCTAAGCACTCGCTAAGTTTATTGCTGGGATCAACTAAATAGATTTCATCATCCGTCCATATAAACCTTCTGTCGTGATATGCTTTGTTCCATTTGAGTGTTGGACAGAAAATTACAATATGATCAAAATTATAACGATAAACTGTTTGTAATAGGTCGAGGACAAATATTGTTTTTCCACAACCAGTCTGTCCACAAATCAATGAACAATGAGGGGTTTTTGTCATAAAGTTTAACATCGGCATTGACACCAAAGTCGTCTGCTCCATAGTTTTAAAACATAATTTAATCTAATCCAGTTATTGTTTTTATCATACTCTCTGTCAAAACTTGTTCAGTATAATAAAACCCTATAAGGCCCAAATGTGTAAGATTAATCCAGTTCAGTTCTGTAAGATCGTTTCTATTTAAACTAATATCAATTTTGTTGCTTGTTGTTATGACCTTAATATCCTCGCCATTGTAAAGAACAACGACAGTAACTTTAAGTTTGTCAACGTCTAAGTTTTGCCAGCTAATAAGAATTCCTTTCATAAGATTGTCACTGACGCCCAGAGCTCCATTTCTCGCCTCATCTTTTAAGACAGAAATTTTAAATATCATTGTGAACGTGTCTCCTAATTTTGTGCGTGGAATGAACTGTAATTTTGTAGAAGCTTTCTTTAAAACCGATTCTCTTCTGTGGAGGATGTACTGTTTGTCCCCAAACGGCTTTATTTCGATCTCTTTCCGACTGTTGTCCTCTGGCATAAGACGTACATGTAAAGGGCCAGAGTTCAATGCTTTTCTAAAACTTTTTTGACGGTCAAAAAATGTAAATGGGCTTAAGAATTCAAATTTTATGTCCCATTCTAAATATGGTTCTAAGTGCCATTTGTTGTCAGTTTTTCGAACTATTTTATATTCATACTGACCTGTATTATTTGCTTCTACATTGCGTAGTTGTTCTAGTTTAGGAAACCTTTTGTTGTCGTCAACCTCTTTGCGCTTATAATAACCATCTTTAGTGTACTCAAAACCATATAAAGTGCCTATCTCACCGTTTTGTTCAAAGTCCTCAACGTCTGCAAGGTCTTTTAATTCTAAAGTTACACACCTCTCAGGCGCTAATGTGACCCCGAATCGTCTGGTCCACGTGACATTTTTTAAAACAACGTATTATTTTATTTCCAAAACAATGTGCAGGCTGTCACATTTGACGACTTTTCCTGTTTGGTCTTTGATTTTTATATTAAATGATCTGACCCTCCCACAAGCTAATCTTTTAAACTGTAAATTAGGGAATTGTATAATTTCATAATCGCAATATGCAGCTTTCCCTCATGGAAGAGCTCTTAAAACAGTTGAGGGCCTTCCATCATATAAGTTTTCATCAGTGCTCAGCTCGTCCAAATGAACATAGAGTAATGAATGTAATGCAAGATCGAGCGGGTTTTCTCCCTCATAAGTAGTTTTGTCTGGTGTAACTATAAAAGTATGAACGGCATAATTGTCAGTTGCAAAGCCTAACATTTTAGCTAGCTCTCCATCAAAAGGTAACTTACTTCTTCTTCTTCAGGTTTGAATGCTAACATTATTTTCAAATTTGCATTGTTAAGTTTGAGAGTAATGTCGAAGTTACTCATTGCTTCTTTTAGCGAGCAAAACCCGTAATAACCATTAGGTATGGTTAACTGGCTAACTAAGTTTCCTCTATTGTCAAATTTTGAAATCTTATTATTCCTCTTGGATTGACTTATATTAAACCATACGACTTTGTAGAATATTTCATGGAGTGCGACCCTTTGGGTTCCGCAGTTATTATCAATAGCATATTCTAAAAACGAAGGACTGTCTTGAGTTGTTATTGTTACAAACATTTTTAAAACAAATTTAAAAATGAGTGCATTCAAATATACTAATGCAAAATATTCTGTTGGGCCGCACTACAATCTTAAAAATATAACAACTGACACCCTTGACATTTCTGTGACTCAGTCTGACGCCTTTCAAGTAAAGGTTAGTACTCCATTGGATCGTTATCTTAACCCTCCTATCAAAAACGACTACATCCCGAAAGTGTGGTTCAGTCATCCGATGCAGTTTTATCAGAACCAGTTAAACTTTGCTGTGTTTTGTGCATCAACTGGGTGTGGAGTGTCGTATGCTGATCATTTAAATCATCCTGATCCTTTGGTGAGGTCAGTGTATAGATTTCATTTTTATTACACCTTCAGACGTATTTTATCTGAACTGCAAGCACCATTACCAAATGACAAAACGTTTAATCCATTCAGCAACAGAATAGATTACAAGGCTTTTGAAAGGATCTGTAACGAATTTGATATTGACCCAAAGACAGACTTTAGACAAAAGTTGGATCTTAATCATGGTTTAGGCACTCTTTATTATTGGGGCGTGCATAGAAAGTATAACTATGATTGGAATCCTCCTTACACATCTTTCTCTTCAGGCACAACTGTTCACCTCGGGTCCATAGAGCAAGAGCATAAAACAGCATGGACAACATTTATTTTGGATACTTCTAAGGGTCTAACAAAAGCGGGAATAGAACGAATAAACGACTCTATTCGTACTTATGTTTGGTGTTTGCTAGGTTCGCAAGCACAAACGAGATCAAACATAATTGATCCTTCTACTGGCTTTGACGCCCAAAAACAATATTTAGCAAATTTAGAGGATTCTATTAATTCTGCAGTTGATTTACCTTCAAGTATTAAAAGGTACCAAAATGTTTTGCAATACGCAAGATCGAAAGTAGATTTTGCTGTTGGCACTGGTTTATACATGCTGCCTTCTGACCTCAGACTCCAGATAGGAACAATAATAAACTATAATAATGAAATCCTTGTGGCTGGTAAAGAAGAGAAGGTCGGAAAAAACGACATAAATTCTAAGCCAGCAATAGCAATAAAAAAAGAAGCCCCACCAATCCCCGAGCCCCCCAACCCCCCTCAAAACCCCATCCAATTCCTGTGGTCCCAAGAAATAATGACCATGAATATGAAAAGACAGCACTTGTTATTGGATTAACTGCCCTAGGATTACTTGGTCTTTATCTTACTATAAAGTAACCCAACTATTAAGACAACTAATGCCCATAAGTGCTCAGCCATAAAGCCAACTACTTTACTTGCGGCAGACAAAAGCCAGCTAACGATCCCTCCTATTATACCAGGCAAAGAGTCTATTGCCTTACTGGCTAATTTTTTTAGTAAGTTTGCAAGGTGATCGAGTTGTTTTTTTACCCATGATTTATCTGACGACGGAGTTGGCGGGCCTGGTGGCACTGCCCCCCCACCACCACCGCCTGTAATAGCCAACACCAGTGTACTTATTGCAAATCCTAAGGCTGTTATAACACTTGCTAATGTGACACCTTGCTCTCTAAACAGTGTTCTTATTCGTTCTGCTAACGTTGTGTCTTCATATAAAATTCTTTGGATAGTTTCTCTTATTCTGCTCACTTGAGTTCGTAATTGTTCTCGGTTATTAGACAACACTTCTAGTCTTGCTGATCTCTCTTGTTCAAGATCTTTTAGTCTTTGTGTTATTCTTTCTTTAACACCAGGTCCTAAGTTGTGGTCATCAGCCTCAACTAGTTTTTCTTTTTCTCTTTTTATATGCTCATCTAGTTCACCCAGTTTTGCTAAATTGTTTGTTAATTCGCCTCTGATGCTTCTCAAAGCATGATCAAGGGCCGTTATTTCTCTCATAGGTAGCGGCGGATCGTGCATAGTTTTTAATACTGTTTCTTCTGAAAAACTGGTTTCTGCTTCTATTATTTCGTCTGCTGTTGGGCTTAAATCTTTAAGTTCCATGTTTTGTATTTGGTTATCTGTTGGGAGTTCTTGTAGTGTGTTTTGAAGTTTAGCAACTGCCTCACTGTCTAATCTTCGCGGTTTAGCAATGCCAAGGCGATTTTGATCACTCACACTGAGCCTTTGTCTAATTGTACTCTTTTTTAAAAACTTTGATGAGTCTGGTTTAGTTGTAAGCTGAACAAGTTGTCCTTCGTCGTTTCTCACAAACAAATGGTCATCTTTTGTTTCAAAATCATTAGGGTCTATAAAATCAGGAGGTTCTTGGCCTAAACTTTGATAAAATGATTTGACCTTACTTTCTGTTAATTCACGCCGCAATGATTGTAATGGATGTGTCAAAGGCGTCATTTCACTCATGTCGTCTCCAGGATCAAAAACATCATAATCTTCTTCTGCCATGTTTTTAAATAATTAACTTTTTATTTTGTTTTATAAAAAAAAATGTCACAAGCATATGGTTCGATTCTTGACCCGCATAGAAGACTGAAAGAGCCCTTTGGCGTGAAGGGAAATAAACAGAATATTATTGTTCCAAATAATCCATCTACTATTGATTCAGATCAAATTCTTACTGTTAAATTTCCAGACCTAGGAGCAGATGAAGTGATTGTGCCGGGATCTGCACGGCTTACTTTCAAAATAGAACTTGATTCAGCTACAGACGCAAACAGGACAGTAGTTCAGAATCTGGGACGGGCAATCGTTAAGAAAATTTCTATAAAACTTGAGGGGCAAGAAATATTTTCTTTACACAATGCAGACATATTTCTAATCTATTCTGATCTATGGCTAACCGATAATGAAAGGGCCGATCTTGCGTTTCAAGGAATCGAAAATAACGAAGCACTAAAACACAGAATA
Source organism: Conus canariensis (assembly GCA_033310375.1). Lineage (NCBI taxonomy): Eukaryota > Metazoa > Mollusca > Gastropoda > Neogastropoda > Conidae > Conus > Conus canariensis. The sequence goes on along the minus strand of CM065731.1, from coordinate 45,149,252 downwards.
GACGCCGAAGATGCTAAAGACGGTAACAAGTATGAAGCTGTAAGTTTTGCTTATGGAAATCGCTTTTCCATACCCTTAGATTTTGAGTTGTTAAAAGCGCATGCGCCATACTTTCAAGGAGCATTAAAAGACAGATTGTCATATGAACTAACTTTTAATGAATACAAACGTGTCATTAAATCTACAGACACTGATTCCAAGTACAGCATTTTCGACATCTCGTTAGAGTTTGACATTGTTAGCAACCCTAACTTAGCAAGGCTGATTGAGCAACAATATCAGTCAAAATTAGCAATATATTACGAAAGAGTGATTCATCATACTAAATATCCTAAAAGCAGGGCAGACACAATATGGAACTTTAGTTTTAGCGCCGCAGCACGATCCCTTAAAGGTATTTTATTGCTGTGTGAAGATGAAGAACCATTCAAAAGACAAAGTGAAAAGTTTATCAATCCTAAAATAACGAAAGTACAATGTTCAATTGAGGGTAGTCCTAACCAAGTCTACGGTAGTGGGCTTAAACCTTATCATCATTTTGATGAAATAAGAAAATTGTTTGGAGGCGGGAGGTGTAGAAATCCAACAGTAGACCTTGTGTCTAAAGATCTACACCTTCACAGTGTTAGACTTGATGAATATTTAACAACGAAATACGGTTTATGGATTGACCTAAGGTCAACAGAAGATAATCAGTTGCATGGGAGTGGGAGAACAGTTAAAGACGTAATAAACATTCAAATTGATAAAGAAAAAGAGAGTGATAAACCACTTAATGTACATTTGTTTTTAATATATGATGCGCAGCTGAATATTCAAGATAACAGATTAAAAGATATCCAATACTAAATTATTTTTATTTTAAAAAAGCATGTCTGTTACGACTTATCCAAAAGTGCCCAAAGAAGAGATAGTAAGCAATTCTGTTGCTGTAGACATAAAAACTTTCAGATTAACAAACATAACACAAATGCAACAAAAACTAGAGCAGGACCTTTCAAAATACAGCAAAACCAAACGAAGGTATTCTGCTGTCTTTAATGCTGTTACATATGTTAATACTGGAGCATCGATCACTAGTGCTCTATCAGCAGGAACAAGTGTAGGTCTCTTAGCAACAGGCGTAGGTGCACCGGTAGCTATACCTCTAGGTGGTTTGTCTTTAACTCTTGGCCTGTGTTCATTGGCTGTAAGTGCTGTCAGCAAAAAAATAAAAGCTAAACTCCAAAAGCACACAGCTATGGTTCAACTAATAACAGCTAAACTTAGTTCCTTCAAACTGACAATAAATAAAGCACTTGCTGACTCAAACATCACGGATGAAGAATTTAGTCGCCTACAGGCTGATTTTGAGGACTACAAAAGACAAAAGTTTGATCTTCAAAGAAAGGCAAGGGCAACTTTTTCTCAACAACCAGACACCGATCAGATAAAAAAGGAATGTTTAAAAAAAGTAAACGAAACATTAAACTCTGTTCTAAACAGCTCACATTAACAACACCAAAGGGCGTTTATACTTTAGTTTATGAGTCCAAGCACAAAAAGACCGTTGATATTGATTCTGATTAAGTATTTTTTTTTTTAATTTAAATAAATATTTTGAGTTAGAAAAGAAACTCAGCATGGATAAGATATATGAAGGTTCAGATGAATTGTTTGAAGCAATGCTCGAGGAAGAGCGTTTGTCAAAAGCTTTAAATGAGGTCGTTTTAGAAGTTATTGATCCAACAAACGTGCGGGAAAGCGTTGTACACGCTATTTCTCAAGTTCCAAGTAAACTAACAATAAACCCTCCAGTTAAAGTAAGGTTAGTTGTTTTAATCGACTATATAACAATAAATGAAGAAAATCTAGAAGTCTGGGTCTCGACTAAACAACAGACTATTCTTTCTCATAATGACTTAACACCTGGTTGGGCAGATCAGCTGCTTACACAGTTTGATGTGGCCGCTGAAGAAGCCAAAATGAGAGGCTCTGGTTGGTCAGAGGGTGAAGTCCTAGACATCAGATTAAAACAGGCTAAGTATGAGCCGATTGTAGGCAAGTCTTACATTCCACTGCCTCCAACATTAGTTGCAAAGAAAGCAGTTTTGAACATAAAGAATTCAGACGACAAATGTTTTATGTGGTGCGTTCTTGCTAGGCTGCATCACGTTGCCAAAAATGCAGAGAGAGTATCTAACTATTTACAGTGGGCCAATGATCTTAACTTTAACGGCCTTGAATTTCCTATGGCTGTAGACAAAATTGATCAGTTTGAAAAACAAAATCCATCAATAACTGTTAATGTCTACACATGGTCTGAAGAAACCAACCTTCTGCCAATTAGAGTGTCAAAGAACAGTCCAACAATAGGCGAACCAACCAAAACTCATGTAGACTTACTCCTGATGCAAAGCCTTAATGGGTTGCACTACACTCTAATACGCACAATGAGTAGATTACTAGTGCATACTACAAAACAACATAGCAAACAAGAATTCTGTAGAAAATGTTTAACAAGAATTCCATCTGTTAAAGCAGCAAGCGAACATGTAAAACATTGTATTAGCCCAGTTGACTGTGATACAGAACTAATTACGCCCGGAGAAGGCAGTAAAGTTAGTTTTAAGAACTGGAAACGGTTGCAAACTAGTCCATATGTTGTTTACGCAGACTTCGAATCACTCATTGTTCCTTATGAAGGACCAACCCCACAGAAACTTCCTAAAACAGTCTTAATGAGTAATCATCAGATTTGCTCATTTGCCTTCATCATTGTTAGGTCGGATGGCGCCCATTCAAAGCCAGAATTATACAGAGGACCAAATGCTGCAAAATACTTCTTAAAACGCATGCAGCAAGTGCGTAATGCCTGTTCTAATAATCTGAATTTATCTGAAATCATAATGACGCCTGAAGACCAACAACAGTATGACTCAGCCACTCACTGTTGGATTTGTGGTTTAGGCCTCTCCCCAGACGCAGAGAATCCAACAGTAAGAGACCATGATCACATTAGTGGAAAGTTTAGAGGAGCAGCACACAGTAAATGCAATCTTCAACTAAAGTTTGAACCAAAGACATGGAAGCTGCCTATATTCTTTCACAACTTGCGAGGTTACGACTCTCACCTTATAATGCAAGCAGTAACCAGCGACTTCAGGGTGTCATGCATTGCACAGTCATCAGAAAAGTACATGTGTTTCACTTTAAATAACATGTCTTTCTACGACTCTATGCAACACATGATGGGTTTATTAGAGTCACTGGCTATGTCCTTAAAGTCCTGCCCAATAACAGAAGAATATTTTGACCCAACTCTTGTTAGAAAGGGCGTTTACCCTTATGAGTACATGAACAGTTGGCAAAGGTTTGACGAAGATACACTTCCGCCTAAAGGCGCGTTCTTTAGTAGTCTTAGAGGAAAGGACATCAGTGATTCTGATTATTCTTATGCTCAAGATGCGTGGCAGAAGTTAGAGTGTAAAACGATGGGAGACTATCATGATTCCTATTTAATGGCGGATACCTGTTTGTTGGCGGACGTCTTTGAAAATTATAGGAAGACCTGCATGAAACATTACAGCCTGGATCCTGCGCATTACATTTCTGCGCCCGGGATGAGCTGGGACGCTTTCTTAAAATTTACTGGAGTACAAATTGATTTATTGTCTGACCTGCCAATGCTTCAGATGATTGAAAACGGATTGCGTGGGGGAATCAGTATGGCGTCGCACCATTACTGTAAAGCAAACAACAAATACTTGGACGACTATGATCCAAGTAAAAGGTCTAACTATCTCATGTATTTAGATGCAAACAATCTGTATGGATGGGCAATGGCGCAATCACTTCCATTACGCAACTTTAAAATGTACACAGATACGAATAATATTCAAAAAGCATTAAAGTGGTTGGGCAGTTTGACGCCAGATCAACAGTGTGGATACATTCTAGAAGTTGACTTAGAATATCCTCAGGAACTCCATGATTACCATAATGACTATCCATTAGCAGCAGAAAGTCTAAAGATGGCAAAAACAGAACCGCCTAAACTTGTGCCTAATCTTCGTGACAAAAAAAATTATGTCTGTCATTACAGGCTTCTACAATTTTATTTAAGACATGGTTTAAAGTTGACAGCTGTTCATCGTATAATTGCTTTTGATCAAGAACAGTTCATGAAACCATACATAATGAAGAACACTGATCTCAGAACTAAATCCGCAGATGCTTCAGAAAAAGACTTTTTCAAGTTGATGAACAACAGCTGTTTTGGAAAGACTATGGAGAATCCGCACAAGCGTAAAGATGTTAGATTGGTCACCAGAGAGAACGATGCAATTAAGCTAACTTCTAAACCTAATTATCAGGACTTCAGAAGATTTCATGATCAGCTTTTTGGAATAATGATGAAAAAAAAGAAAGTCAAATTGGACAAGCCCGTTTTTATTGGGTTTACTGTTTTAGAGCTGTCGAAGCTTTTGATGTTAGAATTTCTTTATGACTACTTTAAGCCCTTGTATCCAGAGTCCAGAGTTCTGTACACAGATACAGATTCCTTTGTTATAGATATCCCTACTGAAGATATCTATAAAGACATGGAATTAGAAGTAGCTAAAGGGCATGCGGGATGGTACGACACATCTGATTATCCTAAAGATTCGCCTTTGCATTCAACTGTTAACAAGAAGGTTTTAGGTAAGATGAAGGATGAATTATCTGGAGGTGTGATCAAGGAGTTTGTTGGTTTGAGGTCGAAAATGTACAGTCTTTCAAGCCAAAAAAAAGTTGTTAAAAAAGCAAAGGGAATATCTCGTAGTGTTGTGCAATCAAGCATATCCCATGACAACTATAAAAAAGCATTGTTTGACAATAAGACTTTTCATCATGACAACGTAAAACTACGATCTAATCTACATGAGATCAACACAACTGTTGTAACAAAGAAGTCATTAGATAGAACAAACACAAAACGTGTGTTTGTTAATCCAGAGTTTTCATATGCAATCGGGCATTGGAAAACAGCATAATTACATACCTTCTTCATCCGCGGGTTTATATTTTTCCTCAAATTTATCTAGAAGCTCAATCATATCAATATCCAATTCAGACAAAATTTTTCTCATGTTTGCTTGATGTGCACGAATTTTTTTTATTTTTTCAAGATATTCTTTATCCGTTATTCTGATAATCAAAATTTGGGATCGTAGGCGATCAGGATGCGTTGCCGTGTACCGATGAATCCACTTAATTGTTTCCTTAATAGCTGAACACGTATCATATGATTCTTGTATTAATTCTAAGGTCTCTTTTTTTATCATCTTTTTAGTTTCATGTAAGATTTCTTCCTTTTGAGCTTCCATTTTAAACTCAAATATATTTACGTAAATTAATTAAGCGGAACTGTGTCTGGCGGGATTATTTGCAGTTCTTCTTTCACAAAAGATCTTTGAGGGGCTGGTCGTTTTGTTGTGTCAGTTTCTCGTAAATAATACACAGGCGGATTCATCTTTACAATTCTTTTTATTTCATATGAGTCAACACTCCAAACTGGATCGGTTGCCCTGATGCGGGTGTCCCCTTCTGCTTCTCCCGGTAAATAAAGGTACCTTACTTTCAAACCAAATGGCAATAGTTTGCTTAATGAAGACTTTCCTTCAACAACATTTATTTTTTGTTTTTTGATTGCTTGTACTGGTTTTAGACCTTTAAATTCTTCATTATTCATTGCACGTAGAACTGAGGGCAGTCTTCTAACCCATTCTGTGTTGCGAGAATTGTCAATCAGCTCTCTGTGATACTGGTAGGAGAAAAGTCTTTCAGATAACTGTTTGTTAAAGTTTTCAACCAAAGCCTGTGATCTGTGAACTCCTGGAATGCCTCTTTTAATGGTAACTCTATGTTTTAACAATAATTGATTCACTTGACCTTTAAATTCTTTTCCTTCATCAACTTGAATCATGCGAGGATAAGTTAAGGGGCCCCGTTGATATATCAGTTGTAAAGCGACAGCAACAGCAGAAGCACTCTTTTGTGTTAATGGTTCAGCATCTTTGTATCTTGAAGCTATGTCAATGACTGTAAGTGCGTACTTAAATCTTTTTCGTCTAATCGTATCATGTGGTAAATATAGAAGATCCATTTGATGGGTGTCGTTTGGAGTTATATTCACAAAGTGTGGTCTTTGTATTCGTTTAGGCGCTGGTAAATAAATTTGCCAAATCGCTTGTTTAGATAACCATTCTTTTGCTGTTTGTTCACTGACTCCCGCTGCTTGGCTAAGCTTTTTAATTGCTGTTATTCCCTTCCAATATCCTTTTGGAGAATAATAGATTTTGTACATTTTTATTCAGCCAATACTTTGTGCAACAAAATACACAGCGGTCATGCCAAAGACAATAAACAATATTTCTTGCATCTTTTGTTTTTCTGATGGTTGATAAAAGTCGCTAAATTTTGGTGGGGGCAATGTTTCAACTTGTTTGCCTGTTACTAGAAAATATTCTTTTATTGCCTGGTCAACATCTTTAAATGTGTAAGCTGCATGTCCCTGTTGTTTAAGTCTGTCGTTAATAAAATCTAACTGCTCCATTCTTTGCTTTTCATAGGTGTCTTGTGCAGCAGCTAGTTGCTCCATAGCTCTGTTATGTCTTTTTCTCTCATTGTTATTTTGTAGTTTACTAAATGCGTAATTACTTCCGCTAAAAGCAAGCGCATTAACCACAGCGCCACCAATCATCATTACGAGTGAAGCCATTTTTATAAATGTATTTTTTTTAATTTTACATATTGATACTGTCTGGAATTATTCCTTGCTTAACTAGAAAATCTTTCGTAGCAAATGAAGCTGTAATAACAGCAATCAGCTTTGCTGAGTCTTCAAAGTCTAGTTTGCCAAGATCTGCTGGTTTTATTTTTAACAGGCTTTTACCAAGCATTGTGTATCCTACACTTAGGCCTCCAATAACAGCAGAATAGTATACAAGGTTAGTAATATTTTTTTCGGTGCTCATTTTTAAAAAATAAAATAATTATAATTAATAAAAAACATGAACAGCGATGATCTACTTCCTGAACTTATGATTACAAATGATCAAGTTGATGACCAAGCTATTATGCGCCAAAAGGAAAGGCTGTATTCTTTAGCAGCATGTGGAAAAACAAAACAGTACCTTGGAAATGAATTCAGCATAGAACAGATTCAACAGATGTCGCCACAAGACATTGTAAAGTATCACAACAGGTATGAAGCGCAACTGGGGTCAAGAATGGTCAAAAGTGTTGGACAAACTGTTCTTAGTTTGTACACTAAACTCGTTAGTAGATTTGCGCCCATTGATTCTGAACAAGATTTTATGTATGATTTAACACAGGATCCCGTTTTAACAAAGTCATTAGAGTCTCTAGGATGTGATCTTATTACAGATTTGGAACATTGTTATCGCCATTAATCATGGGATTAATTACTTTTAATCATATAGATTTTGTTTCCCTTCAAAATGACCGAGCCAGAAAATCAGCAGAATCAGAAAACATTGATGGAGAAAGTGACCAGTAAAAAGCCTCCTCATCCTGGGCGTGTTGCAGCAGGAAAAAAATTAGCAGAGTGGAACAAACAAAAAAAATTAATGTTGCAATCACAGAATATAACTCATAATGAAAACATAACACCGCCAACGCCAACAGTTGTTTCAATGCCAGCTGTAAATACACAAGTTGATTCAAGGCCTGCAACACCAAAGTCTTTATGGAATATTGAATTTAAAACAGTTGCCATTTTTGGCGTCATTGCTGCTGGGGGTGGTTATTACGGTTATAAAATATATAAACAACGCCAGCAAAAACCAAAGCAGTCAAAAAAATCTCAACCACTAAATACAGAAGCCAAACAAAAAAGCATGCCAGAACCGCCAACAACAAAAGATCATTTTGATCCATTTCAGATGGAATAATATTTCAAGAACTTAATAAATAATTATAAATTGACTTAAATAAGAACTTGGTTGTACATAGAGGATGACTTAAGTAAAAACTTAAAGTAACTTAAGTTAAGAACTTGAGGTAACTTGATTAAAAACTTAAGGTAACTTGATTAAGAACTAGATTAAGAACTTGGGGTAACTTGATTAAGAACTTGGGGTGACTTAATTAAGGACTTGGGGTAACTTAATTAAGGACTTGGGGTGACTTAATTAAGAACTTAATTAAGGACTTGGGGTGACTTAATTAAGGACTTGGGGTGACTTAATTAAGGACTTGGGGTGACTTAATTAAGGACTTGGGGCGAAAAGTGGAACTGGTAGGACCACTTCTCATTTGATATGTCAGCCACTTGCTTTGTGACTGAACAGGATGTGCGTGGGCGCTGTGCAGTGTCGGGCTGGCCTGCAACTACTAGTTAAGCGCGATGAAGAACAGAGAAAGAGGCAGCTCACGCTATAGCAAAGAACGTGTTAGCGCACGCCCGCTGTGCGGACAGACCGCGCCGCGAGCCCGGTGAGAGAAGAAACGCAGTAGGCGCGCAAGGCGTGTTTTATTGATTTTTAGGTCAGAACATAGGGAGACACACAGTTTGTAAACAGGACGCTCGGCCTGCTGACTTACTGCGTCGTTATAATTGTGTTGTCTTGGTCTTGCAAAAAAGCTGACAGTCAACCGACTGGTAGTACAGACTGTTTGGGGGAACGCAGACACTATTTATTATAGATGACTTCGGCCAAAACTGGCTTTCAGTGGAAGACATGCTGGGATAAGTGTGTGGATTTTATGTCAGAAATATAACTCAGTTTTAAAAGACTTTAGAGAACAGTTAAAGACTGTAGTTTTATTTCATATGAAAGACAGAGACGCATTTGATGAATGTATGCGTGAAAATGATGTTATTGAAAACGATAAAGAAAAACGAAGGATTAAGCAAAAACTGAAGTCTCAAAAGTTTTCTAAATTAGTGTTAAAAACAGATAATCCTACACATTATGTATGTTTGTAAAGTGTTTACTATTAGAGAACTATAAAATAGGCACTCTGGGTAAGCCAGCGGAGCAACAGCGAAACCGGCTTCAGCCGGTTGGAGCTGGCGGAGGTGGGTGAGCCAGAGTGCCTATTTTATAGTTCTCTGGGGGCATCATGATCTTATGCGGTGTCCTAGGTAACGGACTTCTGATCATCGTTGTCGTCGGACGTATTCGGCGACAACACCTGTATGATCTGTTTCTGGTCAATCTGGCCTTGTCTGACTTGGTGACCTTGGGTTACTGGATGACTTTTTTTGTTCTGGATATGATTCTAGGGTACCATCCTGTAGTGAACCAGGCACACTGTGTGATGAACGGGATGACCATCTGTGTTATGTCTGGGGTATGTTTTTTTTTCCATTCATGCATGCACGTGCACACACATGTGTATTTGTGTGTCTGTGCATGTGTGTTTACATTGTCTAAAGGAATTTATGTGTTCATAACTCACACTTTTTAAATCTATATGATTTTTGTGCCCAGTACAGATACATGGTTGGCTTACATTGGTATAATGTTCCAGTATTGAGCAGGTCATGATCAATTTCTCTCTGACGAGGAAAAGAAATCTGAGCTACATTTTCAAATATTGAAATCATGAACATTGCCACTTTCATTCCTTAATATTGTTGTCCTCTTTCATACCTTAATGTTGTTCTCTTGAATGCTCAAGTAATGTATACATTGAGATGAGTTGCCACTTTCATTCCTTGATGTTGCTGTCTTGAATGTCAAAATAATGTATGCATTCAGATGAGTTTGTTCCACACGTTCGATCATGTATACGTTTGTGCGATGATTGGTGGTGGGGGAGGGGGGGGGGGGTCTGAGCTGATGTCAGGGAGAAAATGCAAAAGCAGGCTGTCTCACATGACTAGCCAATGAAATTGTTTGACTCAAAATTCAAACTTACATTAGGGTAACCCATATGATCTGGTTCCACTGACTGGCTTCTCCCAAGCCCAGTGCCTCAGATAGTCTGTGTCTTCGCGCCAGAGTAGTTTGCGGCAATACAGTGGTTAAATGATCGTTAATTAAGGTTTTTTAACTCGAACCATTTGCAATTCATTATACGGCCCTCGGCCTATCTTCAGTCAAGCACAATGATGTATGGTATTTCATGTATATCATCACTGTACCCTCACTCCAGTTGGTGCAATACTGATTACTTATCATCTATTCCGTTCCTGGCCAATTTTCACAATGTGAGAACTATTCCACTAATTTTGAATGCTATGAATAGGCGGATTGAGGGAAGATGGTCGGATTTGAAGGGGGTGGAGGAGAGACAAGATTTAGCTGGATATTTCGGTCTTTTGGGAATGAGTAAAATTAAAAAACATGGAAAAGAGAGAAGTTTGAATTGAGTGGAGTGCCTTTCCTTTGTTACAGGTGTGCATGCTAACCCTGCTGGCTATCTCCGTGAACCGTTACCTTCACGTGCGCCACTCCCGGCTGTACAAACGACTCTTCAACTGGTCCCGTACAGTGGTCATCTGCATCGTCATCTGGATCCTGGCCATTCTGGTCTACATCCCTCCTGCCCTGAACCTCGGTGGCAGCGCCTATCTGTACAGTCCCACCGCCCATCAGTGCACCTTCGAAACATCCTCCTTCAGCTACACCACACTTATGATTGTCTCTTCTACCATTCTTTCCGTCATTGTCATTGGCTACTGCAACTTCGCTATTTTCCGATTCTGGAAGAAGGCCAGTGACGCTCTGCACGGAAGTAAAGAACAAAGCGGAATACGCAGACTGTTCAACTGGCGGAAGAAAAGTCGAAAGGAGATTCAGGAGGAAGAGGCTGTTGTAGGTCCGGAAGAATCGATGGATAAAGAGAGACATCAGCAGAAGGACAGGGAACAGAATCCGATATTCGACCGTGAAAAAGAAGTTTCCCGTGCCGGTGCCAGTTCTTCTGTGGATGATCCAGAATCTCAGGAGATACAGACTGAGAGCACTGCGACTGATGGTGGCAGACCTGACAGTGACACAGAAAGCAGCTCTCAGGCTGGACAGTCACTGGACAACGACAGGCAGGGAAACACAGAGGGGAGCACTAAGACAAGCTTGTCCCGTCCCAGTGTAGGACAATGTCTTCAGAGACAAATGGAGGACGGGGAAGATGATGAAGAGGTCGAAGACAATGATGATTCCAGTCAAGCAGAACATGATCCACAAAAGGATCGCGAGTCCATCAGAAACCCCCCACCTCCAAATAGCGGGCAGACAACAGGGGAAGCCTCGATGACGGTGGCAGAGGTGCAGACACCTGAAGCTCTTGAACCTCCCCCTTCAATGACAACCTCAGTCATCACGACGCCATCCAAACGGAATCGAGAAAAACACCCGACTTCCGTTACCCAGAAATCACAGCAACGGCGGAAGAAGCTGAACAGCAGGGAAGTTGCTTTCGTGCGCTCACTGTTCGTCGTGTTTATCCTGGCTTGCGTCGCTTACATCCCGTTCGGCATCATCATGGCAGTCCGCTCTATCTTCGCTGTTCCAGCTGAGTCAGAATTCTTGGACTCTTGCTGCTGTTTCCAACAGCTCCGTCAACTGGTAGTGTACGTGTGATGAACCCTTCCTTCAGGGAGGCCTACAAGAAATGCGCCAGGCAACAGTTTGGGAAATGCTGTCCAGGGAAGAAGGACTAGACAGTTAACAAACTGTGTGGGAAATGTTCGGGGAGAAAAGGAAGAATGGCGGAGGGGACTGAGTTTGGGCGTTGTCGTCGGGGGGTGGGGGTGGGGGGGGGGGGGCATGAGGAGGAGTAGATGGACAGACAGTCATCAGACATAGTGGTGAATGGCCAAAGGGGGAAAAATACACGGACACATAGAAACAGTCATGAAACTTAGTGGGGGAAAAACGCAAGAGTACACAGTCAGCGTTTCACCCACTCGCGTACATACCAGCGTCTACGCAGACGTGGAAAGCCTTGGGAGACATCCATCACTCCTCTTCCACATATGCACTGGTCTTTGTCACCCTCATACTTCCATCGTGAGAGAGTTACCTCGGCGGTCTATGCCCGAATCGGAAAACGAGTCGGTCACAGTTGTGAAAGTCTATGGGAATGGCTCACGCTGTCAGCGCACTTGCAGCAAGTAGCATCAACGAAAGAATCAGCCAGCGTGTGCGTATTAGTGTCAATAGCAACGGAACATGAGACAGTATGTGTGAGAACAGGCCCAGCCACACAAACTATGCCATCTCTATGGTTCAAGTGGACTGAATCTGGTCTAAATTGGGTCATGCACCTCCATATCTTTGAATGATTGTGATCGTCAGCCGTGGGAGTTGGCAACCTGCGACAACAGTTGAATTGTAGTTTTTGCAAGTACCAATCGCATGGGAGTTTACAGAATTCAACAAATCATGTCGTTCGACATATGTATCAATACTTTGAATAAAAGACACAGAGAACGAAATATGCAAAGTACAGACCAGCTAGTCCATGATTCGTCTTATAATCCTCCAACTCTTCAATACTAATAAGATAAATGTCGTTTGTAAGGGTTAAAGGTAAAAAAACGACATCTATTCTGACTATGTATAGTCATTTTTCAAAAATTCACCATGAATAGTGGTGTCCTCTCATTGGTAAAGAAAGCGATCGGAATCTCACTCTCCCAAACCGTCACTAGCATCTATGAAACTGAATATGAAAGCAAGATTCACGTGCAACTTTTCGAAGACGGAAAGCTAGTTCTGTTGGGAACTCAAAACATGGAATTTTTGCAAATCCACACTAAGATTGTCTTGCTTGTTGTGGAAAGCGAGTTTTATTACAAACTCGATTCATAGACTGTTTGAAAATCCAGACTTTTGGAATGAAACTTTGAAGTGTACAGGAATGTTTGTTGACAAAGTTGTACAGTATTGTGCAGGGTGTAAGAAACTTTGAAGTGTACAGGAAGTTTTGTTTACAAAGTTGTACAGTATTGTGCAGGGAGTAAGAAACTTTGAAGTGTACAGGAAGTTTTGTTTACAAAGTTGTACAGTATTGTGCAGGGAGTAAGAAACTTTGAAGTGTACAGGAAGTTTTGTTTACAAAGTTGTACAGTATTGTGCAGGGAGTAAGAAACTTTGAAGTGTACAGGAAGTTTTGTTTACAAAGTTGTACAGTATTGTGCTGGGAGTAAGAAACTTTGGGAGAACTATATAGCAGAAAGTCACAGAGAAGACACACCCTCCCCCCCCCCCTCCCTTTCACACCCCCTTTCCTCCCTTTAACTTCGTACACTCTGAGAGGAGCGGTGAAGGGGGGGGGGGGGGAGGGGGGGGGGGCGGGCACATCCATGTCATGACTCCTTAAATGCCTGTTTGCTGTCAGCAATATTTTTGGTGCTGCTGCACCCTGCGCATGGTTAGACATCTCAAGGCGTTGCCTTTTTGACGGATGTCTTAGCAGTATGGCCATTGGACACATGTTCCATGTTGGGAACTGTAGGCCTTATGAAGGTCAGTTTTGTTCCTTCTCGACCAGATCCAGCTGGCACTCTCTTCAGCTGCCTCTACTTTTGCATTTAGGCTTCCGGTCGTTTTCTTAGCAGAAATCGAGAGCTGTTTAATGGGGGTCATTATGCTAATGAGCCACAATTCCTCTCGTTTCCGTATCGTATCTTTGGTGAGGACTTTGGCATGCATTGCATATCTGTTGTATTGTGTTCTACTGTATCTATGGTCATGTATAACTTCATTCTGTTGATAGATTTTGGCTGTGTTGATTGCTCCTCCCGAGGGGGTGTTCCGCTATTGTGCAGTGTCACCAATACACACACACACACACACACACACACACACACACACACACACACACACACACACACACACACACACATTGATACTTGTCACATTTTCGGGCTTTCCTCACGTCTTTCTTATTGTTGTTGTTGTTGTTTTCCTATGAGGATATCCTCATGTGCGGAATGTGCTGATCCGCGGGATGACTTGCAATCCTCCCACACAATACCTTCTCATTCCTTCCCCCCTCAGTTGTTCATTCCGATCGTCATCCTTGCTTCTTTTTATGTTCGCTTTTCGTCTCAAGGAGCACTTTTAAGGAAGGAAACGGAGGGAGAGAAGGGGAAATTTAAACTCACAAATGTTTCAGTCTGGACGCGCCAAGGATTCAGATTATCAGGCGATCTTCATTTGGATAGTGTCTACGATTTTTTTCCCCTCCTTTAATGTTACAAACAGAAGGGTGTCGTTACACTAAACATCAGCACATTGATAAACCCAGATGCTTTGTATCAAACACTGAAATACTAAATTTTACGTGAGTATGTCAATCGTTAATAGTGTATACGTTGTTGCATGATGAATGAGAGTTGATGAACACAGAACAAAAACTGGGAAAACATAGGATGATGAAGGTTTGTTGGTGCCCATATGGTCGCCGGCCCATAAAGTCGCCGGCGACCATATGGGCAGGGACTTCGGTGCCCGTACGGTCGCCAGTTGCCCATAAGGTCGCCGGCGACCGTACGGGCACTGAGTGTAGATATTTTCTGCAGTGAAAATACAGACGTGAACGACTTAGTAAATATATGACCTGTAACATGAAGTGCTTCTCTCTCTCTCTCTCTCTCTCTCTCTCTCTCTCTCTCTCTCTCTCTCTCTCTCTCTCTCTCTCTCTCGTGTGAGTGTGTGTGTGTGTTTGGGGGGGGGGGGGGGAGGAGGAGAGGGAGACTTAGTAAATATATGACCTGTAATATGATAGTACTTCTTCTCTCTCTCTCTCTCTCTTCTCTCTCTCTCTCTCTCTCTCTCTCTCTCTTGTGTGTGTGTTGTGCGCGCGCGCGTTCGCATGTGTTTCGTTTCATTGGTATACCTCAAGATGGACGACGACAAATAATTTATGATTGCTGCAGTCAGAAATCGACTGTTTCTTTGGGACAAGTCTGATAGAAACCATTTCAACAGAGATATGACTGCTGCAGCATGGACAAACGCTGCAAAAGAAGTCGGAGGCGGTGGTAAGTGTTCCGTTGATTTTATTTATTTATATTATTCCACTAGAAAAATTCTCTCTCTCTCTCTCTCTCTCTCTCTCTCCTCTCTCTCTCTCTCTCTCTCTCTCTCTCTCAAGCTCCAAGCTATTTGTTCTTCTACCATTGTTAGTAGCGCCAAGTTTGTCTAACCCTTGCCCGTCTGTCATCGCGTCATTTACCCTCGTCGACCAGACTTCCTCTCGAAGAACAGTATGAACGCTTTTACACACGCGCGTGCGATAGTGGATGGCTTGGGATGGGGCAAGGAAAATAGAGGGGAAGAGAGGTGTAGTGGTGGCGGTTCGGTTTTCCCCCAGAACACATCAAGACCATTTTTTTCCTCAGGATTTTATTTTGAAAACACGGGTTAATTCACCGCTAATTTCAGGTGACAAGACTGGTAGAGATAACAATTCGGGGATGTAGAACATACACACACACACACACACACACACACACACACACACACACACACACACACACACACACACACACACGTGCGTGCGCGCGCGCGCATACACACACACGTAACGCATATTCAAATAAGTCATTTATTCAAGGAATTTGTTTTGAAAACCACTCAATCAATAGTAGACCAACTATGCATTTCTTCTTATAGCTGAAGTGTCAATATGCTTCCCTCTGTCTCTATCTGTCTGTCTGTCTCTCTCTCTCCCTCTCTCTCTCTCTCTCTCTCTGTCTCTCTCTCTCCCTCTCTCTCTCTTGTGTTTTCAAGATAGCCACGTGCTACTGTATATTACACAGATTTATTGACCTTGGGACCAACGGACCTTGGGACCAACGGACCTTGGGACCAATGGCATGACTGTTGCGGCACAAAGTGTCGCAACTGCACAAAGTGTCGCATGCGACACTTTGTGCAAAAGTGCGACACTTTGTGCTGAGAAGATTTGCACGAAGTGTCGTACTTTGGAACATGCGACAGTTTGTGCCGGGAAAGCCCCTTATTGTGCTAGGGACATAATGTGCACGACCCACACACTGGCTGAGTTTGAGCATTACGGCCAGATGGTCGCACACTTTGCGGTGTTCCCACGGGTATATCTTGGGTTCATCATCGACTGATAAACAGTGAAGGTCAAAACGACGGAATGGTCTGAAAGCTGAGAACGAAGTAGTAGAAGTAGTAGTAGCAGAAGAAGACCAAGTTGAAGGAAAATGTTATAGCAGCAGTTGTAGTTGGTTTTACAAATAATATTAAAAGCGAAATTATTGCTGTTGTTTCAAACAGTTCTAATACTTAGTAAACGCGCGCGCGCGCGCGCGCGCGCGCGTGTGTGTGTGTGTGTGTGTTCGTTTCATGTATTGTTTTGATTGTACGTTGGTTTCTTTGTGGTGGTAAAAGTAGTTTCATACACATAAGTACATAAATAAATGTCATCAAACATACGCTTTGCAATTCATTATCCCTTTCTTTTGTACATGAATGGTACAGCAGCATGTAACAAATCAGAAACAACCAAAAGCAGGAAAAAAATATGTGCAGTTGTAATGGTAGTAGTAGTAGTCTACTACTAAAAATTATTGATGATGTAAACAGTTGTAACGCAGACTAAACGTTTTTCCGGTTGGTTTTTTTTTTTTCGTTTTATTTCTTGTTTTAATCATCGATCAACTTCTATGTGATGATAACAGTAGTTTTGTAGACGTGCAGTGCATAATAGAAGCAGTAGAAAGTACTATTCAATAAATGTGACCAAACATACCCTTTTTTGTTCATTATCAATTACTTTTCTATATTACTGATACAAGTGACGTGCAACAAATCAGAAACAATCAAATACAGCAACCATCTACGATTAGTTTGCCGTACAACAAGCATTAAATTAGGATCGCTTGCCGCCGGAGGAGAGCGCGTGGCGCACGTGCGCATTTGGTAAACAACAGACCGCTCACTGAAAGCTGGCGACACACTACTATACGCTAGAAAACCTTCTCCTGCGAGTGGAATGCGGTTGTTTGACACGGCAGTGACGGTTTGTTGACGGAAATCTAAACAACATCTCCCGTTGGCTTCCTCCAGTCCAGCCGGCAAGCGTCTGCACAGCTGCTGGACAGGCCGCAGCGCTCAGTGTTCTCTGAACATGGGTTCTGAAGAAGAATTTTTAGTTTGCGCTATTTTAATCATTTTGATCACTTGCGTACAATTGAAGAATTAAAAAAAATCGAAGATGGTGGGTGAGACCATGAATCGCAAGGTGGGAAACGTTTGGTGCATACCATTCTCTTCTAAAAGAATTACTAGAAGAAGATGCTCAAAGCAGAATTAAAAGAAATCCAAGCTGTCTGCGTGCCAAATTCAGTACAAGTGGGCGAAGGACAGAGGCTGAGTTTCACCATTCTTTTTGTGTTTTCTACAGATGCAAGAAATGGGTTCAGAACTGTAGGCGTGAAGATCAGCTGCGTACCTTCATGCAAACTGCTGTATTTGTTCTGAGCATTTTGAAGCCAATCAATTAATGGACCACTCCCGCAAAAACTGTTGACTGATTTAGAGTGCAGTACCAACACTTTTCAATGTACC